>CAMTDV010000006.1:22902931-24102931 GCA_947069175.1 Scalesia atractyloides
TAGGGTTTTGGAAAACATGGTTTTTGCACAATTTTAACACCAATTTGTTTTATTTTTGTCTCCAAACTCTCAGGGGTTTATCTATGTTGTATTTAACATGTCATATTCAAAATTAGACAAAATTTGACCGTGAATTCTTCATTTTTGTGTAAAAATTAAGAAAAATAGAAGAATGGAGTAGAATTAGAAGTGTTCTTGTCTTGATATCAATCAAATCAGGCTATTCTAGCTCTGATACCACTTATAGGACCGATCCTCGATGCTTAGGAACCTAGATTTGATATCTATTATCCATAATAGCGGAAAAATTATGACAAGTTTACCAATAGACAAGAATTAATCAGTTAAACGTCAATTTTATTGATTAAACGTCAAGAATCCAAATTGACAGAGCTTCGCCTCAGAGATGCCAAAGTTACAAATGAGAGACACAAGCTAGGTATTTATAGTAGTACAAGTTCGTTCACGATGGACATGAGTTCGGGCGAACTTGCCTTAGCAAGTTCGGCCGAACTTGACATTCCAAGCATGTCATGGGCGAACTTGACTTTATTTTACATAAATACTTCATACCACTAGCCTATTCAGCTCTAATCTATACAGACTCGATATAAGACTAAGACATAGACATTCTGCACCAATATTTTCGTAAGCAATGCTATGGCTTCAAAAATGCTGAGAAATCTGATGTGGTATCAGAATTTTCTGATTTTTGAGTTTTAGGTGTGAGAGGAGTAAGGATCTGAAGTTGTTACTCTTTGTGTATTGGAAATGAGAGTTGTGGGTCCTCCTCTCTATGTTGAATTCTTATAGATTTCTTCCTCCCTTTGGACTAGAATACTTTAGAGATCATGTAGAATTAAATCTCCTAGTTCGAATGTGGAGGCTAAAGTCATGGTTAGACTTCTCCATTCCGTAGGTAATGAACAAAAAATTTAACATTTCTTTCATCGTTTGACTTTTCAACACCAATTTTTTTAAGTTCATTCAATATTTTTGTAAATCCATTGTAGGTTTCTGAAAGACTTTCCTTTGGGAGACTCTTAAACCTCTCATATAAAAAGACAAAGTTTCTTCACTTATTTCTTTTCATTCTTTTCCCTCTTTCACAAAGATTTTCCAATTGATCACATATTTCTTTAGCTGATGCACATGCATTAACCTGAGAGAATATGTCATTTGGAAGTGCCATTATCAGGAGTGATTTGGCCTTTCATCAGCTTCCACCAATGCCTTGTCCTCATTGCACCAATAACTTTCTTGTTTTAGAGCCCACAAGACAGGTATTGCTGGTGTTTGTTCAGTTGTTGTAACTTTCTTGTTTTAGAGCCCATGAGACAGGTATGTGGGCCTCTCTCAATGGATTGAAACAGAGCTCGATCATTTCCATTAAGGAAGTAGATCATCCTGATTCTCCATTGGTGGTACTTCTTTTTTACCAAAGTCGGAGGCTTTGACATAGACCCGTTGTTAAACGCATTGTTCCATGTTTGAAAATTTTTCGTTGATCGTTTTGAAAACAAGTTAGTCAATCAACTCTGATACCAATTGTTGATCCCAGATAACAATGTTCTAACTAGAGTTGGCAAGTGATTTCAACAAATATGAAAATAATATGCGGAATCAGAAATCAAAGTTTCAAGAAACACATATACAAAAATTTCAAGTTTATATCACTTTGAAAAGCTTATAAGATTATTGTGAGATTATTGACTAGTACAGACGAATACTAAAAGAATTATGTGATAAGAATTTATGGTATAAATAAACATTTATTTATTAATACACTTGGTTGTGAAAAATGACTTTTTGGCATATTCATTGAATCAGTTCATGTCCACAAGACACTTAGAAGTCCGTGCATGACATTATCTCTTTGTCAAGTTGCTCCATCATAATTTTGATGAACACTTTATCAGAAAGAAATCTGATGTTTCTTGATCATCAGAAACATCATATTGGTCTTTCTAATCATCCTTCTGTATTTTCTGATTTTTGTTGAAGAAGAAGCTTTTCTTTCTTTCGTTCTATTGTCATATATCTTCTTTTTCGGTGACCTGCTTCACTTTGTCATCTAGAGTTGATTGGGTGATCAAGTTTTTCTTCAACACTTAAAAAAAGGTTTACTAACTTCATATACACAATAGTCTTAAGCTAAGAAAAATAGAAAATGGTCTTAACCTTTGATCATATCAATTTAATGGCTAAGATTAATTAAATGCCAATGTATGAAAAAATTATGGGCGTTAAAATTTACCGCAGGAAACTAAATTTAACGAGGGAAAGAGTAAATTGACTCAACTACCCGTGTAGATAAATATCTAATGTGTCACGTGTCGTCTTCTCATTACTTCCTACACCTTTTAGGTTAAGACTATTGTTACGGAACCAACCCCTAGCAGTTATGCATTTATATGCATATATGGAGTAGCCGATACAATAATGTTTGTTACAAACGAAATGTAGTTCGTACGTAAAATACCGATGTAATTAAGTACAGTTTACGACACATTAAAATAGTCATAAAACTTTTGTTCCCTTGTCATGCTAAAAACCAAACCAACTTCCCGAAAATGCATCCTATGTGACCATGCTTTATGCAATGCCACTCTATATATGTGGTCATGCCTACAACACTTTCCCTAAGCAAGCTCATTCAAGCATCGTCTATATGATTTATGTTGAAGAAATATGAAAGTGATGGTGGAGATCTTTACCGGGAAAATCTTCTACGTTCAAGTTGAAGATAATGCAACCGTGCTAGACTTAAAGGAAGAGATTAGTGCTCAAGAAAAGCTCCCCGATTATCAACGTCTAATTCTCCTTTTTGATAACAATGTTGTGGATCAAAACGAAGCCTTTCTTGTTGATTATTGTATTCAAGATGGTTCCCATCTTTACCTCTTTTTTGATACACTTACGGATTAACTAAATCATCAGTATAGCTTCCATCATAATCTTGATTTTGTTTTTTGGCTTTGTATTCCAAAGGTTTCCTTGAATTTTTATCATGTAAAAAATTTGAATGATGGATATCACCTTAAATATATGTTAGTGTTTATGTTAACCATGATACCTTCTTTCACGATTATGAATTTTGTGGGAGTGATCGGAACATATTTTTTGTTCTTAGTCTACTACATGTGTACAACAATTTAATTAACAAAATCAAATATATTTGAGGCATATATTTTTAACCGGTGAACTTCATGTATAAGTTTACCACACTCTTCAAATCGGAGAGACTCGTATTGCCCAATTATATATGGCCAGACTGTGTTGTCTTAACCGGCCGGACCCACGATGGCTTCAAATTTTGGCTTTTTTGGGCGTTTCCTCCGAAAAATATACCGTCGCCGGCTACCACTTGACATTCGTTGTGCCACCACTTTGAAATACCTACTTTGACCTCAACATTAACAGTTAAGTTACTGTACTAGTCACTAAAGGCTGTACGTGATTTCAAAATTTGTGACTCATGCAGTATCTATGTGTAATTCGGCCGTTACGAAAGTATTAAGTGAGATTAAAATTGAACTAGATACCAAAGGATAATTGTTTTAGTGATCACGTTACCAGAAATTTGGGTCTATCGTACATTAAAATTCAGCAGAAATGCGTATGAAACATCAACTAGCAACAAATTTTCAATAAACAAGATTTCGTTGAAAACACTTCTACCACATTTAACAAATAGTTTGTATCTTCTTGGTGTGACTTTTGATTTACGATATTTTAGATAAATTCATATATATCATTGGGACTTTTTTATTTTTAACTACATTTCTATAATGTCAACTAATCTGGATAAGTTTCTCTGCATCAAAATGTGAATAAACTAAATATACGGTAATGGCCTGTTTATCTTTATCCAAAATATTATAGATTAAAAGTTATATGATAAAAACAAAATTATCTATCGAATAACCCAAAACCTAACCTGAATTCTAATCCACCCGAAATTGAATAAGAGAATACCTGAAAAAGCCCGAATCCAAAACTCCAAAGCTTGATTATCGGGTCATTTTTTCCCAGCAAAAAACTCGAAGAACACGACACCAAAAAGCTTAAATCCGATAAACCCAAGACCATATATTTAATCTATTTTTTATAGATGTGTTTTGATATTTAGTTTCTAGTATTTAGACCATTATATGTTTTAGGACTTTCGAACATTATAGTATAATATTGTCCATTCATATTTTTTAGTAGGAATATATTTTTGATAATACTTTGTTAAAAAAAAAGAAACCATTTATTTAAACCCAAAAACCCAACAACCCGACCTGAACTAACTCGAATCCAAACAAACCAAACTTGAAATAAGTCGATTATCAGGTCATTTTTCACTTAAAAATCCAAACAATCTAACTTGAATAACAAGAAAGTTGAAAAAAAAACAAAAGAAAATAACTGGAAGTAACGCTTGGTTCGAATGTCTGCTTACATCGGTTCATAATTTACAACAGGAAATAATATATTTATAATATGGGGTTAGGTTCATTTTTGAACAACTCCCTTGATTGTAAACACCAGTGAACTAATCCTAACCCTTCATTATGAATACTTAAGTGTAAATCAATGGTCAGGATTTGATGATGTAAATTAATAGCCAGGATTTGTTCACTCAGTTTACAAATACACTAGTGTTTACTCTAGAACAACACCTTTGTAATACATAAACAAATAATAAATTATATATATTTTTAAACAACAAATAATAAATTATATGTCTCCCTTTTCCAAACATGTGGATCAACAACTAGTTGCTACTGCTAGTAGTCCATCTATATTTATTAATTTAAACGTAAATAGTTTTTTTTTAAAGGGAATACTTTGTTAACAAACAACACTAGGAAGAAGCTAGAGATACAACACAAAAACCATCTAAAAGATAGAGAACATACAAAAACTTAACTTGTTTAGACATAATCAAACTTCCTTGATGTATTGCAAAATACATACTTATATCGTGTATAGATTGTATAGTTTTCGTATTATTTCGTTTAGTTTTCGTAGTTATCTCATAGAAGTTTGATACTTTGTTTTTGTACAGGTGCTTGTTGCGGAAAAGTGCTAAAAACCGTTGGAAATATGCTTAAAAGAAGCTAAGGGTGAGAGTTGGAGATTGCTGGATCGGAAACACTTGAGAAAGAACAAAACCTTTCGGTGAAAATGGGCCTTGGCGCCACGCGACACATACTCTAGAAGACCTATGCGCGACACCAAGGCGTTGGATGTGAAATCCGGGCAAATCTACATGCCGCGTTACGCGGCCCTCCTAGGCCTTCACCCGTCGCGCGACGCGACGGGGTATAATCCGGAAAAGATCAGTTGTAGCTGCAGCATGATTCATCCAAACCTATAAAAACATCATTATTCATCACAAAAACCCTAGTTACGAATAGAGTTCTTCAAGGCGGATTTTGCAGCAAGTTTCTGAATTTTTGAAGCATCTTAGCTCTCGGGAATCAGTCGATTGAAGACAGAAGCATAGGAACGAAGAACATTCGGGTTTTATTATCCGGTTTTCCTTATTCTTGCGTTTTCATTCTTTTGATCATGAATTCCGTTGTTGAACTTTGTGCTTTGATTTTTAATACCATGATGCTTGGCTAAAACTCTTGTACTGCCTAAGAGGATGGATTGAATAAAGTTTGGATTTTTATGGTTTTAATTGTGTTTATATATTAATTTCAAAAAGTAACAAACTTTGGAACTTCTAATTTGGTGCATATGCGTATCTAGTTTTGATTGTTGATTATTTACTGTTTTACAAAAACTTTGGTGAATGTCTTTCATGTAATGGGTTTGTGTTGATTGTCGAGTCTTTTTGGGTTCGGGAATCTTTGGGTAAATTGGCCACTAGCCTTACAAACAGTAATTAAAATACAATTAGAACTAGGTATTCTGCTTAACTTGAAGCTGAGAGGCTCTAGTTTGTTAGTAGGTTGCGGTTTAACATATAGCTAAGATAGGTTTTGAGAGAAGTCAGTCTTAGTTCCCTAGTCATTCTCGTGTCTATTAAACCAAGTTAGAACCCATAGTTGCCTTAGACATCCACGCTAAGAGGTAGGTTGTTATATTAGGGCACTTTTAGAGACATTAGAAAATTGAGAGGAAGTGTTACAACCGGTGCTCGTAACAGCCTTATAGAGTCTCCTAGGGTTCTTCTTGAGAATGGTCGAGAAGTCTTAGCTGAGATTTCTTGGGGTTTAGTATACAAAGATCCTGGTTCCATATCACTTTAGTACCATAGAAATTAATTCTTAATCAACCCGGATCCTAGTCTAGGTAGTCATTAATCTCTACTGAATTCGACCTTAGTCTATTTCGTGCTTTAGCTTAATTAATTTTAATTTCAATTTTAGGATTTTTAGTAAACCCCCTATCAAATATAAAAAAAATGGTTAAGTCCGTGTCAGTGTCAATCTAGTCTAGATAGAGGTGTTTTCGTAATTTAATAGAGTCTCGTGGGTTCGATATCCGGACTTACTTAGCTTACTAGAGTCGATCGGTTCGCTTGCCGGTTAGTAGTTTAGTAGATTTTTAGAGAGTCTAGAGTATTACTTAGTGTCTAGGTCTAGGATAATTTAGTTTATTTCTATTAGACTATTTTTAGCACATCAAGTTTTTTGGCCCTGTTGCCGGGGACTCTTGGCAATTGTGTTAATTACTTTGTTTAGACTTATTTGACATCTTATACGTAGGAGTCTAGTTAGTCGTAGTTGTTTTACATTTTTGTTGAGTCTAGTTTTTGTGTCTACTTACTTGTTTGTTTTCCGGTTTTTTAGTGGATGCCTCCATACACGTTCGCAAGGACCTCCACCGAAGCCGCCTACAGACAAGTCGTCCTTGTCAGTTTCTTCATCAAAGGTTAGTAAAACTTCAACTTCAAATCTTGCCTTTTCTGACTCTACTCCACACTCTAAACTACCAAACTTTTACTTCACACCGAAGTCGTCACCCCATAACTCCCCACCTATTTCCCGTCCTCCGAGTCCGCCACCCAATTTCCAAATGGCCAACAACCAAACTGTCCACTAATGCTCCACCATCGGTTTTACCGCGAACTCGCCCGTTTCCCTCCCTGAAATCACCAATGTCAAATCTTGGCAAATCCCATCCTACATCATGACTGTCATCAACAACTCATGCTAGTTCCACGGTCGTGATGATGAGGATGCGCCCGCCCACATTAACCGCCTCACCCGCCTTTGCAACATCTTTGGTATTGAAGTTGTTAACCTTGACGCTCGCTATCTCCAAGTCTTCCTATTTTCATTTGCTGGCCACGCAGCCACCTCGCTTGATGCGCAGCTGCCAGGTACTTTTACCACATGGGCTGGACTTAGGGATGCCTTCCTAGCTAAGTATATTCCACCTGCTAAGGCATCTCGCCTTCAAGATTAGATCCATTCGTTCCGAATGGAACCTGATGAACCTTACCACTTAGCTTGGGAGAGATTCCAAACCCTACTCTCTCGATGCTCCCAACACGGGTTGTCTGATTGGGCACTTGTAGAGAAATTCTAAAATGGCCTCACCCCCGAGTGTAACGTAACATTCGTCGAAAAACGGGTTTTCCAAACCCGCTTCGTTTAATAATCAAGTATTCAGTTATAAGATTTCGTTGCGTATTTATTGTTCAGATTATTTTAAATAGCACATAATTAATAAACATTTTAGAATTTAAAAACCATAATTGATAAATAATAATAATAAGTGAATAAAAAATAAAATGGAGCTGCCGGGTCTCGAACCTGGGTCTCCCACAAACACAAACACACACCACACCACTCCGCCACACACTTAATTTGTGATAAATACTGAATCAAAAAACACTTAAAGTAAAACCCAAAAATCAAAACTGGAAATCAGCGCGCCCAGAACTCTCAGTCGCCGGAAAAACCGAGATATCCGCAATTTTGGCTATTTCCTTTTGACTAAAACGCGTTAACTGATTTCGACATCAGTTATAACCGATGTCTAACCATCAATTTCAGTCATAACCGTCGGAGACCTTTGACCGCGAATCATGACCTAAATTCGAACCCAATTCAGCCTGTTCTTCCTTATAAATACCCACTCAAACTTCCTGTAAACCTTTCGCTCAGAACCGCACTCTCTTTCGAAGCTTTATTCCTTCCAAAGCTCGTCGCTGGAGATTTTCATTTTCGCCGGAATATCGCCGGAATCGCTGATCAGAAAACCGCATTCGCTCTTCAGACAGTATAATTGTCTAAACCTTCTTGCTATCTCTTGATTTATAATCTGATTGCTCAACACAATAATCGAAACTGTTAAAAACAGTTTATTCAGCCGGAAATCGCAAATCAGAGCCGACGAACACTGCTGGAAATCTGAAGAAAACTCTCCGTCTTGGTATATCATATTCTTTAATCTTTGTTTTCCTATTCCATTTCAATCGATTATAAGGCCGTTGGTCGAATAAGCAAGAACAGTCGGGTGCACTTTTCTGTGTTCTTCTTAATGAAGAAGACGAACTTAAATTGTATATTAATGTAATTAAAATCGGGTATTTAACAGGGTTAGACACACAGTCCAGCGGTGGACTGTGTGCAAATACAAAACACACGTCCCGGGTTCGAATCGCACACGTTACCGACTTTCAGAAATAAAACCAACATTTTTAAATCTAAAGTTAGAAAATTTCCTTAAACTCACAAAAATAAATCTAAAAATCCCATTAAGAGCACTAATTAAAAATATTAATCTCAAATAAAATTTATTTATTTATCGAATCATTTCGTTATTGTTTAGGTTAGTTTTTCCCTCGTCGGTTGAATCATAAATTCGTGCGTATTCATCGTCATCAAAGAACGCACCCACTGTGAGTGAATCTCTACCAATTCCCCATTTTAATCATGTTTTGGGGTGTATCATGTGTCGTACAATTCTTTTATTTTATTTAAACACTTGTGCATACATCATATCCGTGATCAAATGTGTATCAATTGTTGTGTGAATTATATGTAGATTGGATTTATAATTTTCAGTGCACGCATTTCATTAGGCCCATCAGTTCCCCGTGGGATACGGGTTGAGCATCAGGAGCCTCATTAGATCGGCTCCGTTTGATTGAGCATTGATCTCACATACATCATCATTCATGTCATATACTCATCCAAAGTGGTTTGTGATTGTTTATCTATATATGTTTGCTCACATGTGATTATTGCACGAATTTTCTTTATTAAATAAAACAAGAAATTAGTAAAAATGTTTTATCAAGGTTCACTCGCCAACTTTTGTTGACCCAAAATCTCCCCCGTTTTGCACATGATACAGGTGATCCAGCTGAGACAGGAAACACTTAGGAAGGCCTAGAAGAATAAACAAGTTTATGCTTTGGAATAATTATGTAGTTTCATTTTCTTGTAATTGTATGAATTTTATTTTGGATATTTAAGTTTGTAATTTTAATTTAATAAATATGAAACATCTTAGTAAACATCATGAGCTTTGGTGATAACCCAATTATGCCCCGACTTTTATTCCGCTGCGGGTCGGGGTGTGACAGATTGGTATCAGAGCTTGTGACTATAGGGATATAGGATAGGTTATTAGACCCTTAGAGCCTATAGTATAGTTGATTAAATTTTAAATTGTTTATGAGTTACATACAAAATTCATGATGTTCATATGTTTTATGTTTATTTTCACACTCAATGTTATGCAAGCACGCTCATAAATACATGTTATTATGCAATGCTCATCATGAATCATATCCTCATAACATATCATATCCATGAGAACACACACCTCACGATTCCCATGATTTTTGCAATGTTTTTTGTATTTTTCAAATCACATCAAAGTGAGTTCTCATGACGGGCATGTAGTAACTGGAAGGGTACGAGTACCGGTAGTCGGAACGTCCTGTCTAGGCTTGGCATTCGTATAAATCCAAAATAAAGGACCAGTTTGCCTACCTGGGGACTAACGATGAGAGTACGAAGGACCTATTAGGCCAAAGCATGCTATACCAAACGTCGCGTGAACTAACCCCACTTTGAGTTGTCATTGTGTCTACACCTGGACACCCTCCTACCATACATCCCGCAATCATGTTTTACGATTTTCATTCGGGTGGTGCGAGTGTTAACCCGCCGACACCAATGTGAATCCTACCAAGCCCAATAGTCATGGGGGCCCACATGACTACACAGTTAATGGTATGGGGGACATTGGAGGCCCAAACATGAGCAAACCCAAGACATCCTATGGATGTAGTTAAATTATTGCCAATTATGTTGTTTTTCATTCTTTTTACGACACATGACACCTAGAAAATTATTAAACTCACAATCTTCCTATGTATGTTCCTGTAGATGTCGGCTAGGCAACTACGTGGAGGTAGAAAGTCAGGAAGATCAAATGAATGCTTGGCCACACAAATTGCTAAACAAATGGCCGCAGTGCCTCCTGACATCGTGATTCAAGTTCAACAAGCTCTCACCGCAAATCCCATAAACCCTCCCAATCAAGAAGACCAGAGCATCGCCAACCCTCCTTCCAAAAAGTGCTCCTACAAACACTTCAAATCTTGCGATCCCCCAAAGTATGAAGGGACCGAAGGTGTTACCGCCCTCCTTCACTAGGTTGAAGAAATGGAGAACACTTTCCTCAATTGCGATTGTCTCGAGGACCGTAAGGTACGTTATGCAACTGGAAGACTGTTTGGGGTAGCCCTTACCTGGTGGAACACGGAAAAAGGTAAGCGAGGAGTTGAAGATGCCATGGCCTTAACATGGGAAGAGTTAAGGGAACTCATGACAAGACGTTTCTGTCTAAGAAGCGAAATCAAAAAGCTGGAAGACGAATTCCACTCACTGAAACAAAAGGAAGGAGATCACACTTCCTATAATAAGAGATTTCTCGAGCTGAACCAGATGATCCCTAATTTGTTCACCCCCGTGTACCGCTTGGTTGAACATTACATTCGAGGTCTTCCCTCGAAAATTCAAGATTCGGTTTTAAGCACATCGCCTGCAACACTTGAAGCCGCGATGGAGTTAGCTACAGAACTCACTGAAAATCGCATTCGGAACGGCAAATTCAAAGATGAAAAGAAGAAAGCACCCATAGAGACCCCAACTAC
Organism: Scalesia atractyloides; assembly: GCA_947069175.1. Taxonomy (NCBI): domain Eukaryota; kingdom Viridiplantae; phylum Streptophyta; class Magnoliopsida; order Asterales; family Asteraceae; genus Scalesia; species Scalesia atractyloides. The sequence continues at coordinate 22,914,057 of CAMTDV010000006.1, forward strand.
AAACCACCCAGTCTCATCCTCAAAGTTTGCTGGTAAGAGGAAAAGTAATGGCAAGAATTTCGTGGTCACTCAAACCAACCCTCTTATCACTGCTGCACCAATCACCCAAATTGCTCCTCCAGCTGCACCATTCAAAAAGCCATATACCGGTCCACACCCAAAATGCAACCGCTGTCAATACCATCACCCTCCCGAAAATCCCTGCCAACATTGCACAAGCTGTGGCCGTGCAGGTCACACCATCCAAACCTGCCGTACCCTTCAACGAATGAACCGCAATCAACCTCAAACTCAAACCCAAAATCAGATAGTGGGTCAAGCCCAACAACCCTTACTTCTACCACCTGCACCACACACAGCCCAAACTTACTACCAACCCAACTACCCCATGATGTAACCCATGCGAGCTTGTTTCAACTGTGGGGACCCAAACCACTTCAGGAACACATGTCCGCGCCTAGTGAACATTATCCATGCCCAAGCTCACGCAAACCCGGTGAACCAAGCTAACCAAGCTCCCCCACTTGCCAGAGGGAGAGCTTTCAATATCAATGCCAACCAAGCCAGGGCTGACAACAACGTGGTCAACGGTACGTTTATCATCAATGGTAGTTATGCATCCATATTATTCGATACTGATGCGGATAAGAGCTTTGTGTCCTTAGAATTTGAACCTATCCTCGACCAACCTCGTGTTAATCTCATCGAATCTCTAACGGTGGAAGTTGCTGATGGAAAACCCGTCTCATTAAATTCTATTATACGCAATTGTACTCTCACCCCAAACGATCACGATTTTCCAATTGACCTTATTCCTATGAAGTTGGGAAGTTTCGATGTTATAATCGGTATGGACTGGCTCAGCCAGCATCACGCTGAAGTGGTGTGCCACGAAAAGTTCATTCGCATTCCTCTCGCAGACGATCAGACACTACGTATTTTTGGGGAAACCCCTTCAAAAGGACTCAAATTAATGTCCTGTCTCCAAGCCCGAAGGTATCTCCGCAAAAACTATGTCGCATTCCTAACCCACGTCGTCAAAAAGGGAAACAAGGAAAGAAAACTTGAAGATATCCCAGTTGTGAAAGAATTCCCACAAGTCTTTCCCGACGACATTTCAGGACTTCCTCCGGTGAGAGAAGTCGAATTTCGCATCGATCTTGTACCTGGCGCTACACCAGTCGCAAAATCTCCTTATAGGTTAGCCCCATCCGAAATGCAAGAGCTGGCCAGTCAACTGCAAGAGCTGACTGACAAAGGATTCATACGTCCCCGCTCATCGCCCTGGGGTGCACCTGTTCTCTTTGTGAAGAAGAAGGATGGAACGTTTAGCATGTGCATTGATTATAGAGAACTCAACAAGTTAACGGTTAAAAATCGCTATCCACTACCTCGCATTGACGACCTTCTAGATCAACTTCAAGGCGCCACATGCTTTTCAAAAATCGACCTTCGTTCTGGTTATCATCAACTCAGGGTGCACGAAGAAGATATCCCAAAAACCGTTTTCCGGACTCGTTATGGTCATTACGAGTTCATGGTCATGCCATTCGGTTTAACCAACGCCCCCGCTGTCTTCATGGATTTAATGAATAGGGTATGCAAACCCTACCTCGACCGTTTTGTCATAGTCTTCATCGACGACATCCTTATTTACTCCAAGTCTAAATCCGATCATGAGCGACACCTTCGACTCATCCTTACACTCTTAAGGACTGAAAAGCTTTACGCTAAGTTCTCAAAATGCGAATTCTGGTTAGGAGAAGTACAATTCCTTGGACATGTCGTCAATAACAAGGGAATTCATGTCGATCCTTCAAAAATCAAGGCAGTACAAGAATGGCAAGCGCCACGTACCCCTACTGAAGTTAGGTCATTTCTTGGTTTGGCTGGTTACTATCGAAGCTTCATTGCCAATTTTTCCCGTATCGCGGTACCACTCACGGCCTTGACTCATAAAGGAAAACCCTTCATTTGGGGACCTAAGCAAGAAGAGGCCTTTCAAACTCTAAAGCAAAAACTCTGTGACGCACCTATCCTCACACTCCCTGAGGGTTGCGATGATTTTGTGGTATATTGCGACGCATCATGGCAAGGGCTAGGCTGTGTATTGATGCAAAGAGGAAAAGTGATAGCCTATGCCTCTAGGCAACTCAAAGTTCATGAGAAGAATTACACCACCCACGACCTGGAACTTGGAGCCGTTGTGTTCGCTCTCAAGATATGGAGACATTACCTCTACGGTACCAAGTGTGAAATATATACTGACCACAATAGTCTCCAACATATCTTCAAACAGAAGGAGTTGAATATGAGGCAACGAAGATGGGTCGAACTTCTCAACGACTACGACTGTGAAATTCAGTATCATCCTGGCAAGACAAACGTAATGGCCGATGCGCTCAGTCGAAAAGGTTATGCGAACTCCATTCGTCTTCTCTGTTCGCAAATCATAACCGACATCAAAGATCGAATCCGAGCAGCTCAACATGTTTCTGTAACAGAAAATGATGTACACGATGAGCTGTCATGTGGAGCTGAACTCAAAATCGAAACCAAATCCGACGGTATTCTATACTATTTAAACCGTATATGGATTCCTGATCGCGATAACCTTCGTGATTTCCTCATGAATGAGGCGCACAAAACACGATACTCTGTACACCCAGGAGCCGACAAGATGTATCAAGACCTACGATACACCTACTGGTGGCCTGGCATGAAAAAGGATATCGCTGTTTTTGTTTCCAAGTGCCTCACCTGTTCCAAAGTAAAAGCTGAACATCAAAGACCTTCAGGACTTCTAGTCCAACCCGAAATACCTGTATGGAAGTGGGAAAACATAACCATGGATTTCATTACCGGGTTACCTTGCACCTCCCGTGGGTATGACACCATATGGGTAATAATCGATCGTCTTACAAAGTCATCTCACTTCATTCCGATTCGCGAGGACTTCAAGAACGAGAAGTTAGCTCGTATCTACATCAGCGAGATCGTAAGCCGTCATGGTGTACCATTAAGCATCATTTCAGACCGTGATGGTCGTTTCACTTCATGAACATGGCGAGTCGTACAAACCACCTTGGGTACACGATTAGACCTCAGTACCGCTTTTCATCCTCAAACTGATGGTCAATCTGAACGCACCATCCAAACCCTTGAAGACATGCTACGAGCATGTGTCATAGACTTCAAAGGGAATTGGGACGCTTACCTACCATTAGTGGAATTTTCGTACAACAATAGCTATCATTCAAGTATCGGCATGACTCCTTTCGAAGCTTTATATGGTCCTAAGTGCCGATCTCCAGTATGTTGGCACGAAATTGGGGAAGCGCAAATCAGCGGTCCAGAATTAATTCAAGAAACAACCGACAAGGTCCTTCAAATTCGAAACAATCTTCTAGCGGCTCAAAGTCGTTAAAAGAGTTATGTAGACAAACGACGAAAGCCCTTGGAGTTTGACATTGGTGATCAAGTACTTTTAAAAGTATCACCGTGGAAGGGAGTGGTTCGTTTTGGCCAGAAGGGCAAGCTAGCACCACGCTACGTAGGACCTTTCAAGATACTCGAAAGAGTAGGTCCTGTAGCATACAAGCTTGACCTACAAGAAGAACTCAACAGAATTCATCCCACATTTCATGTATCAAACTTGAAAAAGTGCCTCGCCGATGAAAATCTCCATATTCCTCTAGAAGACATTCAAGTCGATGAATCGATGCACTTCGTTGAAAGACCGGTAGAAATCATGGACTTCGGAGAGAAGCGTTTAAGGCGAAGTCGTATTCCAATTGTCAGGGTACGTTGGGAGTCGAAACAAGGACCCGAGTTTACTTGAGAATGTGAAGACTCAATGCGCGAAAAACACCCGCATCTTTTTCCAGTTACCACTACTACTTAAATTTCGGGACGGAATTCCTAAAAGTAGGGGATACTGTAACATTCGTCGAAAAATGAGTTTTCCAAACCCGATTCGTTTAATAATCAAGTATTCAGTTATAAGATTTCGTTGCGTATTTATTGTTCAGATTATTTTAAATAGTACATAATTAATAAGCATTTTAGAATTTAAAAACCATAATTGATAAATAATAATAATAAGTGAATAAAAAATAAAATGGAGATGCCGGGTCTCGAACCCAGGTCTCCCACAAACACAAACACACACCACACCACTCCGCCACACACTTCACTTGTGATAAACACTGAATCAAATAACACTTAAAGTAAAACCCAAAAATCAAAACTGGAAATCAGCGCGCCCAGAACTCTCAATCGCCGGAAAAAACCGAGATATCCGCAATTTTGGCTATTTCCTTTTGACTAAAACGCGTTAACTGATTTCGACATCAGTTATAACCGATGTCTAACCATCAATTTCAGTCATAACCGTCAGAGACCTTTGACCGCGAATCATGACCCAAATTCGAACCCAATTCAGCCTGTTCTTCCTTATAAATACCCACTCAAACTTCCTGTAAATCTTTCGTTCAGAACCGCACTCTCTTTCGAAGCTTTATTCCTTCCAAAGCTCGTCGCCGGAGATTTTCATTTTCGCCGGAATCGCTGATCAGAAAAACCGCATTCGCTCTTCAGACGGTATAATTGTCTAAACCTTCTTGCTATCTCTTGATTTATAATCTAATTGCTCAACACAATAATCGAAACTGTTAAAAATAGTTTATTCAGCCGGAAATCGCAAATCAGAGCCGACGAACACTATCGGAAATCTGAAGAAAACTCTCCGTCTTGGTATATCATATTATTTAATCTTTGTTTTCCTATTCCATTTCAATCGATTATAAGGCCGTTGGTCGAATAAGCAAGAACAGTCGGGTGCACTGTTCTATGTTCTTCTTAATGAAGAAGACGAACTTAAATTGTATATTAATGTAATTAAAATCGGGTATTTAACCGGGTTAGACACACAGTCCAGCGGTGGACTGTGTGCAAATACAAAACACACGTCCCGGGTTCGAATCGCACACGTTACCGACTTTCAGAAATAAAACCAACATTTTTAAAACCTAATCAGATCAAGTCACAGTATATACATAAGAGGAATTAATCCAGTAGTTAAACAGATTAGACACACAGTCCAACTGGTTGGGCTGTGCGCAATCGAACCGAAGGTCCCGAGTTCGACTCCGGGTCTCTGCAACCGGTTCGGCCATATTATAACATTTTTAATAAAGACTAAATATGGTTAGAGTTAATTAGTATATATATATAATTAAAACAGAGAATATTTCAGGTTAGACACGTAGCTCAGTTGGTAGAGCTGCGTGCACGTATACGAGAGGTCCCGAGTTCGAACCTCACTAGCCGCATAGAATAAACACAGTCTGACTGGTCAAGACCCGGTCAAACCTGCCAAAAGTCAACCTTTTTATTTCATTTTTATTTATTTATCTAATTGGAAAATTAATTAAAAATACTTAAAAATAGGATTTTTAAAGTTAGAAAATTTCCTTAAACTCACAAAAATAAATCTAAAAATCCCATTAAGAGCACTAATTAAAAAATATTAATCTCAAATAAAATTTATTTATTTATCGAATCATTTCGTTATTATTTAGGTTAGTTTTTCCCTCGTCGGTTGAATCATAAATTCGTGCGCATTCATCGTCATCAAAGAACGCACCCACTGTGAGTGAATCTCTACCAATTCCCCGTTTTAATCATGTTTTGGGGTGTATCATGTGTCGTACAATTCTTTTATTTTATTTAAACACTTGTGCATACATCATATCCGTGATCAAATGTGTATCAATTGTTGTGTGAATTATATGTAGATTGGATTTATCATTTTCAGTGCACGCATTAGGCCCATCAGTTCCCCGTGGGATACGGGTTGAGCATCAGGAGCCTCATTAGATCGGCTCCGTTTGATTGAGCCTTGATCTCACATACATCATCATTCATGTCATATACTCATCCAAAGTGGTTTGTGATTGTTTATCTATATATGTTTGCTGACATGTGATTATTGCACGAATTTTCTTTATTAAATAAAACAAGAAATTAGTAAAAATGTTTTATCAAGGTTCACTCGCCAACTTTTGTTAACCCAAAATCTCCCCCGTTTTGCACATGATACAGGTGATCTAGCTGAGACAAGAAACACTTAGGAAGGCCTAGAAGAATAAACAAGTTTATGCTTTGGAATAATGATGTAGTTTCATTTTCTTGTAATTGTATGAATTTTGTTTTGGATATTTTAGTTTGTAATTTGAATTTAATAAATATGAAACATCTTAGTAAACATCATGAGCTTTGGTGATAACCCAATTATGCCCCGACTTTTATTCCGCTGCGGGTCGGGGTGTGACATGTAAGGCCCGGTTCGACACCTCAGCAGGAGGCCACCTCATGGGAAATAAATTTGTGGCCGACTGCAACGTTCTTTTTGAGAGCTTTGCTCATGCTGATATCGATCACCATGCTACTAGCCGCACTTCCATTCCTGCACTAGTACTTTCCCGGCTGCTCGAGGAGTAAACCAAGTTAGCTTGGATTCAAAGGTAGCATCGGCGCTCGATTATATCACTAAAGAGTTATTAGAGATCAATAAAAAGGTTGATAGGTGTGAAGTTTGTAGGGGAGGTCATGACACCATAGATTGTCCAACACTTATCATAGAGCAAGTCGCGTTCATTTCAGGTCAACCCTGAGGTCCCACTAATCCATTTAATAATTATAACCCTAATTGGCGTAATAATAATAACTTCCGTTCTGCCGGTAACCCCCCGGTTTCCAAACATGTTCAAATCAGATTAGGTGCATGGTCAATTTTATAGTGGGGGTTCAAATGTGCGGGTCAGTATTCTGGTGGGGTTTCACATAGTCAGTTTAGTGCAGGGGGTTCAACTGGGCAATACCAAATTGGGGGGTCAAACACTCAGGGTTCAAACAACCAAGACATGGGTAGTGGTCTAGATGAAATAAAATCAATGCTTTCACAATTACTAACTAGAGACCAAACAACCCAACGAACCTTAGAAGAACATGCTACATTTCTCAAGAATAACCATTCTAGTTTCTTGGACCTTCAAAGGCAAGTCGGGGACATTGCCCTTCTAGTTGGAAGAACGACCTCCCGGTCAATTTTCGGGCAACACAAAGTCAAACCCGTCTGGCCAATTGAAGGCAATCTCGACCCGTAGTGGTAGGACCTTAGGAGAGGTAGTGAGACCCGAGAGTGTAGAGGTAGAGGATGAGGAACCCGTAGATGAGGAGATTGAGATGGAGACTCCCGGTAAAGTGCAATCTAGGTTAAACCCAGCAAGTACCGCACACACCGAGGAGCCTCAAGTCGAGAGTAGTGTAAAGAAACAACCCACATGTGTCGTTCCATTACCCATTATTGATCTTTCACGTGCTCCTTATCCATCCCTTCTTAAAAACCAAACATACTCCAACGAATACTGGAAATTCCTATAGATCTTCAAACAACTTAGGATAAATCTTCCGTTCATAGAAGCCCTTCAATCTATGCCCAAATATGCCAAATTTCTAAAGGATCTTCTAAAGCATATGGATAGTCTCTAACATCCCTCTTTGTGGGGGTGTTCCGCTGTAGTCTTGAACAAGGTCCCGGAAAAATTGACGGATCCGGGCCTTTTCACCATTCCATGCTTGTTCGGGAGTGATACCGACTGTAGGGCCTTAGCCGACTTAGGAGCGAGTATAAATTTAATGCCATATTCCATGTATGAGAGGTTAGGCTTAGGAGAGTTGTCCCCTACCCGTATGTCCTTGTACTTAGCCAATAGATCAGTCAAATATCCATGTGGCATAGTCGAGAACCTTTTAGTTAAAGTCGACAAGTTCGTATTTCCCGTAGACTTTGTCATTCTTGATATGGAAGCTGATGAGAGAGTTCCCATTATCTTAGGATGCCCATTCTTGGGCACCGCAAAGCCATCATTGATGTCTTTGACGGTAAGATCACACTCTAAGTCGGTGAGGAGAGAGTCACTTTCGAGGTAGCATGTTCCATGGAACATCCTAGCGGTTCCGACAGTTATAGTAGTCCTTGTCTTTCGGTCTATTACATAGAATCCTTCTTATCATGCATCGACCATTGTTTTGACTATATTAGTGGAGCCGGTCTAGTAGAGAATAGGGTGGTTAAGGTAGTCGAGGAAGTGGAGGAAGTTGTGAGTGAGTGAGAGTGGATGGGGACGAGACCGAGTGGGTCCTTGAAGTGTTATAGTTGAGTGCGGTGAAGAGCGAGGGCCAAGGTACACCCGTAGAGAAACCCACCCTATTAGAGCTTAAAGTTCTTCCATCCCACTTAGAGTATGCTTTCCTTGGTGAGAGGTCAAATTTTCCCGTCATTATTTCGTCTAAGTTAGAGGAGGGTGAAAAGGGTAGGTTACTAGAGGTGTTGAGAGAGAATAGGGAGGCCATTGCATAGTGACTTTCGGACATCAAGGGCATAAGCCCCGCCTTTTGTACCCATCGGATACACATGGAAGATGAATATAAGCCAGTGGTACAACCTCAACGGCGCCTTAATCTGAACATGCAAGAGGTGGTTAAGAAGGAAGTGCTAAAGTTATTAGATGCCGGGGTGATATACCCTATTTCCGACTCACTGTGGGTTAGTCCGACCCAAGTTGTCCCAAAGAAGGGTGGGATGACGGTAATCATGAATGAAAAGAACGAACTAATCCTGTCTCGTACTGTTACCGGTTGGCGTGTGTGCATTGACTACCGCAAGTTGAATGACGCCACTGAGAAAGACTATTTCCCTTTACCATTCATTGACCAAATGTTGGAGCATCTAGTGGGTCAACAGGTTCTACTATTTTCTCGATGGATTTTTGGGTTATTTTCAGATCCCCATCGCACCTGAGGATCAAGATAAAAAGACGTTCACATGCCCCTATGGCACTTATGTGTATCGCCGCATGCCTTTCGGGTTATGCAACGCTCCGGCTTCATTCCAAAGATGCATGGTTGCTATATTCCAAGACATGCTTGAGACTTCTATTGAGGTCTTCATGGATGACTTCTCGGTTTATGGAACCTTCTTCGATCACTGTCTCCTTAATCTTGATAAGACGCTTAAGAGATGTATAAAGACCAACCTTATGCTTAATTGAGAGAAGTGTCACTTTATGGTGACGGAGGGGATAGTCTTAGGTCATAAAGTGTCTAGAGAGGGGATAGAGGTGGATAGGGCCAAGATAGATACCATAAGTAGGTTGCCTCCACCCACTAGTATCAAGTCCGTTCGAAGCTTCCTTGGTCATGCGGGCTTCTATAGGCGTTTCATTAGGGATTTTTCTAAGATCACACGCCCTATGACCCGACTCCTTGAAAAGGATGTACCTTTTGTCTTTGACAGGGAGTGCATCAAAGCCTTCGACTTTTTAAAGGAGAAACTCGTTAGTGCCCCTATCTTTGTTTCGTCAAATTGGGATTTGCCCTTTGAGCTCATGTGCGATGCGAGTGACTATGCCGTAGGTGTAGTATTGGGCCAACAAATCGAGAAACACTTTCATCTGATCTACTACGCGAGCAAAACTTTAAATGATGCTCAAGTGAATTATACCACCACGGAAAAGGAACTCTTAGCCGTAGTATTCGCGTTTGATGAGTTCTGCCCATATCTCATGCTTTCTAAAACCATCATGTTCACGACCACTCCGTTTTGCATTTTTTCTTCCAAAAGAAAGACGCCAAGCCACGCCTCATTAGATGGATTCTTTTGCTCTCCGAGTTTGGCATCAAAATTAGGGATAAAAAAGAAGCGGAAAACATAGCCGCCGACCACTTGTCACGTTTAGAGGATCCTAAGAGAGAGGAGGTTTGTGAGGATTCTATAGGAGACAAATTCCCTCATGAAACCATAGATTTCGTTAGAGCCGAGGTAGAGGGTTTGCCATGCTTTTCAGATTTGGAAAACTACTTAGCAAATGGTGACATTGTGAAGGGTATGTCCCACCAACAAAAGAAGAAGTTTCTTAGGGATGCTAGGAAATACATATGGGACGACCCGTACCTCTTTAGGATAGGTGGTGATCGAGTTCTTAGGAGATGTGTTTCGAAGGAGGAAGGATTGGGAATCCTTAGACATGTACATGAGGGTTTAACGGGAGGCCATCACGGCCCGAATGTCACCGTACAAAAGGTTTTTGATAGTGGTTTCTATTGGCCGACGATAGTTAAAGATGCTATAGAATTCGTTAGGACATGTCACCATTGCCAACGCACCGGCAACATTTCATCCAAGGATGAGATTCCCCAAAATCCCATTCAAGTTCTTGAAGTCTTTGATGTTTGGGGTATTGATTTCATGGGACCTTTTCCCTCTTCGAGCGGGAATAGGTACATCCTTGTGGCCATAGACTATGTCTCAAAGTGTGTGGAAGCTCAAGCTTTGCCTACTAATGATGCCGGAGTGGTGGTGAGATTCTTAAAGAAACTATTCACACGTTTCGGTGTTCCTAAAGCCATTATAAGTGACCGTGGTACACACTTTTGCAATACCATCATGGAAAAAGCATTAGCACGCTACGGTGTCACTCATCATCTTTCTAACGCATTCCACCCGCAAACTAGTGGCCAAGTAGAGAATGCATACTGAGGGGTGAAGAGAATTTTAGAGAAAACGGTAGGAAAATATAGGAAGGACTGGTCGAAAAAGCTAGATGATGCATTGTGGGCATTCCGCACCGCCTACAAAACACCGTTAGGAACCACGCCCTTCATGATTGTATATGGCAAAGCATGCCATCTTCCGGTAGAACTAGAGCACCGAGTGCTTTGGGCTCTAAAAACCATAAACCTTGACCTTACCGAAGCCGCAAGAAGGAGATTCTTTCAAATCCATGAGTTAGAAGCCCTTAGAGATGCCGCATACGAACGATCTTGGAGTATCAAAGAGAAGACGAAGGCATTTTATGATAGGAGGTTGCGGCGGTTGAAGGAATTTCAAGTAGGTGATAAAGTGCTTTTGTTCAACTCGAGATTGAAATTCATAGCTGGAAAGTTGAAGTCGAGAGGGACCGGACCGTATGTGGTAAAGGAGGTTTTTCATATGGTACTAATGAGTTGTATGACGAGGTTCATGGAGGTTCATGGAAGATAAATGGACATCGCTTGAAACATTACTTAGGAGGTCCTACTCACACCACTGAAGAGGATGAAATCCCTCTAGAGGATGCACCCACCTACACCGAATAGTGCGTTGAGAGACATTTCGAGTGTGGAGTTTGTACCATTTGTATTTCGTTAATTTTATGCATTTTTATAGCTAACTTCAGTTTTCTCGTAGTTTCCGGGTTGGTTTTTGTGTTTTGAGTCATTTGCAGGGATTCATCACCGTGATTGTGCGAGAATTGCGAAGGAAACGGAGTTTCAGGTAAGTCCTGGTGTTAAATATTTTTGGGATTGGTTTTGGGAAGATCTTGGAAAACTTAGATTTTTTTTCTAAGGCATTTGGCCGTCAATTTTACGAAACCTTCTGTGAAAAAACACCCTTGGCCACGTGCGACAGCATATAGGGGTAGGCGTCGCACAACACCTAGCCCCAGTTGAAGTTTTGGGAGTCCACAAACACGCCGCGATGCACGACGGCTTGGTACCTTGCCCCTACGCACTACGCCACCCACCAGTTCACAATCCTTTATTTGAACCCCATCTCTACGCGCTACACGGTACCCAAACATAAACACCGTCGCGTAACACGACCCCCTTGACCCCGGATTTAAAACCTTCCTTCCTCCTTTCTTCCCCCATTTCCACCAAACCCTAGCCAGCGAACTTTCAGCCGCAAACAACCATCTTTCACCATAACCACCACCAAACTTCACCATTCTACTCCCATTTTACACCCACGTCACCCATTTCACTTCCCCGCTCCGTTTAACCGTCGATTTCCTTCTGTTAGCCACGAAATCCCCCAAACACGGGACCATCTTTCTCCACTTAAAAAGTTGAAATTTTAAGCTTATTCTTCAAGAATCCGGTATGTTTTCTTATAATATTCTGTATATTATTCGGTTATTAGCTAGTTTTGAGTCTAGTTTTGCTAGTTTAGGTGTCGGGCCGTGTCTGGTTAGTTTTAGGTCGTAGTGTAGTTAAATGTCTAGTGTTTATGGTTGCAGGAGGCATGGTTTGGGTCTGCTATTGACATTGGATTGTTTTGCCATATCAAATTGCTATGAATAATCCGAACATGGGTTTTGAGTTTAATCGATTAAAGCCTCCTTTCACTAGGCGGACTTTTTCGACTTAAATTCAGTTTTTATCACTAAAGCTTCTTTATGCAAGTTTGGACTCAATGTCCGGATGGTAGGCACTTTGGCTCTCAATTGGGACAATTAAAGTGCCAGGAGGGGGTAGTGTACATTGAGTGGTGTGAATTGAGTCGTTTTTAGTAGTTAAAGTCATTGGTCTTGGTTTACTTATATGCATGTACAGGTACAAAACACTTCGCCCGTACTCAATCTCCATTCGGGCGAGGTTGTTTATGACTTAGCTTTTGTAAACGGTAACCCACTTTTGTTTTCACTTTATTTTTGGTATCAACCGCGAATGGAATGATATACGGTTGTTCCATTTATTTATAAAAAAAGTTAAAATACCAAAAATAGTTTGTGATTGCTAATTATCTACTTGTTTTGCCTCGTTTAAAAATGTTTTTGCAGATATGTGAGGTGAGGGAAGTTCAAGTGGAGCTAGAGGCAGAAGAAGAGGCCCGATAGCATGCAAAGAGGTTCACCTATTCAAGAACAGCAAGTTGTTTCCAACTGAAAAGAAAGACGTATCCGGTACGAAGGTCACGAGCGAGTGATCTATGCTTGGGTTCCTCTAAGGAGGGGCACCCGTAACTTTAGTTTCAGGTTAATAGGAATGAGTGGGTAAAACTTAAACAGATTATTCATACGGAGCTTCTTGAACATTGCACCATTGATTGGGATTGGTTAGGCCAAATGGGTGCTCGTGAGAGAGTTGAGGAGTTATTGGGCCCGTTGTTGATAGAGATGGTTAATTGTGATTGGCTGCAGTATGACGAGTTGGTAGTAGAGTTTCATTCTACCTTTCAGCATAAAGAAGGTTCATTCTTTGAAGGCGACGTGGTGTCTTTTAGCTTAGGGAGGATGCTTCATGAGATGTCACCGTGATTGTGCGAGAATTGCGAAGGAAACGGAGTTTCAGGTAAGTCCTAGTGTTAGAATATTTTTAGGATTGGTTTTGGGAAGGTCTGGGAAAACTTAGATTTTTTTTCTAAGGCATTTGGCCGTCAATTTTACGAAACCTTCTGTGAAAAAACACCCTTGGCCACGTGCGACAGCATATAGGGGTAAGCGTCGCACAACAACTAGCCCCAGTTCAAGTTTTGGGAGTCCACAAACACGCCGCACCGCACGACGGCTTGGTACCTTGCCCCTACGCACTACGCCACACACCAGTTCACAATCCTTTATTTGAACCCCATCTCTACGCGCTACACGGTACCCAAACATCAACACCGTCGCGTAACGCGACCCCCTTGACCCCGGATTTAAAACCTTCCTTCTACCTTTCTTCCCCCATTTCCACCAAAACCCTAGCCAGCGAACTTTCAGCCGCAAACAACCATCTTTCACCATAACCACCACCAAACTTCACCATTCTACTCCCATTTTACACCCACGTCACCCATTTCACTTCCCCGCTCCGTTTAACCGTCGATTTCCTTCGGTTAGCCACGAATTCCCCCAAACACGGGACCATCTTTCTCCACTTAAAAAGTTGAAATTTTTAGCTTATTCTTCAAGAATCTGGTATGTTTTCTTGTAATATTCTGTATATTATTCGGTTATTAGCTAGTTTTGAGTCTAGTTTTGATAGTTTAGATGTCGGGTCGTGTTTGGTTAGTTTTAGGTCGTAGTGTAGTTAAATGTCTAGTGTTTATGGTTGCAGGAGGCATGGTTTGGGTCTGCTATTGACATTGGATTGTTTTGCCATATCAAATTGCTATGAACAATCTGAACATGGGTTTTGAGTTTAATCGATTAAAGCCTCCTTTCACTAAGCGAACTTTTTCGACTTAAATTCAGTTTTTATCACTAAAGCTAGTATCTTTATGCAAGTTTGGACTTAATGTCCGGATGGTAGGCACTTTGGCTCTCAATTGGGACAATTAAATTACCGGGAGGGGGTAGTGTACATTGAGTCGTGTGAATTGAGTCGTTTTTAGTAGTTAAAGTCATTGGTCTTGGTTTACTTATATGCATGTACAGGTACAAAACACTTCGCCCGTACTCAATCTCCATTCGGGCGAGGTTGTTTATGACTTAGCTTTTGTAGACGGTAACCCGCTTTTGTTTTCACTTTATTTTTGGTATCAACCGCGAATGGAATGATATACGGTTGTTCCATTTATTTATAAAAAAAGTTAAAATACCAAAAATAGTTTGTGATTGCTAATTATCTACTTGTTTTGCCTCGTTTAAAAATGTTTTTTTGCAGATATGTGAGGTGAGGGAAGTTCAAGTGGAGCTAGAGGCAGAAGAAGAGGCCCGACAGCACGGCAAAGAGGTTCACCTATTCAAGAACAACAAGTTGTTTCCAACTGAAAAGAAAGACGTATCCGGTACGAAGGTCACGAGCGAGTGATCTATGCTTGGGTTCCTCTAAGGAGGGCACCCCCAACTTTAGTTTCAGGTTAATACGAATGAGTGGGTAAAACTTCAACAGATTATTCGTACGGAGCTTCTTGAACATTGGACCATTGATTGGGATTGGTTAGGCCAAATGGGTGCTCGTGAGAGAGTTGAGGAGTTATTGGGCCCGTTGTTGATAGAGATGGTTAATTGTGATTGGCTGTAGTATGACGAGTTGGTAGTAGAGTTTCATTCTACTTTCAGCATAAAGAAGGTTCATTCTTTGAAGGCGACGTGGTGTCTTTTAGCTTAGGGAGGATGCTTCATGAGATGTCACCGTGATTGTGCGAGAATTGCGAAGGAAACGGAGTTTCAGGTAAGTCCTAGTGTTTAGAATATTTTTGGGATTGGTTTTGGGAAGGTCTGGGAAAACTTAGATTTTTTTTCTAAGGAATTTGGCCGTCAATTTTACGAAACCTTCTGTGAAAAAACACCCTTGGCCACGTGCGACAGCATATAGGGGTAAGCGTCGTACAACACCTAGCCCCAGTTCAAGTTTTGGGAGTCCACAAACACGCCGCGCCTCACGACGGCTTGGTACCTTGCCCCTACGCACTACTCCACATACCAGT
The DNA here is from genome assembly GCA_947069175.1 of Scalesia atractyloides. Taxonomy (NCBI): domain Eukaryota; kingdom Viridiplantae; phylum Streptophyta; class Magnoliopsida; order Asterales; family Asteraceae; genus Scalesia; species Scalesia atractyloides. Next base: position 22,929,298 of record CAMTDV010000006.1, read on the forward strand.
TCACAATCCTTTATTTGAACCCCATCTCTACGCGCTACACGGTACCCAAACATCAACACCGTCGCGTAACCCGACCCCCTTGACCTCGGATTTAAAACCTTCCTTCCTCCTTTCTTCCCCCATTTCCACCAAAACCCTAGCCAGCGAACTTTCAGCCGCAAACAACCATCTTTCACCATAACCACCACCAAACTTCACCATTCTACTCCCATTTTACACCCACGTAACCCATTTCACTTCCCCGCTCCGTTTAACCATCGATTTCCTTCGGTTAGCCACGAAATCCCCCAAACACGGGACCATCTTTCGCCACTTAAAAAGTTGAAATTTTTAGCTTATTCTTCAAGAATCCGGTATGTTTTCTTGTAATATTCTGTATATTATTCGGTTATTAGCTAGTTTTGCTAGTTTAGGTGTCGGGTCGTGTCTGGTTAGTTTTAGGTCGTAGTGTAGTTAAATGTCTAGTGTTTATGGTTGTAGGAGGCATGGTTTGGGTCTGCTATTGACATTGGATTGTTTTGCCATATCAAATTGCTATGAATAATCGGAACATGGGTTTTGAGTTTAATCGATTAAAGCCTCCTTTCACTAGGCGGACTTTTTCGACTTAAATTCAGTTTTTATCACTAAAGCTAGTATCTTTATGCAAGTTTGGACTCAATGTCCGGATGGTAGGCACTTTGGCTCTCAATTGGGACAATTAAAGTGCCGGGAGGTGGTAGTGTACATTGAGTCGTGTGAATTGAGTCGTTTTTAGTAGTTAAAGTCATTGGTCTTGGTTTACTTATATGCATGTACAGGTACAAAACACTTCGCCCGTACTCAATCTCCATTCGGGGAGGTTGTTTATGACTTAGCTTTTGTAAACCGTAACCCGCTTTTGTTTTCACTTTATTTTTGGTATCAACCGCTAACGGAATGATATACGGTTGTTCCATTTATTTATAAAAAAAAGTTAAAATACCAAAAATAGTTTGTGATTGTTAATTATCTACTTGTTTTGCCTCGTTTAAAAATGTTTTTGCAGATATGTGAGATGAGGGAAGTTCAAGTGGAGCTAGAGGCAGAAGAAGAGGCCCGACAGCACGGCAAAGAGGTTCACCTATTCAAGAACAGCAAGTTGTTTCCAACTGAAAAGAAAGACGTATCCGGTACGAAGGTCACGAGCGAGTGATCTATGCTTGGGTTCCTCTAAGGAGGGGCACCCGCAACTTTAGTTTCAGGTTAATACGAATGAGTGGGTAAAACTTCAACAGATTATTCGTACGGAGCTTCTTGAACATTGGACCATTGATTGGGATTGGTTAGGCCAAATGGGTGCTCATGAGAGAGTTGAGGAGTTATTGGGCCCGATGTTGATAGAGATGGTTAATTGTGATTGGCTGCAGTATGACGAGTTGGTAGTAGAGTTTCATTCTACCTTTCAGCATAAAGAAGGTTCATTCTTTGAAGGCGACGTGGTGTCTTTTAGCTTAGGGAAGATGCTTCATGAGATGTCATCGTGATTGTGCGAGAATTACGAAGGAAACGGAGTTTCTAGGTAAGTCCTAGTGTTAGAATATTTTTGGGATTGGTTTTGGGAAGGTCTGGGAATACTTAGATTTTTTTCTAAGGCATTTGGCCGTCAATTTTACGAAACCTTCTGTGAAAAACACCCTTGGCCACGTGCGACAGCATATAGGGGTAAGCGTCGCACAACACCTAGCCCCAGTTCAAGTTTTGGGAGTCCACAAACACGCCGCGCCGTACGACGGCTTGGTACCTTGCCCCTACGCACTACGCCACCCACCTGTTCACAATCCTTTATTTGAACCCCATCTCTACGCGCTACATGGTACCCAAACATCAACACCGTCGCGTAACGCGACCCCCTTGACCTCGGATTTAAAACCTTCCTTCCTCCTCTCTTCCCCCATTTCCACCAAAACCCTAGCCAGCGAACTTTCAGCCGCAAACAACCATCTTTCACCATAACGACCACCAAACTTCACCATTCTACTCCCATTTTACACCCACGTCACCCATTTCACTTCCCCGCTCCGTTTAACCGTCGATTTCCTTCGGTTAGCCACGAAATCCCCCAAACACGGGACCATCTTTCTCCACTTAAAAAGTTGAAATTTTTAGCTTATTCTTCAAGAATCCGGTATGTTTTCTTGTAATATTCTGTATATTATTCGGTTATTAGCTAGTTTTGAGTCTAGTTTTACTAGTTTAGATGTCGGGTCGTGTCTGGTTAGTTTTAGGTCGTAGTGTAGTTAAATGTCTAGTGTTTATGGTTGCAGGAGGCATGGTTTGGGTCTGCTATTGACATTGGATTGTTTTGCCCTATCAAATTGCTATGAATAATCCGAACATGGGTTTTGAGTTTAATCGATTAAAGCCTCCTTTCACTAAGCGGACTTTTTTGACTTCAATTCAGTTTTTATCACTAAAGCTAGTATCTTTATGCAAGTTTGGACACAATGTCCGGATGGTAGGCACTTTGGCTCTCAATTGGGACAACTAAAGTGCCAGGAGGGGGTAGTGTACATTGAGTCGTGTGAATTGAGTCGTTTTTAGTAGTTAAAGTCATTGGTCTTGGTTTACTTATATGCATGTACAGGTACAAAACACTTCGCCCATACTCAATCTCCATTCGGGCGAGGTTGTTTATGACTTAGCTTTTGTAAACGTTAACCCGCTTTTGTTTTCACTTTATTTTGGTATCAACCGCGAATGGAATGATATACGGTTGTTCCATTTATTTATAAAAAAAAGTTAAAATACCAAAAATAGTTTGTGATTGCTAATTATCTACTTGTTTTGCCTCGTTTAAAAATGTTTTTTGCAGATATTTGAGGTGAGGGAAGTTCAAGTGGAGCTAGAGGCAGAAGAAGAGGCCCGACAGCACGGCAAAGAGGTTCACCTATTCAAGAACAACAAGTTGTTTCCAACTGAAAAGAAAGACGTATCCGGTACGAAGGTCACGAGCGAGTGATCTATGCTTGGGTTCCTCTAAGGAGGGCACCCGCAACTTTAGTTTCAGGTTAATACGAATGAGTGGGTAAAACTTCAACAGATTATTCGTACGGAGCTTCTTGAACATTGGACCATTGATTGGGATTGGTTAGGCCAAATGGGTGCTCGTGAGAGAGTTGAGGAGTTATTGGGCCCGATGTTGATAGAGATGGTTAATTGTGATTGGCTGCAGTATAACGAGTTGGTAGTAGAGTTTCATTCTACCTTTCAGCATAAAGAAGGTTCATTCTTTGAAGGCGACGTGTGTCTTTTAGCTTAGGGAGGATGCTTCATGAGATGTCACCGTGATTGTGCGAGAATTGCGAAGGAAACGGAGTTTCAGTAAGTCCTAGTGTTAGAATATTTTTGGGATTGGTTTTGGGAAGGTCTGGGAAAACTTAGATTTTTTTTCTAAGGCATTTGGCCGTCAATTTTACGAAACCTTCTGTGAAAAAACACCCTTGGCCACGTGCGACAGCATATAGGGGTAAGCGTCGCACAACACCTAGCCCCTGTTCAAGTTTTGGGAGTCCACAAACACGCGCACCGCACGACGGCTTGGTACCTTGCCCCTACGCACTACGCCACACACCAGTTCACAATCCTTTATTTGAACCATCTCTACGCGCTACACGGTACCCAAACATCAACACTGTCGCGTAACCCGACCCCCTTGACCCCGGATTTAAAACCTTCCTTCCTCCTTTCTTCCCCCATTTCCACCAAAACCCTAGCCAGTGAACTTTCAGCCGCAAACAACCATCTTTCACCATAACCACCACCAAACTTCACCATTCTACTCCCATTTTACACCCACGTCACCCATTTCACTTCCCCGCTCCGTTTAACCGTCGATTTCCTTCGGTTAGCCACGAAATCCCCCAAACACGGGACCATCTTTCTCCACTTAAAAATTGAAATTTTTAGCTTATTCTTCAAGAATCCGTATGTTTTCTTGTAATATTCTGTATATTATTCGGTTATTAGCTAGTTTTGAGTCTAGTTTTGCTAGTTTAGGTGTCGGGTCGTGTCTGGTTAGTTTTAGGTCGTAGTGTAGTTAAATGTCTAGTGTTTATGGTTGCAGGAGGCATGGTTTGGGTCTGCTATTGACATTGGATTGTTTTGCCATATCAAATTGCTATGAATAATCCGAACATGGGTTTTGAGTTTAATCGATTAAAGCCTCCTTTCACTAGGCGGACTTTTTCGACTTAAATTCAGTTTTTATCATTTAAGCTAGTATCTTTATGCAAGTTTGGACTCAATGTCCGGATGGTAGGCACTTTGGCTCTCAATTGGGACAATTAAAGTGCCGGGAGGTGGTAGTGTACATTGAGTCGTGTGAATTGAGTCGTTTTTTAGTAGTTAAAGTCATTGGTCTTGGTTTACTTATATGCATGTACAGGTACAAAACACTTCGCCCGTACTCAATCTCCATTCGGGCGAGGTTGTTTATGACTTAGCTTTTGTAAACGGAACCCGCTTTTGTTTTCACTTTATTTTTGGTATCAACCGCGAATGGAATGATATACGGTTGTTCCATTTATTTATAAAAAAAAGTTAAAATACCAAAAATAGTTTGTGATTGCTAATTATCTACTTGTTTTGCCTAGTTTAAAATGTTTTTGCAGATATTGTGGGTGAGGGAAGTTCAAGTGGAGCTAGAGGCAGAAGAAGAGGCCCGACAGCACGGCAAAGAGGTTCACCTATTCAAGAACAGCAAGTTGTTTCCAACTGAAAAGAAAGACGTATCCGTTACGAAGGTCACGAGCGAGTGATCTATGCTTGGGTTCCTCTAAGGAGGGGCACCCGCAACTTTAGTTTCAGGTTAATACGAATGAGTGGGTAAAACTTCAACAGATTATTCGTACGGAGCTTCTTGAACATTGGACCATTGATTGGGATTGGTTAGGCCAAATGAGTGCTCGTGAGAGAGTTGAGGAGTTATTGGGCCCGATGTTGATAGAGATGGTTTAATTGTGATTGGCTGCAGTATGACGAGTTGGTAGTAGAGTTTCATTCTACCTTTCAGCATAAAGAAGGTTCATTCTTTGAAGGCGATGTGGTGTCTTTTAGCTTAGGGAGGATGCTTCATGAGATGTCACCGTGATTGTGCGAGAATTGCGAAGGAAACGGAGTTTCAGGTAAGTCCTAGTGTTAGAATATTTTTGGGATTGGTTTTGGGAAGGTCTGGGAAAACTTAGATTTTTTTCTAAGGCATTTGGTCGTCATTTTACGAAACCTTCTGTGAAAAAAACACCCTTTGCCACGTGTGACAGCATATAGGGGTAAGCGTCGCACAACACCTAGCCCCAGTTCAAGTTTTGGGAGTCCACAAACACGCCGCGCCGCACGACGGCTTGGTACCTTGCCCCTACGCACTACGCCACACACCAGTTCACAATCCTTTATTTGAACTCCATCTCTACGCACTACACGGTACCCAAACATCAACACCGTCGCGTAACCGACCCCCTTGACCCCGGATTTAAAACCTTCCTTCCTCCTTTCTTCCCCCATTTCCACCAAAACCCTAGCCAGCGAACTTTCAGCCGCAAACAACCATCTTTCACCATAACCACCACCAAACTTCACCATTCTACTCCCATTTTACACCCACGTCACCCATTTCACTTCCCCGCTCTGTTTAACCGTCGATTTCCTTCGGTTAGCCACGAAATCCCCCAAACACGGGACCATCTTTCTCCACTTAAAAAGTTGAAATTTTTAGCTTATTCTTCAAGAATCCGGTATGTTTTCTTGTAATATTCTGTATATTATTCGGTTATTAGCTAGTTTTGAGTCTAGTTTTGCTAGTTTAGGTGTCGGTCGTGTCTGGTTAGTTTTAGGTCGTAGTGTAGTTAAATGTCTAGTGTTTATGGTTGCAGGAGGCATGGTTTGGGTCTGCTATTGACATTGGATTGTTTTGCCATATCAAATTGCTATGAATAATCCGAACATGGGTTTTTGAGTTTCCCTTTCACTAGGTGGACTTTTTCGACTTAAATTCAGTTTTTTATCACTAAAGCTAGTATCTTTATGCAAGTTTGGACTCAATGTCCGGATGGTAGGCACTTTGGCTCTCAATTGGGACAATTAAAGTGCCGGGAGGGGGTAGTGTACATTGAGTCGTGTGAATTGAGTCGTTTTTAGTAGTTAAAGTCATTGGTCTTGGTTTACTTATATGCATGTACAGGTACAAAACACTTCGCCCGTACTCAATCTCCATTCGGGCGAGGTTGTTTATGACTTAGCTTTTGTAAACGGTAACCCGCTTTTGTTTTCACTTTATTTTTGGTATCAACCGCGAATGGAATGATATACGGTTGTTCCATTTATTTATAAAAAAAAAGTTAAAATACCAAAAATAGTTTGTGATTGCTAATTATCTACTTGTTTTGCCTCGTTTAAAAATGTTTTTGCAGATATGTGAGGTGAGGGAAGTTCAAGTGGAGCTAGAGGCAGAAGAAGAGGCCCGACAGCACGGCAAAGAGGTTCACCTATTCAAGAACAGCAAGTTGTTTCTAACTGAAAAGAAGGACGTATCCGGTACGAAGGTCACGAGCGAGTGATCTATGCTTGGGTTCCTCTAAGGAGGGGCACCCGCAACTTTAGTTTCAGGTTAATACGAATGAGTGGGTAAAACTTCAACGGATTATTCGTACGGAAGCTTCTTGAACATTGGACCATTGATTGGGATTGGTTAGGCCAAATGGGTGCTCGTGAGAGAGTTGAGGAGTTATTGGGCCCCGATGTTGATAGAGATGGTTAATTGTGATTGGCTGCAGTTGACGAGTTGGTAGTAGAGTTTCATTCTACCTTTCAGCATAAAGAAGGTTCATTCTTTGAAGGCGACGTGGTGTCTTTTAGCTTAGGGAGGATGCTTCATGAGATGTCCATCCCACAGTTTGCTATAGCAAGTGGTTTTTATGCTTTTGAGGATACTGCTACTGAGGAGTTCATGACTGGGTTGAGAGGGGTGTATGTGAACCCAGGGAGTTGTGTTTGACGAGTGGTGAGCTAGCGAGGTTTTGGGGGACTATAGCGGACCGTGGTTTTCTAAGACGAATTTGATTACTTATGTTCGAGGTCCGATCTCTAGGTTTGTGTTGAAGGTCTTTTCTACCACTCTGGTTGGTAGGAAGTAGAGGAAAAACAAAGCTAATTGGATTGATTTGTTTTTATTGATTTGTCCGGTTGAGGGTAGGAATATGAATTTGGCGAGTGTGTTGGCTAGGTCAGTGTCAGTAGGGAGGTAAAAGGGCTGCTTTGGATATGAATTTGGGTCTTTTTTAGAAATTAGCTTGAATACATTGCGTGAGGGACCTGCATCGAGGCATTTTGATGTGAAAGATTTACAGTTGGTAGTATTGTGAGTATGACTGAGCCGGTGAATTGGATTGATGCGAGGAGGGCCTCAGGTTATGCCACCAGTAGGTCATCCGGTCGATGACGTTATGCAGACCATCTATCCGACAGCTCGCCAGATTCCAAAACAGAGACAGGAGATGCCAGCTCCTCAGTATCCACGCCACCAGCCGCCACTGGATCCCCTCACTTTAGCTTCATTGTATGATCGGATGGATGCGGGGTTTGGTAGGATTGATTATTGTCAGGATAGGCAAGATGGGGCTATCAGGTACATGATGGAGAAGATGAGCATGAGGGTACCTGACTTCTTTCAGCGTTATGTGGACCCGACTCAGTTTCCTATGCCGGGTTACTATGATCCTACAGGTGGTGCGGGTAGTTCTGGTGTGCACGCAGGTCAGGGATCTGGGTATGTGCATCCTGAGCCCGAGTTTCAGGTATATGATTAGGGTGATCATAACAGTGAAGAGGATGAGGAGATGGAAGAAGAGGAAGATGAGAGTGACGATGAGATTAGTGTGGGGATTACGGCATGCGTGGAGCTTATCGGAGTATTTTTTTAGATATTTTTCTTTTATGTTGTTTTCATCTGATCTCATCTGTATTAATGTTTTGAATATTTTGGTACTTGGATGGTTGGGTTGGGTTGGTAGTTGCTAGGATGGTTGGTGAACTTTGAAACACTTATTTCTTGTATTTCATTGGTATGCATTTTTATTTGATAGATATGGTGTGTTATGCCGTTTCCGTTCACGTGTGAGAGTTAGGAGCAGTTTGCTGAGCGTGTTCGGAGTGGAAGGCATATGCGGAATTGACTGGCACAATGACCGTCTCGCATATTCAGCTAAGTCATTCCACTTGTATATTTTGTATATTTTATTTAGTTCATAGCTTTATTTTTAGTCTTAGTAGTTAGTTGAGTCGTATTCTCGTTCTTGCATTAGGCACAATGCAATTTTAAGTGTGGGGATGGGATACATGTAGGCTTAGGTAGTTTGAGTCATAAAATATTTTGAAAAATAATTAAAAAAATGTAGAAAATCGAAAAAATCCAAAAAAAATTGAAAATTTTGAAAATGTCTTTTGAAATAAGAAGTTTGCAAAATGTAAACGGAAATGATAGAAAATATGGGTTTTTGTTCGGGTTCAAATAATGATAATATGAGAGTAAAATAGTCGAGCTTATGTCTAGTTTGTGATAGGTGAATAGGTCCGGTTTGGTTCTAGGTTCCTTTGATCTATACCTTAAATGTCGGTTTACTAGTGGGTTCTCATCTAGGAAAAATGGGAAGTTGAAACTGCCAATAAGATTATAAGGGATGCGTTATAAGCTAAGATTATTAGAATTTTTTTATCAAAAGAAAAAAAATAATAATAATAAAAAGAGCTAGACTGAAAAAAGGTAGCGCAGGCCTACGTAATCTCCGTTGGGGATGGTGACTCTGACTTAGAATGCCTCTGGGATGTGTCGAAAAATTAAAATGAAAAAGTACCGATGTCTATTGTTGTCGCTCTTGGGGATGGTGACTCTGATTGAGACAGACTCTGGGATAAGGTATGCATAATCTAAAAAGCTCAAAAGAAAGAAAAAAAAAGAGAGAGGAAAAATTTAATAATATTTGATGTTAAATTCTTTTGATCTTGGTATAAAACGGTTGGTAATTGGTCCAGTGATCGTTCCTTTTGTCCTATAAGCTTGAGGTGGGATTAGATGTACTATGGCTTCTAGTGTGAGACCCTAGGTAGATTGACCGCACTTCAACTTAATTACATGATAAGGGCTTTTGGGTTTAAAGGGACAAGTATATTTGCAATCACGGCTAACACAAGTTTTGATTTTTAATAAAGTTACTTAGCTTTCGACCTGAATAATTTTCTGTCTTTGATTCCGTTTGCATAGATTCTTTTTCGAGAACGAAAAAATAGTAAGTGTGGGGATATTTGATGTATTGCAAAATACATACTTATATCGTGTATAGTTTGTAAAGTTTTCGTAGTTATTTCGTAGAAGTTTGATACTTTGTTTTTGTACAGGTGCTTGTTGCGGAAAAGTGCTAAAAACCGTTGGAAATATGCTTAAAAGAAGCTAAGGGTGAGAGTTGGAGATTGCTGGAGCGGAAACACTTGAGAAAGAACAAAACCTTCTGGTGAAAATGGGTCTTGGCACCATGCGACACATACTCTAAAAGACCTACGCGACGCCAAGGTGTTGGAAGTGAAATCCGGGCAAATTTACACGCCGCGTTACGCGGCCCTCCTAGGCCTTCACCCGTCGTGCGACCGATAGGGTATAATCCGGAAAAAAGATCAGTTGTAGCTGCAGCATGATTCCTCCAAACCTATAAAAACATCATTATTCATCACAAAAACCCCAGTTACGAATTAGAGTTCTTCAAGGCGAATTTTGCAGCATGTTTCCGGATTTTTAAAGCATCTTAGCTCTCGGGAATCAGTCGGTTGAAGACGGAAGCTTAGGAACGAAGAACATTCGGGTTTTATTATCCGGTTTTCCTTATTCTTGCGTTTTCATTCTTTTCATCATGAATTCCATTGTTGAACTTTGTGCTTTGATATTTAATACCATGATGCTTGGCTAAAACTCTTGTACTACCTAGATTAGATAATGGATTGAATAAATTTTGGATTTTTATGGTTTTAATTGTGTTTATGGATTAATCTCAAAAAGTAACAAACTTTGGAACTTCTAATTTGGTGCATATGCATATCTAGTTTTGATTGTTGATTATTTACTGTTTTACACAAACTTTGGTGAATGTCTTTCATGTAATGGGTTTGTGTTGATTATCGAGTCTTTTTGGGTTCGGGAATCTTTGGGTAAATTGGCCACTAGCCTTAAAAACAGTAATTAAAATACAATTAGAACTAAGATAGGTTTTTAGAGAAGTCGGTAAGATAGGTTTTTAGAGAAGTCGGTCTTAGTTCCCTAGTCATTCTCGTGTCTATTAAACCAAGTTAGAACCCATAGTTGCCTTAGACTTCCGCGCTGAGAGGTAATTTGTCATATTAGGGAACTTTTAGAAACATTAGAGGACTGAGAGGAAGTCTAACAACCGGTGCTCGTAACAGCCTTGTAGAGTCTCCTAGGTTTCTTCCTGAGAAGGGTCGGGAAGTCTTAGCTGAGATTTCTTGGGTTTTAGTATACAAAGATCCTGGTTCCATATCACTTTAATACCATAGAAATTCATTCTTAATCAACCCGGATCCTAGTCTAGGTAGTCATTAATCTCTACTGAATTTGTCTTTAGTCTATTTCGTGCTTTAGCTTAATTTATTTTAATTTCAATTTTAGGATTTTTAGTAAACCCCCCTCTCAAATATAAAAAAATGGTTAAGTCCGTGTCAGTGTCAGTCTAATCTAGATAGAGTCGTTAACGTAATTTAATAGGGTCTCGTGGGTTCCATATCCGGACTTACTTAGCTTACTAGAGTCGATCGGTTGCTTGTCGGTTAGTAGTTTAGTATAGTTTTAGAGAGTCAGCATTACTTAGTGTCTAGGTCTAGGATAATTTAGTTTATTTCTGTTAGACTACTTTTAGCACATCATTCCTCCATTGATCTTCATTCATTTCCAGCTTTGTACCGCGGGATTTAATCCAAAGATACCCAGAGCCTTTACTTCATGTACTAAAGTTGTTACATTGGGAATTTTACGGCTGTAAATAACATCGTTCCCGGCCTTCCACAGAGCCCAACAGACCAAAAGCATGACCGATTGGACAATCTTAACATAGATTTTGCTTCCTTTGACAAACTTATGGTAGCTGAGGATATCTCGAAAGGAAAAGGCATAAAATGGCGGAAGACGACACCATCTCATGATAGCTTTGTCAAACTTCAAACGCTAAGGTGCACTCCGTAAAAAGATGATCCACTGATTATACGGTCTCCTCACAAAAAGGGCACACTTCTGATGTGATCTGCACTTGTCGTTTCCACAAAGCGTCTCGGGTTGGATGTCTAACCAACATAGCCCTCCACCCGAAGATATTAACCTTCTTCGGTAACCAATTGTTCCATAGGAAGATCTGTGCCTTATATGACGGGTTGGAGTCATTACATAACTTACGAAGCGACTTCACCAAGAATCCCCCAACCGTATCCGGAGCCCACTGTCAATCATCATCCTTGTCCAATAGTCGCACCCCAGCTAATTAATTAGAACATTGTTCCAACTCGGAAATCTCTTGCTCCGTATGTGGGTCACGTCCCCAATCCCAAACAAACTGTGCTCCCCTTGTTCAGCCTTAATTTCGTCTGCAACCACTACCTCTATGTCCTCCCAAAGCTTATACGGCTGGGAAAAAGTAGCAAGAGTCAAAGTGCTAGTCAACAACTCTCTCCAAAATCGAATCTTCTTGCCATGTCCCACGATCCCTTTAATAAGCATGCTAAAATTGATGTTTTCTCTTCACTTGATCCTTATCCACATTTGCCACTATGTTACCCTGGTTCTGCTTGATGATGAAAAACATGAATAATTGTGTTCCAAAGTCTAGTCCTTTCGCTTAAAAACCTCCAATGCCACTTAGCAATCAAGCTAATGTTAAAGTCGTACAGGGAAGTAAGTCCATGACCCCCTTTGCTTATAGGCCTTGGCACGGTATCCCATTTGACTCAATGCATCTTTTGATTACCTTCCTTACCTCTCCATAAAAACTGCTTTCTAAGTCGATCTAGCTTCTGAATGACCCGCTTAGGAGCTCTATACAACGAAAAATAGTACACCGCGAGACTCTTAGAGACCGCCTTTAGAAGGTGACCCAACCCCCGATTGAAAGAACCAAAGCCTTCCAAATCCAAAGGCGATTTTCACCACTTCTGTTACCTTTTTTCCAATTTTTATAAAAGTTCAAATTAGCCCCGACCACAAGCCCCAAGTAGCAAAATGGAAGAACGCATTTCCGATATCATTTTTTTGGAGCCAAATAGTCAACTTCTTGCTCTTCAACCCCGAGATCGAATAAGCTGATTTATAATAATCAATCTTAAGCCCCGACACAATATAAAACGCTCTTAAACTTCTGGCCAAGTTCACTGCATTTTGCTCCGCCCACTCCCCGATGACAAAGAAGTCATCCGCATACATAAGATGTGATAAGTACGGGCCCTGATTCGGAGTAATCAAACCTACAAAAATATCCTCCTGAGTGGCCCTATTCATGAAGCAAGTGAAAACTACCATGGCAAGGACGGAAATGAAAGGCGAAAGCAGGTCCCCTAGGCGAACCCTCTATGACATTGAAATTTAAAAGTCGGGGATCCGTAGACAAGAATAGAAATTCTAGCCGAAGCCAAAATACCGTTTACCCACATCCTCCATTTGACGGGAATTCCATTTGTTCCATAACCGAATCAATAAAATTCCAGTTAACCTTGTCGTAAGCTTTTTCGAAGTCAATTTTGAACAAAATCGTCCGTTTTTTTGGATTTTTTTGGCCCAAGTCAAGACTTCATTTAATATCATTGGCCCATCAAGAATGTTTCTCCCCGCAAAAAATCTGGATTGTTTATCGAAAATCAAATATCCAATAACAAGTTTAACACGGTTAGCTAAAACTTTAGATATAACCTTGGAGATAGATCCAAGACGGCTAATGGGTCTAAACTCACTGAGAGAGACCGATCCGTTACGAATCAGAGCAATAAAGTGGAAGTACACCCTCGTTTAGTGCAACTCGTAGAATGGAACTCCCTCAACACAACCACCAAGTCAGCTTCTAAAAGGTCCTAAAACCTTCTAATTAAACTGAAATTAAATCCATCAGAACCCGGCACATGGTCCCCGTCCAATCCCACATCGCCTTTTTTAATTCGAATAAAAGAAAACGGGGCCACCAACCCCTCCACGTCCTCTTCTTTTAACCTGTTAATCCCGTGGCAAACAAAATTGGGTCTCAACGGCTCCGGTTCCTTGAACTATTTGACAAAGAATCTAAGAACCTCCACTTTTATATGTTTCGTTCATTACACTAATCATCCCAATCATGAGACCACTAAGACGAGACCTGCAAATCTTGTTATTAATATTGTGAAATAGGCGGTGATTTCGTCTCCATCCGAAGCCACTTGACACGAGCTATATGACGAAGATCCACCAACCGTTTACTTTCCAACTCCATTAAGTTCTGTTGCATCTGTAAATTTAAGTCTAACTCTTCTTCTGAGCTAATGACCCACTTCCAGCTTATCGTTGAACCATTTCATGTTCCTCCTGCTTCGCCCACTTTTTTATGCCCTCTTTGAGACTTTAAACTTAGCCGCCAACATAATATCTGCCGCGCTATGCCCCTGAAAATCTGCCAAACATTTATGAACAATATCCTCCAATCCCGGGTTAGAAAACCAAGAACTGAAAATTTTTTAAGGTTTTGGCATAAAGTTACAAGGGTTCGTGACTAATATAATAGGAAAATGGTCGAAATATCCGTTTGATAGGGTCGTAAGCCAAGCCTCTGGCCAAAGATTCCAATAATGAGAACAAACTAAGGCACGGTCAATTTGTCTCAGCTATGATCTCTTTCCCGCCAGGAAAGTGAACTTCCTCCCTTGCATAACATATTCCATAAGCCCCCCTTCATGAATAAATCAGTGAACCTTTGTGCATTTGTTACATTAAAAACCGAATTCCGCCTTTCATCTTGACTCCGGACCTCGTTAAAGTCCCCAATCAAATTTAAGCACATTTGACCAAGCCTATGTTTTTCAAGAGCCCCTTGGGGCGCGTACACGTTAACCACAAAAATCTTATCACCGACTCCTTTTAGAGCTCTTTTGATGACCAAAAAATTATGCGCTTTAAAAACATCTTCCTATGAAAACACACTTGGGTTCCACATAGTAACCAAACCGCCAGATTTTCCAAGGGCATCCACCCACTCGCCACAACAATTATGTGTGCCCCATAACTGATTGAATCTGAAAGTTGAGCTATTTGACAACATAGTTTCTTGCATGCAAACGACATTGATACGGTGTTCCTTCTTAATGTTTCTAACCCAACACCACTTTGGGCAACGCCCACCCCCTTATAATGAGACTTAAATAATTCATAGCAAAGGAGTTGACTCACCTTCACCCACAATAACCTCTAGCATTTTATCCTGAAACTGATCCAAATCGATGCCCATCCGACCTGCAACCGACACCGTAGCCCTTGATTCCCTAAATCATCTGACACGTCTTCGTTGTAATTGCACAATCTCGCGTTTCCGACCCCTGTAGCCACCAGCCTTCCTAAAACACTTGCCGCATATTTCCCATTATCTTAACCGTTTCTTGTTCGACTATATGTGACACCCTTCTTGAACTCCATGGCACTGAGAATTATATTTAGAATACTCCAAACCCGTCCCGTCGACTCTTTTCTACGTTTTTTGAACACAGAGGATCCAGGAGAAAAAGTGAAAGATTGGGCAGGAGTTAGTTTTCTCTTTAATTTATTTCTTTTGACTGAATCCTCCAACCATATAATACTATCCAAATCAAACGGTCCCCAGCACTGATATTAAGATCCATACCCAAAGTTCTCCTACCCATGGGCTTTACGTTATTGCGAAGGGGAGTAGGCCCATTAGGATAGCCCATAGTACCATCATGTAGGTCTGTTGTCAAGATCCGATAGCTCAGGCACTAATTTGTTAACCTAGTCATAAACGTGATGAATCCATTTAAGAGTTAGATGACATGTTTAACAAGATTCACTCTTAACTATAGTTTCATTAATCACTTCAACGTTACAGACCTGGAAACAATAGGACAGAGCTCTGCCGTCCTGATTACACAAATGTCTAATTATCACAAAGACCACTAGCTTATTTATAGAAGATTCACTTCGTGTGAGGCTAGGGTTCACTTCGCATGAAGTGAGCTATCTAAACATGTATTCTAACTTTATGCTCCTATTACATACTTGATGTTATTCGATGACGTAGGCGACATACATATGCATCAACACATCACCCACAATAGACCTACCAGAAAACCAAAAATGGGCCTGGCCTTTTCATAGCATAACAAAAGGGCTTCCTGGGTCAACATCTAGATTTTGATTTTCCAGCCGTCCCTCTAGAACATTCTTCTTGGGCACAACACAAACAACCTCATCATTACCCAACTGTTCCGAAACCCTAGGAGTTTCCTGACCCATCTGGAGATCCCTTTGCGGTGCCTATTCGAATTTCGAGGAATCTAGATTGCTAGGCGGCCTTTCAAATTTTCTAGGAGATTTCTTCACCGGAGGAACCTCCGTTGCCGGAGTGTCCTTATGATCATGGAGTTCCTTACCACCCGATGATTCACACCCATCTAAACCAAAGATAAACGAGAAGAACGGTGCGACCCAGCTATCGTCTTCTTCACCACCCACACCTTCGCCAACACCTCACCAGAACTAACCCTCACTTCCTCAGCAATCATACACCCATGTTTCACAGTGACAGCAAACTTCTCGAAGGATAAATTACCATTAAAGTGTGAAGCCTTCGACGATTGAAACAACCTCCCAAATCTCTCCTCTATGGTGTTAAAAACATGACTATCCCAGATAGATAAAGGTACACTCTTGACTGTCAACCACACAACTCTTTTATATTCTAAAACTTGCCTAGTCCATAGACACAGATTGGAGAACCATTGAATCTAGACGTCCTTATCATCATGCAAAAACTTCTCAACTTGTTTAGGGTTTGGGAATTTCAAAAGAACTGTGAGACCTCCCATATAACTCATAGTGGAACCCGCCAAACTCGGAGATTTGATAGTACTTTTTTGATTAGTTAGTGTCTCCCAGCACCAAATATTACCGACAAGAGATGAGTTACCCCATACCCTTCAAGCTTCCATTAGTTTCAGGTTTAACACAATACATTTTAACTATGGCTAACATCTTAGGGCTCCAGCCAGAGCATTAGCAAAAAACATGTGATCTTTCGTCCTCTCCTAATATGGCAACTCACCATGCAGATGAACTTTCTTCCCTTCCTTATACTGCAAACCACCATACTGTTGATCATGGACCTGTTTAGCTTACCTCCCTAGCCAGTTCCTGCATTACCTTTGATCCACACATTTGGAAGGCCCCTTATGTTATACTTGGCCCGACTCATACCAATCACAGCACCATCCACTTTAACATGTTGCATTTCCTCCATAATCTCCTCTTCCCTACCCTTGATTTCTGACATAGGAACAAATCCAAAGGCATTCCCAGCTGCATATTTCTTGAAAGGAACATACGAGTCGACCAGATTTGGAAAATGTCAGAGCATCACCAAAGAACATGTGATCTTTAGTCCTTTCTTGTTATGGCAGCTCATCATGTTGTTGAACTTTCTTCCCCTCCTGATACTACAAACCACCCTGCTGATGATCATGAACATGTTTAGCTTTACCTCCATGGAAAGCTCCTGCATTACCTTTGACCCACACATTAGGAAGGCCCCTTCTGTTATACTTGGCCTGACTAACACCTTTCACAGCCCCATCCACTTTAACATGTTGCATTTCTTCCATAGTCTCTTCTTCCCTACCTTCGATTTCTGACATAAGAACAAATCTAAAGGCATTCCCGACCGCATATTTCTTGAAAGGTGTTAGCATAATAAGTAAGTTTATATTATTGTGGGCTTTGGCCCGTTAGCTAGTAAGCCTGTAGCCCGGCTATATAATGTGTATTTCCTTTTCATTTGTAACTTGATGTTTTCAATGCAATAAATCCTAGCAGCTTCTCTCTACATGTTTGTCAATCAACATGGTATCAGAGCCTAATCGATCCATGCTTGTTAGAAAACTTGTAATAGTCACCTGTTCTGTGGATCATACTTCATGTTGAGTTTGTTCGTGGTACATAGAGGGTTCGACCGCCGGTGAGATTGTTAAGTTATTGTTCGAAATTTGCACCTTCGATTATTGTATTGTTTGAAATATTATTTTTAAACATTGCGGCTACATCATATTCATGATTCCATATTCTTAGTTTGAAAGAATTATTTATATTGTGAATATTTTATTGGTACATCAATTTGTGAGGAATATTAATTTATGAATGAATGATAAGGAAATCTTGTTTGGTATTCTGCCTGGGTTCCGAAGTATAAAACCACATACAAGAACTACTAGGGACTAATTATTGTGAGGAATTATTTTTTTGGTTTATTGGTATTGAATTATTTGAGGATAAAATATTAGATTTATTCAACATCATTTGCTTTGTCTTCTCAACTTCTGCTTGTTGGTTCGGTCGTTGTTGTTGCTTTTGTTGTTGTTCTTACGACGACTCGTTTTACTGTTTGTTTAGTGGTTTTGGAGAAAAGTTGTTTTGTAGCGAAAGTTTGAAGCAAAAAGTTGGTTTTGGACGAAACGTTTGTCTATGTTCGACTTGATTGGTTTGATTTAAGTTTTGTATATGGTTGCTCTAATTTGTGCCGCTTTTCAGTTTAAGTTTTAGTTATTTTCAGCATGAGTGACTCTGTTTTGTCCACACGTGTTAATGTTACTTTCGATCAATGTGCATACTGCAAACAGAAAAACCTTGGAAGTCCCATTGCCCATTGTTGCTCAACAAGACAACACAACGGCAGGGATGCTTTTCAAACCTGAATGCAACTGTTGGTGTTGTCCCAATGGCTGCTTCAGATCCTCAAGTTTTTAGCAATTCAGAAGGTTTCTAAATTCAGTCATGTCTTCGTGTAGTACCTCAAGTATTCCTTCATCCACTTGGATTTTGGATCCGGTGCATCTCATCATATGTCACCCTACTTATCATTTTTGCATTTGGTTCATCTACTTCTGTTATGTCTACTAGTGCTACATCAATGCCAATAAAGGGTGTTGGATCTGTTGTTACCCCTCGTATTTCTCTCACCAATGTCTATTATATTCTGAATCTTGCTTTAAACCTAGTTTCAGTTACTTAGTTATGCAAATCTGGTCATTGGGTGTTCTTTTCTAGTTCGATTTGTTTTATATTGGATTCACGTTCTATGAGGGTGATTGGGATTGGTCGTAGGGTAGGTGAACTTTATGTCTTGGATAATCCAACGAAATTGGTGTGGCTGCTTCCAGTATTGACTTATCTTCCTTTCGCTTACGTCATTCATCTCCTGATTTTTATTGGTGGCATTCTCATTTGGGACATGTATCATCATCATGTATAAAATTTTTTGTTTCTATAGGTGCACTGGGTCCATTGAACACCTGTGATATATCTTATTGTGGTGGTTGCAAACTTGCTAAATTCTTAGCTTTTCCTTTTGAAAGAAGTATCTCTCGTTCTGCTGCTCCTTATGATATTGTGCATTCTGATGTGTGGGGTCCTTCACCAGTCTCCATTAAGTGTGGGTTAATTTACTATGTATATTTTATAGTTGATTATAATCGTTATACCTTGGTTTATCTTATGAAGCGTAAATCTGAATTATTTGGCATTTACAAAGACTTTAGAGCGTCAACTTCAGCTGTGATAAAGTGTTTCCGATTTGAACAAGGGGGTGAATATATGTCCAATGCCTTTAGCCAGTTACTGGCGTCAGATGGTACAATACATTAGGCATCTTGTACTGATACCCCCTCAGCAGAATGGTGTTGTTTAAAGGAAACACTGTCATCTTATGGAAACCGCTTGTTCATTTCTTCTATCTGCTGATGTTCCAAGTGTTTTTTTAGGGAGAAGCACTTTTAACTACCCAACATGTGATTAATAGACTACTTACTACTCATAATTCTGGGATGTCTCCTTTTGAGAAACTATATGGTGAACACCCAGATTACGATGAATTAAGGGTTTTTGGATGTACTAGCTCTGTTTTCGTCCTCATGTTGAACGAGACAAATTGTCAAATAAGTCAACATTATGTGTATTCTTGGATTATGCAAGTGGTCCGAAAGGTTATGGCACTACACAAAAAGGATATCATTGTTTTGATATCGTAACTAAGAAGTTGTATGTGTCGAGGCATGTTATCTTCCTTAAGCATATTCCTTTCTATTCGACTCCATCCAAATTGCACGATATAACAAAGTCAGATCTTCTGAACATTGACCCCTTCACTTGTGATATTGATGCATCAACATCATCTAATGTTCCAGCAACATTTGCTGAACCTGATGGGCCTGTTCAAAACACCCATACATCACCATACACAACTGCAGGTTCGACTATGCCCGAGACAACTCCTTCACCTGCTGAGACAGCCCCACCTCTGAGGAGGTCCACTCATGAAAGTAAGTCCACCAAGCTACCAAATTTTGCCTACTCTTCTTACTTAACTTCATTGTCTTCCTTTATTGCAAATGTACATCAGATGTCTGAACCCGAATCGTATAGAGATGTTGTCTCTAATCCTCTTTGGCTGAATTCTATGGATATACGGGTGCTGGACGCATTCTTTTGTCTTTACACGGGATGATATGATACTCATAGGTGATGGTTATGATGGCATTGAGTCCTTGAAACGTGATTTGACTCGTCGTTTTTCTATGAAGGATTTAGGCCTGCTACGGTATTTTTTTGGTATTGAGGTGGCTCATTCTAAGAAAGGGTACCTCATTTCTCAGGCAAAATATATATATCTGATCTGTTTCAAGATCATCAACGCCCAAGCCCAAGCAAATCCAATTAACCAAGCGAACCAGGAAAACCCAGCTCCCCTACCAGCAAGAGGTAGAGCCTACAACATCAATGCAAACCCAGCTGAGGTCAACCATAACGGTGCGAATGAGCAACCCAACTAGCCATTCACTATGAAGACTCAAGACTCCGCTCCAGTTATTTTTCCAAGCTTTTACCAATTTCATTTCTTGTTTTGACTATTCAAGCTACCATTGTTTTTCAATCGGGTTTTAATGCATCAAGTTAACATTATTTCATATTATTTTCCCATCATTGCAATTAATATTATGCTACGACAATTGTTTGTTCACTACACTTCATATCATACCATTTTACCTCATCACTTAGGGAAGTTGGGTTAAGTCTCACCTTTTCATAGACTGACCACTTCCTTATAACACAAGATAGAGGTACTGCCATCATTTAGTCTTGTTTTCTCCGTATTCGAGACTCGGACATTGGTTGTGGTGTTTGGTTATGTTTAGTAGTTTTTAGGATGAGTCACATAGAACTAACCATGACTTGATAATAAAGCCAATGAAAATTTAACGAGAACATGGTGGATACGCCGTTGGTACTTCCTATATATAAGTGTTCTTGTCAAAAGATCAAAAGCATTGTTAGATTGTCATGAGAGGTTTTGTGTAAGTAGTGTCATTGTCAATTTCAATAACAATGTGTTTGATGATTTCGTTTTATGATTCCATATGTAAAACTATCTTTATGACGCTTCGATTTTCTCCAAATCCCTTACCATGATGCAAATCCAAATTCGACATCATGATTACAACCTAGTAGTAGACCCTCCATCATGCTCACAAGTCATCTTCGTGAAGTGACGTATTCCAGGCATCAAAAAGCGATTCCCATGGCATGGTATTCAACTCTCACTAGGAACGCTACCGCCTCAACTAAACCTAAACTCTACTTTGGTCATAATATACCGTTTACAGTTTCTTCTTAATTTCGGGAAAAAATTTCTAAAAGTAGGGGACACTGTAACATCCGCCAAAAATGGATCTCCAAATTCCGGCCCGCTACACACTCCGGATCCTAACCCTTGAACACCGAATTTTTTTGCAAAATCAATGAAAGAATTTATTTGATTCTCTATCGAAATACAAATATATTCTATGAACTCAATTATATAATAAACCCGTTTAAATTAAAATTTAGTTGAGTGGAAAATTCAAGCATAAATCTACAAATTTCAGTTAACCAAGTTAATATTTGGATTAAAAAGTAATTAAGTGGAGGGGTTGCGTTGTAATTCTTGAAACTACAAGTTGAGGGACCTTTATGTAATTTATGGACCTTGTTCAAATATGAAAACGAAAATATAAAAAGGGCAAACCCAAAGGATCGAACCAGAGTCTATTTATTCCAGAAAACAACACTAACCACTCCACCACTATCTATGTTTCATATAATATCACACCCTTATTTTTAAAAACCACTTCTAGTTTTCTGGTTTGGTATATGGAATAAAAATCTAATCCTTGCACATCAGTTTAAGGTGGCCTAGTGGGTGAAGGGTGTTGGCCATACGAAGGAGACGCATGTTCGATCCCGGCTCCGGAAAAATCGCTGCACGTATTTTTATTGTTTTAAAAGCAGTACATGAAACCAAGATATTAACTGTGTTTAGACACTTGTCCAATGGGCGGGACGGGGGCACGCGAAGTAAAGTCTCAGGTTTGATCCCCAGCCAGAGACGTTTTTGGCTAATTTTTTTGGCATTTTATTTTTTAATTAATTCATTTTTCTTTTTTTTTTACCTAAAAATCCTTATATAACCTTTAACAATTTACTTTTATTTTCTTTCTTTTAAAACCTTAAAATTTCTAACAATAAGTAATAGTTTATATATTTTTTTTATTTTATTTCTCTTTTTATAATAAAACATTAAATAAATAATAATAACACTAATAACTAACATTTATTAACAAGGTGAGCATCAAATAGGAAGTTTGTTTTAGGTGAGAAAGTATGAAGCAATAATAGAGTGACACATGACAAACATAAAAAAACATAGGAAATGACGTTTTAGTCAAACATAAATTAGTCTCGTATACCCATAACCATACTTCTAAAAAAACCCAAATCCTACTTCAGCCCACCACCAAACCACACCACCTCTCCACCACCCACCCCTCTGCCACTGGAAGCGGCACAATCACCACCTGGATCCGTACCTCTATACCACCACCATGAGCGTCCACTTCAATCTTCTCTGACGGCGTTTTTCCAATGAACGTTCTGATAAGAGATACTAGATCTAAAAATCAAAAAAGCGATTCTAACCTCATGAAGCAACAGTAATCTTCGTGGATATTGATGAGTTTCGATGGATATGAAGTTTGTGAGATTTGCAAACATGAGAGCTGTGAGGATTTTGCAGGTGAGGTGGGTTTTGAATCAATTTCCACATTTTCTTTTTTTTGTTTCTTTATTGTGCTTTATGGTCATACATGTGAGTGTTGGGTTTGTTTTTATTTTAAGATTAATGATAGCATGCTATGCACATATGAGTTCTGAATCATTTCTATTTTTATCTTTTTTATTTATTTCTTTGTTGCGGTTTTCAAATCATTTCCACCTTTTTCTTTTAATTATTTTTTTATTGCGCTTTATGAAAATGAGTAGAATCCTTCCTTAGTAATCGGGTTTTACAAAAAAGAGTAAATTGCCATTTTAGTTCCTGAGTTTTGTCAAAGTTTGCCATTTTAGTCCAAATAGTTTTTTTCCGTCTCTGGGTCCCTGACTTTTCAACTTTGTTGCCATTTTGATCAAAAGCCATAACTCTGTCCAATAACCCCATTTTTAACCAGGGGTATTTTGAGGATTTCAATTTGAATATTTTCAATTGCCATTTTGATCCATTCTTTTATTACAGTGTATAAAGACATCACTTTCACCCTAAACCCTAATATCCCAATTGTCACAGACGATCGTTCATCATCCATCACATGTTTAAAATTGAACCCTAATTTTAGAGGGTTTTGATCAAGTTTCCATCTTGATTTGGAATTCATAATGGTATACTGCATTTGTGGGTATGAAACTAAGATTCATACCTCGAGAACCTCCCAAAATCCAGGTCCCGGTTTCACTGTTGCAATCGTCCAGGAAAAAGTTGTGGTTTCGTCTGTTGGGCTGAGCCCCCTTTGTACGTGCCAGCACTAACCATACAAGAAGTTGTTGAAGTCAGGAACACGCAAGAAGTTGCTCAACGATTCAATCAGAAAACACAACTTTGAAGATGATTCTAGGGTTGCTTTTGTTGTTTGTAGTGTTGTACTTCTTTTGTAACTAAGTAATGGATGTAATCTTGTATCAAATGTATGAAGCATGTTTGTAAGTCAGTGTCTTCAAGTAATGTAATGCTCTGTTTTTTAATGTAATGAAATGCACATTTTGTCTAGATAATTGTTGAAATGCACTATCCTGTTTGTTTTGAAAATTGGTCAATGTGTTGAATTACAGTATCATGTTTGTTTCGAAAATTGGTCAATGTGTTGAAATGAAGTATCATGTTGACACCATTTGCACACCAGTTTAGACACATTTGATATCCAAATGTGTCGAAGTTATAAGCACATTGGGTGGATCAATATTGACACCATATGGACATCCGTTATGACACCATTTGATATGCAAATGTGTCTAACTTATAGGCAAATTGGTTTGATCTGCATTGACACCATTTGGACAACAATTTTGACACCATTTGATATGCAAATGTGTCGAAGTTATACCAAAAGACAAGAATAACCATAACAAACTTGTTCCATTACAAACCACAACAAACTTGTCCAATTACCATACATAAAGACCTGAATAACCTAATTTTGGATTAATTCCATGACAAAGAACCCTCATTCTAACCTTATCATTTCTATAGATAAACAATTGCCTTCTAGACTCAATTGCATATTGTTTCACCATTTGCCTAATGGCTTCTTTATCATTAAAACACTGACCAACATAGAATGGGCAATCATCAGTTGCCTTATCCTTTTCTTCTTCCTTATACCCCTAACTGCCCTATCTCTAACACTTGTATGGTCTTCATCACTAAGGCTATCAAAATTGTCTAAGTTAAATTCATCAACTTCTTGCTCATCCTGATCCTCCCCTTTATCATCACTAATATCAAAATCTACAGCAGCTCTAAACTCAACCTGATCCATATCAACATCATCTAACTATTCCTCATCTACTATGAAATCAGGATCCTCACTATTTTCACCCATATCACTATCCTCACCCTTATCACTACCCTCTTCACTATCATCACTACCCTCATCCTCATTACCGCTATAATCAGGATCATCACCACCATCAGGATCAATAAACTTTGCATTTGTTACCTCAGTTTCTTTGCTCTATTCATCATTTACTACATGAGCACTTTTCTCACTTTCATCACCAGCATCTGAATTGGAGTATGAGCTAACTTCTACTGCACTAACCTCTTTTTCATTATCCCTAGCCTCTTTTTCATTACCCTGAACTTCAGCTTGTTTTAAATCACCTAAGTTTGTAGGATCAGCTTGTGATTCATCACCTAAGTTTTCAGCATTAGCTTGTGATTCATCACCTAGGTTTTCAGCATCAGGTTGTTTTTTAATACCCCAAATATGCTCAACATACACCTCAATGACCTTGTTAGTTTGAGTATACTTTATCATCCTAATAACATCACTATCACCTATTAAGGATCTTATCCAAAATTCAAAACATTCTCTTGGAATCCTAAAGTTGTTTCTTAATCCCCCTAATTCATCTTCTGTGTAACCTAGCTCACACATCATATCATTGAATATGATTAAAGAAAAGTAGTCAGGATTAACCTTGTCAATGTACCATACTTTGCCCTCATACCCAAATTCTGGAAAGTCAGTCAATTCTCCTCCATGATGTATCTCAAATGTGAACAGTTCTAGCTCGTCAGCTACAATAAAAATACACCATTAAACAACATTAATCGAACAAAAACAGGGGATCATTACACTAAATTTTTAGGGTTTTAACACATACCATAATCGACGTCGGGATTAAAGGTTGAACCTAGAGGACGAGCATTCCACATTGTTGTTGCTTCAATCGTCGATAGAGGAACTGTGTGATTATGCTTGATTAATTGATGATTTTGGAGGATCAGATGAAAGAAGAAGATGGATGATTAAGATGAAATAGGGTTTTAAAAAGGATAACACGTCTTTATACAGTGGAGTAAAAAAATTGGACAAATGGCAAAATACAAATTTTTTAGGTAATCCCCAAAATACACCTTGTTAAAAATGGGGTTATTGGACGAAGTTATGGCATGTGATCAAAATGGCAATATAGTGGAAAAGTCAGGGACACAGAGGCGAAAAAAAAAACTATTTGGACTAAAATGGCAAATTTTGACAAAACTCAGGGACTAAAATGGCAATTTACTCTACAAAAAATAGTTGCTAGTTTTTATTTCATTGCGATTTTTATTTTATAATACAATAAAAATAAGACATCATATTCCATTGCGTTTTGAATTGCGTTTGAAGACTTATTAATCTTTGAATCTTTTTCATTTTGTTTTAATCCATTGCTTTTTATAACACAATGAAAAAACACATTTTTTGTGTTTTTTGGTCCATTGCGTTTTAGAGATAACTCTTTCTTTTATGTTTTTTAGCCCATTGCATTTTAGAAATAACACTTTCTTTTGAGTTTTTAGCCCATTACGTTTAGAAATAACTCTTTCTTTTGTGTTTTTAGTCCATTTCGAAAAAAAGACAACTCTTTGTGTTTTTTTCCCATGCGTTTTAGAAAGAACACTTTCTTTTGTGTTTTAGTCTATTGCGTTTTAGAAAAAAATCATATTTTATGTTTTTTGTCCATTGCGTTAGTGTGCTGGTTTTAAAGATAAAAAAACGCTCATTTTTGTGGTGCAATTTTTATAAAAATAATGTCATATGAAAAAGTTATTAACGTTTTAAAAACATAGGGAATTGCAGGAGAGAGGAACTATTGACTTTGATGGACTAGAATACTCTTGGAATACCCCAGGCGCCTCCTTTCTTTTATTCAATCTCATTCATTCAATCCTAGCCATTGATTATTTAATAGATTGTCAAGATTACTTTCTATCCTTTTATCCTGACCCTTATTTACAATTCTTTTATGATGTTAAATATTAATGATGAGATAATAATAGCATCTAAATAATTAACTTATAAACCACAAATATTAGGAAACTTATTTAACTAATGAATAATAACGAGATCGTTGTATGGTATTTTCACGTTTAGGGTAATCGTGTTTGTTCTTTTGGAATTCTCAACTTTTTATTCGTGCGTTATTTTGAAAGGAATCGTAAACGCAACCACTTTGAGTGAATCTTACAATTCACCTTTTTCTTTATTATACATTTTTGGGTGTATCATGTGTTGCAATACAATATTATTATTAGAATTATTACTGTTTTCGTCCCTGTTGTTTGTCAAAAATCACTATTTCAGTCCATTAGTTTAAAAATTGCGATTCAGTCCCTGTGGTTTCACTTTCGTAACCATTTCAGTCCACCTTGCAACCATTTCAGTCCATGTACTTACAAAATAAATGGATTGAAGTACGAAAGTGAAACCACATGGACTGAAATGGTTACGAAAGTGAAACCACAGGGATTGAAATCGCAATTTTTAAACTAATTGACTAAAATAGTGATTTTTAACAAACCTCAGGGACGAAAACAGTAATTAACTCTTATTATTATTATTATTATTATTATTATTATTATTATTATTATTATATTAGAGTTAATTACTGTTTTTGTCCCTGTGGTTTGTCAAAAATCACTATTTCAGTCTATTAGTTTAAAAATTGCAATTTCAGTCCCTGTGGTTTCCCTTTCGTAACCATTTCAGTCCCTGTGGTTTCACTTTCGTAACCGCTTCAATCCATTTATTCTGTAAGTACAGGGACTGAAATGGTTACTAAAATGAAACCACAGGGACTGAAATCGCAATTTTTAAACTAATGGACTGGAATAGTGATTTTTGACAAACCACAGGGATGAAAACATTAATTAACTCTTATTATTATTATTATTAGTATTATTGTTGTTGTTATTATTTTTATCAATTACTTGCAATTACCATCTTGTGAAGTATATGTGTTATGTGTTGTTTGGTTATTTATTATATGGTGCACATTCATTTCGGATATCACATCATCATAGGCTCGTCTATCCCCATTACCTATGAGCGGAACTTGACATTGCCATCCATACGAGGTCAGCTTTGTTTGATTGAGCTTAGATCTTGCAGCACACCATAATATCGTGCAACATATATTCATTCATTGGCACACCCTAATACAGTGCAACAGCATATATTTATTGAATCATTTGTTTATTGTTTGAGGTTTGTGTAATGAGTTTGATATATATATAACACACAACATGTTTACCTACACCGGTTAACTGCACGTTTTCTCAATAAATCAAATTTGAGCATAATATTTTTTCAAATAACAATAAGGTTCACTCACCAACCTTTGTTGACCCAAAAACTACTTTTTTACACATGATACAGGTGAACATTTATGAAGATGAGATTTGAACATAGGATAGGCCTTAGTTAACAAGAATGGTTAATGTAGCTTAGTGATTATGATCAATGTCTCATTTGTATTTGTTTATTGGAATTATTTTTTTATTTGAAACAATTGTTATAAATTAATGATTATTTAAAACAAGTAAGAGCAAGTCATAAGCTCTCGAGTTAACCCAATCATGCCCCGATCACCTATTCCGCTACAGGTCGGGTGTGACATATCCTTAGCCTTTGGGGATGTGCATGGAATCATTATACTTATAAGGCACTATGTGACATGGTGGTTACCCATGCCCTCTAGGATATGTGTTTGATGGTGGGGAACCAATGTTTTGAACATTCCTGTGTACATGTTTTTGGTTAAATGCCCTTAAGACTGGTGGTTGAACAGACTCAAGTCTTTTAGGAGCTGGTTGTGGTTCTCTTTTGATATGACCAACTTCTTTTTTATAGCCATTTCCCTTTTCACATATTTTTGTTAATGTCATAGGGTTTTAGGAATGAGCACTATTGAGTCACATAATTACTTTTACCACAAATAGTGCATCCAGGTTTTGATTCACAAATATTGTTTCCTCTGTTGATATCCTAAGCTTTTTAGTCATATGATTTGTTTTTCCACAAAATTCACAAAACATATTTGCACCGTTATCTTTCCTATTACTTTTCTCTTCCTTTTTAGCAACAGATGTTTGGTCATAAGTTTCAGACTTAGATTTAGTGACAGGAATAATTTTTATCTTTGATGCTTTGAGACCATCTGGGTTTGTAAAATCAGTGGGTTTAAAGTTTTCAAGCACATCACATCCATCAAACCATGTTGGTTTAAATTCATATTTTTCTTTTTCAGTTAGAATTGAACTTTGTGGTTATTCAAGAGTAATTTTTTACCACTTGGTCTATGATCTTGATTTCTTCCTCATTTGAATTGTTTGGTTTTACTTCAACCATTTGAGAGTCAATTTGAGTTTGATTTGTGGAGGGTTGGTCATTATCATGCTTTTTGAACCCAACTCCAAACTTTGCATTGCTCTTGATTTCTTTTCAAGAAACATCTAATCACTAGTACAAGACTCTACCCATTTTTCACAAGTGATTTAAGTGGTTCAAACTATTTTTTGGAACTTTGATAGTTTGGAGTTGGTCCCTGGTTATGGTTGCTTCATGTTTAATACTGTTGATTTCTTGGTCCTTTTCAGTTAGTCTTGTTTTAAAATGTCTTTTTAATTTTTCAAGAACAATTTCACTAACTTGAACCTTCTCACTAAGGTTTTCATTCACCTTTTTGATGTTAACAAATGCTATAATGCATTTGTCTGAACACAATTGAGAATGTGAGGTGATACATTGGAAGCAGCAGCTTGCACAAAATCAACATTGATGCTTTTAGTGGAACTTTCGGAATGCTCTTCTTCAATCCCTTCTACGTGGCCTTTTCCACAAACAAATGTTTGTTTTAGGTTCTCAGTAGTTTCACCAACAGAAGTTTCACTAATAGTCTTTTCTTTTTCTTGATAAGCTTCCCCTTCTCCTAAGACACATTCAATTGCCATAAATCAAAAGTTATCATGTCCATCTTTAGTTTTTGCTAATAAACTCTTGCGAAAAGGTTTGGCAAACGGCACAACACACATGCCACTTATGGATATTAAGGTAGGCGACATGCTTATTTATGTTGAGAAATCTATGGCGATCATTGATCATAAGGAAAAGCAACTGCATAACAAAGTGATTTCATAAGTAAAGGTATATTGGCAACATAGAAAGTGCTCAGAGAGGTTAAATGGGAATCAGAAGAGGAGATGAAAGGGTTTTACCCATTGTTAGTTTGCATGTAACATGTTTCGAAGACAAAACAAGTTGTAAAGAGGGTAGACTTATAACATCCCAACTTTTAACAAATTTGGTGATTTTGGAAATGGTCAATTAGGTAGTTGAAAGTTAAAAAAGAACCAAATGAACCATGGGAAAGCCCATACAAGGCATTTGATGATTTTTGACATGCATATAAAAGATTAATGAAATCGTAAGGCTTCATTTGGTTCTCAATCTTATGTGATTCTAGAGAGAGAAATAAGAGAATTTAGATAGAGAAAGTTTGTTTGAAGATGGTTTCACAAAATATTGAAAGGATTTTAAACATTTTTTCATCTGGTTTTTCAAGGGACACAACTTAAACTCGGTCTTGAGGTAAAATTCTTACAAAGCTCGGCTTTACGTGTATAGCTTGGCATGGGATTGCTTTAGGATTGATTTGTAGTTTTTTTTATTAAACTAGAACTCACTAAACGTGACCGGTCACTTTTAGTATGCACAAGAGGATGGCATATGTGAAGGCTCTCAACGGACGACTGGCATCCCATTTGTGTTTACACTAATGTTTTCGTTTAAAAGACACGAATCGTATGTTTTGTTAAACCTTTTGTAGTGAATTAATGGAACTTTTGGTTATAAATTATTCGCCGATGTGTAAATCTAACGATTGAAATCCTCGGGTTTTGGACATTTCATGTGAGTCACCCAAGAATTTAATAGGAAGAGTTGTTCACGCCTCATCCCCAACCATATAATTTAACCATAATTATTTTTTTTTCTAAATTTGTTTCCATTTTTTAAAAACCTCCGACATCTGATTCCACATATGTATCTTTATTCAATTAAATAATAATAATTATTATTATTTATTCTTTTTTTTAAATTTGTTTTTCTCTTTCTTCCACCCACATCCACCCATAAATATATATTAAAAATGATATAAGGGATGAACAGTGAGAAAAAAATTGGGGATTAGTTTGGTTTTTCATAATAGATATGGGAGATTCGGATAGGGATGGGTGTAGAGGTGTTAATTTGTATGTTTTTTGAATCTTTAACACGGTATAAAACCCCTAAATAGCAGCAAGATATCGAAAGGAGCTACGTTTGCATCTATAACTTTTCTGTTAATATTTTAGAGAGCTGGTCAGAATAATCTAAAATTATATCGGAAATTAGAACCAATGCCAACCAATCATTGAATACATAGATTTTAAGTTTCAATCTTGTTATGTAATACATAGATTTTAAGTTTCAATATTGTTATGTTTGATAGGATGAATTTTAACTGCACGATACCTTACTCCAAAAAAAAAAAAAAAATAAAAAGAAGAGAGAAAACGTTTTGACACTACTAGAAAATATACTTTTATCGATGAAAATTTCACCAACAAAAAAACAATATTTATTTTTGATAGCCTTTCAATTCAGTGGACAAAATAAATAAAAATCCAAAAAATGGAAAAAACTATTTTATAAAAAGAATTAGCAGATAAAATTGATATTTTTATATTTTTTTAATAACTACTTTGATGGTCTGTCGGTAACTACTCATAAGGTATGATGAATCTAGGTCAAGTGGATTTTTTAGCATTTTACTAACTATGTTAGAATAATTTTGTAAATTTGGTTGCATTTTATAAACACGATCTGGACTAATAATTGTTATCATTTTTTAATAGTATATTTTTTGTTTTTGTTATGAATACAGATATATTTCCTGAATTTTCTCATCTTCTCTTGTATTTTCCTGTTACGTCTTAACTACATGTACATGTATATAAGAGACATAGTTGAATGAATAAAAATAGACTTCCCATTTTCTCAATTATTTCTCTCACTTATCAGCACCTTGACTCTATAATTCTAGTTGTTGAAGATATCTCACGTTCGTTGCTGTTTTCGATCTCCATTTGACTTTCTGTTTTAGTTGCAAAATTCACATATAAGTTCCATTTGTAGATATAATGTCGAACTTATCAAAACTCGAATTCGTTGCACTTGACATCTCAGGAAATAACTATCTCCCATGGACTCTTGATGCGAAAAGTCATCTGACAGCAAATAATTTAGGGGCGACAATCAATGATGAGAATCAAACCTTCGCTCAAGATAAGGCCAAGGCCATGATATTCCTTGGTCACCATCTTCACGAAGACTTGAAGAAGGAGTATCTTACTGTTCAGGACCCTCTCGAGTTGTGGAAAAATATCAAAGAAAGATTTGACCACCAGAAGCTGGTCTTGCTCCCTAAAGCTCGCTATGAATGACTTCATTTGAGGCTACAAGATTATAAAAGTGTTAGCGAGTACAACTCTGCCCTTTTAGGTATCACCTCTGAGCTTAAATTATGTGGTGAAAAATAACTGACGAAGACATGCTTGAGAAAACTTTCTCAACGTTCCATGCATCAAACATGCTCCTGTCGCAGCAGTACATGGAACGTAAATTTACAAAATATTCTGAATTAATATCATGTATGTCGGTCACGGAGAAAAACAAAAATGCTCCTACTACAAAATCATCAAGCGCGACCCGTCGGTGCAAGCCCATTGCCAGAAGCCAATGTGGTAAATTATCAGAGCGGACGTGGAGGGGTAGAGGTCACGGCCGTGGCCGTGACTGTGGACGGAGCAATACATGGAGACGAGAATCTCAAAATTCCAAATCTAGTAGTGGCGAATCGAGTAGACAGAACACAGGACGACCTCCTAGAGGGAGAACTAGCGGGAGCCAAAACAATATATGTTATAAATGTGGAATGTCAAATCATTAGTCCCGCACATGTCGCACCCCCAAACATCTCGTTGAAGCTTATCAACGGATAATGAAAGAAACAGGGGAAAATGTTGAGACAAATTTGATTGAGAATGCACCTAATCTGTCATCTCCTACACCACTTTCAGACACTCATCTGGACGCGTCCGACTTCACTGAAAATTAGTGACATCCTATGGTTGAACTTCATGTGATGTTTTTTTTAGACTATGGTTTTTATTTCTTTGTTTTGGATTTTGTTTTAAACTCTTATGGTATTTTGTGTTTGAACTATTGTTATGGTTTCATTTAAAATATTGTGATGTTTGATTCATATTTTTGTGATGTTTTTTTTAATCATACTCAAGCAATTAGTTCGTTAGATTAATTTGTTTTATTATTTCCAGAGGAAATATGTTTACAAGCTCCAATAAAGCTAGCATTGGTGATGAATGTTTCGTAAATAGTTGGTACTACCAACACTATTCTCAAACATAAGAATTTTTCTCTGAGTTGTCTCCTGCAGAGACACTTGTTGGTACTATTTCTGGTGTATGTGATCTTATAGAAGGCTCTGGAAGAGCAAGCATCATACTACCATCAGGTACTAAACTAGTATAAATGATGCATTATACTCTAGTAAATCAAGACGAAATTTACTTAGTTTCAAAAGTATTTGACAAAATGGTTACCACCTCAAAAAACTTCTGAAAATAATATTGAATACTTACAGCTTACTTCACATGAAAATGGCAAAGATACCATTTTAGAAAAGCTAAAAGCTTTATCCTCTGGATTATATTGTACTAATATTACTCAAATTGAATCATATATGGTGGTGAGTAACCATAAGTTACTAGATAAAGGCACATTCACAATATGGCATGACCGAGTAGGTCACCCTTGCAACATAATGATGAGACGAATAATTAAAACTACAAATGGGCACCCTCTAAACAATTTAAAAGTCTTGCAATCACAAGATTTATCATGTGCGGCATGCCCTCTAGGCAAACTCATTACTCGGCCCTCACCAACTAAGTTGACACAAGAAAACCCCTCATTTTTAGAAAGAATAGGGACATTTGTGGGCCTTACATCCTCCTTGTGGTCCATTCCGCTATTTCTTAGTCTTAGTTGACGCCTCAATCGCGATGGTCACATGTGAGTCTTTTAGCTACTCAAATGTAGCATTTTGCCCGACTTTTAATTTCCCGGACAATCAAATTATAAACATCCGCGTGGAAATAATCAAGAGAATTCACATCCCAAGCTTTTAATGACTATTGTATGTCGATTGGTATAAATGTTGAACATCCAGTAGCTCATGTTCACACACAAAATGGTTTAGCTGAATCATTAATTAAACGATTACAAATAATCGCTAGACCTCTCCTGATGAGATGCAAAGTTCCATCTTCTGCATGGGGGATTGCTATTCTACACGCTGCTGCACTAATTCGATTAAACCAACTGTCGATCATGAATACTCCCCATACAATGGTCTCCGGAAGAGAACCAAATCTGTCCCACCTTTTAATTCCCGTTATCATCAAATATTTAGAACCATTAACGGGTGACATGTTTACAGCACGCTTTGCTGACTGTACAGTCTTACGGGGAGATAAGACTAAAGAAAGACTGAAACACAATATTTAACATGGAATGCATCATCGTTATCAAATCTCGACTCCCGAAGTGGTCAGTGTGAATCTGAAGTCCAAAAGATTGTACATTTGCAAAAATCGCCAATGAATTACCAGATGCCTACACAGATACAAATAGAGTAGCAAAGTCATATATACCAGCATCAAATGCACCAACTCGAATTGAAGTAATCCAAGAAGCGATTACCATACAAAGAAAACGTGGGAGACCAATAGGTTCCAAAGAAAGAACCCACGTAAACGAAAAGAGCATAATAAACCAGTTGGTGAAAACTTAGTAAATGAAACCCAAGAACAGGTAAATGTCCCAGAAGAGACAAATATAATTCTAGAGGAAAATGAAGTTCTGAAGATAATCCGTTACCAAATGAAAATGAGATCTCTATCAATTATGTACAAAATAATCCAATATGGAACCGAAATGAAACACATCTTAATGATATCATCGCATATGCTATAGCAACGATGTAATCAATGAAAATGTTTACATACCTAAAACTCTAGAAGAGTGCATCCACATAGATGATTGGCCAAAATGTCAAGATGCCATAAAGGCTGAGTTAGGTTCGCTTGAAAAGCAAAATGTTTTTGAACCTGTAGTCTGAACACCCATATGACGTCAAACCAGTAGGTTATAAATGGGTGTTTGCTATAAAATTTAAACGAAAAGAATGAGATTGTACGATACAAGGCATGCCTTGTAGCACAAGGGTTTTCCCAAATCCCAGGAGTTGATTATGAGGAAACGTATTCCCCTGTAGTGGATGCGCTAACCCTAAGATTTCTAATTGGCTTTGCAATCTCACAAGGACTTCAAATGAGACTTATGGATGTTGTCACCGCATACTTGTATGGGACACTTGAAAATGACATCTATTTGAAAATACAGAAAAGTTAAAAAATGTCTGAAGCATTAAACCAATACCCCGAGATATGTGTGCTATAAAGCTAAAAAGATCTTTATATGGTCTTAAACAATCTGGCCGCATGTGGTACAATCGGCTCAGTGAATATCTCAGAAAAGAAGGATACAAGTCTAATGTAATAAGCCCATGTGTCTTTATAAAAAGATCACTCTCAAAATTCACTATAATAGCAGTCTATGTTGATGATATAAACATCATCGGAGCTCCTGAAGATATAGAAAAAACTGCTAATGTATTAAAGATAGAATGTGAGATGAAAGACCTTTGTACAACAAAATTATGTCTCGGCTTGTAGTTTGAGCATTCGCGCAACGGTACATTCGTACATCAGTCAAACTACATCCATAAGCGATCGGTGCGCTTATCGTATCTTGCAAATAACATGAGACCCGATATTGCTTTCTCGGTACATGTACTAGCAAGATATAGTTCAAATCCAACACGTAGACATTGGGATGGAATAAAACATATATTCCGCTATCTTTGTGGGCACAAGACTTGGGTTTTTTCTACCAGAAAGATAAAAAGTCTCAGCTTGTTGGATATACCGATGCGGATATCTATCAGATCCACATAAAGCAAAATCTCAAACAGGTTATGTATTCACATACGGTGGCACAACAATTTCTTAGAAGTCAATAAACAAACACTTACAGCAACGTCATCAAATCATGCCGAACTAATAGCATTATATGATACCGGTCGAGAGTGCGTGTGGTTGAGATCAATGATTACTCATATACAAGAAGCATGCGGATTAGAACATATCAAGAAGGAGCCAACGATTATTTATGAAGATAATGCTACTTGCATAGCTCAAACAGAGAAGGTACATCAAGGGTGATCGAACAAAGTACATCGCACCAAAGTTTTTCTCAACATATGACTTGCAGAAAGAAGGAGAAATAGATGTTCGTCTGATCAAGCCAAGTGAAAATTTTGCTGACTTATTCACAAAATCTTTACCTAGAAGCAGTTTCGAACATTATCACACAAGATCGGTCTCCGCAGATTGAAAGATGTTTGTTGAACTCAAGGGGAGAATTATACACGTTGTACTTTTTTCCCTTAAATAAGTTTTGTCCCACTGGGTTTTCTTAGTAAGGTTTTTAATGAGCCAGCATAACTGATCCAAGAGTATCAGTTTATTATATAGGTCCTGAAGTATCTATTTAACATCATCCGGAAGTATGTTGTTAACCGTGTATAACAAGTAGTAATATATATCTAAGGGGGAGTGTTATGAATACAGATATATTTCCTGAATTTTTTCATCTTCTGTTGTATTTTCCTGTTACATCTTAATTACATGTACATGTATATAAGAGACATAGTTGAATGAATAAAATAGACTTCTCATTTTCTCAATTATTTCTCTCAGTTTTGATAATAATTTTTATAATTTGTTATTTGTAGTTTTATTGTTTTTTTATTGTATTTAAGCTATTTAAAACTATGCAATATCATAGTGGGGGGATAAATTATAGATGAATTTACATCGAGATAGATGAAATCTTTACTCGTCCGGTTATCTCACAGCATGTCAGCAACCGATTACCAAAGGTATTTTCACCAGGGGATTGGGTACAGATAATGCCGTAGATGAAGGTAGTAACATATGTGTGGTGGTGTTTAAGGTAACATTAAGATTTCCTTACCACTTCAATCTTGAAATTAAAGGCTATGTTTTGGTCTGTGCTATCCTTTCAATTGGAGCCTACGTGGTACTAACGAAATAAATGTTGACAATGATACACTAATGCAAACAAGACTAGTTCCATATAAGTTGACTTCAAATGGTCAGTCTTGGTCCAATTAGAAAATTTCCTCTTCTTCACGGCTATAAAATCAAGATAGTAATTGGCTTTGGATCATATCTCCTCAGTCTTGTAGAAGACATGGCATACTCAAAAAACTTTTTCTTACTTGTTATCCAACTTCTGCATCTTCTTTTTATTTTGTCCCCGAATGTCAATGGCGAGGGCCTCAAGTTAGGTTTCTACAGAAAAACATGCCCTAAAGTTGAGGCTATTGTTCAAAAGATAACCGCAGATAAAATTTCATCAGCTCCATCTCTTGCGGCAGCTTTGCTCCGAATGCACTTTCATGATTGTTTTGTTATGGTTCGTACAATAGCATGACATGTTTGTTACACTTAAAAGTTATATACCCCTACGTAACGTAGTAATTAGCGTCTTCACATTAACAATATCGGTTCCTTTTTGTAAAATTGAGTCTACTGTCACAAATCTACGTTACAAAAGATTTTTCATGCTTTTAAGTTACCAAATATGTCCTTTTCCTCCTTAGTATATATGCATATAGGGAATATTTTTCTTTGCACAATTTAAAGATAGATTGTGATAGTTCATAAATGGTACATATCAGAAAATGCGTTAATAATATGTTTATTTATCGTCAGGGGTGTGATGGTTCTGTTCTAATAGACTCTACACAAAATAACAAAGCCGAGAAAGACGCATCTCCTAATCTTTCCCTTAGAGGATTTCAAGTTATTGATGCAGTAAAAACTTCTATAGAAGCTGCATGCCCCGTGTTGTGTCTTGTGCGGATATCTTAGCTTTAGTAGCTCGAGATGCCATTTCTCAGGTAAGTATCATTGTATATACTTTCCCTATAGAAACCGATGTTGGTTCAGAGAAAAGTTTAGACATATAAATATGTAATTTTTTTAACATTTTTTTGGTCATTTTCTTAGTGATATCTGGTTCCTTTTTGTCCAGATTAAAGGGCCATATTGGCCTGTGCCCTTGGGGGAGAAGAGATGGAAGAGTATCAAAAGAATCAGAGACCAAAGGTCTACCTCCTCTTGAAGGAAACATTTATATACTCAAAAAAATATTTGCTTCCAATGGCTTGAGTGTTAAAGATCTAGTAGTTCTTTCAGGTATTCTTGCCCATATTTTTTGCACCAACTAACATATGAGAATCAGTCATGACTACATAACTTAGTTTAATTTCTTACCTATTCATTTCTCCATACAGGAGGGCACACTGTAGGGATTTCACACTGCTCAACAATTGCACCTCGGTTGTACAACTTTACAGGCAAAGGTGGCACAGATCCTTCGGTTGATCTGGAATATGTGCTTCATTTGAAGAGTAAATGTAGACCAACGACCGATAAGACCAAACCGATTGAAATGGATCTAGGGAGTGCCAGAACATTCGACGAGAATTACTACACTAATGTTTTAAAAAGGAGAGGCTTGTTTCAATCGGATGCTGCTCTTCTGGATGACTACGAAACAAGTGCTTACGTGAAACTTCAAGCAAAGTCTCAGGGGTCTACATTCTTCAAAGATTTCCAAGAATCAATGGTTAAATGGGTCAAATTAAAGTTCTGACTGGCAGTGATG
This sequence comes from Scalesia atractyloides, assembly GCA_947069175.1. NCBI lineage: Eukaryota > Viridiplantae > Streptophyta > Magnoliopsida > Asterales > Asteraceae > Scalesia > Scalesia atractyloides. The sequence goes on from CAMTDV010000006.1 coordinate 22,967,446, forward strand.
GAGAAATCAGGCGACAATGTAATTTAATCAACTACTAAGTTGATTGAAACATTTATTTCTTAAATAGTTAAGTAAATGAGACTGATGTGTGGTTAATTTGATGTAAGAAAGAGATCCGTGCAAGGGATCTTTCTGACTTGAAAAAGATACTTAAGTATGGTATTTTGTAGTTTGAACTTTGGCACTAAACAAGGTGCTTGTGTATGTTGGCGAAAACCGAAATATACTTCATGTTAGAAAAGTAACTGGAACTAGGGACCCTTATGGCATCTACTTATAGGCTTTGATGATAAGTCCACGCAATGATTTACTTTGGTTATAATCCTACATCTTCTTTATTAGGTTAGAATCATGTGTATTACAAGGGTTAAATAAACATAATGTTATAAAACTATGTAATATATGAATTAAATAAGATCTAATATCATCTATGAATAGATATAGTCTTCAAAAGATGTTTTTAAGAAATTGAATTTGACGTGACGTTTATAAATTCTGTTAATTTAGTTATCAAGACATTTTTAATGGTGTATTAACTTTTTTTATGTAACTGATAAATGTTAAGTCAATTTAGTGTACTTACTCTTTTAAATATTATATTAACGTAGTTAAGTTAACTTAAATTATAATTATAAATATAGATATATTAATACATATAAATATTAAAGAACTAAAAATTGGATTTTTAATAGCACCTATTTTATTATTATTTGATATTTTTTTTATCATTCAAGCATCCAATCACATTAAATCACTAAAAATGTTTAAAAAGCATTCATAAAAAAACAATAAATATCATTACTCTACTTTTTATAAATTTTTAACAAACGTAGCTTTGAATTTGAGATATTTGAAGATCCAAATATAAGGTTTTGAGTTAAAATGAATAAGTGTATTTTAAAAATTCATAATTAATTTCATATCAAATTCATTTGTTAAAACCAATATACTAGATTTGTTATAACCAATATACTAATTATTATATATATATACACACTTTGAGTAGTTCCTTATCTACATTAAAAACATAGCACCTCTTTTGAGACAAAATTACTAAAATGCCATTTTTTGTTTTTGCACCAAAGTGAATTGGAATGGTGGATGCATTCACGAGTCAGGATGGTCTTTTTTTTTGTCTTATTTTGTGTTGTAATTTCTATCATTAATTTTTTCTTTGTGGTTTAGATTAAAATTTTTGTTCTATAAGCTTTCTCTTTCAAGTTCGTTTATGTTTCTATCAGCCACGGCATAAGTTCGCATTTGTCTCAGCCACGGCATAAGTTCGCATTTGTCTCTTGCCTATGTTGACGTCACGTGGTGATATAATTTTGCGTTTTTGTTTAATTTTTTCTAGGTTTTGTCAGTGTTTGCTTAGGTTTTACGACATACGCTCCCCTCCCGCAACGCGAGGTTTAAAAACTAGTTATTAATAATTGAATATGGTTACCTATAGTTAAGTAGAAAAAAGAGACATGAATGCTAACAGATATATAGATTAGAATAGTTACAAGTGTTTTCTAGCGTTTTCTTTATTATATGTGTGTGTGTATATATATAAGTGGGGAATCTGCGCATTTTGGCTGAGTTAACAACGCAACGGGGAAATTTGACTACAGTGCATCTACGGTGTTCGCAATGGTAAAATTCGACTACTATTGTGACATCCCACATTGGTTATGAAGGGGGTGATACCTTCATCATGACGCATTTTAAATCCGTGAGGCGATGGTGGTCTGACCCTGCCAAAGCGAACAATATCATGGTACGATTACGCTGAGCTGTTACAGATGATATCAGAGCCAGGGGCCGGGCGGTGTGCCAGCGAGAACGCTGGGCTCCCTAAGGGGGTGGAGATGTAAGTCCCACATTGGTTGAGGAGGAGAACGAAGCCATCCTCATAAGGGGGTGAAAATCTACTGTACCAAGACGCGTTTTGCCTAGGCGAGTAACTCGTCGGGTGAAAACAAAACCGTGAATTCTCTGATGGGCAACTCATCAGGGCAAAGCGAAGAATATCTTGGCATGGTTTACTTGCCTGGGCGAGCAACTCGTCGGGTGAAAATAAAATCGTGAGTTCCTGGATGGGCAATCCATCAGGAGTAAAGTAAAGCGGACAATATCTTGGCACAATTTAAACATACAATGAAATGATACATTGGTACACATTCTAATCGGGTCCAAATATGGACATATTTTGTACTTAAGCTAGTAATCAAGTATTATCAAACAACTAAATCAATACTTGTCTTTTGTATTAACTCATGTAGTGTTCATCAAAAGCCTAGTTTTATAATATATGGTCAGTTTTGTTTAGTTTAAAGTTTATAGGATTCGGTTCATCGTTTACGATAAAGAAACCTCGTTTAAAAACTCTTTCAAATTTGTAACTTGGACATGACTGTGTAAGCAGAGTTGGTCGCTTAACTTTTGTTTTTTTATCTTTTACTTTAAGAAGAGTAAAATGCCAAAATGGTCGCTGAGTTTAGGCCACTTTTACCACTTCAGTCAAAAAATAAAACTTTTTATACATGGGTCCCTGTTGTTTCATTTTTATTGTCATTTTTATCCGGTTGGCAAACTTGGTTAGAATTTTATGTTAACTTTTTTTCCTATCTTTTGTGGTTTTCCTTATTTAATTAAAACCAGGGTCACAGTTAACCGTGCGTTGCGCAAGGATGTGATTTGAATTCAGAATGTATAACACACCATGACAACCGATAAATGAATTAGTAAAATTAATTAAAATGATATATTAATGGGTTATGTTTTTTGCGTCGTAACTCGGCTCTGAACATCAAATAATAACAAAAGGTAAAATATTATAGTAAATAAACAAAGGTAAAAATAAGTAAACGAAAAAGAAAACAATAGAAGCTTGGTTGGTTTCGGCGTGCTCGTTATAGCAAAGAAAAAAAGTTCAAAAGAGTATCGGTGTCTTCGTTAAAAAATATTAAACTAAAGAAACTCTTGCCACACTCGTTATAGCATAGAAAAAGAAAAAAATTAAAATATGTCTAAAACGATATTAACGTGTTCGTTACAAAAACTATTTAGGGGTAGAAAAGTAATGTGGTTAAAGTAAAAAAAATACAATAGTTAAACTATATGGGTTGTAAATGAAAAGGTTTGCACTAAATGATGAAATAGAATTAAGGACAACAAATGATGAACTTGTAAAACGTGCATTAGATGTAATACAACTCTATTCATCTTCTCTTCTTTTATATTATATATAATATATTATGGTATAAAATGACGTTTATACCCTTCATGTAAATGAGGAGAATGACAGAAAGGGGGCAGTTAACAGAAATTCTAACTCAGTTTGCTCATTGAATGAAAATGGCATCAAAAATAAATTCTCAAAAACCTAAATACAAAATGTTTCATTTCTTTCTAAACTGAAATGGTAAAAGTGATGTAAACTAATGGACCATTTTCGCATTTTACTCTTTTTTAGAATTTACGATTTTCCATTTGTATGGTATTCATAAAGAATATTATGTTTTTGTTTAAAAAAGCTTTAACTCCCATATATTGGTTTGAAATAAACTCGAAATAACTCGTTGAAAAGGTCAGACCGAACCGCTTACCCAATCCTATTGATCCAACCATTATAAACAGTTTAGTTTGTCTATATCACTGGCTATGAAAACTTCATACCAAGTCAAGCTGCTAGCTTTAGAAAGAAATCGAGATTCGTATTTCTGTCCGGCTTGAAACTAGAATTACCTACTTTTCAACCCAAGACTTTACCTTAATCACGAAAAATGTGACAACCCGCACGTCCCGTTTTGCACCGATCATAATTACGTTTGTAATTCCGTTACTTAACAAGTGTCATTAATATAAAAAGAGGGTCTTATATTCGTTATGTATATTTGAATGATCATATTACCAGTATTATTATTACAATTCTTATTACTAAAATCTATACTAATACTGGACCGCACATTATGCGACTCAGAGTGAGCAGCTGCACACTATATTACCATTCCTACACTCTGCTGGGCCTGCTCACATTTGAGCCAAAACTTTTAGATTTCACACTTGGGCCTCCTACTTGTTCGCACATTAGCAACCACACACACACATATGAGTTGAAAACAAGTGTGCGACCATGTGCTCTTATTTAAGGACCACCTACACTAAACCCTAGGAACTTTTCACTTGGCATTCCCTTTTGGCAGCCGCCACCTTCCCCTTTCCTCTCTCTCTCACCTCAAAATAGAAAACTTTCCATTTTGGGTTTTTCATTTGAAGATTCACGATTGTTTACATCATCACCGTTGAAGAAAGCAGCTCGCACACTCCAACTCTCACATTCTTCATTTTTTTTTCACCAGGTTAGAATCTACCATGCTTCTTTCTTGCATGCTCCATGAACTACTTGGGTGAATAGTGTGTGCATGAGAAATGTTCTTCACAGTGTCTGAATGATAGATAGCCTTTGTGTACGAATGGGGTGTTATACATGGATAAACGTTAAATAACGATCTAAACACTAATATGCTAATGTAAAGTTTGATGCTTGATAGAAATATACAAAGTCGAATCGATAGGATGGTGATGATTCCATATAAAGCTTGTTCAACATAACCATAATATTCTTGTTCATATTTGCTCTGTTTATATTGAGGTTGTGAAATTGGTTTTCATTTTTATAACTTGATAATGTGCTTTCAGGTGGGTACGATCGGTGATGCTCGATGTACAACCTGGTTTTGAATATTTGAGTATGAATAAAACATTGATGTAGAAGTTCTGTCGAAATGATGATGATTATAGTGACTGCTAGTTGTTAAAGATGATGGTAGATGTTTTCCGAGTGAATCCGTGCAATACTTGATACTCGTTAACTGTTAGAATGAAAAGGATAATGATGATTCATGTAAATGCTTCTATATCACATTGATATTCATAATTTGAATAAGTGAATCTAGGTTTTTATGTTTTGATGCCGGGTTTTTCATTTGAGTGTACAACTGCGCAAGCCCAGGGTACAACCTGGTCTTGCACACTTGTGATATTGATAGAATGCTTCCTTATGATGTTGACACTATTAAGCTAATAGAGCAGAATAATAAAATGATGAAAAAGTTAACGACTGTTGGACTGTTATGAACCTTCATGAAATTTCTTCAAGTAAATATGCTTAAGAAATTGGCCGGCCCAACTGTTGTTTTAGTCGCACAGTTTGATGATAACCGCACACTCTATTTAACTGACCCCACCACTTGTTGGCACAATTTGTTTCTATCTTCTGGTCGCACACTTGATAATGGGCCGCACACTTGTACTTGGGCCAACTGTTTTAATGGATCGCACACTTATGATCTATTTTGGAATATTAGTGTTGCTATATGCTTTACATGATATGTGATGTTCTACCTTGTATGCTACTCTTTAGTTATAAGTACAAATACGTGAATTATTTGCATACAAGACCTGACCAATATTGGTAACCATAATAGAGCGTGGTTGACCAACTTTAAGAACAAGTAACATAAACTGCCGACCTAAGCAAAGGTGAGTTCACACACTTTACTAAAAGCATGTATTCCCAGTGGTTGGGAACGGAACAAATGACACTTTCTCAGGTTCGGATTACTTATTATTCCAGGTTTGGAATACAGTTAATTACTATTTTGTATTTCATGTTGCAAGTGTACTAAAGGAAACTCTATCACGAAGTCCCCACTTTCTATACCGATTAATCACTTGGCCTGTTGAGCAGGATATTAGTTGATAGCGCTATTAGGTTTTGACCGACCTTACACCGTTCCGAGAAGGGCGGGCATGAACTAGTAGGCCTTGGCAACCGTCAATGATCATAGACATTGACAAACGGGGCAACAAAAACGATGTCCGCAAGTATTCGGTATCACGCAGTTTAGTAGCTTACATATGGGGTTGCTCCCCATGGCAAACATGCTTTATAAGTGGGTAACTAAACAACTTATGTTTTTAGGAATAAAACTGGAAAAACGTGAACTCGCCAACTTTATTGTTGACACTCTACTGCATGCTTTGAAGGACCGTAGGTACAGCTCGGGAGCTTGCAGCAGAGGAGTGTAGTGATTGCATCGAACCTTTGTTTGATTCCTAATAAAATCCACGAACTTTGAACCATTATTTGGATTGTTAAATTGTTAAACTTTATGCTTCGCTATTAACTCTAAACGTTGTTCTTGAACTTTAACTTTAGTCACTGATTGTGCTGATGGGATGCATTTACTTTATTTTATATGACTATTCAATATGATTGGTGGCACAATCCTGATCAGTGTGTCACACGCCTGCGGTACTACTCTGACGTGGGAATTTGAGGCTGTGACAAAAAACCCTCTTTTTTATTTCAAGCTTAGTGGTAGAGTGGTCTGGTAACTGACTAGTTAAATCCATTTAGTAATGTCATGACTCTTGCATATCACAATTAAATAGTAATTTAAACAATAAACCTGTTTATAAACAAACAAAAAACATATTTGATTTCATTTAAAATAATTAAAAAAAAATAACTGCAAGACTGACACACCAAAACATATTTGCTAAAGATCACTTTTCAAAGTCTTACAAACTTTAAACCAAGTTTTATAAACATATATTTTTATAAAACACCTTAAAAATTTACACCAGAAACAAATTTGCCACAAATTTGGTTTTGCCACAACACATGATGCAATCAAATGGTTGGCCAATTCATCAGCAAGCCACAAATTGTGACCCACGATGAACACATGATCTGTTCATACATGCCACTCCACTCATCACCAACGTTGTTTTGTTAAATTTAATTCATCTTCGTCTGCCTCACGGAATAGTTTATTTTCGCCGACACCTATGTATTCCTAGCCTCCATCAAATCGGATTTGACTAAACCCACAGTGAAGCCTGTTTCCGCCCCATTTGTTTAATTCCATTTGTCTTTACCTTTTTGTCATCCTTATCTAAGGCAGCCTAGACATCAATAGATGGATTTCCTGCCACTACATTGTTGATTCTGGTGGCCTCTTACATTCCCATTGCCAAGTGTATTTGTAAGTTTCACATTGATCGAATCAAATGCATTTCTAGATCCAAATCTGAAGATGTGCCCATTGACATCTGAAACAAATGCATTTCTAGATCCAAATCTGAAGATGTGCCCATTGACATCTGAAACTTTGGTATTATCAATCGGTATATCTTAATATTTATAGTTTTGATATTCTAATTTAATTTTGGAACTAGAAAAAAAAAACTATGATTTAATCAATGTGAAGAGCTTTAGCATGGTTGTTCTCACCTTCACTATGACCCTTTCGTCACACAGCGAAATCTGCTTTTTCCACAAACAATTTATGACTATGATTTAGTGGGCCAAAATGGATTGTCAAACACAAAAAGCCTATACAAGACCTTATATTTCCATATCACAGGCCTACTTTCTTTCACCAAAGCATACTTACCTTAATATTGTCGAATTGGTTTTGCATAGATTCCCGATACTCGGTTTCTGCAGTTTGCTAGACACAAGAGCCCAATCGCCCTCTTCTAGAACCTCACTGATCATATCCCTTAGTTTTGGCTGCAACCACCAAATCATCAAGCAAGAAAATTAGGCTAATACTAATGAAGTTGGAAAAATAGATGGGTCGTAGGGTCAAGTTAGGTAACAATAATATGCCAACATACCTTAACAAGAATTTATATGAAACCAAATCAAAATTCATCATGTCGTATATTGTTATGGACACTCTTTAGAAACATAGAAAAATTGTCGTTACCTAATACATCCACCAGCCAGGCATAGCTTTAAATTTTGTAAGTAGTGTGATCTCCAAATCATAAAAAGAAAAGTACAAATGTATTAGAAAAACAAAAGAACTAAACAAAAGCCTAAAGTGAAGACTAATCTTGATATAGGAAGAAGTAATTAAATAGTTAGATATAATTATAGTTTGAACTAATAGGTTTATCTTGTTAGGAAGAAGTAGTTAAATAGTTAGAAATAATTATTAATTTGAATTAATAGGTTTATCTTGTTATTATATTTATTGGTTAATTAAGTATGGTGATTCTATTTACAGCCAAAAGAATTACTATTTGCACCAATATTTGACATTTGACTATCACACATGATTTGACACATCATAATTTTTTTTTTCCTATTTTTTTTTTTGCTAACTATCATTTTATATGTGATTTTATTTTTCTTTAATCTTTGGCCTACAAAAATACTGGATATCATTTTAAGCAATTTCTTTTGTTTATGATTTCTTTTTGTTCGATATTTTTTTATCACCCTCTATGTTTATAAATAGTTAATTTAGTTTTTATCACCCAATATAGCTTTGAAAATTTCCAAATATAGCTTTGAAAATCTTTCCGCAGCAATGGAAGTCTCATCATGTATTCTTCCATGAGTTAATCATTTTTTAATATTTTTTTTTGTAAAAAAATGGTATAAAAATAAAAAAATTTCGGTTGCAGGTACTTCTTTCGACCCAGCAGTCTGGCATCTATTTTACACTGTGATGACTTCATTTGTTTATTCCCGGGAAGCACTAGAGTCAAATGTTTGGCCGATGCTGGAATGCTTATGGACGCCTAACATCAATATATGTTTAAGTTTCCAACCTCCACTTCCGAAGACACACCATCACTCATCACCTACGACCACTCTCCTCATCTACCCTTCCACCTTAGAATCAACCTCCACCACAGCCGGACACAGGACACCCATCACCGGGTTTCACTTAAAACTTTGATCTTTTCTCGATTTGCTAAAAATGAGCTGGTGTACATTTGCTAAGGGACATGTATGAGGGTGTTACCTTGCAGGTACTTCTAATTAGAGGATATTAAGTACTGTTTTAGTTGCAATGGTGGACTTATGCAAAGGGATATGTATGAATGCGTTGTTACCTTGCAGGTACTTCCAATTAGCGGAATTTAAGTACTGTTCATATTAAATCATTTTTAGTGGTGATTCTCACGACAAGGCTATCAACAAGATTAGTGGTGTCTTCGTGCTTTGTTGAATTTTGGTCTTAAACTATCTACTTGTGAAGTTGATAGTTTAAAATATTTGTATATGCATTTGTAAATGGTAGGATGCTATAAGATGGCCAGTACCTTCTCGTATAAAGTTATACCATATAGTTAATACATTTTATGTTATGAGACTATTAACATATGTGAATTAAAGTTTTATATTGTGTATACATTTTTAAATGATTATATTATTCATATTAGACGCACTATTTCTATTAAAAAACTAAAAGTGTTGGAACCATATGTGACTCATTACAACACATATCATAAGTCAAGTGTTTTGATTGTTAAATCATAGGTCAAACTTTGTCAATCCCGCTGTAATGCGTGGGCTCTCCATTATAGTTACAAAAGTACATGAGTTGTGTGATTTTTTTTTGAACGGCTAGTTTTACTTTTTTATACCAATAATTCTAACTATTTCCCTTTGCCTAGGTTTTAATCTCAGACCTCCCTCTAAAAGACATGGGTCCTTACCAAGTAGCCTAGCCTCACATTGGTCGGTTTGTCTGCGTTATAAGTTAACTCAGATTCGTAAGTTATTTGTTTAAAAAAATATGGGACCAATTGGTTCGAATATGTATGATATTCGGTATAAGCGTGATAAAGTGTTACATTTCCACATCTAAACCAACCCAATCCACTGGATAGAAAATTTTGTGCGCCGTAAAATTGAAATTAAGGGCATGCATGTGGAGATGAAGTCATTGGTATTAAATGTTAGTGTGGTGTTGCTCCTCTAAAGACCAAGGGTTTAAGGCTCGTTAAAGATGGATTTTGTATAACCTAAGCCGTTTAAAAATGAATGTGAAGGTGAGACCACGTAGGTAAAGGGTGTTTTGAATAGTTTCTCCAATGGTAGGAGGGTAGCATTTTAAAGTGTTGGTCTTGGGTTTGAGGTTTGCTTTTTACAATTTTTTAGATTTTTTGTATTCATTCTCGCTGGATATTTGTTGGTTGATTTCAAATTGATGGTGCAACACGTGTCTAACTATTTCTAAATTTAACTTAGTGACTTAGTCATCCCCAACCCTTTCATATTTAAATTTGTGACAAAAGAACCACTAATTGAATTATTGGATGACACAACAACAACCCCGAATTCTTGTTTTACTAGGGCATATAGGGTCTGGTTTTTTTATCTCGTCTAGGGCCAATGACGACCTTGTTTTAAACCCATCCCAATGTGATGAAAAAAATTGTTTCAATATATTTTATGAGATTTGATGGAATAACTTACAATTGGTATAGCATAGATTACGAATCAAATAAGCATAAAACAAATTAACTAGTGTGTATAACTTTAAGATTAGACTAAACAAAGGCCTGAATGTGTATTAGACTAAACAAAGGCCTGAATGTGTATCCTTAAAGCCCAGACGATACCGGGTTACACAAGCCCATACATCCCAACCATTTACCTAAAACCCTAATCAGGTTCGCCTATCACACACTCAAACACCATAAATACACACACCCATCGCCTCTTCTTTCATCTTCGCTCATGCCAAAATCTCTTACCTTCACCTGTGACTTCATTTCTTACATCCTGTATTTAATTTTTTTTTTCAAAATGCTAATATGATGTGCAGTGATGAAGCAATATTTGTGGACTAGAGTTTCTGATATTGGGCTCTTCTTCCCATTTTATTTTGACGACAAACCCTTGGCTGTCTGAGCACTTTAATATTCATCTTATTCATATTTTTATCAAATACTCAGACCTTATTGTTTTCAAATAAATTAGGTTAAGGGCTAATGATGAGAAACATAATTATCTTAGCGGATTTCAGTGAGATTATTTTTAATCAATGATCTGACTGTTACACACACTGAAGCTCTTAATCTTTTTTAATTAAATGGGATGTTGATAATAATAATAGCAATGATGAGGTTAAACACATGAGTATGTTTTAAGGGCAGTGGACATGACGATTAAAACCGTTTTGCCGTGATCCCTCAATTTAAACGACTTCTCCTTCCACTGAGCTTCTTATTTCCATTCCAACTTTATGGAAAATTACAGCTTTTTTTTTTTTCTTTCTAATTTGTTTATGTTCTGAAAAATATATATTTTTTTGAAGATATGCGTCCATTTACCAATTCTGGAGGATAAGTTGTTCCTCACGGTGTAATGGCTCGGACGCTATATTAACGTTTGTGGCTATCCTGATCAATGGGTGCTCAGTACCATTGCATCCTGGAAACACCTCATACATTTAAAATAAACAATCAGTGTAAATTATATTGTAACTAACTATTACCTTAAATGATAATATATACTACTAGAAATTTAAATTATTAGACGGCCCATTATTTGAAAGATTGACACCCTTAAAAGCACCCACATTGCACGCCCTCCTAACCATCCTGGAAAAGGCTTCCATCACAATAATGAACAAAAAAGGCGAGATGGGATCTCCTTGCCTCATGCATTTGTAGCATGGAAACTCGAAGGTAGGGGACCCGTTCACTAGGACTGAAGACCGAGCCGACGAGAGAACCATAAATCCACTTTCTCCATCTCGGATGAAAACCCATTTACTCTAAAACCGACATAAGAAACAACCAATTTACATTGTCATATGCCTTTTCAAAGTTGATTTGAAAAACAAAAGCTTACCCTTTCCTTTTTTTCAGCCAACTTATAATTTCATTAAGAACCAGAGGGCCATCCAAAATATACCTATCTTTAAGAAACGCGGATTGATTCGGGAAAATAATAGTATTAAGAACCTTCTTTAAACGATTGGCGAGGGCTTTGGATATCATTTTATTTATTAGATCCACTAAATTGATCGGCATATAGTCATTAAGACCATTCGGATCAATAACCTTTGACACAAGCGCTATAAAGGAGGAAAGGCACCCTCTTCTTATAACCCCATCTTAAAAAAAATTGAAAGATTTTAGAGAAGTCTTCTTAAAAAAATTCAAGAACCGCTTTAGAAACCTAATATTAAAATCGTCATTTCGGCTGGTTTCGCTGGTGGCACGATGATACTCCAATCGTACATCAGTGATCCAAATTTGCCGTTCAAAAAAAAAACGTCTGGACCGGGGCCCGGTCATCGCCACATTCAAAATCGCGCACTTTATTTCTTCTTTATAAAAATCCATAACCAACATCTTGGCAAGTGAACTATAGAGCCTTTTTTGGAAATAACTCCAATTCCGGGCGAATACTCATATCTCCCCCTTCCCGAAACTGATTTCTGAAGAAGCAAAATACTTCTTTCTTTATCAATTTTGGTTTAGTAACCCATTCGTCTTCAATCAAGAGGCCTAGAATAGCGTTGCTCGATTTTCTTTTTTATATTATACCATGGAAAAAACAACGTATTATCATCGCCCTCCATCGCCCATCTAGATATCGATCTTTACTTAAAATCTTTATATTTAAATTCTTCTAACTCTAAAATACCCCTTTTGCACTCTATCCATATGGGGTTCCTCTTCTAATAAATCCCTCTCTTCAATAATCAGATCTAATTCTTCCATTTCAGCCCTTAGTTTCTCCCCTTCGTCCCCTTCTTTGGCCTTAATTCATCCCTCCATTTCTTAACGTTTTCTCTAAAACTTTTAAATTTTTTCACCACTGGAGGACCCTCAAAGTTAAACACAATAAGAGTTTTCTCCACAACCATCCCAAAATCCGCCTTATCCAACCAAGAGCTAAAGAAGCGGAATGGTTTAGAACCAAAATTCACATCCTTAAGCGATAGAAGCAACGAGTTATGGTCGGATAAATGCCTAAGAAGAGCCCGGAAGCAAGCCTCCGGCCACTTATCCATAACCGATTTACACACCAAAATTCTATTAATTTAACTTAGTTTTTCCCCTTTTCACTTTCAACAAGAAACGTAAACTTACTACCGTTCATGTTGTATTCGTGCAAATTCACCTCGAATATGAATTGATTGAAATCTCTAGCATACCTTGGTCTGAATGATGACTTTTTTCTTTCTTCCGGCCTACGAGCTACATTGAAGTATCCAACCATAATCCATAAACCTGACTTGTTGTCTTTAAGATGCAAAATTTTCGCCTATAAAGCCCTCTTCTCAGTTTTCAGTTGAGGCACATAAACATTCAGAATGTTTACAACCCTCTCACACTCTTTTAGAAAGCCAGTAACCAACAAAAAAATTTGATTTTTAATAAACTCTTGGATCTCAAAAACCGTCGGATCCCAAATAGAAATAATACCCCCTAACCTAATAGAGGGTTCCAAAAATTCATTGGCCCTAGTCGATCTCCCCCAGTAGTTCCCCAAAATGCTTTTAGGGACAGAAGAGCTTCGAACCTCTTGCATAGCAATGAATGAAACCCCTTCCATGTTTTTTTATCCCTCTAATCCAGTAATCCTTCACAACCGCGCCTATACCTCTAATATTAACGAACAAAAGATTTATTGATAAACACCATTATTACCTTCTGCCAAGATAGATTCTTTCATGAAACCAGTGATGTTTTGAAGATTCGTGCCGACTACCTTCCCGAAATCGATTGTGTATGTGACCTCCTTCTCTAATCTCGCCATAGGGGTTTCTGGTATTTCTTCCAATTCGTTGTCTTCTATTACTCCATCCCTTTATCAGAAGCCTAGGATACAGGAAAAGTTCCTTCAGAATTTGGACTTTCATTAAGGTTTAAAGTGCTCTGCCTTTGACCAACGTTATTTATATGATATGGGCCAGACTCATTAAAGCCCACCCCCTTGTTGTTACTCATCAACTCTTCCACCTCAATAGAACTGATACCATTGATGCTTAACTAAATTTTTCAACTGATACCACAATAGAGAATGGATGACATTAACTAGAACTGATATCTTAATGAAATTTTTTTATTGCTTCTCGTGTATAGATCTTGTAACAGATGCCTACCATCCAGTCAACACCCTTTAGTTAGAGCAGGTTATTTGGTATTTTGTGTTGTACCAAATGGAACTGATATCACAGTGATTTTTTTATGCTTCTCCTATTTTGATACAAATCCAAGAGATGGCACATAGTCTTAATTGTCAAACTAGCGTGTTTAGAAAAAAAATAAAGAATTAGAAAAAAATTCTTATTTCGTGGTAATAATGAAGTCTCAAAATATCGTTGATAGCATGGGACAAAGTTGTAATGTCTAAGAGTGAAATTGGCCTAGAATTTGGTTGTCGACAAACAAAGAATAAATCACTGATATTGGTGGAGTCATTTCAAAGTGAACCCGAACCATTTATACCATTTATGGGTTAAAGTCATCCATTCTCTATAGTGAACAAATTTGGAGATCCATTCTCCTAAAGAAAGATTTAGAAGTACATTAAACAGCATCTTAGTACATTGAAAGGCAATTTCTAATTGAAGGAAATTGTTACGATGAAACAATTGGAAGGTATAAGTAGCGCACATTGGTTGTACTGGTAACAAATGTGGGGTTTAAAATCAAATTGGCTATTTTACCCACTAGACTAGTATTTTAGGATGAGTTTTCATGTTTTGGCTGTTATAATGATATTAGAGTAGGTTTAGTTCACCTTTATAGGTACTCGAAAGAATACCAATGTTGAGTTTTGATGACGTGGATACCCAAAAGCTCTCACTCAGCAAGGATGAGAACAAGAATAATCATAATGAATAACGAAATTGGAATCCAGAAGCCGGAAGCCAGAAGCTAGAAGCTTCCGGCATGAAGCTGACATATCCAAAGTTGCCGACCAGAAGCTCAAGTTACTGTACACATAGGGACTCAAATTCCGTGGATTAAAGTGATAGGACTTTGCCTAAAAATACATAAAGGTGACATTGATTAAACACAAACTTGTCACTTACCAAAAGAGGCAAGACCATCCCTACAAACCACATCACCTAAGGATAAGCCTTACCACCTATAGAAGGTGTGAGCTGGCACAGGCTTCCCACGGCAGACCTCTCTGCGTATAAAAGGGAGTCTCCCCCAGCTCCACGATAGGCTCTCACTACAACTCTCTCTACAATACAATTATCTCTCTCTTCCTCTCTAGAATACAATTACAACTTATCAACTGAGCTGAGTTGCTGACCTTTGAGCTTCTAAGCTCATCGGGTACTACACCATCCGTTTCAAGTCACGAGCTACGCAACCTGGAATCACCACTGCTGCTAGCTAACCGGTGGACCTCGACCACAACCTCCCTAAGAATTCTCTATCTCTCTTATACTTATACATACATCTATGTTTTATGTTTATAGATTTTTCTTGGATAGATTATTAATGTTGAGCGTCGGAGGGTGGTCCAGAGACCCCGGTCTCTGGCCACTTCTGACAGGTTCTTTCGTGTTATACATACAATCTAGAAGGTAGGCTGATCCGAGGAACATCTATACCTTCCCCTGACCTTCCTCATGTTGTTTGAACAAGTGGCGCCCACCGTGGGGCTGCGCTGCTTAGAACAAAAAACTCTTCGTAATTCAACTTCGACTGTTCTTGAGTTCTTTGTAAGGTTGAAAAAGAACGTTTATCGTGAAGTAATAGCTTCTAGATCTTCTACACACATCTTCACTTCTAGCTGTCCTACGCAATACCAAATTCCTAGCTTGCAACTCCAGTTTCCAGTTACAAGTTCCTTATACGTCAACCTCTTTAGAGCCTGCTTTTGGCTAAATATCTACTAATGTTTTGAAACTTATATTTATAAATAAATATGACTCACAATACATGCAAAATACATACATGTATTGCAAAACTATTTCTCATAAAGATGATAGGATATGCAAGTGGTATGTTCTTTTTATTATGATACATGTGAAACCTCATAACATAGTTACCAATACCACTCTATTATGTGCATAGCTTACTTAGTTCAACATATAATAAATAACTATTCTAGCTTCATCCATTGTATATAAAAAATATAAACATCCTTGAAAACCTTGAAAGCTTGAAAGAATACTGTAGCGCCTCGCTTTTTCTTACTTTCTATTCATAGAAATCTCGTTTTGTAATTCTATTTTTGGAAATCATTGTATTCGTATTCTCCATTTCGTTGTAATCGTTGTAAATGAGACTTATATCATAATGGAAATATACCTTTTGTCCCTATACTTGTTATGCATACTCATACATACTTATACATGATACTCATACTAAAAAACGTGAGAAACTTGTGAATACACGACGTTTATACTTGCTGCATACCTAATACGTAATGTTTATACTCGATCTCGATCATTATATACATACATACATATACAATGTGGCATGCTACTTATACCTATAATACCTTACTTGTTCATAAAATGCCTTAAAATAACATAACAACCCGTAACCTAGCACCAAAATAACAAAAATTAGATTTTTGGCCCGGACCAGGTCCCATACGGACCGCATGGGGAAACCCATACGGTCCGCAAGGAGCATCTGGCGGGCAGAATCCTTTTGAACTCGTGTTTTAGCACGGATCCACACAACCAACCCTCACCCAATCACCTCTAATGCACCATTAAACACCTCCTAACCACTCCCCACTCTTCCCCTATAAATACACACCTCCTCCAAGCCGTTTTACACTTTCACAACCCTTTAGTCCTTCCTAAATCACTTCTAAATCACTCCAAAATCCTTGCAACATCAGAATTTCGGGCAGATTCATACCTTCACACAAAAGTGAGCATAACTTGCCCATATCTTGTTCATTTTACTTGATTCTTCTTTCTAAATACTTGGATAAACTTTAGGTTTGAATCCTAAGGTTCTCCATGGAGAACCCAGACCTGGAAATGCACCTAAAGTGACCAAAACTTTCTGTTGTGTTTTAAACTCTTTCAAAACTTGTTTAAACTTATCAAACTTTGAGTCTAACTTATCTCAAACCTATGTCCTAATGCTTACAACACTACTTGTGGTTGCTTAGGCTTAAAAACAAGGTTGAGACATTCAAACTAGAGGATTTATCCTCACAAATATTCCATTTTCATAGAGCTTTAAGCTCACAAGTGTCAGTTCATGAACTTGTTCACGTGTGTCCATCTTGGTTAGCTTGGGCTATCCTAACTTTGAGACCACACATCATTTGATGATTTTCACCATTATCCCAAGTAGTTTGCTAGATTGAAAGTGTCACAACCCGTTTAGCCTTTGACGTGTGTCAAAGTTTGCTCACTGGGCAGTATTTCACTTGGCTACTTGGTATCGTGGTGACACACTTTACATTCTTGTCATTTACATTCTTGTTCATGTTATTGTTCTAAGACCCTCATTGTTACCTATGGTAACTTGTGTAGTGGTGTACATCGTACGAGGTTCGAAAGTGGATGGTTAATCCTCCCATCTCCAACTTGACTAACATGACGCCAAGAGGTTCCAAAGTGGATGGTTCATCCTCCCACCTCCTAAATGACCATATAACTATATAAATCTATGGACTATATAATATATCAAAACCGAACCCTTGATGATGAATACATAATCACCTATCAAGTTAATAAGTTTTTGTCACTAAAGTGTGTAGTTCCTTGTCACGATCCTAAGAGGTCTCGAACCTATGAAATCACACCAAACCCATTCGGGTTAACATAGTGTCAAGAATAAGTGCTATGCCTTAGTGATTATTTTCATACTATGAAACTTTATTCTTATTTCCGTAATCATGCTCGATTATCCAAATCTTTCGTTAAAATTCATACTCATACCTATGTTCTTCTTGTAGAAGGACAAGGTGCCAAACCCTAATCATAACGAGCTCGCGGGATTTCTCTAAGTGGAACACTTTAGCAAAATCGTGAGTACACTCGACCCATTTACCTTTTATCACTTTTGGGTTGTAACATGTTTCCGTATCAAATATACAATCATAAACTTATGTTTTAACATGCTCAATCCTTATACATGAATACTTGTTATGCTTAGATACATGCTAGATTATACATGTTTGATCATTAACTTAGCTAGCCCAAACTTGACATGTATAGCGCTATAGGAGTAGCACACCACCTGTCGGGGTTATGTTAAGATTATCATACTCATTTTAGTCTTGTCGCTTTTGTGATAAGGGAAGCTCGATCTCGTAAAAACTTTTTGTGGAAACTCGGGGTTTGATCTAGTATTGCATGAATAGTATATACTTTGCTTGAACATTACAATGTAGATTCGAGTTATACTTTTATACCTATGCTATGTATTCACCAAATTGTGTAATCGCCTTTCTTTTGCATTGAACTCGTATTTTAAACATGTTACAGGTTGATGAAGATGATGCCATGAAAATGGAGTGGTGATGATGACTAGATACACAAATAGACGTTTAGGTTTACGAATGTTGTATCAAATTTTGCCTTTGCTATTGTTGTATTTCGAAATTCTCTTGTATTGTATGACAATTTTGCTATGAAATGAAATCCAGTTTAATTAAATATTGTCCCAATTAGTATTTATGAGCAATGAGCAATCTCTTTCGTCCTGCCTCGATGCTTCCGCCATCGGTTGGGTGTGACAGATTGGTATCAGAGCCATAACTATAGGGAATTAGGTAGAATTGCCACGTTCGACCTACTCTATAGTTTAAGTGTCCATATTTGACCATTCTTGTCTTATGCTTAAAACTTTATTCTTCCTCATTGCTTCTTCCTTATCTTTTGGTCTTAATACTTACATAATGTCTTTCCTAAGACATTTACACAACACACTTGAAGACTTGAAGACACTCGTGATGCAAACGAGGCGATTTGCACCAAAATATGTCCAATGACTTACAATATTTGGTGAAATCCCTCATTCCGCGCATTCGATTTTTCACGAAGTCATACCATCAAGTTAGGTGTGATATCCACATCTTGATGGAAGACTTTCATTTCATACTTCAGTGGATCTTACAAACGAGTCGGAATATGCTCCTCGTTTAGTAAGAAACAACCACACTTAGGGTACGAAGTCGTCAAGTTAGGGGTGCAACCCGCACTTTGTCGATTAAGTCCCGTTCTCGATTTTCAATCTCGCCAAAGTCTCGAATTTTCGATCGACTAGGGACATGTAGTAACTGGAAGGGTAAAATGCCGTTAATTGCTTCTCGACGAGAGCGTTTTATCTATTAGGCCAAAGCATGTTCCCTAACTCGAAAGATCTTACGAATCACTTTGGAATAGTCGCCGTTTCTCTACCCGAAACAATCCCATGTTTTATTGAGCTAACTTTTATGCTATCTCAATTTTTATGTGATTTTATACTTGTTACCTTATTCGTTTCGAACCGTTACACAACTTGCACGTTTATCGCAATAAAAAACAATACTAATTTTTGTGAACACATTAAATTTATACTCTTTATTTGCATTCATACGTGATACATGCCATACATGCCATTAAATTTATACTATTTATTCGCATTCATTCGACGAGAGCGTTTTGTCTATTAGGCCAAAGCATGTTCCCTAACTCGAAATATCTTAAGAATCACTTTGGAATAGTCGCCGTTTCTCTACCCGAAACAATCCCATGTTTTATTGAGCCAATCTTTTATGCTATCTCAATTTTTATGTGATTTTATACTTGTTACCTTATTCGTTTCGAACCGTTACACAACTCGCACATTTATCGCAATAAAAAACAATACTAATTCTCGTGAACACCTTAAATTTATACTCTTTATTCGCATTCATACGTGATTATACATGTCATACTTGATACATTCCTACAAACTTTATGAACCATACTTGATGAACCCATGCAATCTTATGTGAACCATACTTGAACCTTATACATTCTTGTACATGCAAAAATTGTTTTTCCATATTATGATCAAGTCTCATCCCTTTCTTCTATGTCAAACCTCTAGATGAATTCTCCTAACTCATCCAAGAAATCCCAGAGGTCCAACAAGGGGTCCAACAACAACTCCATCTCCAAACAAGACCTCTTTGGTCTTGTCGCTGAACAAAGGCCGACCAAATGGCCCGTGTCATCCCCGATATTGTTAGCCAACTTCAAACCATCCACACCGAAGCCACACCTAAATCCTCCACCGATTCGAAAACTGAAACCCCCAAAACGTCTTACCAATTCAAGCATTTCATGGCTTGCAAACCAGTCGAATTCACTGGCGTGGACGGTGTCACCGCCATGATCAATTGGTTTGACGCTATGGAACTTACCTTTCTTTAGGGCGGGTGCCCTGATGAACTTCGAACCCTTAACGCTACCGGGGTCTTTCGCCAGAGAGCTCTCGAGTGGTGGACTACTGAACGCAACAAGCGTGGCAACGAAGCAGCCCACGCTCTACCTTGGGACGAGCTTAAGCAACTCATGAAGGATCACTTCTGTCCTCCCCACGAGACCCAGAAGCTCGAGAACGAATTCTAGAATCTCACGCAACAAGGAAGCGACGATGAGGGACTGATCGCGCGCTTCAAACAGTTAAGTATCGTCTGTCCTGGACAGGTGGATACGATTCCCAAGGCGATAGCCAATCTCATTCGTTCGCTTTCGCCTGTGATCATGAATCACGTAGCCGCCGCAAACCCAAGAACCCTTGATGAAGCCTTTAGCATAACCATTCAGCTTAACCATAATTGCATCCTTCAAGGGGCCTACGACAAGGTTCCTACGAAGCATGCGCACCCAGCCAGCACCAATACTACCACCACTACCGAATCACCTCCCCCTCCAGCCAAAAAGAACAACAACAGGAACAAGAAGCGGAAGCTTCTGTTCAAAACAACGCGGTCGTCACTCTCCGCCTGCCCCTACACCTCTAAATGCCATCTCCACTACCCAAAACAACGATCCATCCAAACGAAACTACACCAGCACTTGGTCTAGGTGTGATCGTTGCACCTACCACCATCTCCCATCCACCCCATGTCAAAAGTGTGCCAACTATAACAGGATGGGGCACCTTTCTAGCCATTGTCGCCAACCCCAAAACAACCAAACCATTATCCCTAACCCTAACTTGAACCAAACTCAACCGCAACGATAAAATGCTCCTGTGTGAGCATGTTACAAGTGTGGCGATCTCACTCATCTCGCCAATGTTTGCCCTCTCCTCAACCAACAGCATCAGTAGCAGCAGCCTGAGCCTGCAAAAGGACGAGCTTTCATGCTTACCTCTGCTCAAACCCAAAGCTCTAATGACGTCATCACTGGTACGTTCCTTGTGAACCATATTTATGCTACATGCCTATTTTATACTGGTGCCGATAGAAGCTTTATATCTCTAGAATTTGAACCCTTGCTTAAGTGCGGGCGATCTAAATTGCCTAACCCTTTCACGGTCGAAGTCGCTAATGGTAAAACCATCTCCGTTGATTCCGTTCTTTCTAGTTGATCTTTGATTCTTAACGATCATACGTTCTCCATCGATCTAATCCCATGCAAATGGGAAGTTTCGACATCATAGTCGGCATGGATTGGCTTATGCGAGTTCGTGCCGAAGTTGTTTGTTCCGAAATCTTCCTCAAGGTGATTCTCTCCGCGTATATGGCGAGAAACCTTCTAAAGGTCTCAAGCTTATGTCATGAAGCGAACAAGTACTTGTGCAAAGTGTACTTTGCCTTTCTCGCCCACGTTGTGGAAAAGAAAGACAAAGGTCTAAGAATAAGTGATGTTCCTGTCGTTTGTGAATTTCCTTCCGTTTTGTTTTTCCTGAGGATCTTCCTTGTCCTCCGCCTCCTCGAGCTTTCGATTTTCGTATTAATCTTATCCCTAGTGCAACTCCTGTTGCGAAAGCTCCCTATCGATTAGCACCTCGGAAATGCAAGAGCTAGCGAGCCAACTTCAAGAACTTCTTGCTAAAGGCTTTATACGCCCTAGTACTTCTACTTGGGGCGCTCCCGTTCTTTTTTTCAAAAAGAAAGATGGATCATTCCGCATGTGTATTGACTATCGGGAGCTTAACAAGCTTACAGTCAAGAACCGCTACCCACTTTCTCGTATTGATGATCTCTTCGATCAATTGCAGCAGCGTTACGTGCTTTTCAACGATTGATCTCGGCTCTGGTTATCATCAACTTCGAGTTCTCGAAGAAGATGTGCCTAAAACCGCTTTCCGCACATGATACGGACATTACGAGTTCGTGGTCATGCCTTTCGGGTTGACCAACGCGCCCGCCGTGTTCATGGATCTTATGAGTCGCGTGTGTAAACCGTTCCTCGATCGTTTCGTCATTGTATTCATCGACCATATCCTCATCTACTCCAAGACGAAAGAAGAACATGGACGACATTTGCGTCTCATTCTTCAGCTTTTCCAAACCGAACGCCTTTATGCCAAATTCTCCAAGTGTGAATTTTGGCTAAAAGAGGTTCAATTCTTAGGTCATACCGTCAATGAACTCGGTATTCATGTTGACCCCGCAAAGATAGAAGCTGTGAAGAATTGGATCGCACCTAAGTCGCCTTCTGAAGTTCGTTCGTTTCTTGGCCTAGCTGGGTATTATCACCGCTTCATCTCGAACTTCTCAAAGATTGCCGTTCCTTTGACCTCGTTGACTCAAAAAGATAAACCTTTTGTTTGGGGTCCCAAACAAGAGGAATCTTTCCAAACGCTCAAGGACATGCTCTGCAATGCTCCTATCCTTACTCTCCCCGATGGGAACAAGGACTTTGTCGTGTATTGCGATGCCTCTAACCAGGGTCTTAGTTGCGTTCTCATGCAACGGACAAAGTTATCGCTTACGCGTCAAGGCAACTCAAAATACATGAGAAAAACTATACTACCCATGACCTTGAACTTGGTGTAGTCATTTTTGCATTAAAGATTTGGTGACACTACCTTTATGGTACAAAGTGTATGGTCTTCACCGACCATAAGAGCTCCAACATATCTTTGATCAAAAGGAACTCAACATGCGTCAACGTCGTTTGGTAGAATTGTTAAACGACTACGACTGTGATATTCGCTACCACCCTGGTAAGGCAATGTCGTGGCCGATGCCCTCGGTCGTAAGACTCATGTTATGAGTGTTCGTTGCTACCAAATCGTGGGAAAACTCAACGAGTTGATTCGACAAGCACAATTTGCCGTCATTAACGAGGGTAACCTCGACAACGAGTTGAATTGTGGAGTCGAAAACCCACTCGAAGCTAAGCCCGATGGTATTCTTTACTACCATGGTCGCATTTGGATTCCCGGTCGTCTCAATCTCCAAAACACCTTGATGAACGAAGTTTACAAATCCCGATACTCCATTCATCCTGGCACCGACAAGATGTATCATGATCTACGATCATCTTATTGGTGGCCTGGGATGAAGAAAGATATCGTCCTTTACGTCTCAAAGTGCCTTACGTGTTCCAAAGTCAAGGCCGAACATCAACGTCCCTCTGGTTTGCTCGAACAACCAGAAGTCCTTGTCTTGAAATGGGAGAGCATCGCCATGGATTTTATCACCAAGTTACCTCGTACATCATCTGGTCATGACAGCATCTAGGTTATCATTGACTGATTGACCAAATCCGCTCATTTCCTCGCCATTCGTGAAGATTACAAAGTCGAGAAATTGGCTCGTATCTACACGGATGAGGTCATCAGTCGTCATGGTACTCCTCTAAATATTATCTCTGATCGCGATGCTCGTTTCACCTCCCGCCTTTGGCAAACGCTTCAAACCGCCCTTGGCACTCGTCTTAACCTTAGCACCGCTTTTCATCCTCAGTCTGATGGTCAAACTGAGAGTACAATCCAAACCTTGGAGGATATGCTTCGATCTTGCGTAATCGATTTCGGCGACAACAGGGATTTGCACTTGCCCATGGTTGAATTCTCGTACAACAATAGTTATCATGCTAGTATCCAAATGGCTCCATTTGAAGCATTGTATGGTCGTAAGTGTGGTTCGCCTATTTGTTGGCATGAGATTGGAGACGTACAAATCACTGGTCCTGAGCTAATACAAGAGACAACGGACAAGATCCTGCAAATTCGTGATAATCTCCTCAAAGCTCGAAGTCATCAAAAGAGTTACGCAGACAAGAGATGCAAACCTTTGGAGTTTAATACTGGTGATCTTGTACTTCTCAAGGTATCCCCTTGGAAGGGGGTTGTTCGTTTTGGTAAGAAAGGCAAACTCGCTCCTCGTTACGTGGGTCTTTTCAAGATCTTGGAAAGGATTGGCAAGGTAGCATATCGACTAGACTTACCGCAAGCGCTCAACAATGTTCATCTAGTATTTCACGTTTCGAAACTCAAGAAATGTCTAGCTGAAGAAGGACTTCAGGTTCCACTCGAAGATCTTCAAATCAATGAGATGTTGCATTTCGTGGAGAAACCGGTCGAAATCATGAACCGATGAATCAAGCAACTAAGGCGCAGTCGAATCCCGATAGTCAGGTTCGATGGGAAGGGAAACGTGGCGCATAATTTACTTGGGAAACGTTGCATCTTCCTAAATTTCAGGATGAAATTTCCTAAAGGAGGGGAGACTGCAACGCCTTGCTTTTTCTTACTTTCTATTTGTAGCAAGCTCGTTTTGTAATTCTATTTTTGGAAATCATTGTATTCGTATTCTCCATTTCGTTGTAATCGTTGTAAATGAGACTTGAATCATAATGGAAATATACATTTTGTCCCTATACTTGTTATGCATACTCATACATACTTATACTTGATACTCCTACTAAAAAACGTGACATACTTGTGAATACGCGGCGTTTATACTTGATGCATGCCAAATATGTCATGCTTATACTCGATCTCGACATTTTATACATACATACATATACAATGTGGCATACTTCTTACACCTATAATACCTTACTTGTTCATAAAATGCCTTAAAATAACATAAAAATTTGCAACCTGGCACAAAAATAACAAAAATTAGACTTTTGGGCCGGGCCAGGTCCCATACGGACCGCATGGGGAAACCCATACGGTCCGCAGGGAGCATCTGGCGGGCAAAATCCTTTTGAACTCGCATTTTAGCACGGCTCCACCCAACCAACCCTCCCCAATCACCTCTAATGCACCATTAAATACCTCCTAACCACTCCCCAATCTTCCCCTATAAATACACACCTCCTCCAAGCCATTTTACACTCTCACAACCCTCCAATCCTTCATAAATCACTTCTAAATCACTCCAAAATCCTTGCAACATCAGAATTTCCGGCAGATTCATACCTTCACACAAAAGTGAGCATAACTTGCCCAAGTCTTGTTCATTTTACTTGATTCTTCTTTCTAAATACTTGGATAAACTTTAGGTTCGAATCCTAAGGTTCTCCATGGAGAATCCAGACCTGGAAATGCACCTAAAGTGTCCAAAACTTTCTGTTGTGTTTTAAACTCTTTCAAAACTTGTTTAAACTTATCAAACTTTGAGTCTAACTCATCTCAAACCTATGTCCTAATGCTTACAACACTACTTGAGGTTGGGTAGGATTAAAAACAAGGTTGAGACATCAAACTAGAGGATTTATCCTCACAAATATTCTGTTTTCATAGAGCTTTAAGCTCACAAGTTATGCAAGTTCATGAACTTGTTCTTGTGTGTCCACCTTGGTTAGCTTGGGCTATCCTAACTTTGAGACCACACATCATTTGATAATTTTCACCATTATCCCAAGTAACTAGATTGAAAGTGTCACAACCCCGTTTAGCTTTTGACATGTGTCAAAGTGTGCTCACCGGGTTGTATTTCACTTGGCTACTTGGTATCGTGGTGACACACTTTACATTCTTGTCATTTACATTCTTGTTCATGTTATTGTTCTAAGACCCTCCTTGTTACCTATGGTAACTTGTGTTGTGGTGAACATCATACGAGGTTCCAAAGTGGATGGTTAATCCTCCCACCTCCTACTTGAATTACATGACGCCAAGAGGTTCCAAAGTGGATGGTTCATCCTCCCACCTCCTACATGACCATATAACTATATATAAATCTGTGCTCTATATAATATATCAAAACCGAACCCTTGATGATGAATACATAATCACCTATACAGTTAATAAGTTTTTAACACTAAAGTGTGTAGTTCCTTATCACGATCCTAATAGGTCTCGAACCTATGAAATCACACCAAACCCATTCGGGTTATCATAGTGTCAAGAACAAGTGCTATGCCTTAGTGATTATTTTCATACTATGATACTTTATTCTTATTTCCGTAATCATGCTCGATAATCCAAATCTTCCGTTAAACTCATACTCATACCGATGTTCTTCTTGTAGAAGGACAAGGTGCCAAACTCTAATCACAACGAGCTCGCGGGATTTCTCTAAGTGGAACACTTTAGCAAAACCGTGAGTACACTCGACTCATTTACCTTTTATCACTTTTGGGTTGTAACATGTTTCCGTATCAAAATACACAATCATAAACTTATGCTTTTACATGCTCAATCCTTATACATGAATACTTGTTATGCTTAGATACATGCTAGATTATACATGCTTGATCATTAATTTAGCTAGCCCAAACTTGACATGTATAGCGCTATAGGAGTAGCACACCACCTGTCAGGGTTATGTTAAGATTATCATACTCATTTTAGTCTTGTCGCTTTTGTGATAAGGGAAGCTCGATCTCGTAAAAACTTTTTGTGTAAACTCGGGGTTTGATCTAGTATTGCATGAATAGTATATACTTTGCTTACAATTACCATGTGGATTCGAGTTATACTTTTTATACTATGCTATGTATTCACCAAACTTGTGTACTCGCCTTTACTTTTGCATTGAACTCGTATTTTAAACTTGTTACAGGTTGATGAAGATGATGCCATGATATGGAGTAGTGATGATGACTAGATACACATATAGACGTTTAGGTTTACAAATGTTGTATCAATTTTTGCCTTTGCTATTGTTGTATTTCAAAATTCTCTTGTATTGTATGACAATTTTGCTATGAAATGAAATCCGTTTTAATTAAATATTGTCACAATTAGTATTTATGAGCAATGAGCAATCTCTTTCGTCCCGCCTCGATGTTTCCGCCATCGGTTGGGATGTGACAAATACAATGGACAAACACAAGTGTTTTAATAAAAAAGTGACGTATTATCACTAATCAAGTCAGGAAAAGACATGTCAGTATTTACCTCAGGCTTTTAAGCAACCTTAAAGCTGTATAAATACACTAGGCAGCTCAGTCCAGAAGCTAGCTGCAATATGAGGAGAAGCTAGAAGCACGACGGATTAAGCCAGAACCACCTACATCCTCACCATAAACACCTGTGACTGATAATTGATAGTGAAAATAGGGACGCTTAATTGGTCAAAATACATGAAGCTTGCAACATATCAGCTTCTTGCATAGCTCACTAACCAAGAAGCAAGAAGCTTGGCATAAAAAAATTAAAAGCTAGTAAAAGTTAGCCTGAAGCACTCATTAGTTCTTCATGACTACTGCTGACTATGGAGCTGATGACATGGGTGGATAAATCCACTTTTCAAGGAAGTCAAGAAGCTCGGAACCTACGCGCACCAGCTTCTTAGCTCATAAACACATAAGCATCTTTTTGGAGTAACCAAACAATGTAACAGTCAGAAAGTCAACATATATTGACAAAACACGAATCCTAAAAAAAGTCATATAGATAAGAGAGCTCTATCCAAATAGTATATTGCCGCTCTTACACCAAAAGGCAAATATCAGATCTTCCCTAGCTGAAAGCAGATAAGCAAGTAGCCTAAAGTAGACATGAAGCATATGACCAAGCCATCCTTGGGCAGATAACACCTATATATAGGGTACCTCAGGCACCTCCAACACATTTGCTTTATAAAAAAATCTCCCTTTAAACATCTATCGCTGAAAAACAAATGACGAAATAAATATTTGTACAACAGTTTTTGCACACAAGTAACTTCCAGCTAGTAGCTTCTCACATAAAGCTTCTACCTAACATCCTGTCACGAAAATACTTCGAGCTCATAGCTTCCCTATGTTAACCTAACAACTTCCAACATCCAAAACAAAGCTTTAGGCCAATACACTGAAGCTTCTAACTCCCTCGAAAGAAAACTCATATAAACAAGCTCAGTGCCACTATAGCTTATTCTTAGAAGTTCAACCTTTAACCACATTTTATTAAGTCATAAGCACCTATACCAACATTATAGGGAAGCATTAGGCAGGAAGTTGGGACATGAGCAATAGCAACCAGGAGGTCAGTTACTGCACGTATCTTAAATTCCAAGGCAGGTTAAAAAGCTAGTAAATCAACTTATGTCAACTCATGTAAATATCAACATGATGTATTATGAAAAGTAAACACTTGGTCTCCGCTTTTATTGGTTTCACGCAAACCATTGTCGAAGAAAACAGCTAATAAATAGTTTTCTTTGTCGTAAACATGAGTCATTCACATACAAAACACGTTTCAAAATCTTCGCATGAACATGTCACATTCAATGAATAACTAACAAAGCGCACCTCCAAAGAATTATCTGTCTAAAATCACCCGAACATGTTGGAACCTTCCTATGCATATGGCATGCATATCTTTAATAAACCATGATAGCATTAGCCTTTAGAAGCTAGAAGCTCCAAAACACAAAAGCCAAAAGCTACAGGCTTGGAAGCCACATGCTTAATGGTATAGACACAGAAGCTATAAGCTCGAGAGCTATAGACTCAAAAGCTTATAAGCTTGAAAGTTACAAGCTTAGAGGCCACAAGCTCGAAGCTACAGGTTCGGAAACAAGAAGCTATGAAGTTTGAAGCCAAAAACCTATATGCCCGAGAGCTACTATCCTAAATAAGATAAGCAGGTCAAAAGCTACCGAAGCAACCAAAACAGCTTACATCATGAAGCTTCCAGCTAGTGGCAAACAAGGGAAGGTGGTTGGCAGCTCAACATCTCAGCCATACAAGCTAAACGAACATTTCCTAAGGATGAACGGACTTTTTTGTTGAGTCATCCCTGCAAGACTAGCATCTTTTCCATACACCATAATCCTTAAGGGAACAAACATTTCGTCTAGGAAAGATGCTTAACTTCCCTTAAAAAGATGTATAACTTTAGGAAGAGAAAATATACCTTCTCCCACTGAGAAGAGTATAAAGCAACATCCCACATACTTGACCATTTAGCACAAACTTATCTCTAAGACGCTTCCAAGGCAAGTCACTCTCGTTACTTGATAAGAAAGAATACATCCATTCATTAGAATGAAAACTAGGTTCTCTAGTACTTACTTATTATGACCTCAAAGCCCAAAAGTAAGCAACTTCTCAGGTCCTTACCTAATGTGACTTTAGAAGCTAAGAATTAAACAAGCTTCTTAGGCTCCCACCTGATGTGACCCCATAAGCTTAGAAGCAATTAGCCTCATAGCTCCTCACCTAATGCAACATTTAGAAACTCATAAGGAAGTTAGCTTTCAAGTTCATCACCTCACGTAATCTTGGAAGCCGAAACGATAATCGGCTTAATAGGTCCTCAGGTGATCTAAGGAGCACAAAAGATAGCCAGCTTCACAAGTTTCCACCTATTATGACCTTAGAAGCTTATCTGCACACCCTTGGACAACCGTCAGAGTGAACTCAACCAAGGGGCTTAGAAGCCATCAAGCTTCTTGCTGCTCACCCAGAGTCTCTAAATAGCAACCTCAGGCAAGGAGCACATAGATGGCAGTATTAAGCATAAGCAAGTAAGCTAATCACCGCTGATGGTCATACCCCATAGGGAGAAACAACAATGGAAAGCCATCAAAAGCCAAATGAATTATTTCAGCTATAATAACGTAGAAGCTATCATATACCACATGACGGCTAAACTCTAATTTGCATACAAAAAACGAAGACACCTCCGAACAATGAGGCACACAACGAAACTAACGCTTCAACATATTCACAAGAACGACCAATACTAAATAGGGTCACACGTTTAACGCAACATTGGTAGACTTCGCACGCTTCCAATTCAACAGTTTACTTGAACTAAGCGTAAATTCTTTTGAGCACCTTATTAGTAGCTTCTTACATAACAAAAGAAGCTAATAAACTTCAAGGCTTTAAAGGAAGTCTCACAACTACATAAACAAAAAAAGAGCTTGGAAGTTTGGAGACTCAACAAATTATAAGCTTATAAGTTTCAAGAAGAAGCTAATAAACAAAAGGTTCAAAATCAAAAGGATAGGAAACCTAGAAGCTAAAAAGACGAGAAGCTGAGCAGCTGGTATTTATGAAATGCAACATATAAATTACATCAAACGAGGCGTAAAACAAACCCCTTTTCAGTACTAATGTTGGAAAAAGCACGTTTCTTTGTTCCTTTTTAATTTACACGGACCAAATGAGCTAAAAAAGAACAAAAGAAGCAAATGAGCTTAAAAGAACAAAAGAAGCAAATGAATGGTAAAACCAACACAAAATACAAGGAGGAATAACGTAACACGGCCGACCGCTCAGCAGCATCCAAAGAACAAAAACAAGAGAAACAGAAGACCACCACGGGGCTGTGTCCACCAGACATGGGCCGTGATCAGCTTACAAGGCCTGCATAAAAGACAAAAGACCGATTCCTCGCCCACCACGGGGCCGTGCTCACCCAGACACGAGCCATGGTCAACTCTTAGATTTGCAGAATTTTGATAGTTAAGTAAAGAGTTGACCACGGGGCCGTGCCCAGGAGCCACGGGGGCGTGTGGGACCCTCTGCTAACAGTTGCAATAAATGAAGGAAGAGAAGAAGGTGGCCATGGGCCGTGTGCAACGGGTACGGGGCCGTGGCCAAGGCTTTGTTCTGACTATAAATAGGGTTGCTTGGTTCACTTCAAAGGCATCTCTTGGCAAACCACTTCTTTCTCACTTTGCCACCACTCCACCACCGCTACAACACCAACACCCACCACCATCATTCATTTTCCATCTTTAGAGTGTGTAGTAGTCTCGGCATCCAAGATTTATCGTAAGAGTTCTTGTCAAACAAAAGCCATGCTTGGCTAAGCTCTTACATCACTTGGTGAAGATAAATCATTTATTTATTACTTTTGATTCTTAATCTTTCGGCTAGTTTTTAATTGGGTATATATTAATGACTTTAATAACTAGTTTCTTATGTTGAAAGTGAATTTTCCGAACTATTTCTTCATGATGTCATTGACTTACTCCTTTGTGTCTTTATGGTCTATATAAAGCGCGTTAACTACTTGGAAGGGGGTTAGAAGGGTGGTTTAGTAAAGTTCTTGTCTCGTTCAGTGTATAGATCCTGCTAGGACTTGGTTCAAGCTTACTAGGACCTCCTTCAATGCCTTATGGTATTGGATAGCAGGGGTGCGAATAGCTTGAACCGCTCATATGTAAACTACTATCAATATATTAAACCGGCCTCTTGGGATTGTATCACTGCTGACTCAAACCACTTGGCCGAGGGTAACGTCACCTTCAAAAGAGGAGCCTACCACTTTTCGCATTAATAACTTACTTAATTGTCTTTCAATATTCCAACCTCTTGGGATTGTATCGCTGGTGACTCAAACCACTTGGCCGAGGGTAACATCACCTTCAAAAGAGGGGCCTACTACTATAACTAAGAGAATCTCTTAAAAAGTCCGAAAGTGCAAAAATCATCAAAGGGTACATAAAAGAGGAGCTGGATCCAAGTGATTCTATCTTTTCTATTTGTATTTTATTTTATTTATCTTTTCATTTTTATATTTATTTTTCTATTTCAAAACTTTTATGAAAAATTGTATTGATTAGACATTGACGATAAACTGGTACTAAAAGCTCTCATGTCCTTGGACGACCTCGGTATCTTACCAACACTATACTACTCTCATGATGGGTGCACTTGCCCTAGTGTGTGCTTAGTGTTAGTACAATATCATGTTTTATAAATGTAAAACTTGACTAGTGTGTGTTTAGTGTTTGTACATAAACTGTAACCCCCAACACGGGCCGTGGCCAATGACCGTGGGGCCGTGGTGAACTGTTTGACCAACAAAATCTTTTTTGTTTTATTGCAGAACTCCGAACTCAATCGCAGACCTGAATTCTCTACGCGGAACGCTTTCTAAGGAGAAGACTAAAAGCCAAAAATCAAGAGAAAACTTCGGGGCAACAAACCCCAATGGCGGATCAATGAACTCTAATGGACTACCTACAGCTCACGGTCAGTAATCTTATCTTGGGGCCGCCATCAACCCACCGAACATCGATGCTAACAACTTCGAACTTCGACCGCATTTAATACAAATGCTCCAACCCACGGCCTACCCGATGAGGATCCCCATTTTAATATTACAAACTTTTTGGAAATATGTGACACTTTTCGGATTAACAGAGCATCAAACGATGCCATCCGTCTCTGAATGTTCCCATTCTCACTAAGATACCGAACTAAGGCTTGGCTAAACACCCTCCCAAGTGGATCGGTCAACACTTGGGATGAACTTGCCCAAAAGTATTTATACAAATTTTTCCGCCCTCTAAAACCGCTAAATTAATGAGTGAAACAAATATTTATTCACAAGATGACGGGGAATCTTTGTATGAAATTTGGGAAAGATTAAAGGAGCTATTAAGAAAATGCCCCCATCATGGTCTAGAGGTGGGCAACAAGTATCCACTTTTTATGTTCGCAAATCATAACTGACATTAAAGATCAAATGTGGTGGCTGATGCACTCAGTCGAAAGGGTTATGCAAACTCCATTCGTCTTCTATGTTCGCAAATCATAACTGACATTAAAGATCAAATTCGAGAAGCCCAACATGTTTCAGTAACGGAAGACGACGTACGAAAGGAGCTGTCCTGTGGAGCTGAACTTAAAATTGAAACTAAATCTGACGGTATTCTGTACTATCTAGATCGCATATGGATTCCTGACCACAACAACCTTCGTGAATTTCTTATGAATGAGGCTCACAAAACACGATACTCTATACACCTAGGAGCCGATAAGATGTATCAAGACCTTCGATACACCTATTGGTGGCCTGGAATGAAGAAGGATATTGTTGTTTTTGTTTTCCAAGTGCCTTACATGTTCCAAGGTGAAAGCTGAACACCAAAGACCCTCAGGACTTCTGGTCCAACCTGAAATACCTGTATGGAAGTGGGAAAACATAACCATGGACTTCATTACCGGGTTACCTCGCACTTCTGGTGGGTATGACACTATATGGGTAATCATTGATTGTCTTACAAAACCAGCTCACTTTATTCCTATCGCGAAGATTTCAAGAACGAAAAGCTAGCCCGTATTTACATCAGCGAAATCGTAAGCCGACATGGTGTACCGTTAAGCATTATTTCAGATCGTGATGGTCGTTTCACTTCACGAACATGGCAAGCAGTACAAGCCGCTTTGGGTACGCGATTAGATCTCAGTACCGCCTATCATCCTCAAACTGATGGACAATCTGAACGCACCATTCAAACTCTTGAAGATATGCTTCGAGCATGTGTTATAGACTTCAAGGGAAATTGGGACACTCATCTACCGTTAGTTGAATTTTCGTACAACAACAGCTATCATTCAAGTATCGGCATGGCACCTTTTGAAGCTTTATATGGTCGTAAGTGCCGATCTCCAGTATGTTGGCACGAAATTGGGGAAGCTCAAATCACCGGTCCAGAATTGATTCAAGAAACCACAGACAAGATCCATCAAATTCGAAACAATCTTCTAGCGGCTCGAAGTCGTCAAAAGAGTTATGCAGATAAACGACGGAAGCCTTTGGAGTTTAACATTGGTGATCATGTACTTTTAAAAGTATCACTGTGGAAAGGAGTAGTTCATTTTGGTCAAAAAGGCAAGCTAGCACCACGCTACGTAGGACCTTTCAAGATACTCAAAAGAGTAGGACCTGTAGCATACAAGCTTGATCTACCAGAAGAACTCAACAGGATTCATCCCACATTCCACGTATCAAACTTGAAGAAGTGCCTCGCTGATGAGAACCTCGATATTCCTCTAGAAGATATTCAGATTGATGAATCTATGCATTTTATTGAAAGACCAGTAGAGATCATAGACTTCGGAGAAAAACGTCTACGATGAAGTCGCATTCCAATTGTTAGGGTACGCTGGGAGTCGAAACGGGGACCTGAGTTTACTTGGAACGTGAAGACTCAATGCGCGAAAAATACCTGCATCTTTTTCCTACTACTACTACTTAAATTTCGGGACGAAATTCCTAAAAGTAGGGGATACTGTAACATTTGTCAAAAACGGGTTTTCCAAACCCGCTCCGTTTGTAATCGAATATCAAGTTATAAATGTTTCGTTGCGTATTTATGTCAATTTTAATTTTTAATGATGCATAATTAATAAACAAACTAGAATATAAAAGTTATAATTGATAAAAAGTAAAAATAAAATAAATAAAAAGAAAAATAGGCTGCCGGGACTCGAACCCGGGTCAGCTGGAAAGAGCTCAAAGACTTATCACACACACATATAACCACTCCGCCACTTGATGTTTTCTGTGAATTCTAGGAAACAATTAAATTTTATGGTCAATCATGAAGCGATCTGGTTACGCTAACTGTAACCGAAATCAGTCACCAAACGTCCAAAAACGTTTGATTATTCGCGGTTTACCGATTATAATCGATACACCGACAACTTCAATCAATTTGATCTTGAATGGACTTGAATTCATAAGTTGATCAGTTTTAATAACCGAAAAATCTGCACTTCCTGATTTACTCCAACTTTAGTCCCCTCTCGCGACTCAAACACATCTGCAAACCTTCAATTTCATTTTCGCACAACTTTCAGTTCGTCGGAGCAGCTTTTGAACTAGCCGGACTTTCGCCGGAAAACCGTGTCTTCCATCAAATCAGTAAGTCTCTTAATTCTTTCATCGTCTATCAATTGTTAAGCTATTGCTAACTCAAAACCTTCAATCGAAAACAGTTGCAGACGTCGATATCGAATAATTCACTCTCGCCGGAAAACTTCTGAAAATTCCTATTTTCCGCTGTAAAACAGTATAGTCATTCAAACCTTCTGATAACTCTTGTTTAGTACTTCAATTCCACAATTAGCTAATCAAAACTGTTAATTTGTTCGCTCAGTTGAAGTTCATAAAAACAGAGCCGACGACTTGCCGGAACTCTGAGATAAATCGTTCTCCGGTATGTTTACTTCCAAAAATCGTCTCTGCCATTTCATTTTAGTCTTTTGAATGTTTGTCAATCGAATTAAACAAGAAAACAATAGAGTAGCCGTAGGCTGTGATTCTGTAACGAAGAAGACGAAGTTAGGTTGATTATAAGTTTAATATAATTTGGATATTATCTCGGTTAGACACACAGTCCAGCGGTGGACTGTGTGCACACATACATCACACGCCGCGAGTTCGATCGTTGATACACACACACTCTCTGTAATTAAAATGTTCTTTTTTTGACTGAACCGGATCCTTTCGCAATTAGATGTTAAGTATAATAAAAATCTGTATATTAACCAAGTTAGACACAGAGTCCAGCGGTGGACTGTGTGTAACATTAAATCACAGGTCCCGGGTTCGAGACCTGTTGACGGCACCGGTTTGATAATTAAAATCCTTTTCAAAAATAAATGAATTTTGAATAAATTAAAACAGTATATAAATATAATTAAAAACAGAAATATTTCGGGTTAGACACGTAGCTCAGTTGGTAGAGCTGCGTGCACGCGTACGGGAAGTCTCGGGTTCGAGCCTCACCCAGCGCATACATTCACACAATAGAACCTGTCAAACAGTCAAACAGTCAATGGTCAATGGTCAACGCAAAAGTCAACATTTTTTATATTTTTATTTATTTAATTTAATTTAAAAATCAATTAAAAATACTTAAAAATAATGTTTTTAAAGATAGGAAATAGCCTTAAACTCACAAAAATATATCTAAAAATCATATTAGAATTATTAATAAAATCCACTCATTTACTATACCTTCCGTTATTATTTAGGTTAGTTAATCCTCGTTGATCAATCCTTCAAACTCGTGCGCATCTCATCATCTCCAACCGAACGCACCCAATGTGAGTGAATCTTTACAAATTGCCCGTTTTAATCACGTTTTTGGGTGTATCATGTGTCTTACCATTTATTATATTTAAATCATTGTGCATACATCATATCATGAACAAATGTGTATTCAGCTTGTATCAAATGTTGTGTGGATATTGTTTAGATTTAGTTTATTATTTTCAGTACATGCAATTTCATAGGCCGCCGCTCCCCATTACATTATGAGCATTGAGCAGTTCCCCATTACATTATGAGCGTGAACCTGGCGTTGCCAACATACGATCGGCTCCGTTTGATTGAGCTTGATCGCATAGACATTCATCATAGGCCGTCCGTTCCCCATTACATTATGAGCGTGAACGTGACGTTGCCAACATATACAGTTTCATTCATGTTATATATTCATGCAAGTTCATATGTTATTGTATGTTATTGTTTGTGGATTGTTGTTGTTATTGTTGGATTATTTACATTTGCTCGCATATGACTATTGTACAATTTTTCCTTGATAAAAATAACAAGAAACCAATAATAAATGTTTAACTAACAAGGTTCACTCGCCAACTTATGTTGACCCAAAAACCCCCATTTTTACACATGATACAGGTGAACCAGCTGCAGCAAGAAACACATAGGATTGGCTTAGAAGAATACACTGGTTTAGAGCTTGGATTGTTTAGTTGGTTATTTTTCTTTGTATTTGTATAGACATGTTTGGATTATTGAGAATGTAATTTTGACTTTAATAAATATGAAACATATTAGTAAATATCATGAGCTTTGGTGGTAACCCAATTATGCCCCGACTCTTATTCCGCTGCGGGTCGGGGTGTGACATCTCCTAATCCGACAAAAGGTATTCGGATCAGTTCCTCCAAACGGAATCCAATATTCGAAACCAATGAGCTAGCCTACAAAATATTGAAAAACAAATCAGCCGGCTAGCCCAAAGTTTCTCCAAAAGACCTCAAGTCGCATTACCTAGCAATACCGAAACCAACCCAAAGGCACAAGTAAACTTTATAACATGAAGAAACCGGAAAGTCGGTCCCGAGGAAGTACACTTACCCCTAACATCAACACACAACCCGAACCACTAACAAAGCATAAAGAAACAACCACCCCACAAACCGCCGAACGAACCAAAAGCCCTCCGGTACCCTACCCCGGTCGTTTACTTTGCGAAAAGACCGACGAGCAATTCACCAAGTTCATAAACCTACTAAAACAATTACATATCAATCTCCCTTTCGTCGAAGTCCTCACTCAAATGCAAAAATATTCTAAGTTCACGAGAGACTTGCTCACCCACAAGAGAAAGATTGAAACAATGCAACAAGTTAACTTGAGTGAAGAATGCTCAGCGGTGTGCTTCAACAAACTTTCACAAAAGAAAATCGACCCCGGAAGCTTCACGATACCTTGCTCCATCGGAGGATCACCTATACGAAATGCCTTAGCCGAACTTGGGGCTAGCATTAATCTAATGCCCACCTCCATATTTAACCAACTAGGGATAGGAAAGCCGCACCCTACAAAAATGAGCATCCAACTTGCGGACCGGTCTGTCAAGTTCCCTCAAGGTATCATCGAAATCTCATAGTAAAAGTCAGGGAATTTGTCTTCCCGGCCGAATTTGTCATACTAGACATGGAGGAAGACATCGAGGTTCCCCTCATATTGGGAAGACCATTCCTCGCCACTGCCCGGGCTATGGTAGACATGAGCGACGGGAAGCTTACTTTGAGGGATGGAGACAAGGAGATAAAGTTCGGGGTCAACCAAAAGTTTGAGGATGACCCGGTCGACTACAATAAAGTCATAGACTCAAGCTTGGATGACGCTCTCCACCGATGCAACACGGGATGCGAGACATCCCGCTCGTGGAACATATGACCAACTTTGGGTCTAGCCAAGGATCCTTATAAACATGGCGCACCACGGAGGCATTTCCCGGAACTATCCGTAGTAAAAATTTAGTATAACTTTCATGTTTTCTAGTTTAATTTTATATTTCAGGAATAAAACACACTCAAAGAGATGGAAATTGCTAAAGGAACGTGTAATCAACGCCCCATGCACGTAAACAGAAGCTTCCTGACAACTTTTCCACATTTCAACGTGTGTAGCACGGGGCCGTGCTCAGCCACGACGCCCCATGCCCGGAAGTCTGCAGAAAAAAGTCTTGAACAGGTAACTGACCATGGGCCATGCTCACCCAGCACGCCCCGTGGTCAACCTTATGTAAACTTTTGTTACTGGCACCCTGACCACGGGGTCATGGCCGGACAACACGGGCCCGTGGCCAGGTGTCCAACAACATAAAAACTTGTTTTTAACCCACCTTTACACATTCTAATCAATCGAAAAACTTATTTTTGGACACATCGAGGACTACGTGTAATTTAAGTCTGGGGGATGCTAAAACCTTGAATTTTGCAAGTCCTAAAAACAAGACTTACACAAAACTTGGCTTGGAACCGCTAATCACCGTAAGTCTTTTAAAAAAAATCATTTTTACTTGTCTTGTTTAATTTGGGAGTATGAAGTTCTAAAAATTATGTTTTTACAAATTTACAACCGATAGCGTCGTGATAAAAAAAACTAAATAAAGAAAATTATAAAAACGGCACAACAAATTCTTTTAAAATTTGATTATATTTACATGTTCACACTATAACCCATTTCCCACGAGAAGTGAGTTTTGAGCCTTTAACGAGCATACAAGTATACGTCTTTAATTAAATGCTCATTTTTCATTTCTTGTGTGAATAGCCCGCTTGGTTCTTACGACTATAGAACTTGCCAAGACGCTACATACTCAGTCCTTACCAACTTAAACCAAGTAAGTAAATGATGGAGGCATTAGGACTAACCCATTTCTTTATTCAAAACCATAATTTTTCCTTTTTTTTATCTCTAACCCGAAAAAAAAAATCCTCCTAGTTAACCCCTTTGAGCCTAAACCTTTTCGTTTCTAAACCCACAAAACATAAAAACACCCATTGCCTACCAAAAACCTTTTTAATTTTAAACCCATTTGTTTTAGTAAAAAAAAGCTCGGTTGTCTTCAAAAATTGTGACGTTGAAAAAAATAAAAAATAAAAAAATATATGTAGTTCTTGAAATAACCAAACAAGACCCTCAAAAATCTTGTTTGAAGCTATCAAGTTTAGATAAATGTCACAAAAATAAAAATTTTACGACACCAACGCTTTTTACGCTCTTCGCCATTTTACTAAATTCTAACCCAAAAACAACTATCCTTAGCTCAAGCCTAACCCTTTTTTAAAGTCCTCTTGATATTTACAAATGTTTTAGTTAAAAAGGAGGAGGTTTGATCTCTTATCAAGCATATGGTAGAAGTCAGTTCCACCAAGAATCGAGTGTTATCACAAAAATACAGTGTTGAGAGATCTCTTGTAAGGTGTGTGAACTTGTATATAACTAAATAGAATTTTAAAAAAGGCATTTTATGCCTAAAATAATAATTTTTCTTAAAAATGTTCAAAATAAATCATGACGAATAGGATTGTAAATAAAATAAAATAAAATAAAAACAAAATAAAATCACGATCTTGGATTTCCGACACTGTAGACATGCCACAAAAACTTCTTCTCTACCAATTTCATTTGGGTGTATAAGCCACATTTAAGATTTTTGCTTGAGGACAAGCAAATATTCAAGTGTGGGGGTATTTTATGTTTATGAAATGCAACTTATAAGTTACATCAAACGAGGCATAAAACCAACCGTTTTTCAGTACTAATGTTGGAAAAATCACGTTTCTTTTTCCCTTTTTAATTTACAGGACCAAATGAGCTTAAAAGAAAAAAGAAGCAAATAAGCGGCTAAAACCAACACAAAATACAAGAAGGAGGAATAACGTAACACTCCCGGCCCCTCAGCAGCATCCAAAGAACAAAAACAAGAGAAACAGAAGACCACCACGGGGCCGTGGTCAGCTTACAAGGCTCGTAGAAAAGACAAAAGACAGATTCCTCGCCCACCACGGAGCCGTGCTCATCCAGACACGAGCCATGGTCAACTCTTAGATTTGCAGAATCTTGATAGCAAAGTAAAGATTTGACCACGCGGCTGTGCCCAGGAGCCGCAGGGGCGTGTAAAGCCCTCTGCTAACAACTGTAATAATTGACAGAAGAGAAGAAGGTGGCCACGGGCGGTGCCCAACAGCCACGGGGCCGTGGCAAGGGCCCTGATCTGACTATAAATAGGGGTGCTTGGTTCACTTCAAAGGCATCCCTAGGCAAACCACTTTTCTCTCACTTTGCCACCACTCCATTACCACTACAACACCAACACCCACCACCATCATCCATTTTCCATCTTTAGAGTGTGTAGTAGTCTCGGGATCCAAGATTGATCATAAGAGTTCTTGTGAAACAAAGGCCATGCTTGGCTAATCTCTTACATCAACGACAAATCTTTTATGTATTACTTTTGATTTTTAATCTTTCAGCTACTTTTTAATTGGGTATGTATTAATGACTTTAATAACTATTTCTTATGTTGAAAGTGAATTTTCCTAACCATTTCTTCATGATGTCATTGATTTGATCATACGTGTCTTTACGGTCTATATAAAGCGTGTTAACTACTTGGAAGGGGTTTAGAAGGGTTTCTGGTCTCGTTCAGTGTATAGATCATGCGAGGACTTGGTTCAAGCTTACTAGGACCTCCTTCAATGCCCTATGATATGGATGGCGAGGGTGCGAATAGCTTGAACCCCTCATATCTAAACTACTATTAATATATTAAACCGACCTCTTGGGATTGTATCCCTGCTGATTCAAACCACTTGGCCAAGGGTAACGTTACCTTCAAAAGAGGGGCCTACCACTTTTCGCATTAATAACTTACTTAATCGTCTTTCAATATTCCGGCCTCTTGGGATTGTATCTCTGCTGACTCAAACCACTTGGCCGAGGGTAACGTCACCTTCAAAAGAGGGGCCTACTACTATTACTAATAGAATCTCTTAAAAAGTCCGAAAGTGCGAAAATCATCAAAGGGTGCATAAAAGAGGAGTTGGATCCAAGTGCTTCTATCTTGTCTATTTGTATTTTATTTTACATATCTTTTCATTTTTATATTTATTTTATCTTTCAAAACTTTTATAAAAAATTTGTATTGATTATACGTTGACGATAAACCGGTATTAAAAGCTCTTGTGTCCTTAGACGACCTCGTTATCTTACCAACACTATACTACGCTCATGATGGGTGCACTTGCCCTAGTGTGCGTTTAGTGTTAGTACAATATCGTGTTTTATAAATTTGAAACTTGACTAATGCGGAAAACGGATTTTAAATATTAATAAAATCATATCACGCTTGACACGCACTAGTAGCCACAAATCTCGAGGTTGCTGCCTAATACCTGATACAGTCACAAGCACCTTGTTGCGTATGTGATTCCTTCCAAGGAGGAAGCAAGAATGCGAAAGCAAATAGAGTCCATCCTTAGGGAACCAAAGAAGCCTCATAAGCACTAATATTTACAACATCAATACTTATGACTGGGGGCTGATGATGTGGGTACCCGTAAGCTCCCATTCAGCAAGGAAGAGAACAATAATAA
Source organism: Scalesia atractyloides (assembly GCA_947069175.1). NCBI lineage: Eukaryota > Viridiplantae > Streptophyta > Magnoliopsida > Asterales > Asteraceae > Scalesia > Scalesia atractyloides. The sequence continues at coordinate 23,008,977 of CAMTDV010000006.1, forward strand.
TCATAATGAATAACGAAATTGGAACCAAGAAGCTGGAAGCCAAAAGCTAGAAGCTTCCGGGAAGAAGCTGACACATTAAAAGCTAGCGACTAGAATCTCAAGTTACTGTACACATCGGGACTCAAACACGGTGGGTTAAAGTGATAGGACTTTGCCCAAAAGTGCAGAAAGGTGACATTTATTAAACACAAACCCGACACTTACCAAAAGAGGTAAGACCATCCCTGCAAACAACATCACCTAAGGATAAGCCTTACCACCTATAGAAGGTGTGAGCTGGCACATGCTTCCCAAGGCAGACCTTTTTACGTATAATAGGGAGTCTTCCCCAGCTCCAGGACAGGCTCTCACGATAACTCTCTCTACAATACAATCCCCTCTCTCTAAAATACAAGTTCAACTTATCAAATGAGTTTATCTGCTGACCATTTGAGTTGCTAAGATCCTTAGGTACTACACCAGCAGCTTCCAGTCACGAGCTACGCAACCTTGAATCACCACAGCTGCTAGCTAACCTTTGGATCTTGACCACAACCTCCCTAAGAATTCTCTATCTCTCTTATACTTATACTTATACATACATCTATGTTTTATGTTTATACATTTTTCTTGGATAGATTAAATGATGTTGAGCGTCGGAGGGTGGTCTAGAGACCCCGGTCTCTAGCCCCTTCTAACGGGTTCTTATGTATTGTAAGTACAAGCTAGAAGGTAACAAGGCTGACCCGAGGAACAATCATACCTTCCCCTGACCTTAGTCTTGTTGTTTCAACATGTTTATCGACTTGGTTAGAAATTTCTTAGCGAAATGCAGTGTCTTACTACTTCGACAAGGGCTCTATATAATCAACTAATGCAATATACAGGGCTGTGTATAGGCCGCTTATTGTTCATCCCTAAATAAGACAAGCATAAAACCCCAAACGCTAACCCACAAAATCTTCAAATTCATCTCAACATACACCTAATCTACAGTTACAAAACATAAAAAATCAAAATTGTTAAAAAGACGTTGAGTCGTGGTCTTTCAAATTGTTTGCTGACACGAACAAAGTCAGGGAAAACCTCTATCCCTTTAGGAGTAGTCTTTGAAGCTTTTCAGCCTATTGGATACGAAGTCGCCATATGTATTGATGTATTGGGGCGTATTTTGTGGTTGTCGTATACTGAGTAACGTTTAGACATCATTTGGTATATACGAGGCTATATATGCCTCATATAGATCTATATGCAACATGGATAAAGCTTGTAAAAAGAATATTTTACCAATGAATCAATCCTCTAATAAACCCTTTCCAGGTGTATAATGGTAATTTTTCATGGCCAAAGCATCTTTGACTTTTTAAAATTACCATTATACCCCTAAAAAGGGTCTATACGAGGCTTGATCTAGGGCTATAATAGTAATTTAATAATTGAATTTTTTAAAACACCATTTTGGGGGAATTTCACCACCGTTTATATACGCTACGTATAGGGTCATATGAAGCGTATGCAAAATGTCAAGTTACCGTTTTGTCCCTCATATGTGGCTATACGAGGATTGATTTAGAGTTATTTGGTCATTTAGAATCCCTTATACGTGGAATGTTGAAATATACTAGGTGTATATTGGTTTTTTAATCATGTATTTAATGATAATTAAATTCATTAACAACAATAAAAATTAAATGTGTGTATTATTGTTAATAATATTATTGTTATTGTTAATATAAAATTTATATCATATATAAATGTTATTAATAATAATACGAATATTAATATTAACAATAATAAAAGTATTACCAATTTTAGAAATAATACAAATATTAACAATAGTAATTATATTAATTTTAACATGGAAAAATATTAATATAAATTAAAATAATGTTAATAATAATAAGAATTTAATAAGATAAATAACAATAAATATCAAATTTTTGTTTAATCTTCAATAAGATTTATACTCAGGTCTGGGTCTGGTTCTCGATCCATTATCGATGAGTAGCGTTGTAACCACAACCTATACATGTCTTCTACTGCAGCGTCTGTTTCACAGTTCGACCATAGTTGGTTTATTAAAGGCATAGGGTAGTCCCTTTCCAACTTAACCTATATGAAGTGTCCCCCATGAACATATACTAGTGTTATCGCTTGAGGTTGTGGCTCATCAGGAGCATCTAGTAACGGGAAGAAAGTACAACTCCCATTGATGCTTAACACTTGGACAACGGCATAATAATTTTATGCTAGGAATATCCCGCGTGTGGCATTTCCATCTAGTGACTATCGGGACAAGCTTCCCCTGAATGCTAAGAGATGTTCCTACGTATCCAGTTGAAATGTCCTTCGCCCCTTGTTTCGAATATACGGCACCATGTCGATACGTTATGATCCATCTCCAATACTAGATCCTTTTGAATACGGTGACATAGGTGTTCCCTAAAACCTAACCCAACAACCGCAAACCGAAACCCACAATGACCATCTAGCCTCACATCTTGTATAACGAGATGTAATGGTGCAACCCTGATGGAATGTGTGACTTAAACCTTTTAATGGTTACCAAGTTCTCATCCCCCTTTACTAATGGAAACCCATGATCATCCTGTGTTTCCTTTTTTTTAGAAGTCGTTGAACCACTTCATTGCAGTTTGGGTTTTTCAGACTTTACAACAGAACAAGTTCCAAGAGAGCCCTGTGACGGTACATTCATGCAACATTTACTTGATGCTTTCAAGCACCCATTTGAAGTTATTACCGCGTTCTTTGCAAATAGCGGCATGAGCCATACAAAAAGACTTGTTGGTCGACGTCAAACTCACAACCTGGACAAATGGCATGTTTTGTAGATGTTTGTTTTGTACGTCGCGTCAATCAACAACATGTGCGTGAATGCATGCCTCATAGTACTGGATTGGGGATTAACAATGAAAAGCTCTGTTACGACATTTATTTCGGGTTCCTGCCGGGTCTGAGAAGTGGTTTTCATATAGCATGGTTTCTAGTGCATACATGAGAGTCTTTCCGTCCATCTGTGATGCTCTAATTTTCTAAACCACATTTTGCAAGTCTTTCTGAACATGGAGGCTGTCGGGGTATTCCTTCTTTACAGTTTGAAAAATGTTACGTGGCTCCATGTTTTGAGCTGTCAGCTGCTCCACCAGCTTATACTCGCATTCAATAAATCTTCGCACAAACGCGTGGCCCAACAGATTTTGCGTAGGTTCCTGATTGTGTTCGGGATTAGTGAAAATGGGCAACCAATTTTTTTGCTGCGAGCTTTCCTAACTGTTGCTTTACTACAGTGCTCACCACCACGGTCGCATACAAGCCATACTATCTGGTACTATCACCAATATTCTTTGATTGACGAGTGAAAATAACGTAACCATTCTCGTTTGCCTTTGCTTGTACCAATTTTTTCAGTTCAATTAGAGACATGAAACGCTAAAAATAGATACGTCATTAATATTAATATAATAATAATAAATAATTTTAACAATAATACAAATATTAATTTGAACAATAATTATAATATTAATAATTAATAATTTTAACAATAATGCAAATATTAATATTAATATTATAAATAATAATTATATTATAAAAATAATACAAATATTAATAATTCTAACAATAATACAAATACTAATAATATTAATCTCAACAACAATTAAATATTAATATAAATATAAAATACAATAATGTTAATGTGATACCAGCTTAGTTTGAAACGGATTGACCTGGTTAGAGGGTTGATAATGATCATACGAGGGTGTGTTCGGAGGCACACCACCATATCCTCCATGGAACGAATTACTCGGGTTAGGATATTGCTCACCATAATACGGTGGTGTGAATGGAGGCTCACCACTATTTCCTCCGTATCCATCCAAATTGTCTTGTTGCGTAAGAAGATTCACACCCGTATCCATAATCCGGATACGCTTGTTGTGCCGGATAATATGGTTCATCAACAGGGGCATCTCAGCACAATATCCTACGTATCCATCTGAATTACCGTGTTGCACGTACGAAGATTAACACCTGTATCCATAATTCGGATACACTTTATGCGCCGGGTAATATGGTTCATCAACAAGTGGAGTCAGAGCCTCGTTCAAGTCTTGAAATGGTTTGTTTTGATCAACAAGGACGCCAGACGTAACCTCCTCCTCATTAGAATCTGGAATGCCCGATTGCTCCTAAAACAACGGTATGATAAATATTTATTAATCTCAAAAACAACATTGAAGAATGTTAAGTTAGTAAGCGATACCAGATCGGTTTTAGGCACCCCCACGAGTCGTTAGACTAATGTCCAAAGAAATAATTGCCGTCGCAATAGGATGCCATATTAGCTCCATAGTTGTGCGACAAATAATAAACCGTGGAAGTGAAGAATGCAGACAATATAATGCTTGATTCGTATGCCGTGACTAATTAGATGGAAGTATATATTACTGTTTCAAATTCACAATTATAAGCCTCGTACAGCCCCGTACTCGGCATATACCTTTATTAGCGTACCCAAACAACATCGTATCAATGTAAACTCTGACAGGTATACGCTTCGTATAGAGCTATACGTAGTGTATACAAGCCTCGTATACAAGCCATATGTAGCTCCACACTCAGCGTACATCTGAATTATTTGACATCGTACGAAGTTGACCATTCGGTCGGAGAACTACCCTTACCTACGCCACGTATAAAGCTATACATAATGTATACGGTAACCTTATACTCTGGGTATAGATCTATACCGGTGTAGGTAAGGATAGGTTTTGGTGTGCAACTAGGCAGCTTGGTGTGCAAATATGTACACCCCTCTTATAGGGTCCTCGAAAAGAGCAGGTTTAAAACCTCCATAATTAAAGGATGACTTTTTGTCTTCTTTGGTATCAAAAGTGCAACCCGGAAACCCGAGTGGTGTCCACCGTGGTACTTTATCACGACTTGTCTGAGTGGCGTGGATATAAACCGAGTGGAGGCTGCCCTAGCATATCACAGAGTATATTCAGATTACATCTTTGAGGACATGATTGTTCGAGTGGTAGGGAATGATGTGTGTCACACCCTTGGTTCCCTTAACCCCCACGTAGTCCATTCCATGCATGTCTTCTATTTTTAGTTCCTTTATTTCTACTCCATGTTTGCAATATACTAATTTTAGTGCTTTAGTGGTAGAAGTTATTTTTTTGGTTCATTTGTTATATTCCAGTAATGAGATGGGGAGTTTATTAGTGGTTAGGCCCTCAAAAGAGCCAAATATGCGGTTGAGCTGAAGCGATGCCTTAAACGTCTTCGGGACCCTCAGAGCTAACTGTCATGCATGGGAGTTGCTAAACTGTTGTTTTGGCTCAGGACGTCTCAGCCTTCTTTTGTCAGGGGAGCCGTCTCTGTTTTTGATAAGGGGCTTTGGAATGCGCTTGGGGACATTGTTGTTTGTGGGGGTGCCTTTTCGGGACCTCCAATGGAGGTTAGCTTCCCTCCTGAACGGTTTTGGGGTTATGGGATTTGCTCAGCTAAGGATGCGTCTTCCTACGCTTTTGTGGCTTCAAGGGCTCAATCATGGGTTCTTCAAGACCACATCCTTCGTGAATGTGGTGGTGAGTTGTTGGACTCTGATTAAAGGGGTGCGTTGGACACTCTGCATAGTTCTCTTCCCGATCTTGATCTTGGCAGTTCTACATTAAAGACACCGCCCCCCTTAAAGCCTTAGATGGTGAAATCGTCAAGACAGTTAAACAGAAGTTTTCCTTGTCCCCACAGCAGCGAGCCATGTTTGAGTGTTTGCGAGCCCCCCCCATGCTTAGGATTTCCTGTTGTTGTTCTCATTGAAGGTTTAGGGCAATGTATGTCGGTTGTGGAATACCGGCTATCCTCAAGTACCGGCTGATGGTACCCCTTTTCCCAGTTTATTGCCCCATGTCCCGTATGTCGGAAGGCTTCCTTGGATTCTTTTGGGGAGCAAGCAGTCCATTGCAAAAAAATATCGGGCTTTAAATATCGATATGATTTAGTTCGAGATGTGCTTCATGATGTCCTTAAGTGGGCAGTGATCTCGGCAAAAAAGGAAGCCCCAGTGAACTTATTGACCAATCCATTAGAATGGAGATCTTCCCTACGGCCAGCTAGCATTCTTGTTTTTGGATGGGAAGGAGGTGATGACTCTCGTTAATGTCATGCATAAACCAAAATAAACTAGGTAGCTAGATAAGTCGAGTATCGAACCAGAGGAGTATTGTGGAAAGTGTTATGAATTAAATATCAATTAACTACTTGCAAAAAAATATAAACTCGGTTTTTTGGTTGTTTGATTAATTAGAAATTACTAAGAAAACAAGGTTGTAATCAATGGCAGAAACAATGGTTCCTCCGGATTTCGGATTCAAAGCGAATTTCAATTATATGTTTGATTGTTTACAATTACATAGAGAAAATTGTATAACTTGCTTAATTGATTGTGATAAAAGAGGACTAAGTACTCTGATTGATTAACAACAACAGATTATCACACGATTATTAATTGAAGGTTACCAAACCCAATCTCAATTTAATATATCCCAATTACTAGAACTCTCGGGAATTGAAAGAATCAAAACTAGGTTTTAAGAAAAATCAATCGTTTACAAATCAATCAAAACAAATCAACCGGTAACAAGCATCAAATGCTTAGATTACCAGATTTAAACAATAATCCAAACACATAAATCGAGTTGCTTACAAGAATCCTCCACCAGGAGAACACCACAAAGGGTTTAGCCGCTCATCACACACGAACGATCTTCACAAGCTTGATAGATTGAGGAATTCATGATCTTGATGATGGAATCGGTGATGAGAATGATGAATGCGAGTGGAAAGCTTCAATCTTTATACCCTAGATGCTCCCTTGATCGTCCTTAGAATTCAAGATAATGATTTTTCATCCTCCAAACCTTGAATACCTCACAACACTAAAATTCACATTTTTCCTCTTCGAGACCGTAAGCTACGGTCCAGACAAGACTTTCTGGTCACTCGGCAGTTTCCTTCAAAAACTATTTTTATCATAACTTCTTCGTTTTAGCTCCGTTTTATGCACTGTTTTCTCCCACGTGTTCGTAATTCAGCCCTCTATCATACCATCTCTTAAGATCTTCAATTCCACTCCATTTGTTGTCATCAAAACACGTCCAATCTTCGTATTTAACCTACAAAACACCATTTTCTCGTAGTTATTAAATTCCACACATATAAACGATCAAATATACATAAGATTAGACATTAAACACATATAAATCACATTTCTAAACCCATCTATCAGGAGGGAAACACACGTGCGTCGATTTGGCAGGTGTGTATCCCCTCGTTGGGCTAAGGGACCACGGGTTTGTGGCGGGCGGTGATAACCAAGGCGGAGGCGGGCAATGTAGCTAAGCATGAAATAGCTTGCATTGAGAATCAGCACGTGTTCGTTCCGTTCGAATTCCATACCTTTGGCGCTCTCGCCCCTGACGCGGTGCGGTTCCTCAAGCGGGTTCAGCATGTGGTAAGTAGTAACACCGCGCATGTTAAGGGGCTGAATTTTGTGTTTAGCAGGGTAGGGTTTGCTATTCAAAAGGGGGTTACGGCACAACTTATTACCCGTTTACCTGTCATTAGTCTGTAATCGTCTCTGTTTATTATGAAATCTGTTATTTATAATGACTCACTAGTCGCTACAATATATACTTTATTAATACTTCCAATAGTTTGCTTGTGATGATAATCCTCCCAAGATAATATGATGATCGAACTTACCGGTTCTTGGTTTAGGAGTGAAGCTGGCAATTGCTTCAAAAGGATTCGATTTGGAGGCTTAATTGAAGAATGAAGTATTATTTCTTTTAGATAAATATATCCGGCCAACTAATTGGTTTTTCCTGGAGTTATTTTCTTTGGAAGCGGTAAAGGATTGTTTGGTTTATGAGTGTTATTGTAGGATCTGAGTTTGAATTACTTGTAGTTTTGTTTCAAAATGGAAAATGATTGAGTTTTAAAAGAGATTTGCAGCGGAAATAGATGGAAAACTTTTACTACAAGCAATGGTCATTTGTTTTCATCATCATCATGCTTTCAAGTTGGTAAACGCGCATGTGATTCACAAACTCCCCCTCAGCCTTTGCAATTAAAGTTTGGTAGTAAGAAAATGCAGAGAAGATGATATGCAAAAGTTGATCTTTTAATAGACAAGTTTAAACTGTTACACAAGTTACCTATTTAGACTAAACTATCTAACCACTGAGCATCTTAAATGACGTCAGGGTTGATAGTGACAGGAAACTTAATGTAACTAACTACAAACACTGCTAATACTAACTATCAGTTCTTAGCACTGTTACATTGATTATCTAACAAATGACTAAGCTCTGATCTCTATCCTCTGATCCTTGTAACTCTGGCTGACCTTTGCAACATTGTGAAGTCAGATGATAGGGGACCAGTCTTTAGGGAGGGCAGTGTATGTACAACACAGGTTGTAACCTCTGATAGTTTAACCAAAGCTCGGATAGTGTTATCTGGTTCTGTATCATCTGTTCCTTTCATGGGGTTCAATCCCAACAATCTCCCCCTGGAACAGATGATGCCAAAAACACTTTATTCTTGGTCTTTATTCCTCAGGAAGAATTCTCTTATTTGACCTTTGAATTGAAGTTCAAAGTTAAGAGATTCTATGTCGTCAGCATCCTTCTCCAGCTCTAAACATAATATTTCTTGGAAGTCTTCTACCGTAAGCCCATAAGCAGCTTCCATGGATAGTTTAGTGGCATTACCATCAGACTTGAGCAGTGTCAATTCATGGGTGTCTTTGTCGACCTTCCACTTTAGAATTTTTGGGTCTGAAGGTTTTCTTGAAGGAGCTTTTATTGCTGAGGATTGTGAAGGAGCTATTTGTGATAAATTTTTAGCCAGCTTGGCACTTCAATCATTTGTTGGATAATCAATCATGTTCTGTATACCTTCTTTGATAAATGTATCCTCAAACCCTTTGTCAGTCTTTAGAGACATCTCCCCTTGCCTTTTTCTGTGTAACAGGGCAAGTGTGGAATGGGCAGATGTTGTGCTGGACTTTTTGGAGAGTTGGGGTTTGAGAATAGCATCTACTTTTGAATAATCAGGTTTAGGAGGCATGGATGGATCTTTTTACTCCTTTCTTCCAACTTTTTGTAAGTGTTTATCACCCTGACCTCACCCTATCTCATCACTTGGTTCTTTGAACCATATTGATTCTGAATTAGTTCATTCTTCATTCTCCTCAACTTTAAGTCTTTTTCAGGCATATCTTTCTTGTATAAATCGAGTTGGGAGGAGTTGGCTTTTTGAGAGGGTCTTTCAACATTTCTTGCATTCTGTTGATTTCATCTCTTAGTTCATCTATGCTCCAATCCCTAAACTGTGCCCTTGTTTCCTTATACAACTTCTTCTCCATGATATTCTCAATGAGTTCACTTTTGAGCAGCTTATCTTCCCTTTCTGACAACTGGTTGCTCAGATTCTTGACAAAGTTTTGTAGAATGTTGGCTTTACTTAGTTGAAAGGGCATGGCAATCTGTATTTCTCTATCACCTTTACCAACAGTTTCTCTTTTGGCAATATCCTCTGCTTGCTTCCGTTTCAATTCCAGGTAGTCATCAGCATTTGCAGGTCTTGGATAGCTATCAAGGGATAGAATTGTTCTTTTGTCAGGGTCATCCTCTAAAAAAAAACTTAGGATCTCTTCCCTAACTGCTGGTAAATCAAGAGGATACAACTTTGCTGCATGAGTAACTTCAAGAGTTGAAGATGTTGTAATCACTGATGTGGAGGTCATTGGTTGTGATGATAGTGGAAGAGGTGCATGAATCTCATCATCATTGATCACTTTTGTGATTTTTAAATCCTTTTGAACCTTAAAGTGGGTGATGGTGGTAGTGGGATCTTAGGTGGTGTGGATAATGGATGAGTTGATGTGGGAAATGTGATCATGGCAGTGGACAGAGTTGCATCTGTTGCAACCTCTGCTGTATCAACAGATGTTGACACAACAGGTGCTGTAACATCTGCTGGTGTGGATGTGGGTTGTGGTTTTGAAGATGTGCTTGATTTTTGGGAAGCAGAGGTTTTGATGGTTGGATTGGTTTCAGGCTTAGTTTTAAGAGGAGTGGTTGTTGGTTGCCTAGCTTTTCTAGCAGGTATCTTCTTTGATGAAGTACCAACCTCTCCTTTTTCTTTTTGCTGTTCAATATTTTTCTCAACCAACACTCTGTTGTCCTTGATCACTGCCTTCTTGTGACTAGCCCTTGCCTTGGCCATTATTTCATAAGTTAAATCTATCCTCTTTAAACCATCAGGCCTTGGAATATTTAAAGTAGGTCTGGCCTTATCATCCTCTATTTTCAGCTTTTTGTTTCCCAAAGGTTTCTCCCCCTTTTTGGCTTCATCTGTTGTAACAAAGATAACCGTTGGAGGTGCATGGCCTTATCATGGCCAGTGGTTGTGAGTAGATGAGCTTTGATGGCTTTAATGTCTGCTGCAGGGTCTTGATACCGTGATTCAACCATGTTTCTAACATCATTCATCTGGTGCTTGTGTTGTAGATCCAAATAATGTTGTTGATGTTGAAACAGAGGGTTAAGAGCCTCTTTGAGATCAGCAGTGGATAGAACAAAGGGTTGACTTTTTGTAGCTATCATCTGCTTCAGTAAACTTTTGATTTCATCAACAGAGTTTTCTATCTTTGTCACTCTCTCCGTCAAATCCTGGTATTTTAGCTCATCACCTAATTTAATAGGATCATCTGAACTCCTACCTGAAGTGGTAGTTGTAGCTATGGTATCATTAGCAGTGGTTTTAGTACCAGCTTCAACCATAGATGCCCCTTTGTCTTGGAACTGGGGACTTCCCACAACAGAGGTAACAGTTGTTGCCTCAACAGTGGTTGCCTTCAACCAAGTCTTAGTAATGAAACCACTGTCCAACCGAGAACTTGGGAGTTCAGCAATTATAGTGGCTGCTTGAGTTGAACTATCACCAAGGGTTACATGAAACCCAAGGGATGTAGCCTCTTCATGTGCTGATGGGCTAGCAATGAATGAAGAGTCAGACCCAGCCTCTTGATGAAGTATATTCTCAGTAATAGGTTGTTGAGAAGTGCTGGTTTGTGTCTGGTCTAATTCAATTGTATTCAGCAATGGTAACATAGTAGGTGGAAGTTTAGTCATTGGTGAAGGTGGCTGTGTAGAAAGCGACAATGCCTTGGGAGAGGGGTTGTGAAAGATAGAACCAAGTGGATCTAGAGCTTCATAATTTGGTGTCCCTGTGTCTACAACCTTTTCCTTTTGTGAGGAAGAAGGAGGAGTTTCAAAGCCGGTTGGAGATCTTTGAACCATCTACTGTGAAGAAGTAGCAGCAATGGTTTGTGACTTTGGTGCTGTCACTGGGTTAACTTCTGGGATCTCATCTTCCAGAGGACCCTTTTTGGGTTTGGTGGGAATTTTGGTAAGTGTTTTGGTTTTCTTTTTGAGGATTTTTGGTGTGGACTTCAGAGTAATGGTTGTGGTGCCCTGATCACCAAGAGCATTGGGCTCAGTAGCAGGAGGTTGAGTTTGAACATTATGTTCAGGTAAAACTTGCTCAGCCTCCTATACTTGCAATTTCACAACTTTATCTTGGTTTGTTATTCTGGTGAAGGTTTCATGAGTGACGTAGCCTGGTTTAGTCATAGCGCCTTTTTTACTTTCAGGACCTTTGATTTGATCTTGTAAGTACACACTCAGAAAACGTGGATGAATCAAAAAAGCTTTTCTTTTTGCAATATTTGAAAATTATTCACAAGATCATTGAACCGTGTCTGGGAATAGTTAAAATCTGTGTCAGTTAAAATTGCATACCCCAGATATTGCATGTTCAATGGAATTTCATTGAAAGCAGTGGTTTTTGCTGAGAGACAAGTTAGGATTGTATGAAAGAAAAATCTCATCTCAGCAGGAAAGTTAGGTTTAAAGATGGTCATACCTTTCATCTGGCCTACATAACCTCTTTCCAGAAACTCTACTTGGATCTCATTTTGGGGAAATGACACAGGGTGTTCTATGTCATTTAACTTGAAAACTTGAGAGATCGATTGGGGGCTAATTTGCATCAACACTCCCCCTAATCTTGAGATTATTGTATAAGGAACACCATCAACAGTTGAGTGAACCTTAGCATTATTCCAGAAGTCATGAAGAGAATCAATGTAAATTGGGGCTTTGACATCTAACATGTGCTTGAATTTCGACTTTTGCAAAATTCGAATCATTGGATGATAACGAGTATTTGCGTCGTTTGCTTCAAGTATGGCGGTGTAATTATGTGGGGTTTTGATTACGAGAGTGAAGGGTGGAAGTGCTTGTGTGGATTTCTTCGAAGATTTTGATTTAGGAGCCATTGTCTTAGAGAGAAAAACTAAATTTTGAGATTTTTGAAATCGACACAGTTTTGGGGTAAACACTGTGAGGGATAAAACAAGGTTTTTATAGGGTTTTGAAAAAAAGTGAACATGAGTGGCATCTGATGCAAGATGTGAAGGCTAACATATGGCCACGTGTAACCTCTGATGAGAAAAGTACTGATTTTTAACGCTATCAGAGGATAGCTATCAGTGTTTTTGAAAAAAAGTGGTAATAATGGAAGTCAGAGGAAACACTTTAACAGTGGATAAGATTTTGAAGCCTATCAGAGGTTTTGAGCAAACAGATGTTATAAGCAGACTTTTAAAGATTTATTGAAAAATTTTCAACTTTAACTATTTTTAAGGATGAGTTTTTGATTTTCTGAACACATTTTGATGCGATGTACGCATGGATTTACAAGAAAACATGTTTTTAATCCATGTTTAGCATTTCAATTCTTGAGATCAAGTTTTCAAAGGTAGATGTATCCAATGCCTTGGTTAAAACATCTGCCAACTGATCTGAAGTATGGACATGATGTAAAGAATTCAAACCTTTTTCATAGCAATCTCTCACAAAGTGATGTCTGATGTCAATGTGCTTTGTAGTTGAATGAGAATCTGGATTTTTAATGATGTTTTCAGCAGCTTGACTGTCCAATCTGAGTGGAGTCTTTAGTGCAGTTACACCAAAATCCAGCAACTGGTTTTGAAGCCACAAGAATTGAGCAGTGCAGCTAGTAGCAACAATATACTCTGCCTCAGCAGTGGATGTTGAAACTGCAACCTGCTTTTTGCTTTGCCAAGACACTAGACAATCACCTAGGGATTGACATCCTCCTGATGTGGACTTCCTTGTAGTTTTGCACCCAGCAAAGTCACTATCTGAAAAACCTGAAAGCTCAATATTCCCACTAGCAGGATACCAGATACCAAGTGTAGGAGAGCACCTTTTATGTATCTGAATATCCTTTTTACAGCAATAAGATCAGACTTTCTAGGTAATTTCTGTGATCTGGCACAAACACATGTTGCGAACATGATGTCAGGCCTTGATGTAGTTAGGTACAATAAAGACCCAATCATGCTTCTATAAAGAGTTTGATCAACAAGGTCATCTTTACCATCAATGGTAACTAGCTTGGTTGTTGCCATGGGTGTGCTACATGGTTTACAATCATCCATATCAAACTTTTTAAGCAGTTCTTTCACATACTTGTGTTAATGGATGAATGTACCATTTTGCAATTGTTTAACTTGGAGACCAAGAAAACATTGGAGCTCATCCATTGCACTCATCTCAAACTCTGCTGCCATGAGTTTTCAAAACTCTTCACACATAGCAGTGCTTGTGGATCCAAAAATGATGTCATCCACATAAATTTGGACAAGCATCAAATCTTTTCCTTTCCATTTTAAGAATAGGGTTTTATCTATTTTACCACTAGTAAACCTTACGGATAAGAGAAAAGTGGATAGAGTTTCATAACAGGCTCTTGGTGCTTGCCTCAAGCCATACAATGCTTTGTTGAGCTTGTAGACATGATCAGGATGGAATGCATCTTCAAAACCTGGAGGTTGACAGACATACACTTCTTCTTTGATTTTTCCATACAAAAATGCACTCTTTATATCTATTTGATACACTTTATGTTGTGGTTAGCAGCAAAAGGTAAGAACAGGCGAATAGCTTCCAACCTTACTACAGGAGCAAAAGTTTCATCATAGTCTACACCTTCTTCCTGTCTGTAGCCTTGAACCACGAGCCTTGCTTTGTTTTTGACAACAATACCTTTTCATCAGTTTTTATCTTGAAGACCCACTTTGTGGCAATTGGAGTTACATCTTTTGGCAGTTGCACAAGCTCCCAAACTTGTTGTCTCTTGAACTGAAGGAGTTCTTCTTGCATGGCTTCTCCCCAAATGTTGTCTTTCAGTGCCTCTTGGTACTTGACTGGCTATGTGAGTGATAGAAAACCAGCAAAAAGACAAATATTTTGGGATTGGCTCCCTGTGAGTACCCCAGATTTGATGTTGCCAATAACTTGATCTGCTGGATGGCTTTTGAGATAAATCAAATTACCTTGGTATGGAGCAACAACATTTTGAGGTGATGGCTGCAAATGTGTATCATCTGAGCTAACCTCCGCTGGTGAATTTGAAGTATCAGCCGCTGATGGAAATGGAGGTGGTGGTATTGGGGGTATAGAGGTAACATTCTGATGATTTTGTTGCCCAATTGTAGGACTTTTATCAACAGATGTTTGATTTTGTGAACTGGCAGAGGTTTGAGGATCAAACACTATTGACCCAGAAGTAGCAGAGTTTACACAAGAGCTTGTGGCACTTGATCCTCTGTTGGAAGAATTGACTTTTGTTTGTGGAAGCACATAGTCATATTCTTGATCTTGATCTTCTCTAGATGATTGTGGTGTACCTGCATTGTCTAGCTTGATAGAAACATCAGCAAATGTGAAGTTATCTAAATCAAAAAGCTCTGCAGGATTTGCTGGGATTTTCAGTGATGAAAGTTCATTGAACTTCACATTCAAAGTTTCTTCAACACACTTGGTCCTAGAGTTAAAAACTCTGTAGGCTTTAGCAGTCGTTGAGTATCCCAGAAGATAACCACAGTCAATTTTGGCTGCAAACTTAGATATAGAATCTTTTAAGTTCAAAATGAAGCATGGACAGCCAAAAACTTTAAAATAAGAAATCAGAGGTTTAATTTTATACAAAATCTCATAGGCAGTCTTTTGATGGCTGGGGTTAATCAAAACTCTTCTTTGGACATAGCAAGCAGTGTTTACACCTCTGCCCAGAAAGACAAGGGTAAACCAGAGTCTGCAAGCATAGTTCTTACTGATTCAATTAAAGTTCTATTTTTCATTTCAACCACCCCATTTTGCTCTGGAGTTCTTGGAATGCTATATTGTCTAACAATTCCTTTTGACTCACAAAAAGCATCCAACTCCCTATTTTTAAACTCTGTTCCACTGTCACTCCTAAAGATTTTTACTGGAAGATCAAATTGCTTTTCTACTTGTTTAACAAAGTTTTGTAAAATGACTGCAGTTTCATCCTTAGAGTGGAGAAAGAAGGTCCATGTAAACCTAAAGAAATCATCAACTATCACTAGGCAATACCTTTTGTGTTTTAAGCTCATGATTTGCACTGGGCCAAACAAGTCCCTGTGAAGCAATTGTAAACACTGGGTTTATTTGGACTCTTCAATTTTTGAAAAAACTTTTATGTTGTTTTCCTTTTAAGCAGGAAACACAATGTTCATCATAGGAAAATTGCTTGTGAGGCAAAACTCTTACAAGACTTTGTTTCGAGAGTGTGGTGATAGTTTTAAGATTTGTGTGTCCAAGTCTTCGATGCCATAACTCAGTCTCTTTGCTAGAAGCAACTGAGAATAAGCATGTTCCAGACATAGGATTATCTTTTAGAATATCTACCACATACACATTCCCACTTCTGTGTGCAGTGAGTTGTGTTTTGCTCTCAGCAATGATTTGATCAATCTTTTTAACAACCTATGGTCCCACAATTTGACAAGTTTTCTTAGTGAAGAAGGATCCATACCCTCTGTCACTCATTTGTGAGACACTCAGCAGGTTAAATTTCAGATTATCAATTAAATTCACATTTTCAAACTTGAGTTTACAAGCCAGAACTGACCCAGACCCTAGAACCTTTCCCTTTGAGTTATTACCAAAAGATATATCACCCCCCCATGAGCCATGAAGTCCTTGAGAAGGGCTCTACATCCTGTCATGTGCCTGGAACCTCCACTATCTACATACCATAAGCTATCAAGGCAAGTAGAGGATCCCTTTGTAGCAGCCATGAGAGCACAATCACACTCATCTTCACACACATCAATATTCCATGGGTCAGCATGAGAGTTCTTTTCCTCATCAGCAGCATTTTCCTTTTCTTCACTTGAAACCATTGTTTCATCACAAACTTGAACTTCATCAGTTTTTGACACTATCTCCATAGATTCAACACCTTCAGCAATTGGCTCTAAGACCGTTAAAAAAAATTCTTGTTCAACATCATTTTTGGCCATTAGAGCAAAGTTCTCATCAGTCAAATCCTCAGGAAAGCTACTCCGGTCAACATAACTTTGTGTGAAAAAGCTCTGTTGACCAACCTCTGCTGGACTAGCAGTGGTTTGAGCAGGTTATGTGATAATGGGTGCTTGTTGTACATGCACTTGAGGATGTGATGGTGCCTGAACATATTGAATTTGTGGAGCAGTGGATTGAACATAATGCACTGGAACAGTAGTAGCAGGATGTGCAAACTGGGCAGTGTTTTGAACATGTTGAGCAGGGGCATATTGGGAATAATTAAGAGTGTTTTGTGTGTGCTGAAGTCTAGGGCCAGGATGAGTCACTATTGGTCTAGAATTTTGAGACCTGCATTCTCTGGCAAAGTGTCCTAACCTATTACACTTATAACACTTGACTTTTGATTTATCCAGCCCAACCTTCAACCCCCCATGCAATCCTGGAAATTTCCTACCAGTTCTCTAATAGAATTTACTAGCCCTAACACTCAACAGGGCCAGTTGGTGCAAAATATCTATTTCTTCAAGATCAGAAGGTTCAAAGTGTTGCAAGTCATTCAGCTCAAAGGATAGATTGTCAGAGGTTTGGCTTTCCCCACTAGCAGTGAAAGCATAGATGGGTGCATATGTTTTAGATCTAAAGTTCCCACCAGAAGTAATATCTATATAGTGATCATAACTTTGGTCCTTACTGCTGCCAGATCCCTCTTCTTGGCCAAAAAGAGTTGTATTACCCAATGAGTAATCATCAGTCATTTTGCCAGATTGCAACTTCTTTTTCTGGTTTAACTCTCTCTCATAAATGAGGAGTATCCCATGAAGTTGTGTCAACGACATTTCTTTAAACCCAACAGATTTTCGTTTTACATACGCTACAGTCTCCCACTTATCTGGTAACGATATAAGGAAACGACTATTGACATTCGAATTAGGAAAAAACCACGTTCACCAGTCTAAGTTCACTGATGAGACAGCTATAACGTTCGAACTATTGTGTTAGAGACTCTCCTTTCAAGTGGCAAAACGTTTCATACTGCTGATTTAGAACTTCTCTGTTACTTTCTATCACTTCCTCAGTCCCACCGAATTGCTCTTTTAGTGCATCCCATAACTCCTTTGCACTATTTCAATGGAGTAGACCAACACAAATCTCATTGGGTAAGGCCGAAGCAACTATGCTAAATGCCTTAGCATCCAATTCAATTTTCTGGAAACCCTGCTCCGAAAAGTTTTCAGGATCTTTTGGCACTTATTTAGTTGGATCCTCTGTGCTTGGAACCATCGGAACGTGAGGTCCATAGGCAACAGATCTCTAGCAACCGGTGTTTTGTTGAGCAAGGATATGACCCATTCGTCATTGGCAAATGAAATATTCATTTCTTTTGAGCATCGGCGGTTTGAAAAAGGATCCAGAGTTGGCATCCTGTGTGTTTTGAGACATTTTCAGTTGATTTTACACAGATTTCTGTTTTAAAAACTTTGAACGTAATAAAACTCTGTTTATCAAGCAAAAACAAACAAACTAATAGCAGAGAGCTGATCTGTTCAAATCAAATCGATTGTTAGATCGAATTTGATGAATCAAGCTCTGATACCAATTGTTAGGATCTGAGTTTGAATTACTTGTAGTTTTTGTTTCAAAATGGAAAATGATTGAGTTTTAAAAGAGATTTGCAGCAGAAATAGATGGAAAACTTTTACTACAAGCAATGGTCGTTTGTTTTCATCATCATCATGCTTTCAAGTTGGTAAACTCGCATGTGATTCATAAACTCCCCCTCAGCCTTTGCAATTAAAGTTTGGTAGTAAGAAAATGCAGAGAAAATGATATGCAAAAGTTGATCTTTTAATAGACAAGTTTAAACTGTTACACAAGTTACCTATTTATACTAAACTATCTAACCACTGAGCATATTAAATGACGTCAGGGTTGATAGTGACAGGAAACTTAATGTAACTAACTACAAACACTGCTAATACTAACTATCAGTTCTTAGCACTGTTGTATTGATTATCTAACTAATGACTAAGCTCTGATCTCTATCCTCTGATCCTTGTAACTCTGGCAGACCTTTGCAACTTTTTGAAGTCAGATGATAGGGGACCAGTCTTTAGGGAAGGCAGTGTATGTACAACAGAGGTTGTAACCTCTGATAGTTTAACCAAAGCTCGGATAGTGTTATTTGGCTGTGTATCATCTGTTCCTTTCATGGGTTTCAATCCCAACAGTTATATGTTAACCATTGGTGTTGGAGGTGGTTGCATGATCCGAGTGAAAGCAATGAACCAACAGAACTGGTAGATTGTATTAGCTTGTTAAGTCAAGCTCAGATTGAGGAAGGCACTGACAGATGGGTTTGGACAAAAGATAAAGATGGCGAATTCTCAGTTAAGGTGGTTAAAAGATTGCTAAACTCCCCAAATTGTTCCAATAGCTTTGTGTTGGATTAGAATAAATGGTTGCCATCAAAAATCAATATTTTTGCTTGGCGTGCGGAAATGGAACGACTTCCATCAAAAATCAATATTTTTGCTTAGCTTTGTGTTGGATTGTAATAAATGGTTACTTTAACTACTTGTAAGTTGTGCAATGAAGGAGATGAAACCATGGATCATTTACTAACTTCATGCTATGTAGCGAAAAAGAATTATGCAATGGAATCACAATGAAATCATCGGCTTATTTTATTTGGTTAGCTTATTAACAAATCTAATCATGCATTAACCAAGATTGCAAGTATACGGTCCATTTAAACCCAACCACTGGTTCCAAGCCCTTATTCATAACCCATTAAGTTTAATTGCATCAGTCATCTATGGGTCTCACACTCAAAAGACTACACCGCCACTTAATCCCGTTTCAAGCTTATGAGAAAACTATCTTATATAACAAGCTTTTATATATTCCTGATTAATCTTTGATGGATAATGGATGATGGTTTTCGAGCTTAAGCATGTTTTTGTATACGATCACTTAGCGGACATACCTCGCATGAGTCACCATCCCCACGATTAATGTCATAAATTTCACGCATTTTCTTTTCTTTTTTAACTCAATATAGAGGGTATATACCGCATGAGTCACCATCCCCGCAGCAATACCATAGGCTTTGTCAATACATAGCAAGCTCATTAAATGGATAGATGGAATTTTTTTCGGGCACCACCTTGTTTCGAATTTATTCTCTTAAAAAGAAATAAGTGTGCCATTTAATCGGGATACTTATAAGCTTTTTATTTATAACAACAACTCTTATACTCTCTACGGTTTCAGTTTTGCTATAGCTCCTAAGGCGAGAACTCACAAGATTTCTAATCTTTAATATCTTATACCAATCCTGAGGAACCTTTCAACTGGCTAGGCCTACCCACATATCCTAAATTAGATGCGTTTTCAATCGTTATATCATCTCATATGTATAATAATTGAAAGCCAATAATTTAATTATACCTATCATTTTCCATTTTGTTGCAAAAATCTTTCGAAACATGCTCAATTTTGTTTTCAAAATTATTCAATTTTGGAGGATTTCACCCATTCCAAGAATTTGATATAATCAAACATACCAACCCTATCTCGAGTTACTGCATCCCCACACTTGGGATACATTACCCCAATGTATAATGCAATTCAAAATCTGAACTCAAGATATGCCACCTAACAATCCATGAAAAACTAACACCCTACTCGACATGACAAATAACACAATTTCCAACACAAAACTTCACACCACCAAAAACACAAAAACAACTAAAAACAGGATAGAGAAACACATGCACCTGATCAGAAAACAAGTGAATGTCTGCAATGGCGTACTGTCGCGATCAAGACCGGATAATACGCATCTAACGTAGGATTCCCTGATATCTCACCGCGGATGTTACAAAACATCCCCACACTTAAATCATTGCCCCCGTGAAGATAAACGCATAGAAACATGTCAAAACACAACACACCAACGAAACCAAACAAAATACAATACTCTACATCCTCGGGCTGCCTCCCGAGATCGCTAAGGTTTAGGTCTTCAGCTAGACCATACCTGACGCTCAGGGTGGTTTAGATGAACATTTGCCCTCCCATTTGTCTCCATACATCTCCATCCAATCTTTGGGGAGGGTCATAGCTTCACTTCGGTTAGGGTTAAGCTCAACATGGTTGACCTATCTAAACCCACCATCAGGTGGTTCCCTCTTCTCAGCTCTTTTTCTAGTCCACCTTCTTCGCATGATTCCTATCATCCTTCAACTCAGACCTGAAAAAATTACCACTAGAACTAATCTCATCAGTAGCATCGGCGAGACTCAAGTCGTCAAGAAGATCGTAAGCAATAGACTTTAAAAATACATTAAAGTACAACTTACGATTCTGGTAGCTCAAAGTGACCATACCATTCCTATAATCGATTTGAGCATTTGCTATATACAGGAATGGTCGTCCCAAAATTACCTGCGGTTGGGCGTAGGTCTGTGCTGGTGCATAATCGACCACCATGAAACCGATCGAGTAGTAGAACTTGTCGAGCTGGATTACAACATCTTTCACAACCCCCCGAGGTTGTTTCAAACTCGTGCCTGCGAACATCACCATGCTATCATACGCTTGAAGAGGACTAAAGTCATATTGGTCATACAAACTACCAGGGAGAACGCTCACCCCCGCTCCGTAATCCAACAAGGCACGATGGATCTTAAATTTTCCAACCCGGATTGGAACAACCGGTTCCCCTAGATCCACTCCATTTGGTTCTTCATTAGCATCTGTTACACTTGCAATCACATGAGGAAACAGACAAGCCGTTATCAAAACAATTATTTTTTGGGCCAAGGTTTACCCCTCTGATCAGTATGTTCTTTGAATTCTTTGGATTCGTCTGCGTGTCACTCGGCAGCTTCGCATTCTGCCGCTTCAACTCTGTGAATGTAGGATCGGACCCAACTCATGAGCTACCGGTGTGATTTGCTTAGCTAACAGAGGTGGAATTCATTGTTAACCGAGTAAACAATCAATCGACAAGTATGACGATACTGTTTAACACGTCTGAATCTTGTATTAATCAACTTGAATAGATTACAGACTCGATTTGAGCAGGGCTTCGCCTCTGGTCTCCATAAACAACATGCTAGACTAACATCCCAAGTCACCTATTTATAGGCTTGACAAGATAGCACCAAGTGACTGGGACAGAAGGAATTTTCGCACGAAAAATTTCATGCGAAAATCCCTCATAATTTTCGCGGAAATACATAACTTCTAACGTAAAACATTTGACACTGCGAAACTCTGTATATACAACAGACTCATCCTAGACGTAGGCAATAGACATACGTGCACCAATAGACTCCCCCTGGATGTTGCCACAGTCTTGGATGGTCTTCAAAACTTTTCTTCAAAAATCTGACTTGTTTTAACCAAAAAAAGGCTTTCGACACTCCTCAGAAGGAATAAGAGTTTGATCTATTGGAGGAGGTCGATTGTATGTGTTGCCAAACTTGAATCTTTCTCGAGTAGCAAGCTTTTGTCTTTCTTCAATCCTTGCCTCCTTTTTATTTTCCTTTGTTTTCTCTTTTGCTTCAAGCTCTCTCCAGGATGTGTTCCATGATTTACCTGAATGAATATAATGAGCATAACACACGTTAACAATCTTTTGGAACTGCAGAGCTTGAGCTTCATTCTTATCTTCATAACTGATCTTTACAAAGAATAGACATTCAATATCTTTCTTTGAACAGTTGACCAACCACATAGGATCCAACACACGAATCCCTCTCCATACCCCATAGATACGCTTGTGAGCAATGACAGACTCTGATAAAACTTCAGTAATCTTCCAAGAGTCTTCATCGGGTTCAACACAAATAACAGCTTCGCCTGTACTAGAATCATAATTCCACATTTAAAAATCTTGTAGAAGTCTTGTTCCATTTTCTTGAGAGGCATATTCTTCATTGCATGTGGTCGCTTGACAATCAACGTGACATCCTTCTCTTGAGTAGCTGGATCAAATCTTTGTGACCTTTCTTGGGTAGTGTGGCTTCCATCATGGAAAGTTGTGCTTTGCTTCTTACTTTATCACTTTCCATAACTCCAAATCATGAAACTTGATCTTTAACTTGAATAACTTGCATTGTGTAAGCTCTGTTACATCCTAATGTGGCAGTGTTTTCATATCTTTCAAATGCTTGAAATACTGAACCCCAAACTCTCTTTTGATAGTGTACACATCCATTTCTTCGATCCATCCCTAGCTAATAATATCTCCTAACGAAGCATCAGGATCTCTAGTAAAGAAAGCCAAAGGACGTAAGAACTTACGCTCAACCGAAAGATCTTTAAACCATTTCTTTTCATCTAAATAATCTCTTCCTTATACATCTGTTGAGGTACTGACCCACACTTCACAGCCTCTTCAACTTTACTCTTCAATAATTCCTCATTCTCAGATGCAAACATTTCTGCAAAGGTCGGGAAGACTCCTGTACCCTCTCCAGCATACGTAGCATCATTGTCATCAGAATCATCTAAATCCCAATCTTTGATAACCACATGATCATAATTTTCAGCATCTGGAACAGGCTGGAACACATAGTCATTAGGCTCGACACTTGTGTTATTCAGATCATCTTCAAAATCAAACACAAATGATTCTTCGTTTAGACCATACAATTCTACTAGCTCGGCCTTGGAGAAATTATGCACATTTTCCCCTTCTTCAACATCATGCTCTAGATAGAATATTCTTGGTTTAGGCATAACAGGAACAGACAATGATGAATTCGCTGTGAGGATTCCTGCTTGCCCTGAGCCTTGAGCCAAAACACTGGACTCCCCTTGAAAAATATCTGCAGAATGTTGGTTAGCATAGTCGATCAAGTACACAGAAATGTCTAGTTTTTCATTAATAATATCATCAGATACACGAACCCCTGAGCCATCAACATCCTTATCATCCTTCCTACGTAACACCACTATCAACTTCTACATCCTTGAAATAAGACTCAACTTTAATTTCTTGATCCATTTGTCGCTTCTTTTCTCGCTTCCTCTCCATAAACTTGTGATGTTTCTCAGGAAGCCCTGAATAATCAATCTCTACCTCTTGTGGCAATCCTACCATGAAAAACCATGGAGGAGGAGGCTTGTAAACAACCATATCAAGACATACTGGCATGGATTCAGCTTCCGGCACAGCTTGATCGATCACAGGCTCTTCAGACACTATAACCTCCGCTCTGACTCTTTCTCAACAAATAAACATTCTATTTTCTTTTTCCCTTTGCTTTCTGCATTAGAAATTACCATAGAAGCTTGTTTTTTTTCTACAACTCTTTGTCTAGCTTCCTCTCTTTCAGTCTGTTCAATCTCATCTGCTACAGAAATCCCAAGAGCTCTAACAAGAATTTTCTTCATCGCCTTAATCTGCCTGTTGTTTGACGTTCGTTCGGCCTCGTACCCGTCCATCTTCTTAATCATTCTTTCATTTTCTGTTTCTTAGCTCTTCAGAGTTGCCTTTAAAACTTCTCTCTCATTTTCCAACACTTTATTCTTTCTTCATAAGCAGACACATTCTGGCTTGCATGCATAAACCTGTCATTATCATTAGTCACAATCCTCAGAATCTCCCTTATACTATCTCTGTCCGACTCAAGGACCTTGATTCGTTCCCAAGCATTCTTTAATTAACTTGTAATTCTCCCAGCCTTCCTTCATATACTTTGTCAACTGTAAAGTCTTCACCTCCCAGCATATCTCCAAAATCAAGATTTAAATCATCAAACCCTGTATCAAATGTTTCTTGAGTTGGGTGAGATGCAGATGGTGGCACAAGTTGCGAAGCAACAGGAGGCGTAAGAATAGGAGGACGTGGAGGAGACGACATAGGAATATCTGCAGTAGAGTGTTGTGGTGGAGGAGATTGCGGTTTTTGTGGAGATGTAGGACGAGGAGATGGTTGTGGAGGAGGAGGAGCAGAAACTTTGGTAGATGTTGGAACAACAGGAGGATCTGCAGCTTTAGTATTCAATTTAATCCTGAATTTTCCTGTAGCAGACTCAGGCTTTTTCATAACAACCCTCTTAACACGTTTAGCAGCTGGCTTTCTAGCAGGTTTAACCACTATGATCTCCCCCTCAGATTCAGATGGAATGAAGTCAGTATCATCATCTCCAACCTCTTTCCTCTTCTTATCTTCTAATTCCTTTCTTTTCCTCTCCTCTTCTTGCTTCTTCAATTTATCTTCAGAATCAGGACCATAAGATGATCTGTTATCATCACCATCACCATCACTATCACCTCCTGTAACAGAACCAAAAGCTTGAGGTTCAATATTCGCCACCATAGACGCAACATTCACCACATGTGCTTCTTCTTGAACAGGTTCAGAACTAGGAACTTCTTCAGTCTCTAGTTCATCTATCAACCCTGTAGCAACACTGGGTTGCTTCTTTTGACATTTAGGGGAAATGATGAAGTTCCCGGAGTTTTCTTTCTTTTGGAGGTAGTAGAGGTGGTTGGAGCCTTTTGACGTGTGTAGTGTGACCTCTACTCTTTTGGCCATCGCCTTTGACAAACCAGTAACTGTGTTTTTCCTAAAAATTTTCCATCGCTTCCAACTCTTCTTTCTCATCCCCACTTCCCTCATTTCTCCATCTCTCACATGGAGGAGCTTGATAGTTTTTGTTGACGAATAATCCAAAGATAGGCTTGAAAGCCGGTGCCTTTCCACTTTTCCGGTAATTGCTGTAGTTATGAAGATCGGACGGAGACATGTGTTCCAACTCTAACAAATCATCATCATCCTTTTCCAACTATGGATGCAAGTGGTCAAGTATCATTTGTATAAATCTAGGATACTGCCAGGATCGACCCTTTCTTAGATTTAATACCATCTGCTTAAACACCAACTTGCTGAAGTTGTAGGGCTTGTTGAGAATAAGGGCAACGATCATACACATCTGGTAGTCAATCAGATCGTCCCATCCCCCCTTCCTATGACTGAAAGATCTTGTAACACAATGAGCAAGGAATAGATATGGTAAACCGAGTCTGTTGATCTTGTACGGTGCTGAGTTCATATACCTGTTGTATCCCATTCTAAAGAAGCATCCTTTCACCATCTTTTCAATAAATCCCGTTGGGCAGTCACTTTTGTCATCAATATCTAGAACTATCCGTATCAGTTCCTCTATAATTGTGACTGTCACATCTTGATCTCCGATTCTTACGCCTGACACAATAGCCCTCGGCTCTTGCTGTAATTCTGCTGCATCCCAGAATCTCTCAATATGTGACTCATATATATCTGGCTGCGCTGTAAGAGCATGGAATATTGGTAAACGTGTCATGAACTCATGGTAGTGTGCATACGACGCATATTCAGGCACATCCTCATCCCATAAGCAACATGAGTTGTGCATTGCCTGAAAAACTGCAGATTTATCCTGTAGAACAAAGAGACACAGAAAAGTTAGACAAAATTTTCAAACACAATAACCAACAAAATTTTCGTATGAAAATTTAAGTTACTATTATAAAATCTGATCAAGAATTTTCGTGCGAAAATATAACGATTTTCGTGCGAAAATATCTATCCTCCCCAAGACAATCTCCAAACTTTGAACCGGTGAACCTAGGCTAAAACTACAGATTTAACACTTATGAGATCAATTTTAAGTTTTACCGGCTAGTTTAACCTAAATCAACGTATTAAGTCCGAATCGGTCCAAAACCATTAAAGTTATGGTTTGTTTTTGATGGTATGCCTTCACCATTATAAGAGGTGTGCCAATCAACCTCCCTAATGTGGAAAATGTGATCGAAAGTGAGTAGAAACAGAGTTTTACTCAAAATCGCCAACGGACAGAGAGAGTTGTTGCAGACAATAGATTTAAATATGTCTCAAACTCTCTTATATATATAGGCAAATTTTTCGTGCGAAAATATTGCCCAAATTTTCATACGAAAATTTTGGCTTTATTTTCGTGCGAAAATTTTCACTCTTTAAACTTTCTAAATTTTTCGTGTGTTTTCAGTTTTATTTACCCACTCAGTTGACCAAGTCCATGTTAATGACCTTGTTTAACTGATTTGGCTACCAAGTCCAAGTTAATGACCTTGGTTAACCGTGTTTTGATCAAAACTGATACTTCCTTTTTGATTTTAAGTTTCAAATTAATGAACTTTTAAACGTTTCAAACCAGACCTTGTTTCCAGATTAGCTCCCAGCCCATGGTTTCTTAGCTTTCTTTCAGCATTCTGTCGCTTTTGACTTTCAAGATCCGTTTTCCATCACCGGCAGTCAAAAAACTAAATTAGAATAGAAAATCTTTTTGAATTTTTGAATATTTCTTAACCTAAAGATACTTAAAGTAATATTTACAGACATATTTTTGCGAGTTTGTGTTAGAGGATCATATCAGTTTATTATTAAGACACATTACTAGTACCGTTGCTCTAGATAAAACTTTAAGTTCTTAAACAGGTTTTCTTTAGATTGTCAGTATACTGATCCACTTAAACCTCTACACGTTTCTCAACTGCTTCAAGATACGTTAGGTAATTTTTATCAACTTGGCCTAATCTGTATTTCCTACCTCAGAATATACTCCCGCATCGAGATTCCCTAGATTTCATCTCACAGGTGAATATATCTAATGATATCTGTAAAGGGGTAAAATGCGAAACCTTGAGAGCTCAGGTTAGTACTTCCGTACAGAGAAAGAGATAAAAGCTCGACTTTAGGTGGTGTTCCTCTTGGGAATCTTTTAATTTTTGTACTGCAGAATGTCGTATCTTTTTATGAAATTTTTCTTCATTTTTTATGCATCTTTGGGGGTGAAAAGTACGAAGGCATTATACAAGATCTAGGCCATTGCCGACATAAAATAAGAAGAACTCGTATAATACCCCAGGTATCAACTAAATATAAAGACATAGTATCTCAGAATCTAGTATTCTCTCAAACGAAATTTCGGAGTACTAAGTCCATATATCCGAGAGATGTTAAGCCACAGATTTACCAGTTTATCTTTTTAGGTTTATATCCTGAAAGCATTTTACTGAACGTGCGAAGCCTGTTGGCACATCCTTAGAAAGACCTGTTTAGACACCTTTTGACGATACATTTCCTTAGCGTACTACAACGGTCCACTGATGTACTATCATCTCCTCTTATACACAAAACTCTTTTTGTCTTTTTTAATGTTTTTTGTAATTTTTTTCAAATATTTCAATGTTTTTGTATTTTTCACAACTTTTTCTCCCCCTAAAATCAAAAACATATTTTTGGATTTTTGTTTTTAAGAAAGCATGAAAAATATTTACAGAAAAACATGTGACACACCGATGAGGATCACATCATGACATCGTCATCCTCAAATTCAACCTCATAAACATCCCCCGATGTCAGATTCTTTAAACCATTTAATTTTGAAAGATTTTGACATCTTGCTATGTCAAAAGCTTTGGTGTAAAAATCTGCTTTTTGGTCATCAGTGTGGATTTTCTCAATTCGTACCAACCTTTTCTCGTGATAGTCACGGATAACGTGGTATCGAATCTCAATATGTTTATTGCATGAGTGTTGACAAGGATTGACTGTGATATCAATAGCCGCCTTGTTATCTACATATTTGGGCGTATCAAGAAATTGCAGTCCGAAGTCTCTCATCTGTTGTTCTATCCATAAAATTTGGGAACAAAAATTGGATGCCGAGACGTATTCAACTTCACAAGTAGAGAGAGCGACCGTGGTCTATTTCTTGCATTGTCACATTACCAAACGAGTTCCGAAGAACTGGCAACCAGCCGTTGTAGATTTAGCATTCAGCTTGCAGCAACCAAAATCTGAGTCAGAGTAACCCGCAAGGTTGAAGTCGTCATGTCAAGGATACCACAAGTCGGTGCTTGGGCATCCTTTTAGGTAGTGCATGATTCTTTTGACGATCAACAAATGTGATTCCTTTGGGTTTGACTGATATCTGGCGCAAAGGCATGTGGGGTACATGATATCTGGTCTCGAAGCTGTGAGATACATCAAGGATCCGATCATGGAGCGATATAATGTTTCTTCAACACTTTTTCCATGTTCGTTAGGGCAAACGCCATGGTTTGTGGCTAAAGGGGTAGATGCGGGTTTAGTTCCTGTCATGTCAAATCTCTCCAATGGTCATGAACATACTTCGCTCGATGAATGAAAATACTGTCTGATAGTTCCTCAACCTGAAGCCCCAAAAAGAATTTCATATCTCCTATAGCCCTCATTTCAAATTTCTCTTTCATGACTTTCTCAAAGTCCTTACACAGCTGTTCATTTGTTGATCCAAAGATGGTATTGTCCACATAGATTTGTACTATAATTAATGTCCATCCACTTCCTTGGTAAAGAGGATACTGTCTACTGTTCCTCTGGTGAAGCGGTTAGCCAAAAGATGTTTGGAAAGCGTCTCGTACCAGGCTCTCGGAGCCTGGTGTAAACCATATAGTGCTTTGTTCAGTAGACCTTATCCTTGTGTATCGGATCGACAAACCCCGGTGGTTGTCCGACGTACACCTCCTCTTTTACCTTACCATACAGGAAAACAAACTTTACATCCAACTGGTACCTTTAAAACCTTTCCATGAGGCAAATGCCAGGAAAATGCGGATAGCTTCAAGACGAGCGACTGGGGCATAAACTTCATTATCCCTTCCTGCTGATGAAAACCTTGGACTACGAGCCGAGCTTTGTTAAGTACAACTAATCCTCTATCATCTCTTTTGCACTTGAAAACCCACCGCTTGTTATCTTTTTCTGCTTTGGTGGTAGATCAACAAGTTCCCAGACTCCAAGTTTCTGGAATTGCAACAATTCTTCTCGCACTGCTTCCACCTAACTTTCATCTTTAAGAGCATCTATGTAGTTACCTGGTTCAACCTGAGAAACAAAACAACTATGAGAAATCTAGTTTGGAGTGGAGCAACTTTAGAATAAAAGCAACTTAGATCCTTATTGATCTGATTTTGTGTTTTCACGCCAGCTTGTAGTTCTCCAATGATGTTATCTGTTGGATGGTAGGAGACTGATCTCGGCATTACTTCGCCTGGAACATATAATGTGCTTTCCAAATTTGTGATATGCTGATCAGCAACTTGTTCTGAAGAAGTAGCCTCATTTCTTGCACTGGTTTCTGCTGTTTGAGTGTTTAGTAACCTGTAATTTCTTCTGATCCTTAATCGGAACTGGATCCCCCATCATCAAAGGTAGGTGCTCTTTAAGGATCTGTATTCGCTGGCTGAACAGAAGATGGTTCAGCAATATTCTGAACTGATGTGACTACAGGTTCTGTCTGAATGTTGCTCGGACCTGCTTCAGAGGAATTTGTTGCTGGTGGAGAAATTACCAATGGTCGTGTAACTTTCTCTTGGTTAGATATCTGATGTTGTTGAAATAACAAGAGAAGTTCTTCCTCGGATGGTTCTTCTGGCCGGTCAAATGAATTCCACAACCCTTCGTAATTGAACAGCCAAGGATCTCAAGGTTTTTGCATAGATATTGTGTATCTCTGGCAATCAACATGTTGAGCAATGATAACCTGATTCATGCTTGGAAGATAGACTCTCTTTTGTGGACTTGCATACCCTACGAAGAATCCTTCTAAAGATCTGGCTCCAAATTTTTCCTTCCGGGTCCAATACAGTACACGGTGATCCAAAAGGTTCCAAAAATTTTAGATTAGGCTTTCGCTTGGTTAAGAAGTTCGAAGCATGTCTTTTTATGAGGCTTGACAGTCATTACACGTTTAAGAGTGTAACATGCAGATGCGACTGCTTCACTCCATAAGCTAATAGGCAGTTTTGAATCAGCAAGCATCGTGTGTGTAGTTTCAATTAACGTTCTGTTCTTTCGTTCAGCTACTCCATGTTGTTGTGGAGTATAGGGGGCACTGAACTCATGATGAATACCCTGAGCGTTGTAGAATTCGAGCATTTTGTTGTTTTTAAACTCAGTACCATTGTCACTTCTGATTCTTTTGATAGCCAAATGGTAAAGATTTTCAATCTTTCGAAACAAGATCATCAAATTTTCAAACGTTTTATTCTTTCTTTCTTGAAAGAAAACCCACGAGAACCTTGAATAGTCATCGGTGACGACAAGGCAGTAAGGATCTCCAATAATACTTTTCACATTAACTGGTCCGAAGAGATCCATGTGTAGCCTTTCCAGTGGAAGCTTGATCGAATTAAGAAGCTTTCTTAGGTGTGATTTCTTATGCTGCTTCCCATTTTTGTAGCTAAGACAATCATCAGATAAATGAAAACTCTTGAGATTTACCCCTTCCACTAAGTCGTTGTGCACCAAAAAGTTCATCTTCCTTAGGTAAATGTGACCCATTTTCCTATGCCATAGAATTGATTCCTTTTCAGTGGCTTTTGATACAAAACACTGACCTTCCTTTGATGTAGTGGATGCTATGCTCATGAGGATCCACTCCTCGGGAATTATGAAACCCGGTTTAAGAATAAGACACTCTTTGTCGTTGAAATGAGTTGTGAACTTCTTATCGCAGATCTGTGAAATGTTCAATAAATTGTTCTCAAGCTCAGCAATATAGTTCACTTTATCGAATGATACCACTCCGTTGGTAAGAATTCCTTCTCCCACGATCCTGCTGCCCTGAGTTCCAGAAAACCCAACATAACCTCCCCTGATAGCTTTTACATTGTATAGCAAAGCTGACATCCCCGTCATGTGCCTAGAAGCTCCACTGTCCATGATCCACTTTGAAATGATAGACCTCAGAAGCCCCTGCACAGATGAAAAACATATTACTTAAAAAGAGAGACCCAAGCCCTTTCGGTCTTGGGTGGGATGGCAATGTCGACCTTTGGAACACTTGCACTGTTGATTTCCTTCTTAGTCTCAACCCATTGTCCAGTCTTCGATTCTATCTTACCTTTTGGTTTGACTGGAACATTGGTTGATTTTATGATCACAGAAGATGTTTTTGTTTTGGCTACCCAGGTTTGTGTCTTAGAAAATGCTTTTTTGATGTAAAGATTTGATCCCTTCTTTTCATTTTTCTTTGATGTTTCACCTACTTCATAGTTTGAAAATATTTTAACTGTTGATTTCTCATTAAGATTAGGATCATCATTTCTTTTCAAAATTTTCGTGGGCACAAACTTTGGACCCTTTTTCTTCTCATCTACTATGAACCTCCTTTGTTCATGAACAGGTTTTGGATGATTTTGAGAACATTGTCGTGCAATATTCCCAACTTTGTTACATCTGTAGCATGTTCTACTGTTGTTTCCAACAGTGTGTTCCAAAGCTTGTTATCGAAGCTCTTTTTCTTTCTTAAACTCATCATTGGTTTGTTTGTTAATGATTTCTTTTTCATTAAAAGTGCTTGTTCCAAAGACAAACTCAACTTTCTTGGTGAATTTTTTTTATGAGACTTGTTAGTTTTCTTCTTTTCAAACCCAAACACATCCCTTTTGTTTTCAGGATAACTTCTTCCTCTTGGATGAACAGAATTGTTGGAATTCTTTGGTTTGGAATAAAAACCGACAACTTTCTTTTCAAGATTAGATGTGTTAACTTCAACGAGTTTAAAGAAATTATCAACAGGGTCTAAGTTAACATTCTGGGTTAGGAAATCTTCATCAGTATATAGTTTATCTGATCCTTTTAGTTTGTAGATTACTACATTAGAATCATCATTTAAACTATTATCTGATGCTGAGATAAAATTTTCATGAAAACTTTTCTAACTTCCAGAAAGTGAACGAGACTCAGACTTCTCTAGGTTTGACTCAGCACTCTCATAAACTGTGCTGTCAGACTCATTTTCAAAAACATTTTCAACCACTTTGGTTACCACATCAGATTCACAATCCTTTCAGTTTTTGAATAAGTTACATCAATATCCTCAGGTAGCTCATCACTCTTTAGAGTGAGCAATTTTAAGTTCAGCGCCTTTTCCACCCCATCTGGTTGTTTCATAGCATAGCTATTCCACATGGGTGGTGGAACTTGATTGTAACATTTTCCATGGTCTTAATCATTTTCTTACCCTCTTTGCTGTTATTAGTTTTCGGAAGAATGTGATCAAGGACAAACATACTGGTAGAATAACTGACTAACAATTTGTTAACTCGTTCAGCTTCAATTTTAGTTTTCTCCAATTCACTTTTCAGCTCAACAATTTTGTTAATGTGGAGATTAATGGCCATTTGTTTGTCCATTACAGTTTCTTTGAGCATTGAAAGTGTTTTATCCTCTTCTTTGATTGCTTTCTCATACTATCGAATGGTCCTGCTGAGTTTATCATATGATTCTTTCACACTATTATAATCATATGATAACTTATCATTGTATGATTTAAGTTCTTTAAATGCTTTTTCTTTTTCAGCACATTCTTCACAAGCTTTGTCACATTTCAAGCATGTACTGACCATTTCGACAGTTTGAGTTTTGGTTGTTTCTATTACTGTTTCAACCTTATCTATATGTTCTCCCACACTGACTCCCTCTTTGGTATTGGCCATAAATGCTTTGTTGGCAATGTCAGTTAAACTCTCCAGTGTTACAGGCTTGGTTACGTTGATTATTTCCACACATTCTGCTTTTGTTACATCATTGCTTTCTTCTTGGTGGCTTGAATCAAAACTTCCTACAAAAGTTTTAAGAATTGTGTCAAACAAACAAGGTTTAGGAGTACCTCTCAGACATTCTTCTTCTTCTGATAATGATCTGAAATAGTCTGCAAGAACTTCTTCCATCTCTTCTTCTTAGACTTCCTCTGATGATTCGGTCTCATCCATAATTTCGGCTACTAGAGCAAGACTTTCTTTCTTTGTAATGAAGTTGTTCCAATTGAACCCTTCATCCTCTTGCGTGACCACTAGAGCTTTATCTTTTGAGTTTGAAGGTCCGTCTTCGATTTGCACCATTCTTTTCTCGGGCTATGGTCAGTGGTAAATTGCCTTCTTGTAGTAATCATCCCCAAATGGATTATGATTTCCTTTTACTTCGCGATTTGGACATTCACGCTTGAAGTGTCCTTTCTCCCTACATTTAAAGCATGTAACTTTGGATTTATCAAACCCGAGTTTTCCATCAAGACCTCTCAAATCGTCTCTCCCTGTGATTTCCATGAAGCGCTGAGCTCTACGAACCACCGATGCCATACACCACATAATATCAATCAACTCCATCTCTTCTGGATCAATCTGGTCATAATCTTCTTTTGTCATTTCTGGATTTCCGATTCTCCCAGCTACTAAACTTTCATAAGATTCCAGAACTGTTGCAAGGGTAATACGATGTGTTGCTTTGCGGTTTACTCGCTAAAGTCTTGAGCATTCTGAAGGTTTACTGCAATATTACATTGTAGTATTCGCTGGTTGGAATTGGATTGATTATGTTGGTTGTTTTGTGGTTGGTTGGAGCTTTGAGACGATTGTTGCCCTTGTGAATATTTGGATTGAAGGAAGCAAACGATTGAAATCCACTTGACTGATTTGAAGGTTGACTTGCGTTAGAACTGGCACTGAAAGCTTTTTGAATCTTTGGGCTCTGAATAGGTGTATTAGGATTTCCTTTGTGGTACAAACTTACATCCTGTTGTGAGTTCGACCTTTTGCTTTTTTTCCATTTTTTGCATCTCTAATTCATGCCCGTCTAATTTCTCGATAAATCTTGGCAAACTAAGACTATCATACTCTGCTCCATTCTTCATGATGGTTAGATATGTGACCCATTCTCCTTCAGGTAGCGAATCTGCCAATTTATCGACTAATTCTTCATTTGTTTTAACAATTCCCATTTGTTTCATTTGAACTACCAGGTGGCAATATCTTTCTATGAGCTGTTTCATTGTTTCACATTGAATGAGATTGAAAACTTCAAATTCCTTGTTCAACAATGCTTTCTTTCCCTTTCTGAGCTGAGTACTTCCTTGTGCCCTTAAATGTAAAGCAAGCCACAATGACTGAGCATCGTCGTCATGTTGCAAGAGAACCAAGATATCTTCCTTTATGGATTGTGGTAGAAGATTCATCATCTTCTTCTCATTAATATATTTATCTCGTTCGTCATCGGACAGACGAGCCAAAGTCTTTTCAAGACCAACTTCGTTAAGCGGTGCTCGTTACTTGTTCTCAATTGCAAATCAGCAATTAAAATTCGTTGCCTGAACCCAGTTCTTGAACCTCTCACTCCAACTTTCGTAATCCTCTATGTTCATGAGTTTCGGAGGCTTTGTAGTGGTTCCCATTTCGTTTTCGAGATTCATATTTTGAGCTGCTACGGAGGTTGTGACTGCTTGTGTGGCAAACGCGTTGTAAAAATCTTCCTCACCTGACATCTTAAAAATACTTTTAACAGGAAAAAATTAGAACTGGTTAGCCTGACGCAAACTGAATAACAAGGACTGACAAACAATTTTCGTATGAAAAGTGAATTCGTGCGAAAAATTTTTGTACGAAATTCTACTTACTGATACTTGAAACTTTAAAGATTTAAAAAACTTATTTTCGTACGAAATATTGGATTTTCATGTGAAAATTTTGATCTGTTTCGAGCACTTGTTCACAATTTCATGTTTTCAGCAATTTCAAGCATGATTTTGATGAATTTTAGGTTTGTATGTTTCAGTGATTTGTTTCGAATCAACTTTAACACATCATACTAAAAACCTAGTCCAATTTGTCCATGAAATCTCTGGGTCCGGATAGCGGCGGTTTTAGACGGAAGTTTGGGCGTTAGATAGCAGATTCGGTAGAAGGTTATTAAAGAATGGTGTAGAAGTAGAATGCAGCGGAAGTCATACGTTTATTCATTCATACCGAAAGAGCATACATCTTGTCAGGCTGGCGGAGTTCCTGGAGAGAATCCGCCAGCGCCTCCCCTTAGGGAGCTTCCAAAACTTACAAACAAATGAACACACAACACATATATATAGGGATGAGATTTTCGTACAAAAATGACACATATTTTCGTACGAAAATTGGCCATTTCGCACGAAACTGACAGATTTCGTACAAAATGTGTCCATTTTCTCATCCGACGTTCGTGCTCGGGTCGTGTGTTCGTTTCTAAACTATACAATATTCAACACACGCTCTAACTAGTCTATTCGCACAGTGACGGACACAACGTGCATCAACAGATTCCCCCTTGTCCGTGACTGTCGAGGCTTTTTCTTGACCTTGGAATCTCTGAGCCGTGTTTGAATATTCTGCAGCTTTCAATCAAAGTATCTGTCGAAGTCGTGGAACGTGTCAACAGATTCCCCCTTAATTGATGATCCAGGTTTGCATTATCAACATTAAATTCCCCCTGAAATCTCCAGTTCAGAACTTTGTTTGCACGGTTTCCAACCTCCTCTGATTTGCTTGATCGACAAATTTTCTTGAATAAACACCAACAACTAATCAGTGCAGCATCTCTGTTTCTTTGTTAACCACATCCGTGTTCGGTTTAGCGCATATCTCTCATGCTCGATACTCTGATCTTCAAGACCCAACCGGCAATTGATAGAAACTTCGAATTACCACACCAGTAACCTTCAAGTCAATGAATACCCATGAAGATCTGAAATCCTGATTTCCGTAATCATATCATAAGCACACTCCTGGAAAGATAGATTAGCAAATCGGTAATCTTTTCAACCAGCAAATCTTCATCTGAATCAAACTATCTGGTAACACATCAAATCTGAGAAACGTTCATCCGTGATCAAAATGACATTCTTCCTCTTCAGTCACAATGACAGATATATAGCTATCTCCACTGAACCTGACGCCTTGAAACTCCAAAACATCCTCATTTTCGAATTACTCGCGAAAATAATTCATTTACGTTGCAGAGTTAAAGATAAGCGGTCATGTATACATCAACCTCACATCGAAGATCAGGACCTAAATCCTACATCCCTTAAGCATCGACCTGTATCATGATCTGAAAATTCTGAACTTCCTCTGATCACGAAATCCCAAGCATAATCTATTTCGTGGGCAACTGGTACACATCTTTGTTCTGAAAGATCCGATTCCATAAATCATCCTCTTTGTCATAAAAGGTAAACATCTAGCCGTGGTTGGAGCGCATGGGGCACTGAAACTACAAGACATCCCTATTTCCGACGGTTAGTCCGCAAAATAGTTCATTTGCAATGCAGAGTTAAATTGGATACGTTGCACCACTAAGCAGTCGTGTGTGCTTCCGCGAACTTGACGACTGCCGGGCATTTAGCCGTGGTCGGAGCGCACGGGGCAATGAAACTACAAGACATCCCTATTTCCTTGCGGTTAGTCCGGAAAATAGTTTATATGCAATGCAGAGTTAAAATGGGTTATCCGTATCACTAAGCGGTCGTGTGTGCTTCCAGGAACTTGACGACTACTAGGCATAAATGTGACCATTGACTATAGAATCTGATAAACAACTCCTCAACAAGAACTCAGTTATGCGACCACACTTTTACGAAGAATAGACATCAACCTGATCTCATCACTAATGCTTCACCAGATAATCTGCATCGAAAACCACCCGAATGCTAGCTGCACGTCCGAATTTCAAAAAATGCCAGAATTTTCAATGTTTTGACAAATTTTTATTCCCCCTCATTTTTAGCAAATTCTGACGTTTTGGGCATCGTCCCACAAAACCCAAATTTTGCGAAAATTTTTCCCAAAATTGCGGTTTTGACGAAATGCGGATTTGACGCTAGGCCCATTGAAAGTCCCAATATCTTCAACATTTTGTGACCGTATCATCAAATCTGTACTCTGAAGCGCTAGATGGTGTCCCCGAACACGCCGAATCTGACGTTAAAATCTCGAAAAAATTTCTATCATGAAATTTTTTCTGGACACTCATCTCGTCAATACGATCAAAAAATATTTTCCAATGCCTTTTTTTGGCAACCTCACTTATTTTTGCACGAAAATGAGATTTTGGTGTTGGTGTATATGTCTGTTGCCTTCGTCATTACACGAGAACAAGTCTGGAATAAACGAGAGTTTATGAATACCGAACAAGACAAAGTAGATATCCAAGAGGGAGTCTATTGGTGCATAATGTCTATCGAATAGTCTTGTATCGAGTTTGTATAGAATAGGTGAAACGAGGCGTATTTATGTGTATTTTAGGAGAAGTTCGCTCGAGGGTGTTGATGAGAAGTCAAGTTCGGCCGAACTTGACTAGGTCAAGTTCGGGCGAACTTCTTTCCATCTCCAGCGAACTTCGTTGCCTATAAATACCTAGCTTGCCCAATTCATTTGTAACTTTGTCAAATCAGAGGCGAAGCTCTGTCGGATCCGGATCTCGAATGTATTGAACTTTAGATCAATGAAAACAACTATTAAATGAGTAATTCTTGTTATTTGGTTAACTTGTCATTAGTTTCCGCTTAATCAGACAATAGATAACAAATTTAGGTTCCCGTGCTAATCATGGATATTCCTAAAAGTGGTATCAGAGCCTGGATACTTGAATTGTTGAAATCAAGACAAGAATCTCTCTATTTCATCTTCATTCTTCTATTTTTTCTTAACTTTTGAACAAAAATGAAGAATTCATGGACAATTTCTGTTCAAATTTGAATATGTCATGTAAAACACACTAATAACAAACCCATGAGAGTTTGGACATCAAATTTAAATATTTTGATATCAAAAAGTTGCAAAAACCATGTTATTGAAACAAGTCATGGCCGAACTTAACATCAAGTTCCCTGAACTTAATAAAATCTCACTGATTTTCATCAAGTTCGACCGAACTTGATAGGTTTTACAAGATTTTTGTTAGATGTTCGCTCGAACTTGAAGAATAATTCAATAATTTTGGTTAAGTTTGACCGAACTTGATTGAATCTCTTTGAATTTTATTCACAAGTTCGCCCGAACTTGACGAAATCATTTAAAGATTACCTAAGTTCGACCGAACTTAAGTGTTTGTCTTAAAACCTTACATAAGTCTGCTCGAAGTGTGTTTGTTCTCAATAGTAATACCAAGTTCGACCGAACTTGAGTATAAGAGATAAAATTCTGAATATTGATTTCTAAGTTCGACCGAACTTGTTGAAACTAGATTTCAAAATCTGTTTTGACACAAGTTCGACCGAACTTGCTTGTTGCTAATCAATTGTCAAGTGTTTTTGAACGTACTCTCAGATTTTCAAAATGGAAGATTTCCATAATGCGTTTGCAGCTGGAGTAGCTCAAGCCTCAACGTCAAATTCAATTGCGGTTAATCAGATGAACCTCGATAATGAAATGGGTGCTACTCAGAAACCGCCGAAGTTGATGAATATGGACGAGTTCGAGGGATGGAAAGAAAAGTTTGTTAATTGGATTCAAGCGAATCAATTCAACAGCTGGGTTGCGATTGAAGATGGTTATACATGGCCCAAAGACGAACGTGATCAAGATCTTCCACTGAACAAGTTTTCAGCGATTGACAAAGAGAAATATGTTGCTGGAAAGAAGATGATCAGTTTAATACAACAATTTGTCAAAGAAGATATCCTGATATTATTACCAGAATATGATACTTCTCAAGAATTATGGAATTCTCTTTGCGAAAAATTCAAAGGAAGTGATGAAATGATCAAAAGTAAAAAGGCTTTGATTAAGAAAGAGTTTGAGATCTTCACGATGATCAAAGGAGAGATAATGAAGCAAATGATTGATAGATATTGTCACCTCATGGTCCAGATGTGAAGACATAATATCAAGAGAACTAACGAAGAGCAAATTGAGAAACTGGCCGATGCACTTCCAGAAGGAGAATGGACAACATATCTGATGATTCTAAAGAACAGTCCATCTTGGAGACATTTTAAGTTGTCATCTTTCATTGACAAACTTGAAGATCATGAAACGGAATTGATGAAGATTGCAAAATCCAAAAACACTAATGTTGTTTAGGATGTCGGAGTTTATTACAAAGGTGGTGTTCCAGATACTCCGATTCAAAGTCCAAAAATCCAAACGACATTTAGTGCAAACATGAATACATCATATCAGTGTCACAAAATCAGTATTCTCCAAACACTGGTTATTCATATGTTGGTTCAAGTTCTTCTTCTCAAAGTCAATCTCATCAGACAAGCCAATCCACTTCTAATTCAATTGTTTTCCAATGCAACATAGCAGTTGATTTAAAGAATGTGTTTCCTGAAAAAGTTGCAAAACAGCACATAGCACTTCTTGCTACAGTTCTGGAATCGTATGAAAGTCTTGTTGCTGGAAAAATCGGAAATCCTTAAATGACAGCTAAGGATTACGATCAGGTAGATGAGGAAGAGTTGGAACTGATGGACATCAAATGGTCCTTAGCATCAATTATCCGGAGAGTTTCAAAGGTTGTAGCACTCACTGGAAGGGATATTGGTAACTCAAGCAATAAACTTGGTTTCGACAAAACGAAAGTTACTTGTTTCAGATGTCGACAAAAAGGGCACTTCAAACGTGAATGCCATAACCAAGAAGCTAGTGGAAACCAAAACCCTTTTGGAACCGGTAATGAATATTACAAGAAAGCGCTGCAATACAAATCATATCCGAATAGAACACAAGTTGAAGTTGAAGATAAACCTGCAAAGAAAGCCGAACAAGCTCTTGTTGCCAATCATGAAGACGATGGTTTCGATTGGAACAAATACATCGGAAAGAAGACTGGTGTTGCTATGATGGCAGATGTTGTGAATGAGTCGGATACATCATTTGTGGATGTTGCTATCAAAAATGCTATTCAAGAAGCATTAATGCAGAGAGCTGAGGAAGAAGCTGTCATGGAGAATGCAGTTTTGGAAAGATACATGCAACAAAAAGAGGAAGAAGGAATGGCTTACCTTGAGACGCAAAAGCAAGAAGAGTTGAAAGCAGAAGCTGAAAAGGTAAAAGCAGAGGTAAATATGTCTAAAAAGGAAATTGTGAAAATTGTTGAGGTTGAAAAACCTTGCACAAAGTGCACAAGTCCTTGTGAACCCTGTTTGGATAAAGTCAAAGTCATAAGAGAATTGACTGAACATAACGAAAACTTTCGTTATGATTACAGAACCGTAAAAGAAGCTTATGACAAAATATGAGGCAAATATAAACATGTTGAAAGAGCTAACAGTGAACTCAACGCTAATGTCACCATGTTAAATGCCACAGTTATTGAAAAACAAAAGGCAATTAACATGTACATTAATACAATTGCTGAGACAAATTGTGAGTTTCCCGAAATGAAGATTGAAACAGAAAGAGTCAGACAATTACTAAAAAGTTACACCACAAATGCATATGTCATTGATCACATTCTTCCTACGATCAAGTCGGAGGATAATGTTGATAACTCAAAGCGTAAAGTTTACGGAAATGTTCCTCCACTATTTCTTGCAAGTTACTGCTGCAAGAAAGATGATGATATTGAAAAGGCATTTAATCTTTTACTTCTTTCAGAAAAGAAAGATAAATTGTCTGAAAACATTAAAGTAAACTTTACAAAATCAAATGATGACAATGAATCGGTGGTAAAAGATGTGGTAAAAAATGTTTTGGGTAATGATTCTGATGACGGCAGCTTTAAAAGCGCCAACTCGAGTTCAAATAGTTCTGGTTCACAATCTGAAAGTGACGATACATCATCAGAAAATGATCTAAATGATGATCCTAACGTTGTCATGTACAAAGTTAAGGAATCTGATAGATTATATTTCAATGATAGCTTTCCGATTCAGAATGTGAAAGAATATCAAATTGATAAACTGTTTAAACTTGTGGAAGTTTCATCAGATGATCTTGAGAAAAATGAAAAGAAGTTTTATTCTAAACCGAAACGGAATTTTAACAATTACCGTAGAAACGGTGGTGATTTTCCTGAGAACAGGAGAGCAGGTTTAGGTTTGGAAGAAGCTGAAGATGAACCGAAGAAGAATCATAAGTCAACGTTCCAGGAGTACAAAAGTAAGAACATAAAGTTTGTATATGGAACGAGCACGGTTTAGGAAGAAAGCTTGATCTTTAAGAAGTCAAACGATGATTTCAAGAAAGAAAAGGAACTTCGGGACAAGGCTAAGTCCGCAAGTGGAATAAAACCCACTAGTGGACAGGTTCATGACACTCGGACTTGCTTCAAATGCGATGAAGTTGGTCACATTGCTCGCAAGTGTCGAAGTCTAAGCCTGTGTATCCCCAAAGAAAAGAAGTTTCAAAAGAGGTAAAACAAAAGCAATCTGATAATGGTCAAATCAGAATTTTAAAAAGAACTGTTGACTTAAAAGAAATGAAACGTAATGTTGAATCCAATCTTGAAATAAAACCTAAAAATGAATCAAAATTTGAAAATTCAATTTTTCAAAAAGGAGAGACTTCAAAGTCAAACAATGATTCTAGGTTTTATATCAAGAAAGCTTGAATTAATTCTCAAGCATGGATTGCTAAAAAGAAATCACTTGAGAAAGTGAAGGTTAGTTGTGATAAAACCGAAAATGTCAAATCAATCAAGAAAGATAAAAGTAAAGTTGATTGTGAGTTTGAAGTTTGTGATGTTGAATATGCTTATTAAAGAGCATACGAAAGTGATTACCAAAGAGGTGTATGAGGAGTTATATCCAAAGCCCAAGACCAAGAAGGCTTGGGTTGAATTTTTTAACTAAATCCTTTCATGTGTAGGAGTTCCAAGATCTACTTGATCAAAAGTTGAATTCTGGATTGCGGAGCTCCATATCAGTTTAACTTATCTAGAATGTTAAAATCTTTTTTATTTTGAGGGGGAGTAGTTAAGAAGAAAATATTGAAAAAATTCAAAATTATGAAAATCCACACCGTTGAACAGAAAAACTAATTTCAAAGTTTTTTCAAGTTCAAAATGCTTTTACAAGTGGTAAATGAGTTTAATGATTGTTTAAACAATTGCATATACAGGATCTGGAAAAAGGATCGGACGACGAGATCACAGGATCCACATTGGTGTGTTACATTTTTTCGAATAGAATTTGTTAAAAAATAAAAAATTCAAAAATATGTTTTTGATTTTAGGGGGAGTAAGAAAATTTAAAAATTGTTGAAAAATAAAAAACATACGAAAAAGTTGAAAATTCAAAAAACATTGAAAAAATACAAAAAGTACAAAAACATGAAAAAGACAAAAAGAATTTGTTTATCATAAAAGGAAATCATACTACATCAGTGGACTATCAGAGTATGCTAAAGAATTGTAAAGTTTAAAAGTGATAAACAAGTCTTACTGTGGATGTGTTGATAGACTTTACACTTTCAGTAAATTGTTTCCAGGATATAAACTAAATCTTACAACTGCTTAATCTTGTGGATTAACATATCTTGGATATATGGACTTAGTACTCCGAAATTTCGATTGAAGGGTTGCCTGATTCTGAGATACGAGGTCTTTATAGATAGTTGATATCTGGGGTATTATACAAGTTCTTCTAATTTTGCAGAAGCAATAGCCTAGAACTTCTATAATGCTTTTGCTAAAAACCCAAAATAGCATGCAAACTTGAAAAAATCAAAAGATCTAATCATTTGCAATGCTGAAAAGATTCCTTAAGTGGAACACACCTGAAAGACGAGCCTTCATCTCTTTGTCGGTATGGTAGTACTAACCTGAGCTCTCAATGTCTCGCACAATCTAGATACAGATATCAATTACGCTATACTCACCTGTAAGATGAAATTTAGGGAATCTGGATTCGGGATATATTCAAGATGTGGGAACCATAGATAAGTCAAGTTTCATAATTCTTACCTAACATATCTTGGAACAATTGAGAAACGTGATGAAGTTTAAGAGGACAATCA
Source organism: Scalesia atractyloides (assembly GCA_947069175.1). Classification (NCBI taxonomy): domain Eukaryota; kingdom Viridiplantae; phylum Streptophyta; class Magnoliopsida; order Asterales; family Asteraceae; genus Scalesia; species Scalesia atractyloides. The sequence goes on from CAMTDV010000006.1 coordinate 23,052,278, forward strand.
TATCGACAATCTAGGTAAACAAGTTTAGAACTTAAAATCTCAAAAAGGCCAACGGTACTGGTGATATGTCTCAAACAAACTGATATGATCCTTAGACACGAATTCACAAAAATATGTCTGTAAAATGTTTGTACATAGTTTACTTTACTTGTTAAAAGTTCTGTAAATACGTTACTTACTTTTTAAATCCAAAAAGATTTTCAACGAGCCAATGATGGAGAATGGATCTTCGAAGTCTGGTAAGAAAAAGTTCATTAATCTGAAACTTTAAAATTGAATATAATATCAGGTGTTCATAACGGGTTTAGCCAAGGTCATTAACTTGGACTTGGTAAACAAAAAATTAGTTAATCAAGGTCATTAACTTGGATTTGATCAACTAAGTGGAGTCCATTTCAATAATTAAAAAATTAAAAGAATTTGAAAAGTTTTGAATGTTAAATGTTTCAAGATCATTAATTTGAACTTGAAATAACTGAAAAATGAAGATTAAAATTTGAAGTACAAGTTTTGTACAGGTGGTATGGAATACATGTGGTACAAAATTTCAAAGTTAGAATCTGAAATGTTTATTTGAATTCCCAAGTACTTTTAAACAGGAAGTAAAGTTTTAGGGGGAGCAGGATGAAAAGTGATTGAAGATAAAGCTCAAAGCTAGGGGGAGCATAGCTCACAGCAAGGGGAGCTTAGAGATTAAAGTTTTATCAAGTTAAATTAAAGAAAAGAGATAGTTTGAAGATCATAAAGTTTAAAGCTTATTCAAGGATAAAGATAAAGACTCAGGAACTTATTTGAAGTCTGATGATTACAAGGCCTTCAAAGAAGACTATGACACTTGAAGATTGACGAGGATGATTATTGTCAAAGATGTCTATGAAAGTAGATGACTGCGGCAACATCCAAGGGGGAGTCTGTTGGTGCATATGTCTGTTGCCTTCGTCATTACACGAGAACGAGTCTGGAATAAACGAGAGTTTCTGAAGACCGAACAAGACAAAGTAGATATCCAAGAGGGAGTCTATTGGTGCATAATGTCTATAGAATACTCTTGTATCGAGTCTGTATAGAATAGGTGAAACGAGGCGTATTTATGTGTATTTTAGGACAAGTTCGCTCGAGGGTGTTGATGAGAAGTCAGTTCGGCCGAACTTGACTAGGTCAAGTTCGGGCGAACTTCTTTCCATCTCTAGCGAACTTCGTTGCCTATAAATACCTAGCTTGCCCATTTCATTTGTAACTTTGTCAAATCAGAGGCGAAGCTCTGTCGGATTCGGATCTCGAATGTATTGAACTTTAGATCAATGAAAACAACTATTAAACAAGTAATTCTTGTTATTTGGTTAACTTGTCATTAGTTTCCGCCTAATCGGACAATAGATAACAAATTTAGGTTCCCGTGCTAATCGTGGACGTTCCTACATTTGGTATATATTTTCGCACGAAAAATTGAGTTTTCGCACCAAACTGAACTGATGACGTTTTTTCGATCCAGAGTCTTCGTTTCTTCGAATTTCAAGAAGATTTTTGCACAGATCTGTCGAAAACTGTTTCTAACAATCCTATAATTCAATTTTACAGTTTGTCCAAGGATTGTCCGTTTATTTTATGATATACGTCTAAAACCCCTCCTAAGTTCATAATTCATGAGCGTAGGTGATTCATCAACTGTTAGATTGAATGAATCGGTGCCGTTGCTCTGATACCAGTTGTGGGTCCGGATCACGGCGGTTTCAGACGAAAGTTTGGGCGTTAGATAGCAGATTTGGAGAACGTTATTACAGAATGGATTAGAAGTAGAATGCAGCGGAAGTCATACGTTTATTCATTCATGCCAAAAGAGCATACATCTTGTCAGGCTGGCGGAGTTCCTAGAGCGAATCCGCCAGCGCCTCCCCTCAGGGAGCTTCCAAAACTTACAAACAAATGAACACTATACAGGAGTATTTTCGTATGAAAATATGGAGTATTTTCGTACGAAAATGACACATATTTTCGTACGAAAATTGACCATTTCGCACGAAACTGACCGATTTCGTACGAAATGTGTCCATTTTCTCATCCGACGTTCGTGCTCGGGTCGTGTGTTCGTTTCTAAACTATACAATATTCAACACACGCTCTAACTAGTCTATTCGCACAGTGACGGACACAAAATGTATCAACAAAATCCCTTAGATCTAGATGAAGTTCCAAGAATAGGTGGAAGTAGAGTTCTTCAATGGATGAATCTTGAACTTTGAAGGTTGAATCCAGCTGAAACTTGGTTGTTTGTTCTCAAATCAGACCTCAAGGCTCTGATACCACTTGTGAGTGTAGGATCGACCCAACCCATGAGCTACCGGTGTGATTTGCTCAGCTAATAGAGGCGGAATTTATTATTAACCGAGTGAACAAACAATCGAAAGTATGAGGATACTAGTTTAACACGTCTAACCTTGTATTAATCAACTTGAACAGATTACAGACTCGATTTGGCAGGGCTTCGCCTCTGGTCTCTAAAAACAGCATGCTAGACTAACATCCCAAGTCACTTATTTATAGGCTTGACAAGATAGCACCAAGTGATAGGGACAGGAGGAATTTTTGCACGAAAATTTTCGTGCGAAAATCCCTCATTATTTTTGCGCGAAAATTCTAACTGAAATACATAACTTCTAACGTAAAACATTTGACGCTGCGAAACCCTATCTCTACAACACACTCATCCTAGACGTAGGCAATAGACGTATGTGCACCAACAAACTCTGCTACTTCGCTAGCCAACTGCCCCATTTGAGTCGTCAATGATTGGATGGCCTTGTCCGAATTTCATCCTTTTGGACCCGCTCGTCATGCATATGACTTCTCTTCTGCAGCTCCTGCTATATAGCTTTCAGCATCTCCATTATCTCACTACCACCCCCACTACCTTGTTGGTAGCCTCTTTGATAACCAAAATTATTGCCCCCTTGATAGTTAATCTGAGATCGAGATTGGTAGTATTGGTTTTTTCCTTGGAAACCCGAATATCTATTCCCACTACCCCGCATCATGTTCACCTCATCCTGCTTACCAACAATAAGAGGGCATTGATCAGCAATGTGCCCTATATCCCCACAATGATCGCAAAATGGATATTGTCCCCCGGCCTCAGGTAACTGATCCGCTGCATTCACAACTGAACGACAAGTGCTTCTTGACGACTGCGCCTTTCGCTTTGACGTATGTGCCATTTTCTCTAAATAATCCCAAACAAACATTTTCGTAGTTCGTACCAAAAGTACCATTCGATGTTGAGCTGAAATCTCTCGCATCCTCATCTGTTAGACCCTCGTGAAAAGCATTCAACAATTCCCACAATTGTATACCGTGATGTGGGCAATTCTTGAGCATCATCTTAAATCGGTTGAATGCTTCATGGAAATACTCACCGGATTGCTGGTGAAAACCACGAATGTCTTTCCTAGCAGTATTGGTTCGTTGAGGCGTGTAAAATTCATCTAGGAAGAGCTACTACAAATCGGGCCATGTAAAATCGAGGCGGATGGTATAGGATGAAACCATTATTGCGCCTTGTCTTCAAGCGTGAATTGGAAGAGTACCAACTTCACGTCATCTGGAGTGAAACCTTGACCCCCGATAGTGTTGCAACGAGCGTCATAAGCAGCGAGATGCAGATATGGCTCTTCAGTCGCCAACCCATGGTGCTTAGGTAGGCTAGAGATGGACTATGCTCGGACTTCAAATGACCGACCTCCTAGTAACTGAGGAATTACAACCGGTGATGGATTATAAGCTATACCGGGTTTTAAGTGACTCTCCACACCTCTCACCGGTTCGCGGTCGTATCTTCGCGGTATACCCTCAGGTTGACTTCCCAGTGGAACGAGATTTCACGGTAGTGGCTGCGCTGAGCCGGCATTTGATGTACTGGCGGTGGTAATAGAATGTCTATTGGCCTGGTATTCACCGGCTGCTGATTAATAGGGTGTGGGTTGACCGGAGCAGGTTGGTAAACATGTTGTTGTTGATATACAGTCACACTCGAATTACCTCTTTCTGAAAATCCATACCCCGTGTTGTATCTGCATAATTTCCCACATTTACTACTTTTCTGCTGCTTTTAATACCCCCATATGCCTCGTATTCATCAATTTCATCCTCGCATTCCCCCGAGATATTCCCTTGCTCGAACATGGGAAACTGTTGTTGCTGCTGAGCTGGGTAAAAATGTGAAGGTTGGGGTTGGGTCGGTAAAGGAATTGGGGTAAATGACTTAGCAGGTTGTGTTCGGGTTGGGTTCTCATCGGAAACAATCCTCACATAGGATGAAGAATGTTGGATAGTAGAGGTTTGGGTGAAAATCGGTTGTTGGGAAGATATCAGTTGGTTCGTGAAGGGTGGTAAATTGTCTAGATTGGGTGACGTTGGTGGTAGTTGAGATGGTATTGATGTATTCAGTGAAGGTTGTGTAAGAGTTGGTGTGAATTGGGTTTGTGAAGGTGAGGTTTCAATTTGCTTCTCCGGGTTGGTTGGATTTTCCATCTCTGCAGATTTTTGTAAAGGCGACTACAAAACTCGGTTTCCACTGTGAAGTACATGCCAAGCTGTTTTCTCAATTTCTGGATCAAACACTAGAGGTGAAGACTTTCCGGACTTTCGAGTATGATGCATGCACTTTCAGAATCACCTGCACACACGCAAACAAGAAAACCTCGCGTAAATCCAAACAAAAACAAAAATCAACACTAATATAAGAATACTTAAAACAAAACACTTTGCGCACGACTCCCCGGCCACGGTGCCATTTTGATGACTATCGTTAGTGTCATGAAAAAACCGAAATAAACTAGGTAGCTAGAGTAAGTCGGGTATCGAACCAGAGGAGTATTATGGAAAGTGTTATGAATTAAATATCAATTAACTACTTGCAAAAAAAATATAAACTCGGTTCGTTTAGTTGTTTGATTAATTAGAAATTACTAAGAAAACAAGGTTGTAATCAATGGGAGAAACAATGGTTCCTCCGGATTTCAGATTCAAAGCGAATTTCAATTATATGTTTGATTGTTTACAATTACATAGACATAATTTTATAACTTGATTAATTGATTGTGATAAAAGAGGACTAAGTACTCTGATTGATTAACAACGAGAGGTTGTCACACGATTATCAATTGTAGATTACCAAACCCAATCCCAATCTAATATATCCCAATTACTATAACTCTCGGGAATTGAAAGAATCAAAACTACCTTTTAAGCAAAATTAATTGTTTACAAATCAATCAACACATATCAACCGGTAACAAGCATCGAATGCTTAGATTACTAGATTTAAACAATAATCCAAACACATAAATCGAGTTACTTACAAGAATCCTCCACCCGGAGAACACCACGAATGGTTTAGCAGCTCATCACACACGAACGATCTTCACAAGCTTGATAGATTGTGGAATTCATGATCTTGATGACGGAATCGGTGATGAGAATGATGAATGGGAGTGAAAAGCTACAATCTTTATGCCCTAGATGCTCCCTTGATCGTCCTTAGAGTTTAAGATAATGATTTTTCATCCCCACAAACCCTAAATACCTCACAACACTAAAATTCGCGTTTTTCCGTCTTCCAGACCGTTATCTACGATCCTGGGCCGTAAGACTTTCTGGTCACTCGGCAGTTTTCCTTCAAAAACTGTTTTTATCATAACTTCTTCGTTTTAGCTCCGTTTTACGCACCGTTTTTGCCACGTGTTCGTATTCAGCCCTCTATCATGCCATCTCTTAAGATCTTCAATTTCACTCCATTTTTTTTCCTCAAAACACGTCCAATCTTCGTGTTTAACCTACAAAACACCATTTTCTCGTAGTTATTCAATTCCACACGTATAAACGATCAAATATACATAAGATTAGACACTAAACACATAAAAATCACATTCCTAAACCCATACATTAGGAGGGAAACACATGTGTGTCGATTTGACAGGTGTGTCTCCCTCGTTGGGCTAAAGGACCACGGGTTGTGGCGGGCCAGGTGATAACCAAGGCGGAGGCGAGCAAAGTAGCTAAGCATGAAACAACTTGCATCGAGAATCAGCATGTGCTCATTCCGTTGACTTCCATACCTTTGGCGCTCTCGCCCCTGACGCGGTGCGGTTCCTCAAGCGGGTTCAGCAGGTGGTAAGTAGTAACACTGCGCATGTTAAGGGGCAAAATTTTGTGTTTAGCAGGGTAATGTTTGCTATTCAGAAGGAGGTTGCGGCACAACTTGTTAACCGTCTACCTGTCATTAGTCTGTAATCGTCTCTGTTTATTATGAAATTTGTTATTTATAATAACTCACTAACCGCTACAATATATACTTTATTAATACTTCCAATAGTTTGCTTGTGATGATAATCCTCCCAAGATGAATATGATGATCGAAGTTACCGGTTCTTGGCTTAGGCGTGAAGCTAGTAATCGCTTCAAAAGGATTCGCTTTGGAGGCTTAATTGAAGAATGAAGTATTATTTCTTTTAGATAAATATATCCGGCCAACTAATTTGTGTTTCCCACAGTTATTTTCTTTGGAAGCGGTAAAGGATTGTTTGGTTTATGAGTGTTATATGTTAACCAATGGTGTTGGAGGTGGTTGCATGATCCGAGTGAAGGCAATGAACCAACAGAACTAGTAGATTGTATTAGCTTGTTAAGTCAAGCTCAGATTGGGGAAGGCACTGACAGATGGGTTTGGACAAAAGATAAGGATGGCGAATTCTCAGTTAAGGCGGTTAAAAGATTGGTAAACTCCCCAAATTGTTCCAATAGCTTTGTGTTGGATTGGAATAAATGGTTGCCATCAAAAATCAATATTTTTGCTTGGCGTGCGGAAATGGAACGACTTCCGACACTCATGGCATTATCAAAAAGTAATATAGTGATTACTTCAACTACTTGTAAGCTGTGAAATGAAGGAGATGAAACCATGGATCATTTACTGACTTCATGCTACTTAGCGGCTAGAGTGTGGCAATGAGTGGTGGTGGTGCAAATCCCCGAATATCTTGGCTTTCTAGGTTAGAGATCTTCTTGAGTATGATAAACAAAAAGGGTTCGTCCGATTAGTAGCATGGTGGTACAAGCTATATTATACACGGTGTGTTGAGGAATCTGGAAAGCCCATAACAAGCTTAAATTTTTTCCGCCAAACCGTTGAAGTTGGAGGCTATAGTTGAGGACATAAAGTACTGGTCATTCCTCTGGGTTAAAAATAGATCAAAGCTGGATGGTATTGATTGGGAATCCTGGAGTAAACTTAACTTTATGTAACTGTCGAGTTCTTGTCTTTTGTTCTGGTGTGTAATGGGTTGGTCTCTAGTTGCTAGAGTCAACTGAATTTTTTTTGGGTTTGTTGAATTGATTTCGCTGTAAAAAAAACTAAGGAATAATGGATTTTAGTAATCCTAACTATTAGCCATTGGCTAGCAACGGTCCCAACTTAAAAAATAAACAGTGGTGGTTTCACTTTTTCATATATTGTAAACAAATGGACTTTTATTAAACCGAAAAGGATAAGGGGCAATAAGAAATCAAGGTTTTTTAGTAAAAGTCCATTAGTTTACAATATGTAAAAAGTTGAGACCACCACTGGTTATTTTTTAAGTTGGGACCGTTGTCGGCCAACGACTAACAATTTGGATTATTAAAATCCATTATTCCAACAACTTGCTGTTTCTTAAAGGATATCCTAGTTGTAACCGGTAAGAAGTAGATTAGGATTAAGAGCAAACTATAAAAAAAACTAATTTTTGGTAATTTAAAGAGTATTCATTTTATGGTATTAACTATTAAGCTAATCGGAAAGATCATAACTCTTTCAAATGAGTATCACATGATCAAAATAACAAAATAAACATTACACTATTACAGTCATTAACAAGAACATGAATTCTTCATTCATATATAATACAAAATGACTCAAATATTTCTTGATATTTACATATTCAAGTCATAAAAAAAAGGTTTTTCAAAACCCATGATCATCCAAAAAAACCTAATTACCAACATGCAGTGGAAGAGGCTTAGGTTGAGCCATAGTTCTCCTCTTCCACAAATTAATCTCCTTTCTTGGCTCTAAACTCACACCTCCAACCCTACAAAGTTATCACCAACCCCTTTATTCCTCTCCGTCACCGGTGCAGACGAAGGCATCATGACGTCATCACCACAATCCAACGGTGTAACCTGCGTCGTCCAATCAAAATTCGTAAACGCATCTCTCCCACTTGAAAAGCTCTTCATGTTTCCCAAACTTGGAGCCCTTGAAAGATTCAACGACGTTGTTTTCGTCTTAGACCCGCCGTTGGTTGGATCACACTTTTTCCGGCTGCCACCGTGGAATAATAATCCCCGGAACCCTGATTTTTTCTTACTACTTGTAACTTTTTGTTCATCTTCTTCGTTGGTGTAAGTTGTTGCCGGTGTAAACGACGTCTCTCTGGAGAACTTATTGGTGGGTTTGTTGGTGGCTTTAGCGGCGGCGGCGAGTTTCCGGTAGTGTTTGCACTTGACTTGACCCATGCAGGAGACTCTTGGAGAAGTGGGTTCGTATACAAGTGTGAAAGTTGGGTCGTTCTTGTTCTACCGGCGAGTTTCCAACGACGGAACGATGGAAATCCTGGGGCCAGTGAAGCGGATTCCGAGGTTGGATTTGTAGGGTTTCTCCGATGGTTTTTTGTCTTTAACCGGGCTATAAAGTTGAGGGTTTTGAAAGGAGACTGATGACGTTGCTCTTGGAAGAAACTTCAAGATTTTGTTGATGGTTTTTGGTGTTGTTCCATTTTAACACCAAAGTTTGATCTCTCTCTGTAAAACTAGTTGTGATTAATTCTCTCTATATATGTATGTAAAATATGAACAAAGATTGTGTTACACCTTTGTGTGTGTATAAATATGTCGGGAAGATGTGTATATGGTTACTTGAGGAAAGAGAGAGGAAGGGAGGACAGTGGAGTAATCTAGGTTTTGGGGTAGTTATGATGAGTAAGCAAACTCAAGTCATGTGGCTTATTATTTAAAGCCGTTTTGCTTTCAAAACGGCATAAATTTATATAAAAGGTGCTTAAAAACATTTTATACATTGAGGCACTGGGTGGCTTTCCCCCCCCCCAACCAGAACAGGTTGTTTAAATTTTATATAGAGTTAATTGTCCCGATGATCCCTGTGGTTTCATAAATTTTCACGTTTAGTCCCTACATTTTGGAAATACCAGTTATGCTCGCTATGGTTTGTTATTATGTTACTCGGATAGTCCGCTGAGTATATGTCAGAGGGTCTATCCGAGTAACAAAATAACAAACCATAGGGAGCATACCTGCTATTTCCAAACTAACTGACATTTACTCAAGTGACTATCCGAGTAACAAAATAACAAACCATAGGGAGCATACCTGCTATTTTCAAAAGGTGGGACTAAACATGAAATCACATGGACCATCCGGGCAATTAACTCTTTTATATATATGGACGTGTTTTAATTTTATATATATGTGCGTGATGTATAAGTTGTTCAAATAACAAACCAAAAAATATAATATAAAATATTATTTTTATCTAATTTCCTTGAACTCGTCTTTAGATAAAAACTATGAGCGTGACGGTACACAAAAACAAAATTTAGGGTCAAAATTCCACAAGTCTGATATTTCGTGTGAAGTGAGTATATGGGGCTAACTTTAGACAGTATTAATATAGCGGAGAATAAAAGAGTTAAGCCAGCCTCATTTGACTTGTGACTTCCAAGTAGACCTTTATTTCATCCATAAGCTAACAAACAAAAACGCACACACATATAAGATATGAGTGTTTTTTAGAGTGCTTGTTTTATTATTCATAATATAATATAATATTTATTAATTGGTGCTATTATTTTTAGTTATCATTTAGAGACAATTACGCATAACCCAACAAAGTATGATAAACGTTAAAAACATGTCACACAAAATATATAAAACGACACCCATATATATTAATAGAGATTATCATATAGTTCAGCTTACTGGCCTATTCTAGGAGGGGGTAAGTGCGAATAATATAGTATAAGTATGGGTCAGTAATTCTTTGGGGAAGGGAGTAGGAAAATACATAAGTTTGCTAGGGCTCTAGCTTGGTGTAGAGAGAGGGCGTAGACTTGGGAACACTTCGGTGTTAATATCGAGTCTGTAAGATATCATCTTCTTCGTATCAATAGCAAATCTAGATTACGTTACTACTTTCAATTTCAGTTTCCTTGTTATTCATTACTATCAGATCTTATCATTGGTCCGACCTAGGGCTGTTCAAATCGCTCGACGCTCGTTCGATGCTCGTTCGGAAAATGCTCGGAATTTGCTCGTTCGATTCAGCTCGATTAAAAAAATGCTCGGTTCGGAACGGGTCGGATCGGTTCGGTTTATAAACAAACCGAGCATGAGCAAAAGTCCGCTCAGTTCGGTTCGGCTCGGTTGGCTCGATTTATTATATATATATATATATATATATTTGTGTTTGTGTGTGTATCATTTTTAATGAAAAGACTAGAGACCAACATCAACAATGTTTGTTTCAAGATCCAAATAGAGCTCATTTAAGTAATTAGAATCAAAACTTAATACCAATAGTCCACTGTCTTATACTTAAATGTCCATTTGAATAATTGAGTCAAAATTCAAATACTAAAATGTGAAGCGTCGATCAATACTCAAGTCTTAACCCGTCATTTGATTCAGAAGTACAAGACCCTAATCAAAACCTCCCATTTGCCATCGGTATTCTATTTCTCCATCCCCACTCACCAACTCGCCAGAGTTATGCTTCAATTGGTTCATTCAATTTCAAAATTCCGATACAAAAAGGATATATTTCAATTGGTCAACGATATATCTTCTCTCTTAGTTAATCTCGATAGAACTAGTTGAGTGTTTTTATATTCTTTGTTATTTTTTAAATTTTTACTTGTGTTCTATTGGACGAAACATTAGGGACGAAAACTGCACTTTATTCTAATAACTAGCACTCCCATCGTCACTTTTCTTGTTTATTAAACTACGCTCGATACTCGCTCGACGTTCGTTCGAAAAACTGCTCGGATCGAAAAACGCTCGCTCGAGTTTGGCTCGGTTGAAAAAACGCTCGGTTCGGTTCAGATCAGTTTGTAAACAATCCGAGCACGAGCAAAGGTCTAATCGGTTCAGTAGTGTCACTGGTCTATTCTAGGAGGGGGTAAGTGCAAATAATATAGTATAAGTATGGGTAAGTAATTCCTTTGCGAAGGGGGTAGGAAAATACGTCAGTTTGTTAGGGCTCTAGCTTGGCGTAGAGAGAGGGCGTAGTCCTCGGAACACTTCGGTGTTAGTATCGAGTCTGTAAGATATCATCTTCTTGGTATCAATAGAAAATCTAGATTACTTTACTACTTTCAATTTCAGTTTTCTTGTTATTCATTACTATCAGATCTTATCATTGGTCCGACCTGCCTACTTCTCTCAATTCTTCTTCAATTTCACGATTGGTTCCTCAAATTAGCGTCTCAAATCAGATTCAACTTCCTCCTCTGCTTCAATTGCAACTTCGCTATTCTTCTTCTGTTCATCCTGGTTCCTATCGGACCTAACTGTTCTTCAATTGCTACAATCATCCACAATTTAGTTTCCATTTTATCCACAATTTCTCTTCTCAAATCCGTTATGGTGAACTACACTGCTAAAATAGAGGCACATGAGCTCCAGATTCAACAATTACAAATTGATGTCACCGAAATCAAAACCGTGTTACAATCGTTTGTAGCGTCTCAAGCTGAGACGAGCGATTTTCAGAAAACTGTGATGGCGTGGATGAAACAGCAGGTGAAACGGCCATCGGAAGGCCTCTCGGGTACAGTTTCTGGTTCGGGGGAGGATTTAACTTCGTCGGGATTGAAATCGGATTCTTCGGGTGATACTCCACTGATTCCCTGGGCTGTTAAAAAGGTAAAACTGCTGAATTCAGTGGATTCGATCCACAGGGATGGATTCAGAAGGCGACCTTATACTTTGACATCAACAACACCGCTGAGAATCTTCGTTTACGCCTCTCTCAACTGAGCATGTGTGGTGTTGCTTAACATTGGTTCACAAATATCACTCAGGTTCGCCCTTACTTGACTTGGATCGACTTTCAATCTCAATTGTTACAACGCTTTAGTGGTCTCGATATTCAGAATCCTTACGAACACTTAGCCACTATCTATGATTATATAGATGATTTCGGGTATTTGTTGTCCTTGGTTCATCAGTCGGTTCTCATATTTTTACATCAAATATACCTTTTGAGAAAACAAACATGTAAATCACGTTGGCCACAGTGTAGGGTGCACCGGAGGGTTTCCCCAAAGTTTTATAAACTTTTCGTTTGGTAATTTATAAATTAGAAGTAAGACTAGGAGTATAATAGTTGATTGATACTTTTATACTTGGATGATTTATTTATAAACTTTTGTCATACCTCGGTGAGATGTACACCAGTCATCCATATGTAATTTATTAACTTTTATCGTTATCGTTAACAATATGTATTTAATTTAATATAAAAGGATCTATTTTTTCTTGTGAAAAAGTTGTTTAGAAATCAGACCAAAGAAGAAAAAAAATACAAAACAAGGGGTCAAAGAGTTAAGTGGAACTTAAAAAAACGTTTGAAGTGACAGTCAACGAGACCACAACAGTCCTTTTGAGTAATAGCCGACCACTCCGTGGACATTGAAGACCACCAACTTGTGATTTTTAGCCAGAAATTATCCATGTGCTACACCTCAATGTAATCTATGAACATGTACCAACATTGAAGGCCCCAGCACCAAGTATTAAACCCCCTCAGGCTTGCGGTAGGCCCATAATTGTTGGGTTGCCCCTTACCCATTTCGGCCCATTGATAACCCAGTGAATGGATGACCATATGAACCCCCAACCCAAGTCAAAAAACCCAATGTATTCAACAACATCTATGAGCTCAGCAAGGTGAACACGGCCCAGTTGGAGCCCATAAAGGGCTTGAAAGTGATGTGAAGAGACTTGGCCAAAATTGTTTAAACCAGGCCCCATCAAGAGCCCATAGAAACCTTTATCTAGCAGAACCATAAACCATATGTGGGCCTTCATCAGGTACTCTTCACGACAGTCCAGTTGAGCATAATGGGCCTTGGCCTTCCATGACGTACCACTTTTCCCAAGCCCCTTGATTTGGGCCTTTACCAGCATCATCATGATTGCTTGGGCCTGTAAACAAATCTTCCACAGCAGCGAGTCCACCTATAGGACATCCACAAATTGCATTGGGACCAAGTTTGGGACGTCCACTAGTCCAAACCAGTACTCCAAATAACCCCTCAATTTTCACAGGATTGGATAATTGTTACAACCATTCGGTTGTAACTACCATCTGCATTACTGAAGTTGAATCTCATCCTTGTGCTAAAATGATACATCTAGCTCTCGTTGCTAACGTAGCACTTGAGATCCAAACATATCATATTCTTGCACTTAGTATTCCATAGACGACCTCCAAAATAACTGTCGCAACCCAAATGAACCAAGGGCCCCTTAACAAAATTCAACAACACGAAATTAAAGTTAGTAGGCTATAAACCCAAAAGGGTTTCTGGCATCAGGGCATGGGACAAAAATGATTGCCACTTGAAAAATTGCACCCTTAGCCAGTCCAGCCCTATATCTCTCGGGTTTGTGTTGATCCCTAGTACACAGACAAAGCCTAAATCCCCCATATGTCTCCTGTTTATAACAACGGTTTTTAATTCGGTAAAAATGATGGGCACCCTACATACCAAAGAATAGAGGAGAGGAAACAGACCACCAAATAACACCAAGAAGATCTAAATGTGGGATCTACCAACCTCCCCCTTGTACCTCCAGCCTAAACCCACATATACCAAGCCCAAGATTGAAGCTGATTACATAGTAACCCAACCCCCAGCCCAGCCCAGTTGACCACGAGCCCAGTAAACATAGCAGCCCAGAACCAGCAAAAATAACACCCCAGCCCCAGCCCACTCTTTCTAAAAGTTCTAAAAGGAACATACATATCACAGCACCAACCAACTAATCCCATGAACAAGTAAAAAGATAGGTAAGGCACCAGTGGGGTGCCGCACAATTAGTTTTTCATACCAGGTGTGATAATATTCTCGTCGCATAGGTACCTCAATCCCTGCAAATTTCTCTAGAAGAAATTGTTGTACAGAAGCCAAACAAACCACATAATGCTGTTGCATAGAAACATTTGGTCATGTACCATTGGAGATAACAGTAGGTTTAACACCTTCTAGTGCCATTGGAAACAACAGGAGATTTAACCCTTCTAGTGCAACTGCAGCTTTGATCACGTACCATTGGATACAACAGGACATTGTTGAAATCCCAAACCCGAATCACTGCCAACGCAGCTACAAATTTACGGAGTTGCAGCCCTAGAATACGGAATCTAACGACATCTTTTATTAGCTTTATCACTTCAGATTTGGGCATTGTTCTATTCTCGTAGGTGCAAATATTCCTTTCCTACTAGATGTATTAAACAGAAGAGCCCAACAAGAGACGATTAATAACACTCCGCATAGAACTGTTTGCCTTCAGCTTACACATATGGGCAGTAATATATGGCCAACTGCACGATATGTTACACCATCTAGTAAAGCAGCCCAAATCTTGTAAAGGGGCATTCAAAGAACATATGGGGGTGGCTATTAGGCCCAGACTTGCAGAAAACACAATGCATGTTAGATATGTCCATCTATGTATCCAACACGTCATGAGTCTTGAGTTTACAATTTATGGCTAGCCAAAGGATGAACGCATGTTTGGGAACATTTTGGCTAAACCACACAAGTTTAAACCATGGCATAACTTCCCCCTTTTCACGAATATCCATCCAAACATCACCAGCTGAGAACGAAATGAGCTTACCATCATTTGTCTTCCACATAACTTTATCATCTATATTCGGCTTAATGATGATAGACAGAGACTGAAAAAGGGTAGGAAATATGTGCTGCCAATCCAATGGCCAATTCTGTCTACCATGTTCCACTATATCAGCCACAGTACTATACCAAGTCAGCTCTCCTTCCCACATATTTCTATGGGTGAGAAAATTGCTTAACAGACCGAGAGGGTGCCAGTTATCGAACCACGCCGATGTAGTTTTTTTACCATTACCACTCTAATGAATGATATGCTGCTTGAGACTATCCCTAAACTGCATGATCTTCCTCCAAGCCTAGCAAGTTTCAACCTGGCTATTAACCACCCCCCCCCCCCCAAAGTTACCATTTTTGAGACGATAGGCATAAACCCATTTGACCCATAACAAATCCTTACGCGATATAATGTTCCATGTATGTTTGGAAATAAGATCTTGGTTCCAAGATCAGATAAGTTTTAGACTCAAGCCACCATGTATCATTGGGGTGCACACCTCCTTCCATTTAACTTTGGCTTTACCCTTTTTCATCTCGCCATGACACCATAGGAAATCCCTCATTAATTTTTCAATCTCCTTTGAGGACAGACGAGATCAACTGAAGCCTCCCAGCAAAGGATAAGGATTTGTTCCTCCAACTCAGAATTTTACACTTGACTTTGTCAATGAGGGGGATGCAATCTTCATGATAAATTCTGGTAGATATCAAGGGGACCCTGACGTGAGCAAGGGTGTATGATTTTTAGATATATTTTAATTACTTTTTCACTCGTTTATTCAAGCTTTATATTTATAAAACACGATATGACACTATAACTCTCTACAACACGTTAGGGCAAGTGCACCCATCGTTGGCATAGTATAGTGATGGTAGGATGCCGAGGTCGTCCAAGGACAAAGAGCATTTAATATCAGATTATCGTCAACGTCTAATCGACCCAAACTTTGAGAGAAGATTTTAATAACTAAACTAAAGAAATAAACTAAAGTAATGAAAGAAACAAATAAACAAGATAGAATCACTTGGTTTCGACTCATCTTTAATGTATACTTTGATGATTTTTGCACTTCGGGTTTTTAAAAGATTATCTTAGTTATAGTGGCATGTCCGTCTTTTGGAGGCAACGCTACGGTCGGTCATATTGGTCAGAGTCAGCAAGGATACAGTCCCGTAAGGCCAGTTTAAAGTTTTAATAGTAGTTTATTTACAAGGGATTCAAGCCGTTCTTACTTCCCCCGATTTGATGCTATCTGCCTCAAAGGAAGCCCTAATAAGCTTGAATCAAGTCCTCGCAAGATCTATACACTGAACGAGGCAAAAACTTTACCCAAACCACCCTTCTGACCCCCTTCGAGGCACTTAACATGCTTTATATAGACCGTAAAGACATGAATGAGTGAATCAACAAAACATGAAGGAATGATAGGACAAAATTCACTTTCAATATAAAAAAACTAGTTATTAAAGTTATTAATACAAACCAACTAAAAAGTTAACCAAAAATTGGAAATAAAAAGTAATACGTATAAGACTTTGTCTTCACCAAGTGATGTAAGAGATTAGCCAAGCATGGCCATATTTTGACGAAGGCTCTTACGATAGATCTTGGATCCCGACACTATTACATACTCTAAACTCTAATGATTATGGTAGATGATGATGGTGGAGTGGTGGCAAGTGTGAGAGAAATAGTTTGCCAATGAATGAGTTGGAAATGAAAGCAGGAGTGTTGTTCGAGTGAAAGATCCGTGTTCGGGAGGCCTAGGTGAGCTTATAAGTGGTATCAAAGCAGGATTGGTATAGGGAGTGCTCATACCGTTGTAGGTTTTCGATTTGGAGGTTTAGAATCTAGAAAGTTTAAATCTTTGGATTTTCTACTTTTCTAGTGTTTTTCACATTGTTTTAGTGTTTCCGTTGGATTTTTATCTGCTTTTAGTGAGTTTTGAAGTTGGATGGTGATTAGGTTTCAGTTTTAGGGTGTTCTAGATTTTTGTTTTTATAGAAATCTTGCAGAAATTTGTTATAGATCTGGAAAAGGTGGTCTGCATTGCTAGGTTTCTGGAAAAGATGATTTGATTGGCTGCGTTCTTGGAAGATTTTGGAAGTTCCTTTCTTGATGGTCTGGTAAGATTTGTTCGAGTTTACTGGGTTTGAAATTATTCTGAACTTGTTATTCATTTCCTAATTTACATATATTCTGAATTTATATCTTTCGAGTTATTAATGACCTTGTGTAAAGTCATGCTTGGGAAATAATCCGAAATAATTGTTACCCCGGAAAAACTGTTCTGAGGTACTCACTCTGAGTTGAGGAAAATTGTTTCGAGTTTGCTCATCCGGGTTTGATTCGAGTTTATCATGTCTCCAGATTTGGGAGATTGAGACTTATCTAAATTCGCTAATCTCCATGATGGCGAAGTAAAAGGAATCATCTAGAAGATTAAACATCACGTATAAAGTTAATAGGTATCGGGTCAAGGGAACACAAATTATGTGTTGAGGCGGGTTGCGTTTCAGGTTTGTAGGAGAGGAGATGATGGGTTTCGGTTTCTTAGTTTTAGTATTTAATAATAGAGGGTCGGGTTTAAACAGAAAGACAACTTAGCACATCTGGTTTGTGTCCTACACTGTTAGGTGGAGGACCCGGGTTCGGGACCCGTTGTCACTGGCTTTTCTTTTTATCTACTGTTTTCTTTTCCAAGGGTTTCGGGTTCTGGGTGGGGTTATAACCAAAATAATTCAGGTTTCATCATGAATCTTTTTGTATCACAGCTGGTTAGTACGTTGCTTTGTTATTTAAGGGGGCCGAGTTTGAGTCCCATTACCGCCCGTATTCTTTTTATTTTATTCGTTTATACATTTTTCACTTATTGACAGAATAACCCCTCTACCTTATCAAATAATGCAACCTGATTAGCTATTTAAGAATAACTTATTTTAACCGATATTATTTATACAATTAACAAATAACGGAAACTAACTCGTATCTTTTTTTGTCCATTTCTTTTAGGATCCGACTTTACAAACGAGTTATAATAATTCAAGTGTCCAAGCGAGACCTTAACATTTTTATATCTCGAAATTTTTTACGTTATTTAAATTATTACAAGACACAATGTAAATAAAAGATAAAAAAATCGCATTTATATTTATTACGGTTCGGATCCGATTTTCAAAAAGGTCGGTTTTCCTATGATCCATTTTTTGGCGGATGTTACATGATCTTGCTGAAGATCTAAAACTTATCGCATTTAGGAGGGGGCCTAAGGTTTCTTTCCTTTTTTTCTTTTTTTTTTGTTTTTGAGTTTTTGTTTTCCGAGCAATCGAACAAGTGGGGGGAAGTCCGTGGAAGTTTTAGCTAAGTGTTGATGCAATTGAAGGCAATGCATAGTCTGTTGGGGGTAGGGCAAAATATTAAATGTATTTATCAACTTGAAAAATGTAAAATGTAAATTGTATAGTGTTTGTGTATTTTTTTATAGTTAAATTTTTAGGATATTGAAACGTTCCGTCCGTGAGAAACACACGAAAAATACAATTTTAGTATGTTTCTAGTATATTTTGACCGGAAAACACATATGGGAGGTTTGGGAGGACAAAATCACAATTTTTTTTTAATTTTTGACTCGATAAGATGCCAAAAACCTACTAGAAAATTGTCTCCACTGCTCCACGTGGGGGAGCCGGATAACAACTCTGTGACGCGCGGAGTTTTATTGTCAAAACATCAACTTGTCAATCCCTCGGTCCATGCGGGAGAGAACTCTTAATACTCTGTGATGCGCGACAAGATGCAAGTTAGCGTAAGTCAAACAAGGCAATCCCCGCCACATGGAGGATACCTTGTAATCTCCGCGACACACGACAAAGTGAAAAAAGAGAAACAAATGGTCAGTTTGTTTTTCTCCAAATCATAACACTTTTCTATTGAACCCTAAAACGAATCCCTTCATAATTTCTCTCAAATCCTCAACCATTTACACCAAAATCACCACAATCCACCATCATTGAAGCAACCCACCATCTTAATACATCTCCTCAAGTCGATGATTTCGGTTTATCCTCACGTTCTTGTCAAGTTTAGTCGCGATTCAGGTATGAATGCTTCGATCTTTGTATGAGTTTTTGTGGTTTTGTGTTTGATTCTAAAGTGTTAGTGTTTTATGTACTTGTGTTCATGTGAGAATGTTCAACTTTGATTGAAGTGGATTTGATAACGTTAGTAAAACTTGGATAATAGTTGGTAGATTTAACATTAGAGCCTTATGTTTATGTGAGTTGGTTCAAGTTAGGCAGTTGTTTTGTTCGTGTAGGGTTCAGATGGGTTTTTGATCAGTTGGGTGAAAATTGTGAGTTTTGAGTGAGTTTGGTTTGATAGTGTTAAGGTAGTTCAATCCAGATTTGGGAAATTGAGAATCTGTGTTGTAAGTTGAGATGTGTTTAGTTTGAAACTGATGTGGTGATGAGTGTTAGTCAAAATAGGTTAAGTGATTTGATGTTTAATGTAAGTCGAAGTGGTTAATCAAGATTTGGTATTGGCGTAGTTAGTTTTGTTCAAGTTAGGAATGTTGATATGAAAGCTTGTGGGTAGTTTTGAGTTTTGTAAGATTGGCAAGGTGTGAAAGGTGAAGAAATTAGTGTCAGAATTTGAAGATAAAAGATAAAAATAATTTGGTTAAGTGTAGTTTTAGTGTATTTTGTGTCTAGTTCTTGTGTACTTTGTGTCAAATTTGGGATGTTTTAGTGAGTTTTGAAAAGTGACGGTCGAACTACTCATACTCAATCTCCATTTGAGCGGGTCAGCTGTGATAAAAAATTATTTTTTGAAAAAATAAATATATATTTAAAAAAATATAGATAAAAAATTGGCATTATTATATAACTTGTAACGGTGAATGAAATGCTATACGGTTACAAGGTTTGCATTTTATTACTAACTTGTTTGTACAGTATGTCAGGTGCAGGTTCGTTAGGTGAAGCTTTGGGAAGCAAGCATAGGCATGGGCCTATGAGGTGGTAGATTGAGTACGATTTGGACGAGGAACGTCCGCTTCCAGAAACACCGATCATACCGATAAATGAAAAAAATTTGTAGGCTCACACGTTGTTATAGTTTCGAATAGGGTCGTCACAATACAAATGATGTCATAAATTAAGTGGGAAGTTGTATAGTGTGAGTCCCGGTTTTTCAGGTATTTTAAACGCGCAACTTTATCGTTATTTACTCCTACGCTAATTAGATTCGGAGAATTAATTACGCGCACGCTATAATTACCCTAACTTTAATATTTCGGGAATACACGATGTTTGGGAATTTTATCGGATCGTATCTGAATTACATGCTACGTGTTATTAGACGTTTGGTTATTTATCGCGTCACGCTCCAATTATGTGATTTCATATTTTATATATTCCGTGTCACGAATAAATTGTGAGTTGTAATATACGTAGTTGATAAACGAATTAAAAATTAGCCGAACCGAGTTTGCGAAACTTTGCGACTTCGTGACCAAGCAAAACCCAACCCGCCAACCCACTTCCTTACGGCCGAAGCAAGCCCAAACCGCCCCCACCCTTCCACTTATTTATAAAAATGCATATATGTGTGTGGATGGAGTTTAAAAAAAAATTAAAAATAACCAAACCCTAATCCCCTCCCTTGGTGTGCGACGGTAGCCATACCCCCACTCTCTCGGTCGCGCAAACAAACCCCACTCTCCTCTCCCTTGATCGATTGCAAGTTCCGGTTCGCTAGTTATCATCGTTTCAAGGTTAGGGTTTTAATCGTGTTATGATTTCACGTATTGATTTTGTGTGATATCGATCATGATCATGTTATTATGATAATATTATGAAAAGTGTTGTTATGTATGATTTTTTTCGGGTGAATATGCGGTTCTTAGGGTTTGTGATGATATGGTTGGGTATTAGAATCATAGGCTGCGTTTTTCTCTATAAAATCATGATATATGTTTAGGGTTTTGATATTATGATTATAGATGCATGATAATTAAAGTATAACCTGCTGCAAATCATTATAGTAAGTCGTGGTGATCGTTAGGAGGGTTTCGGGTGGAGTTTTAGGGTTAAACAGGAACCTGATGCATGAAGACAGCCAACTTCAGTTGTCTGTAAACGGACCGTTATAACTTGAAAAATCTATTTTCTGAAGCCTAAAACATACTTTTTGAAAAACACTTCTAAATGGCATCGAAATCACATTCTTCTGAAGTTGTTTGCTATTTTAAATTAGTGATTTTGTGCAGCAGCTGAAGCTGCGTTTTTTCTGCAGAAAATTCACGTAATGTTTTCTGTCATAACCTGTAAATCGAAAACAATTAAGTCACGAAATTTATACAGTTGATACTCCTAGGTTTTTAGAGAAATCTCCAACTGGAATTTTTGTCAATCGGACAAACGAGTATTTTTAGATGATTTTTCTCGTGGACTGCAGTCAGAAAGCGACGAATCTGACTGCAGCCTGGTAAATAAATTCTTATAAATAATTGGTAAGGAACCAAGACTTGAAAATTTTATACAAAATTCTACAGTCTAATTGACATCTTCTGTAAAACGATTGGAATTCTTGGAACGTGGGAACTATTTAATAAAAATTCTTAAAAACAGCCCAGTTATGAATGTACAAGCTGAAACATGACAACTTACATTTGTATGTATCTAAGTGATGTATGTGCTATCCTGTGTTTGTGACAAGTTGTTGGTCGTTATTTCGTATAGTGACACCTTGCATGCATGATTATGGTTTTGAAATTGTCATCACGTGTTTCGTAAGGTGTGCTAGTTACTCGTAGGGTTTTGTGTCAGTGTGCGTTCACACACTAACTTTGAATCGGTTGACATGATAGGACGTGATTAGCGATTCCATCCTTTACTTCTTTTGCATTTATCTAACCGAGCAACTTAAGGTGTGTTCAAGGCCCCTATTTCTTTAAACGTTTACTAAACACAGGGGGAGAAAACATGTACACGTTACAGTGATATATGGGTTGATTATATTACGGTACATTAACGTCTTTCTACTTAAAACATGTACACGTTACAGTGATGTATGGGTGGCAACATCACGGTACAGTAACGCCTTTTTATTTAAAGTTATGTTATACGGTTATGGTCACAAGGGAGCATATATCACCTGTCAGTCCTCTTAACACTTACGATGCCGTTAGTATTGGATTATAGCGAGGGACTTTTTAGTAGTACTACTGGGCCCGACAAGCCCCACTCGAACTGGTCGCGCCAGTTAGACTGAACGTTGATAGTCACGAGTGTAGAATTTGCCTAACTTTTTAGGCATGGTTGGTGATAGGCATGGCACAACAGGGGCAGCAACGTTAGCTTCGATCGAACACTTTGTTGACATGACCTAGGCTAGCTACATAAACATATAACATGAACTTCTAAACTACATAATATTAATCTGATTCGGGTTGGATCAGAGTAACTTATGAGACACTGGTTCAGGGTTGAACCAGTGGGGAAACACTTATGTTTGAACTTGTGAACTAAAACCTGTGAACTCACTCATCATTATTGTTGACACTTGATTTTACATGTTTTCTCAGGTTGCTAAGGTAGCACACATCAGGACTAGGATGCATTATGGTGTCGCATTGATTTCATCAAATATTTAGACACAACTTTAAAATCAAATTAGCTATTTTTGTTCTGTAATTGATTACGCTTCCGCTACTCAATTGTATAAACAGTATTTTCTCATGAATGAGCAAATAGGAAAATTTTTAAACTCATATAGTGGTCGTTCAATATGACTAATGATTGTGATCATGGTTCGTCACGCGCCTCGCGGTAAAACCCCGCAAGTGGATTTTTGAGGGTGTGACAGATTGGTATCAGAGCCAATGGTTATAGTGAACTAGGTTTGCATTAGAGAGTAGACTTAGTCTATAGCCTTAGACAATGCATTAGTCACAAACCAACACAAACACTCATACCTGACATATAAGAACACTCATACATGATATGCCTACGGACATGCATCAAAACTTACAATGAAATTGCGGGGATGTCTACAGCATCCACTAAACCCCTTACTGACGAGGAACACACGAAACACTTTGTATATTCATCCCTAGTGGTGATGCCTGTGGAATCGCCAATAACGTGAATCTACTCCTATCTGAGGGCGACAGAGCCTCTAGAGGAGCGTTTCCCATCACAATCACCTGTACTTCTTCCTACACCACACAGATGAGCAAAACACTAGCTTGAGCCTACCGATGGTACTATCGGGTATGGTGAGCTTTCTCAAGTCCATGATTAGGACGACATACAACATTGATGCATATCTCTTGGGAGTTAAGTTTATCGAAAACGAGTCCTTTCTCTACCTACCAACGACATTACCCCGGCCCCACTAATTCTACTTTCTTTCAACCTGAGCATGTGGGCCTCTCATGAGGCACCCCGCGTTAGGGCAGTTCGTTGCACACGTTATTGCATAAACCATTGACATCGAGATGTCATCATTTTTCCCAAGCCACGTTCTACATCTTTGGTTGATATTCTTCGAGAGAATGGTTGACCACGAAGCTAAGAACACTTTGCCTATTGCACACCTGAACTCTAACCTGAGTCGGATGGTGGAGTGGTTGCTTTGCTTTTTCTGGTAACCTACGTTAACCAGTTTCATCTCTCAAAGTCACATATCATGTGCATGTTTGTTCCATGCGCACTCTTACCTCTACGATCCGCTGGATTGGATTCTCATGGTGTGTTTCAACTTGAGTAGATCCTCAGATTAATTGATCCAACATTACTCTTTCTGATATACTATGAGTTTATCAACATTTGGATTATTGACTAAGCTTTTGATAACCATATCATTTTGACAACACTTTGTACTCGAAAAATTAAATCTGAGGGACATTTTGACACAAGATTAGATGGAACAAGGGTGAACATGCAAACCAAATTATCATTACGGGTGCACACGTAGTAGTAATTTGCGATGCATGTAAGTCCTTGTGAAACCCTATGTGTGGATAAATTGTCCTAACATGTGAATCTCATATTTAAAACTTCCACTGTCAATAGAATATCTCGTAACTCATTCAACGACTAACTGGTGTCGTTAAACTTGTCCAGCAGTTGATGGATGCAACAATTAGATTTAAGATCTTGTAGACACATTGAGCTATCATCAATGGAATCCCTCGTTATTATTTATTTATTTTTCTCATGTACGAGTCTTAGTGAAACTAAGATTCTCATCAGAACCTGTTATCTCGATTGAAACCCTATCAGAAATCGTAGGGTAAACCCATCAACATCAGCATATAAACAAATTATGAAGAATCTCTCGTACGCTCACACCTTATCCCTTGCCTTAGCTATAAATCTCCTTTGACCCCTTATACTCGGTCCTGTTGCTAATATTAAGTCTAACCTAATGAACATTGCAACATATCCAACCCTACAAACGGATTTCCACAAAATGGTCCAATCATCTTATGGACATCAGAAGACAAGTGTAAGTTATTCAACACCCAGATAAACACGATGACATAAACAATAATCTTACTCCTTGTATTGCTAGGATAGTTATTCCATAACAGTTTTCCTTTCTGAGCTAGTCTATCTCCTAGCCATTGCACTAATCGATGCTTACTGTTTAATGCGACAATTAATTACTGTTGACGACATAGACAAATCTCTCACTCCATTGTCGTGGTCACACTACATCTTCGAAACCTTACGCATAATCTCCCATAAAACCTGTGTTCAATTTTTTTAAGAACTCGGTGAACTCGTCTTTTTGCTCCTTGGTGATCACTTCTTGAAACCTTGAGGATGGTGACGAGTTTTTGATACGATCATAGCCCCTTACACATGTTTTCGCGTCCTTTCTTTGAAACCTCTTGCCTCCACAGGCATATTTTAGATTCATTCACACGACCTAAGGAAACTCCTCCGAATTCGGTTGCTTACTGACATGATAAATCGCATACTCATCTAAGTTCATGGATCAAGGTGAATTATTCCTCCTTCGCGTGTGGGCGAGCCCGACAACTTAGACAGAGGTTTCACTGAATCTTAACACTACGAACTCGTGCGGCGACCATTCTTGGATGGTAAATTCTTGTTATGATTGATATATCCACGTGACACCCCTTTTTGACAAATGGCGTTCTTCAATTTTTTTTTGTGCAACTTGTATACGACCAGCTATACCACTGACATCAAGTAAACCTCTGTTACGGATCCTGACACGCTTACGCATCGATTGCGACTACCCTTTTTACATGTTTCCACATCCATTCGAGATATACTTCCCGGATTCTATGATCCTCATCCTAACCACATTCTTCGCGAACTCTCGCTTGGAGGGGTTACTCTCTACGAACTTTACTCGAGGAGCAATGGGCCATGAATATCAGAGATATGGAGGTATCACGAGGACTATCCTTAGAAATCGTTACGAACGAGGTAGGTTCCCAGTCACGACATTCGAATTTAGCCTACCATGATGAATATGTCACTTGTTTTCTTTGACGACATCCGAATATACTCCAAGAACTAGTAGGAATCCAAACGATACCTACACCTTACCATGGAGCCCCTGCCACACAAACAACCTTATGTTTAGCTTCTAACGAAGGACTTTTAACGTTGCGAAGCCCGCTTTTCTTGACCATAGGCACAAACCCTCGCAACTCTAACTCGAAAGACTACTCAGTAATCCGCGTTTCAACAATTGAAGGTGAAACTCTGTAGTACACCTATTATTTCGTTACCAGAAGGCGCAGACGATTTCGTTGTTTACTGTGACGCGTCTATCCAAGGACTAAGATACGTGTTGGTGCAACATGAGAAAGTCATCGTTTACGCAATCGCGCCAACTCATGGTTCACGAAAAAGAACTACACTACCCACGGTTTGGGGGTTGGAGAGTAGTAGCTTTTGCACTCAAGATAGAGAGACATTGCATATACGGTACCAAGTGCACCGTCTACACCGATCGCAAGAGTCTCAAGCATATCTTCATTCAGAAGGAGTTGAACACGCGACAGCGTCGATGGGTCGAACTCCTCAACCACTATGAGTGCGTGATCTAGTATCATCCAGGAAAGACCAACGTAGTGGCCGATGCCCTCAATCATAAGGATACCAAACCTAAGCATGTACGTGTGTTACAGCTTTCTATCCACTCCAGTCTTCCTACCCTGATTCGTGACGCTTAGATTCACGAACCTCAAAGCAGAATCCCTGCTAGGCATGGAGAAGAAACTTGAACGCAAGGAAGACGACATTTATTATTTCATGGAACGTGTATGGGCCCCATTCTATGGAAACTGACGAGAGCTTGTGATGGACAAAGCACGCAAGTCTCGTTACTCGGTGCATCCTGGTTCTGACAAGATGTATCAGGATCTCAAGGCTTTATACTGGTGGCCCTACATGAAAGCTAACATAGCGACTTATGTTAGTAAATACTTGACCTGTGCTAGGGTTAAGGTTGAATACCAAAAGCCGTCAGGACTACTTCAACAACCAGAGATCCCAACATGGAAATGGGAGCAAATTTCATGGGATTTCGTCACTGGCTTACCCAGATCCGAGCGAGGAAACGACATCATTTGGGTGATTGTTGATCGACTGATAAAGTATGCACACTTTCTTGCAATCAAGGAAACTAACAAGTCTCCTACACTCGCAGACATCAATTTAAAGGAAATAGTCGCTAGGCACGGAGTGCCAACTCCTATTGTTTCCAATCGTGACCCGTGCTTTGCATCTGATTTGTGGCAGGCGATGCACAAAATCCTTTGGCTCACACCCAGACATGAGTATAGCTTATCACCCTCAGAGGATGGGCAGACTGAATGCACCATCCAGACTCTAGAAGACATGCTTTGAGCATGTGTTATCAACTTTTGGTAACGGCTGGGAAAGGCATCTACCCATAGTGAAGTTTTTATACAACAATAGTTACCATACCAACATCAAGGCTGCTCCGTTCGAGGCTTTGTACGGCCGAAAATACCGATCACCTCTATGCTGGACAGAAGTTGGCGACAGCCAAATCACTGGCCCAGAAACTCATTATCGACACAACAGAAAAGATTGCCCAAATCCGACAACGAATGGCGGCAGCTCGTGACCGTAAAAAATGCTACACTGATAAGCGTAGGAAACCTCTCGAGCTCCAGGTTAGGAATCGAGTGCTACTTAAAGTCTCACCTTGGAAAGGTGTGGTTCGCTTTGACAAACGGGGCAAGCTTAATCGGCGGTATGTCGGACCTTTCGAAATCACTGAGAAAATCGGCCAGGTAGCTTATGAGTTGAACCTTCCTGATGAACTCAGTGGAGTTCACAACGTTTTTTTTCATGTCTCAAATCTGAAGAGGTGTCTATCAGATGAAACATTAGCCGTTCCATTGGATGAGATCCATGTGGACGAACAACTGCGTTTCATTGAAGAACCAATCGAAATTATGGACCGTGAGGTTAAAACACGAAGACTTAGTATAATACCAATTGTCAAGGTTCATTGGAACTATATGCGTGGACCGAAATACACTTGGGAAGGAGAGGATCAAATGAGAGACAAATATCCTCACCTCTTTACAACTGAATCACAAAATCCAAGTAGCGCAACTGAATTTCGGGACGAAATTCTCTCAACATGGGGATGATGTGGCAGCCTGGGATTTTCTTTTACCATTCTAACCAACTGAACTTTCGTGCGTTTGCATTCTTAACCGCGTTTACTCAATTTTCGGGACGAAAATTCTTTCAACATGGGGATAATGTGACGTCCCGGTTTTTCAGGTATTTTAAATGCGCAACTTTATCGTTATTTACTCCTACGCTAATTAGATTCGGAGAATTAATTACGCGCATGCTATAATTACGCTAACTTTAATATTTCGGGAATACACAATGTTTGGGAATTTTATTGGATCGTATCTGAATTACGTGCTACGTGTTATTAGACCGTTGGTTATTTATCGCGTCACGCTCCAATTACGTGATTTCATATTTTATAAATTCCGTGTCGTGAATAAATTGTCGAGTTGTAATATACGTAGTTAATAAACGAATTAAAAATTAGCCGAACCGAGAAACAAACCGAACCGAGCTTGCAAAACTTTGCGACTTCGTGACCAAGCAAAACCTAACCCGCCAACCCACTCCCTTGCGGCCCAAGCAAGCCCAAACCGCCCCCGCCCTTCCACTTATTTATAAAAATGCATATATGTGTGTGCATGGAGTTTAAAAAAAATAATAAAAATAACCAAACCCTAATCCCCTCCCTTGGTGTGCTACGGAAACCATACCCCCCTCTCGGTCGCGCAAACAAACCCCACTCTCCTCTCCCGTGATTTTGTGCAGCAGCTGAAGCTGCGTTTTTTCTGCAGAAAATTCACGTAATGTTTTCTGTCATAACCTGTAAACCGAAAAGAATTAAGTCACGAAATTTATACAGTAGATACTCCTAGGTTTTCAGAGAAATCTCCAACTGGAATTTCGTCAATCGGACAAACGAGTATTTTTAGATGATTTTTCTCGTGGACTGCAGTCAGAAAGCGACGAATCTGACTGCAGCCTGGTAAATAAATTCTTATAAATAATTGGTAAGGAACCAAGACTTGAACATTTTATACACAATTCTACAGTCTAATTGACATCTTCTGTAAAACGATTAGAATTTTTGGAACGTGGGAACTATTTAATAAAAATTCTTAAAAACAGCCCAGTTATGAATGTACAAGCTGAAACATGACAACTTACATTTGTGTGTATCTAAGTGATGTATGTGTATCCTGTGTTTGTGACAAGTTGTTGGTCGTTATTTCGTATAGTGACACCTTGCATGCATGATTATGGTTTTGAAATTGTCATTACGTGTTTCGTAAGGTGTGCTAGTTACTCGTAGGGTTTTGTGTCAGTGTGCGTTCACACACTAACTTTGAATCGGTTGACATGATAGGACGTGATTAGCGATTCCATCCTTTACTTCTTTTGCATTTATCTAACCCGAGCAACTTAAGGTGTGTTCAAGGCCCCTATTTCTTTAAACGTTTACTAAACACAAGGGGAGAAAACATGTACACGTTACAGTGATATATGGGTTGATTATATTACGGTACATTAATGTCTTTCTACTTAAAACATGTACACGTTATAGTGATGTATGGGTGGCAACATCACGGTACAGTAACGCCTTTTTATTTAAAGTTATGTTATACGGTTATGGTCACAAGGGAGCATATATCACATGGCAGTCCCCTTAACACTTACGATGCCGTTAGTATTGGATTATAGCGAGGGACTTTTAGTAGTACTACTGGGCCCGACAAGCCCCACTCGAACTGGTCGCGCCAGTTAGACCGAATGTTGATGGTCACGAGTGTAGAATTTGCCTAACTTTTTAGGCATGGTTGGTGATAGGCCTGGCATAACAGGGGCAGCAACGTCAGCTTCGGGTCGAACACTTTGTTGACATGACCTAGGCTAGCTACCTAAACATATAACATGAACTGCTAAACTACATAATATTAATCCGATTCGGGTTGGATCAGGGTAACTTATGAGACACTGGTTCAGGGTTGAACCAGTGAGGAAACACTTATGTTTGAACTTGTGAACTAAAACCTGTGAACTCACTCATCATTATTGTTGACACTTGATTTTACATGTTTTCTCAGGTTGTTAAAGTAGCACACATCAGGACTAGGATGCATTATGGTGTCGCATTGATTTCATCAAATATTTAGACACAACTTCAAAATTAAATTAGCTATTTTTGTTCTGTAATTGATTACCTTCCGCTACTCAATTGTATAAACAGTATTTTCTCATGAATGAGCAAACAGGAAAATTTTTAAACTCATATAGTGGTCGTTCAATATGACTAATGACTGTGATCCTGGTTCGTCACGCGCCTCGCGGTAAACCCCGCAAGTGGATTTTTGAGGGTGTGACATATAGGCATAGAACTTTTAACTGGGACATATTCACTACTATGTGTGAAAGAGAGAGGATTAAATATTTTGTAGAATTGAGATGGTTAGAGGCTTTGAGTTGTGATCACACGCAATATGCAGAGTTTACTGTCGAGTTTCATTCGACATTAACATTAATCTCGCACTTTCTGTTTTGATCGACAAAAGTATACGTGGAGTGTGGAAGAGTTTACGATTGCTCGAAACCTCTGTCGAAGACCAAAGTCAAAGATTTGTTGAAGACTAAAGCTCTGCTGGAAATCTCTGTTAAAGCCAAGAACTGATGAAGAAACACTTATATGGCAAAGCTCTGCTAAAGACCAACAGTGGATTTCCTAGCAGTTTTTACCAACAGTTCTTATATTATATTTTACTGTAACAGTGGTTAGCTAGTAGATGTTGTAGTTAGTTATAGTTGTTAGATTTAACTTTCATAGTGACATCATCATAAAATGCTCGGTGGTTAGGATAATACTATAAATAAAACATTGCCTGTACTATTCTATTTGATCACTTTCCATCACTTTAACAATCAATTTATGCATAAACAAATCAGTGATCTTAGGCTGAGGGGGAGATTGTAAATTACATGCATACATGATTAGAAGTACAAAAGCATGATAATGAAAACAATCTCTTAGTTGTTCCGAATCAAAGTTTATCATTCCGATGCATTTACATCTGATTTATCATCATTCATTATTTCCATTTACAAACTTTTACGATAATTCAAACTCAGATCCTCACTGCTAATTCATTTGTTCATTTGTATTGAAAACATAGTTTATTTACGTTTCAAAGTTCTTAATCAAAATATGTTTGTAAACAATCCATATGTCACAAATTACACAAGATCCTCACAACACTGGCAACATGTTTAAACCACCAATCCTTATTAAATCAAAGTATAACATATTGCTCAGCAAAACACCGGTTGCTGGAACTCGGTCATCTTTGTACATCATGTTCCAATGATACGGAGTACTGAGGACTCTAAGGTCTAAGTACCATAGAATCCTGAAAATTAGTTCGAGCAAGATTTCCAAAAAATTGAGCTAGATGCAAATGCATTTAGCATCGTGGCCTCTACATTTCCAAACGATATCTATGCTGGCCTGTTGCATTGCAACAGTGCAAAGGAGTTATGGGATGCTTTGAAAGAGCAATTCAGTGGGATGAGGAAGTGATAGAAAACAATAGAGAGGTTTTGAACCAACAATACGAAACGTTTTTTCATGTCAAAAGAGAGTCACTAACCCAACAGTTTGAAATATTTAGTTGTCTCATTAGTGAGCTTAAACTGTTAATGTTGAGTTTGCAAATTCGATTTTAAATAGTCGTTTTCTTATATCATTACTAGACAAGCGGGACACTATGCTTTTGTAACCAGAAATTCAGTTGGGTTTAGAGAGTGAGTTTAACACAACTTCATGGTAGGCTCCTCACCTATGAGAGAGAGAGCTTAACCAGAAAAAGAAGCTACACGAATCTAGCAAAGTGGCTAATGACTATGCATTCGGTAGTATAACACTATTTGGCCAAGAAGAAGCCACTGGCAGTTGTAAGGATCAGAGTTATGATCATTTCATTGACATAACCTCTGGTGGTAGTTTCAACTCTGATTCTTAGACACCTTATTATGCATTTGCTGCTAATGGGGAGAGCCAAACTTATGATAATTTATCCTTTGAGTTAACATTTTGACCCTTCAGATCTAGAAGAAATGGATATTTTGCTCCAACTTTCTTTATTGAGTGTTAGAGCTAGCAAGTATTACAAGAGAACTGGTAGAAAGTTCCCAGGGTTGCATTGGGGGCTAAAAATTGGGTTGGATAAATCAAAAATCAAATGTTATAATTGTAACAGGCTAGGACACTTTGCTAGAGAATGTAGATCTCAATCAAGTAGACTAATTATCACACATCCTACCCCTAGACCTCAAAACACTCAAAGCACGGTCCATTATTCCCACTATACCCCTGCTCCTCATATACAAACCACTGCTCACTTTACACACCCTGCTACCAATGTTCCTGTGCAATATGTTCAAACCACTGTTCCTTAGATCCAATATGTTCAAGCACCATTTCCTCAGGTTCAAATGCAACATGCACCACAAGTTACTCAAACCACTGCTCTGACAGAGGTTAATCAACAAAGCTTCTTTACTCAGGGTTTTCTTGATTGGAGTAGCTTGCTTGAGGATCTAACTGATGAAAATTTTGCTCTAGTTGCCAACACTGAAAAGAAACAAAATGATTCTGTCTTTATGGCACGAGATACAATAGTTGAAGATGTTGAATCTGAGGAAGTGGTGTCTAAGTCTGATGAGTTTGATGTTCATGATGAAACAGATGTTACAAAAGAAAATGTTGGTGAAGAAGTGAAACCTCTGTCTGACCTAAGTGATGCTAGTGTTTGTGAAGGTGAATGTGACTGTGCCATGATGGCTGCTACTAAGGTATCACCTCAGGTCTTCAAAGATCTATGTTTAGATAAATGCATCATTGCTTTTGCTAACATAAAGGAGGTGAATGAAAATCTTAGAAACAAGATTTTAGATGATGAATTGCAATTTGAAAAACTTTCAAAAGAGTTAAAATCAAAATTTTTGAAAAGGATTCTGAAATCAGCAGTCTAAAACATGAAGCCAGCATAATCAAGGACCAACTCCAAACTATGATAAGAAACATATAAGAGTTGCAAAAAGGACTTGGAATCTACCTAAATCACCTGTGAAAATTAGATAGAATCTTGCAAGGGTTATGAAGTGATGCTTGAAAACCAAACCAAAAGTAATATCAAATTTGGCATTGGGTTTAGAAAACATGACCAAGTTTCTGAGAATGTTGCTGTAAATGATTATGGTTTGGTTGAAGTGATTCCAACACATTTGGCTGGTTAAGAAATCAAAGTCACTGATAAAAAAGGTAATACAATTGTTTTTAGAAAGACATGAAGGATCCTTAACATTTGAGGAAATTGAAAAATATAAATTTAAACCTACATGGTCTGATGAGTGTGACATTCTCGAAAACTTCAAACTAATGGATTTTACAACTAGTTGTTTTGGTCAAAAATCACAGTAAGGATAATGTAACCAAATCTGATTTTGTGAGGTTGAGTGCTTGAATGATGAATGGATGTTTGAACAAACTAGAAATGTAATCACTGATGAACACCAAGGTTTATACGAGGAAAAAGTCCTTGATCAATGAATGATCTCCGGCATAAAAAACCTCGGGTGATGGAAACTACCGATCACCAACTATATTGCATAAGAAAAATTACAACTCCGGAAGTATTGAGCTGGTTACAATGAGTACTAGTGTGTGTTTATGAGAATGTTTACGTATGTCGTCTGATCAAGGAAAAAAGTGCAAGTGTGTTTCTACTCAGCTCAATACCCCTAATAACATAGCCAAAAATATCCTAACTAACTACCCGAATTTCTCGCCATGCATCCACGTTCATCACCAACGGTTACTAGCTTATGCACGTGCCAGGAATAGAAGCATATTCTCCGTGATTCTCGGTTAGAACAGGTCTTTTCTAAAACGTACCTACAATACAAGTCCAAAAGATATTGGAAACAATTATTAGTTTATAGAATATCAATGAGGATCCTTGATCCTTAGCTTTCCTGCACCAAATCCTAAGGATCCGTGATCCAAGCACAATAAAGGATTAATGATTCAGAAGCAATAAAATTCTATCCCTAACAATTGCCCCCAAACATGATTGGTTGGATATGAACCGAATAAGTCATGTTTCATTTAATTCGGACTAGCCGTTGCTAACAGATATAGCCGTTAGAAGGCTGACGTCAGCTGAAGCGACTACCTGCAACAAATAATGATTATAAATAGATTAGAGATAGGGATGAAAATCTCCATTCAAATCCAAGATCTCCTTTCTTTAAATCCTCATTCGAAGATCTATCATGTAATATTTCTCTCATTCTCTTTCGATTTTCTGTTTTAATCTTCTTGTCCTTTTCGTTCATCATGACAAAGCCATTATCGATCCTCACCACATAAGGATCAAGAGAAAAACAATCCTCCTAAAAGACAAACCTTTTAAAAGAACCTTCGCAAGAACTCTACCGATTCACAGATCCTAAGATCGAACAGATGCATCCCTGTTTCCCAGAGGGTACTATATTTAGGCCCTTCGATTGTTCAATGAAAAGCGATTGCATATCCTCCACGTGGGTGTGTTTCCCTACTACCCCTTTTCAAATAGGTTTCTCTTACCCTTTTCCAGCCTTTACCCAGAGCTTTTTTACCTTTACCGGCCTGTGCTACATTCAAGGCATGCCCCTGGAGGGTTCTTTATACCCTTGAGCAGATTATCGATAAAGAGGGCATAGAGATTCGTCTCGCTGAACTCAGTCATCTGTACAACTTGGTTAGCCACGGATCTCACCGGTTCCTTTTTAAAGCTAAACCTCAGCAACCCCACTCAATACTCAAAACCACCAAGAATGATTCCCACTGGAGGAATCAATTCTTCTTCGTCAGGAGGGATTCCATTCCCATCGGGGATCACCTTCCTAAAAAATGGAATGTAAAGGGTAGGATATAGGACCTATAGAGTAGCTCTGTAGAGAATTCTCTATTTTAATCTAAGGATATCTGATCTATAACTTTTTGTGTAGTGACCAATCTCAGTACCCTGAAGGATTTTGCTACCACCGCTGGAAGAGTTGCTGCTTTTTCGGCATTGGACTCAACTATTAGAACATTCCATCCCAAGGTCAAAGATTTAGAAGAAGCAACATCAGCCTCCTACACCATGTCAAGTAAGTATACATGTACATATATGCTTAATTATTTAGTATAAAATAAAAAATGAATACTTATTTGAGTTCTGTGTTCGTAGGCGCTGCTAAATGTTCATCAAAATCAGCAACCAGGTTCGGCATCGGAGATGTCGAAGGTATCATGTCTCCCCGATCCATCAACAAAGAGCTTGCCACAGGCCCAAGCCAAGTTGGGACCAGAAGCACCACCAGCAAAGTTAAAACTGGAGCCAAAAGGAAGAAGCCAGATGCGCCATCTAATGATATCCCCGGGATTGAAAAACAAATCCACGACTTCATCTCCGATATAAGCATCCTATTTGTTTAGTCTGAACGTTATCCCAAGGATCAATGATCCTTAATTTTGTCGCTTCTTTCCTGCAGAAACTTACTGAGATCCTAGCTATCCAGAGTAAACGCTTGACCTAAGGCTGAAGAAGGTCTGGGGGAGCTCCAGACCATAGTTGCTGCCAAAGACAAGAAGATCTCCCAATTGGAGAAGGAAAACAAATCCCTAGAGAAGCAGCTTATGGTGGCTGAGATCCAGGATGAAAAGGATCGGTTGGAGTCACTGAAGAGGCTAAGGTATCCACTGCCATTATGATTCTAAAGGCTAAACTCAAGATGGCAAAGGAGGCCACAGATCCCTCCTTCAATAGGGCTGAGTGGGACACTACTAGCTGGAAGTAAAGGCTAAAGGAGTTGGGGGATGAAGAGGAGCAAGAGGAGACACTAATGTTGTAGGCTACCCCAAGTTGCACTAAGGATCCTGAGGAGGCAGCGGCTGGTGGCAGTGGTGCTGGTGATGAAGCTAAAGGTAATGAAGCAGCGAATGAGTAGGCTACATCAATGGCAATGATGAAAAATTCTAGACGTGGCCGGAGCCCATTTTTTTATGTCTTTTGGTTGGTTGTTTTGAACAATTTATGGTTTGTACTTGAACAATAGTTTTTAGGGTTAAGGATCACTGATCCTTTGAACAATAGGGGGTAACAAAGGTGGATGGGTCCTTATGTTTTTGGAGGATGAAGCCTTTGATGCCCCTCATCTTTTATTTCCTGCATTTTACTTTTCTGCATGAACATTAACTGTTAGATAAACCCGATCTGGCCTGGATGGATGGTCCACATTTTGCTGGTGAAGTCCGGGCCGAATACTTTTGGTAAATATCAATGGGCCTAATGATATTAGACTTTTAACTATTTTCGGTGTTGTTCAATTGTTTAGTAAAGTTTATTTGATATGCTTGTGTTTCCACATTTATATAGATTATTTGTGACAAATCAAAAATTTGCTTTTATAAGGATTTAGAAAAAAAATCATGTGGTTAAAAATTTTGCAATTCTTGTATATAATAATCATAGACAAAATCTGATTAGATACAAGTAAATAAGTCATATACCCTTAATTGCAAGGTTCAGGGTGAAGCCAATAAGATAAACAAGTATGGGAATAAAGCATACCAGAAAATCCAAGTTACGATTTTATATCCTAAGGAATTAACTTTGTACAAACAAACAAGTCACCATTAGATAAACGTCAAGGATCTAGGATCCTTTTTAAATCAACTTGTGAGTCTTCAAAGCTTCAAAACCTGTTGAAATCAACTTGGGACTAAGCCAAACAAAACAAACTGGGGACAAGCCCAAATAAACTGGGGAGAAGCCCGACAAACTGGGGACAAGCCCAATAAACTTGAGTTAACGTGAAGACGTTAGAAACCTTAGGATACTGTTGTATGGCCCAAACTGGAGCCTAACCAATCGTAAGTGACATTAAAATGCCAAAACCTTAGCTAGCGTGAAAACGTTAGAAACCTTAGGAACGGATGTATGGTACGTCTACCATTATACTTAGGATCCTAAATATAGCCAACAATAATGAAATTGTGAGCCCCTAAAGCGGGCACCGGTCCCATTGCCTCGAACTATACTCGGATAACGTGCGCTACAGGCGGGGTGTTGAAACCCAATTCGTGTGAAAGTTGAAAACCTTTAAACCTTAGAAGGTATTGGATACCTTAAGCTGGGGACATGCCCAAAGTCTCGGAAAGGTGGCCAACCTCTAGATCCTTTAAGTAAATTCAGCAAAAGCTTGAAACTAGATAAAATTGGATGTTGAGAATTCAACATCCTTTCCTTAAGCAACAAATATGATGTGAAAGAACTAGTAAAATGTTACCAAAGAAAGGATCATATAACTTTTGAGGATTCTTCAATCTGAACAGAACATTAGAGTGCTTAAGGATCCTCGATCCTTACATAAAATACTTCTTTATGTGGATATCATTCCAAGCTCCTGGCAGAAGGTTACTATCCATAGTTAGCAAATGATATGCCCCCTTTCCAGCTTCAGCCTCAATAAGATAGGGGCCTTCCCATTTTGGTGCTAACTTGCCATCAGAAGGATTCGTGGTGTTCTGGAATACCTTCCTCAATACCATGTCACCAACTTGAAATCTTCTCACCTTGACATTCCTGTTATAAGCTCCTGCAATTTTTTGTTGATAGCTAGCCAGCTTATCCTTGCCAAGTCTCTAAGTTCTTCCACAATATCTAGGTCTTGAGTTAGAGTCTCAACATTTGCTTCAGTATCACGGATGCTTGTTCTAGCTGTGGGTACTACAATTTCTGTAGGGATCACTGCGTCGGATCCAAAGACTAAGGAAAAAGGGGGTTGACCTGTCGCATTCTTAGGAGTTGTTCTATCTACCCATAAGACATAAGGCAATTCCTCACCCATTTGCCTTTCTTGGATCTATGTTTCTTATTCAAGTTGTTGATAATGATCTTGTTGGATGATTCTGCTTAGCCATTAGCTTGTGGGTGGACTGGTGTTGATGTTATCATCCTAATCCCCCAGCTTTCACAAAAGTTAGTAGTACGACTCCCAATAAACTGGGATCCGTTATCACAAACATTTCAGAAAGAATACCAAATCTAGTAATGATGTTTCTTTTAATAAAGGATATAACTTCCTTTTCTCTGACTTGGGCGAAAGCTTCAGCTTCTATCCATTTGGAGAAGTAGTCTGTCATAGCTAACATGAACACTTTTCCACCTGGTACTTTGGGAAGCTTGCCTACTATATCCATTCCCCATCTCATAAATGGCCAAGAAGAGGATATAGGATGCAGAGGTTCAGCTAGCTGATGAAGAATATTGCTATATCTTTGCAAGCATCACATTTCTTCGTGTATTCCACAACATCTTTCTTCATTGTAGGCTAGTAATATCCTATTTTAAGGATCCTTGAAAATAGTGCTCTGCCCCCAGTATGATTTCCACAATCTCCTTCATGAAAATCCTTCAAGACTTCTTGGATCTCATGATCCTCAATACATCGTAGATAGGGTCCTGCAAGAGATCTCTTATATAACATGTTATAAATTATAGTGAATTGAGATACCCTTATCTTGAAGGCTCTAGGATTTTCCCCAATGGGAACTTCTCCTTTCTGAATATAATTCCGGATCGGAAGGATCCATAATCCTGGAGTTGATTGTGCATCATCACTAGGTACAATTACAGCTTCTTCCACTATCTCCATTGTTTCATTTTCCTCAATTGCGGGAGTTAGAATATTGATGATGGGTATCTTCACATCCTTTGGCATCTTCAGGAGGATCCTAGATTGGCTAAGGCATCCGCTTCTGCATTTTCTTCTTTTGGGTACCTGTGTTAAATTGAAAAAAGCAAAAGAATCTACCAATTTCTTGACTATCTCTAAATATTTGATCAATTTTCACCTTTAACAGCATAGGAACCATTATAGTGATTAGCAATTAGTAACGAATCTACAAATACTTGAAGATACCTGATCCTCATATTTTTAGCTAGTTGCAAACCTGCTATTAAGGCTTCATATTCAGCCTCATTATTAGTGGCTTGGAATTCACATGCAATAGGTTGGGGTATAATGTCCCCATGTGGCGATTTTAGTAGTAGACCTAGTCTAGTTCCCTAGACGCTTGAAGATCCATCTGTGAAGAGTGTCCAAGGATCCTTGGTCTCCTCAAGTTGTTGCACTTCCAACGCAGCTTCCCTTTGTTGGTCACTACTGAAATTAGCCACAAAGTCTGCCAAAGCTTAAGACTTGATGGCAGTCCTTGGTTCATACTTGATGTCATATACACTAAGTTTAATTGCCCATTTTGCCAACCTGCCAGACATCTCAGGCTTCCTGAGGACATTCTTGATAGGAAAGTTAGTCTTAACAATTATAGTAAGAGTTTCAAGATAATGTCTAAGTTTAGTAGAAGCCATGATTAAAGCAAGAATGAGTTTCTCTAAATGAGAATACCTGGCCTCAGCATCAAGTAGACTTTTACTTACATAGTATACCGGATGTTGTTGTCCTTCATGATCCTTAACTAGGACCGCCCTTACCGCTTTTCCTGAAACAGCTAGGTATAAGGATAACGGTTCCCCTTTTTCTGGTTTCACCAAAGCTGGCGCAGAGGATAAGTAATCCTTGAGGGCTTGTAGAGCAGCTTCATGCTTTTCAGTCCATTCAAACTTCTTATTCTTCCTCAGAATATCATAAAAATCCTTGCATTTTTCTGAGGATTTTGAGATGAATCTGTTCAAAGCTGCAATTGGCAGGAGATTTGATGTTCACTATAGCCTTGATCGGTTCTGGATTGGCTTCAATCCCTCTCTTGGTCACCATATATCCTAAAAATTTTCCGACTTTGACTCCGAAATGAAACTTGGATGGATTAAACTTCATGTTGTACTGGTCAAGGATATCAAATGCTTCTTCGAGATCCTTCAGGTGATCCTCAGCTCCTTTACACTTGACCACCATATCATCTATGTATACTTCCATTGTGTGCCCAAGTTGTTCCTTGAACATCATATTCACCAGCATTTGGTATGTGGCACCTGCATTTCTTAAACCAAAGGGCATAGCAATATAACAATATATGCCGTTAGATGTCATGAATGATGTATCCTCTTGATCAGATGGTTCCATCTGAATTTGCTGAAATCCAGATGAAGCCTCCATAAAAGTTAACAACTATGACCCGCCGTAGCATCCACGATGGAGTCAATGTGGGGTAAAGGGAAAGGATCCTTGGGACATGCTTGTTCAAATCAGTAAAATCGACACATACCCTCCACTTTCCATTTTTCTTTTGAACAACACCACATTGGCTAACCACCTTGGATACTTTACTTCCCTAATCATACCTGCTTTCAGTAACCTGTCTACCTCTTCTTGGATAATTGCGTTTCTTTCAGGTGCGAATTTTCTCCTCTTTTGGTGAATTAGCCTGAAAGACCTGTCAACACCAAGCTTGTGAGTAATGACATCTTTTGAGATACATGTCATATCTTCGTGTTTCCAGG
Source organism: Scalesia atractyloides (assembly GCA_947069175.1). Classification (NCBI taxonomy): domain Eukaryota; kingdom Viridiplantae; phylum Streptophyta; class Magnoliopsida; order Asterales; family Asteraceae; genus Scalesia; species Scalesia atractyloides. The sequence goes on from CAMTDV010000006.1 coordinate 23,092,404, forward strand.
AAAAGGTAGATTTTCTTCGTTTCAGGAAGGATAGTAGATCCTGCTCTATACTCTCCTGGATCCTAGATCCTACATACACCATGGATTTAGGATCCTCAGGATCTAACAGTATATCCTTGATGTCTTGTTCTCTTACCTCCATGACGTCTCTTGGAGGATACTTTAATTGCTATGCTTCCCTAGACTTGGAAGCTGGTTTCATCAAAGATGTGTAGCAGTTCTTTGCCTCCTGCTGATCACTCTCTATCTTGACCACTCCCCATGGAGTTGGAAGCTTCACAAATTGATGATACGTTGATGAGACTGCCTTCATGTCATGTATCCATGGCCTGCCAAGAATAACATTACAACAAGATAAGCAATCTATTACACAAAATTTTATGATAGAATTCGGCCCTTCTATATAAATCGGGAGTTTGATGTCCCCCAATGTATTCTTGGTTTCTCCACTGAATCCCACGAGCACCGATGATCTCGGATTCAGGAATGTTCATCTTTTTGAGGACATCCAACTGAATTATGTTCACTGAATTCCCTCCATCAATAAGGATCCTGCAAACAAAGTGGTTAGAAATAAATAAGGTGATAACTAAACCGTCGTGATGAGGATCCTGTATAGGTACACGATCATCCTCATCAAAGGAAATAACTTTCTGCTGAGTCAGTGTTGAAGTTCGAACTGGTCATTCTCCATTTTCCATCTTTGATTCTTTGGCATGTCTTTTCGCTGCCGAAAACAAGGTTCCATATATATCTGAGCCTCCCGAGATGAAATTAATGATTTGAGCATCATCGGGTGGAGGATGAGCTCTTTCAGGGATCTTTTCAGGATCCTGAGTCCTTGAACGTTTCCTCCCGAGCAATTCCTTCAAGTATCCTTTGCTGAGAAGATAGCCAATCTCCTTCCTCAATGCTATACACTCATCACTAAGGTGACCAAAGTCCTCATGATAAGCGCACCATTTGGACTTGTCTTTATTGGTCGTGGCCTTCTCATTTTTTCTAGGCCACCTAGCTTTGTCACCTAGATTCTGCATAGCAAGGATTAATTCATGATTATCAACAGAAAAACAATATTCAGATATAGCAGGATAACCCTCATCGTCTTCATCTTGTTCAACTACATGCACATTGTGGTTGTCATTCTTAGAGTATGACTTGGATCGATTATTCTTAAAGAATGATCCTTGTTTTTCCTATTTCGAGGATCCTGAGAGCCTCTCATGGATCCTTTTATCATCCTCTAAAACGAATAAACCTCAATGCCCTGTTCCTCACTTCATCTAAATTCCTGCAAGGTGTCATAACTAGGTCATCATAGAATGAGAAATCCTTTAGCAATCCCATTTTGAATGCCTCCACAGTAGTGGCAATATCCAGGTTAGGGATTTCTAAGGATTCTGTACTAAACTTTGTGATGTAATCTCTTAATGATTCATCATGGCCTTGGGTTATCCTATACAAATAACTAGTTAATCGTCCAAAATTTCTACTATATCAAAACTGGTTATTGAACAAATTAACTAGGTGAGAAAATGAAGTAATTGAGTAAGGAGGAAGACTTTGCAGCCATTTCAATGTTGATCCAGTGAGTGCGGATCAGAAGCCCTTAAAAAGGCAGGCTTCATTTAATCTTTCTGGAATGGGGTTGATCTCCATTGTTTCTCGGTATTGTGCCACATGCTCCTCTGGATTAGTTGTGCCATCGTACAACTTCATGTTGGGGGTTTGGAAGCGTTTTGGTATCTCGACATTGCAGATAGGAGGTGCAAAACGAGACACCTTGTGACTTCCATATGGGATCTCAGGAATGGGTTTAGCCACTCCTGGAACACTGGATATAATATCCATAAGCTTTTGGAGCTCCCTGGCCATGGCCTGATTGATACTTGTATCCTGCATGGAAACATAATTAGTACGAAAAGACGTATTGAAATTGTTACCTCCTGATTGGTTTGGAATCGGTATTCCAGAAGTATATCCAAAAGTAGGCACTTCAGGTGCAACAGTTGGACCAGATGAGGTAATAGTCTGCATAGGAATGAAGTCTCCCGTATGAACTTCAAAGTTCCTAGATGGTTGGCTCCCTAAGGATCCTTGATCCTGGAACCAGTTGGATCCTTGAACTTGTGATGAGGATCCTTGAAGTGGTGCATAGAATCCTCTGGACTGGTACATCTCTTGCGATGTTCCAGGTTCTTAGAACAATCCTTGAGGCTCCGTGATTGCTAGTGATCCTCGCTGAAGGATGGATGATCCTTGAGGTTGGAAGTAGGATCCCTGAACTTGAGACGACGATCCTTGAGCCTGTGTCGTCGCCAGTGATCCCTGCTGGTAATTGGAGGATCCTTGAACTTGAACACTGGATCCCCTAGAATGCCGGATTGTCGATGCTGGAGAAGTGAAATCCAGTGATCTGGGTATTAGTGGAGAGTGATCATCCACTGATCTCTTCCGGTTCTTGATTTCATCAATCTCCCTAAGGATCCTTTGGTTGGTTTTATCCTGCTACACCATGTAGCTCTTCATCTGCAAAATCAAAGTAGAAACATCACTGTTAGTAACCGTGGATGAAGAAACAGTGGAGCTTTTCGATCCTGTATAAACAGGGGTAGTTTTCTTCTGAGGATTCTCTGCACTCCTCATAGGTGCAGGGGGTAGAGGAGGCAATGATGCACAAGTCTGGGATGAGGTAACCGCTGACATGGCACTTGAAGCAGATTTTCCTTGAGAAGCCATGTGATTAATGGAAATGGATAGAAATGAATGAAATGAACGGAATTTTTAGAATTGAAGCACCAATTGCCCCATGGTGGGCGCCAAATTGTTTTCGTCAAAAATCACAATAAGGATAATGTAACCAAAAGTGATTTTGTGAGGTTGAGTGCTTGAATGATGAATGAATGTTTGAACAAACTAGAAATGTAATCACTGATGAACACCAAGATTTAAACGAGGAAAAAGCCCTTGATCAATGAATGATCTCTGGCATAAAAAACCTCGGGTGATGGAAAATATCGATCACCAACTATATTGCATAAGAAAAATTACAACTCCGAAAGTATTGAGCTTGTTACAATGAGTACTAGTGTGTGTGTTTATGATAATTTTTGCGTATGTCGTCTGATCAAGGAAAAAAGTGCAAGTGTGTTTCTACTTAGCTCAACACCCTAATAACATAGCCGAAAATATCCTAACTAACTACCCGAAAATCTCGCCATGCATCCACGTTCATCACGAACGGTTACTAGCTTATGCACGTGCCGGGAATAGAAGCATATTCTCTGTGATTCTCGGTTAGAACAGGTCTTCTCTAAAACGTACCTGCAATACAAGTCCAAAAGATTTTGGAAAGAATTATTAGTTTATATAGTATCAATGAGGATCCTTGATCCTTAGCTTTCCTGCACCAAATCCTAAGGATCCGTGATCCAGGCACAATAAAGGATTCATGATCCAGAAACAATAAAATTCTATCCCTAACACCAGTGATGGTGTCAAAGCACCTAAAGTCAAGTTCATACCCTTGAAAGATATCCTAGCAGATGAGGTTATACCATCTGCTGATAAAAAAATCTGAAAAAGGGAAGAAGAAAGAAAAAAAGTCAAAAACTTTTTTTGTGATTTTTGTGAAAAGAAGAATCATGTTACTAAAAATTGTTTTCTTCTAAAAGCTTATGATATTAACAAAAAAGTGTGATAATTGATTCTCCAAATTGCACAATTTGTGACAAAACAAATCACGAAACTCAAGAGTGTGTTTTTTTCAAAAACTTTAAGGTCAAAAGAAATGGGTATAAATCCAAAACACTGAAGAGTCCAAGGATGAGTACTTCAAAAGGAAAATTAAAACAGACCTTTGAGCCTATTCAAACACCTGTTACCAAGAACTTGAATGAAACCTCTGCTCCCAGAGAGGTTAGGGTAACAAATGCTCCACCAGCAAATCAATATCCAAGAGGACATGGCCAACCTGCTTATAACTGTGTGCCACATGGGTATGAGGTTTACAAAAGACTACCAAAACCAAGGGTTAATAGGCATCCTCATGGATATGAGCATTTAATAGGAAATGATTCACAACAGTGGTTACAAAATTCTATTCAAAACACTGACCATCTTCTTGAATTTGAGGCTGGATTGCCTGTGACCCCATCCAAAGCCATTTTGGCTTTGCAAACCCACCTGAACTAATTGTTTACTAATGTGCAGGGAGCTTCTACTTGCCTTCTTAGTTTATGGTATGTAGATAGTGGAGGCTCCAGGCACATGGCAGGATGTAAAGCCCTTCTCAAAGACTTTATAGCACATGGAGGGGGAAATATATCTTTTTGTAACAATCCAAAAGGGAGGGTGTTGGGGTCAGGGACAGTTCAGGCTGGGAAACTTAAATTTGAACATGTCAATCTTATTGACAATTTGAAATTTAATCTTCTAAGTGTTTCAAAAATGAGTGACAAAGGCTATGGGTCATTCTTTACTAAGAAAACTTGTGAGATTGTTGGGCCAAAGGTGGTTAAAAAGATTGATAAAATCATAGCTGAGAGCAAAGCACAACTTGTTGCTCATAGGAGTGGTAATGTGTATGTGTGATGTAATGCAAAATATATCTATTTATCATGTATAGTTTGTTTAGTTTTCGTATTGTTTTGTTTGGTTTTCGTATTTTTTTGTAGAAGTTTGATACTTTGTTTTGTACAGGTGTTGGTTGCGGAAAACTGCTTAAAACCGTTGGAAATATGCTTAGAAGAAGCTAAGGGTGAGAATTGGAGATTGCTGGAGCTAAAATACTTGAGAAAAAACGAAACTTTCTGTGGAAAATGGACCTTGGTGCCACGCGACACAGATGCTAGGAGACCTACGCGTGATGCCAAGGTATTGAAGTGGAATTTGGGCAGAAATGACACGTCGCGCTACGCGACCCCTCTTTGAGTCACCCTATCGCGAGACGCGACGGGGTATTATCCGGAGAACAGTTTGTTGAGCTGCAGCATGATTCCTCCAAACATATATAAACATCATAATAATCACCAAATCCCTAACTTGGCAAATTGAGAACTCTTTGGGTGAAAAGTTGGCATATTTACCGGTGATTTTAAGTATTTGGAGCTGCGAGTTGAAGAAGGGAAGCTTAGGGAATAATTCGGCTCGCAGATTTGCCATTCGGGTGTCCTTACTTTCCTCTCTTCTTTACACTATGTTTCAAACTCTTGAATTTACTTTGTTTTTTTGACGATTTCAATGACTTTGTTTGGCTAAATTTTATGAACTACCTAGATTGGATGATTGATTGCATAAGGTTTTGATTTTGATTATGGATTTATGAATTGTAGGCAACTTGTTCTTTTGATTAGATGTATATGCGTGCTTGATAGTGTTTGAATATTGTTTATTGCTTCGCTTGATTCTTGGTGACGGTCTTTATCACAAAATAGAGTCTTGCTAGGTTTTAGATTTTGGTGAGTGTGTATATCACGTAATAAATCTTTAATCTTTAGGGTTATCATGCACAATTAACCTTAGAAGTAACATTCGGTAATCTTCTAAAATCAAGTGTTCTACTAATCGTCAATAGCTGTGAGGTGCGAGGTTATTGCTAGGTCTAAGTAATTAGGCCGCAAGGTAGGAGCTTTCTTAGGAAGTAACCCGTTGGCTATTGTCATGCAAGTCTAATCGAGAGTCCAAGTTTACCTTAGATTTAGATCCCGTGAGGGAGTGAATCGTATAAGGTACTTTCATAAATCCATAGATGTCCTGTGAGAGAGTCTAATAACCGGTAGTCTAAACAACCTCTAGGGTGTCGTAATGTGCTCTTGAGAAGGGTTAGGAGTCCTTTAGACATCCTGAAAGGCGCGGACTTTATGATCCCGGTTCCATAGTTGACAATTTTCAAATGAAGATCATTACTGTTATGGGTGAAATTTTGAGTCCATATCCTAAATTATATCCTGACTTTGTTATTTCTGATTACGATCAGGATACTGGACCAGGATATTGGTAACGTCCTGGTGCAGTATCCTGCCAGTTACTAATTATACACGTGCAGGTCATAGTTACAGGATCACAACGTTCATAAAGACTCATTCACCTGAAGACTCGGACTAAATGGTTAGAAGAAAGACGTTGAAGCCGCTATACCTGGTCAATAACGTTCATTAGGAAATATTCCAAGGCATCCCATCATTTTAGGAGAGTTTATTTTCTTTGTAACTATAAATATTGGATAACCAGATCGATAGGGCACAACACTCACATTCGCTACTCTCGAGTTCGCACACTTTCTCTCACAATTATACACAAACATACTGCACTAGTAATTTTTGTAATACTTAGCAACGATCTGGGAATTATCCTGCACTGTATCCTGAGTTTTGGAGTAATAAGAAGAACAAGGCAGCTGCGATTGTCAGCTCCCGAGGTTTTATGCCGGAGATCTTGATTGATCAAGGGCTTTCCTCGTACATCTCCTGTCAACCTTTACACTTTTGCTCATTGTTTGATTATTGATACAACTCGATATCCTGAGCCGCAACCTGAAAACTGTTTTATAAACAAGGAAAGCAACACTTTTTTCATAAACACCGTTAGCACACTACCTAACAAAACTAATTTGATCACTTAATTGCTTCGGTAACTTTTGACCAAAACAATTTGGCGCCCACCGTGGGGCAAGTGGTGCTATTTCTACGAAAAGATTTGTTAAAGTCATTACTTGACTTTTTGTTTTCAAAAAATTTTTAACAACTGTTTTCGATGGCTTCGAAATTAAACACGAGCTCTTCCTCCACGCCTGCTACAACCTCTGCTACAACCGGTTCGGTGCTTCCACCACCTCCATCCCGAGATGCTCTGCCTGTTCAGAATGTCTACAGATCTGGTGTCACAGGGAAAACTCCTATTATGGCTTCTAATGGTGAAAATTTAGCTTTATTTGGTAATATACAGGATCAGATGAAGCAACTGCAGGAAACTAACCAAACAATAATGAGAGAAATAAAACTCTTGAAGTCCAACTCCAAGAGACCTGCTGAGGATGTTGTCACTCCCTTGCAGCCCAGGAATCTGAACTTTAGTTCAGCAGTGTACACTGAAGATAATCAGGGCAATGTTGTACCAAGTCGTTCCCAGAGCAATGTTCCTGAGATACCCTCATCAGCCAGGATATCGACTGTGAGGGGCCCAGGATATGCTCCAGGATATGGCAAGAATCAACAGGCTGGTAACCTTTCTAATAATGTTAATACTCTTGCTACTAACAATGTTGGATCTTCGCAGGATACAAGTGTAACCTCAGCACTATCCAGAGAGCTTCAGAAACCGAAGGATACGATATCAAGTGTACCCGAGGTAGTGCAGCCCATACCAGAAGTGTAACACCCCAAAAAAGTCACAGCGGAAATACAAACGTAATGGTTACGGAAGTTGGTGCCCATAAATATCTTGTCGATCGATGCATTGTTAATGTTAGACATTCAACTTAATTAAAACATAATTTTTAAAACATAAAGTTTAAAAGTACGTCACAACCACACCATAGTTAAGTTGTCTTGATCCTTATGGATCTTAATACAGTCCGTCCCAAATAAGTTTTAAAAGTGTCCAAAGTTTATTATTAAACAAACATGCATCACAACAACAAGATACGCCCAAGATTCCCGAAGCCATGCTCAAGTACCTGAAGAACACGTTAAAATCAAGTGTCAACACAAAGGAGGGTGAGCTCACATATTCAAATTTAAAATAATTTGATCTAAGGAAAAACTTTCTGATTATGTGTTTATTATCAAAACATCCAAATAATATTTTGGAAAGTTTATTTAATTTCCTTAATAAAATCCATGATCCTGACGTCGCAAGCGTTTCACCGAAATCTCCGAACTAAGCATCTTCCCAAGTTTTACATATTAAATTTATTTTACATCCATTTGTTCAGATTCATAAATTTGCAAGACATTACGAGCTATATATTAACATTAAGGGTATAATCAACATAAGACAATAACAGAATATAAATTCGTCGCTTGACATGACACGGAGCTACCGATCGCGACGGGGTTGTCAACCCGATAGATCTATCAACAATTCCACGCAATCCATATTAATGATTAAATGGCTAAGTTTGCGCAAAGTGCCCGCAATGGGTCACCCAAGGTGCCAACCTTATGAACAATATATATATCCTACTAAAATGGTAAAATTTAATATAACACGTTGTACGAATCCCTGACGTCCCCACTGAAACGTAAGCCTAATCCCGATACTCACTCTCTTGAGACCGGGCCAATTCGTTACAATTTAGATTTAAACATTTTAAATCCACACGGTCGTTCTATCCCATAATGCCGTAAATCCCCGTTTCATCCCTGAAACGCATATATCATTATTCCAAAATCCTTTTCGTCCCGAAACATATTTATCTCCAAAACCATGTTTTTCTCCAAAAACATATCACATAATTTCCAAATCATATTTTCCACGAAAATATATTTATAGTTTAATCAAATGCATATTTTATACGAAAACGTATACTTATCCTTTTAAGGTGTGTTCTTCCCCCGAAACATATACTAAAACAGTAAAAAGAGGGGTTTAGTGACACTCACCTTTGGGTGCGTATTTAAAATAGCGCGATCCCACAATTTGATTCTACACGTCCTAATATATGTAGGCACGATTTAATAATCAATATTTACAAAATTCCTAAGTTTCTCTAATACTTAGAATTTTTCACATAAGTTTGAGATTTTCTCGAAAAGTTATTATTTTTTATTATGTTGGCATATTAATATATATATGAGTTTATATATATATATTTTTAAGATTTTTGCAACTTAAACGATTTATTGTTGACCTTAATGTTTTATCGGTTACACCCCCGTTTATAAACACTATATATCTACGATGTGCGCGTCGTAATATATACATAAACGTGGATATATTCACAATATCATAACATGCGAAAACTCATTAACTTATTCACTTTATCATTTTTAAAGCATGCATACATGAACAGCTAATTAAGTTAACCTATGTATCAATTTTCATGCTCGATAAATAAGTTACACATTTAACGCGATTTTTACCGATTCTACCGTTTTAAACATACAAGCGTACATGCATAGTCTTAATTCCCGCTATATGTCAACACTTAACATATTATCATATTCACATATTTAAATCACATGACACATTTAAAAACATAAGGTTCATCCATTAACAACCCATTCTAGTGTACATTGAAAAATGCGTCTTTTAGCAATTCGGTAACGTTTTCGGGCGCCGGAAGTCACGTATGACCAACCAAACACCAAATAAACTAAATATAAGTTAATATACTTATATTTATACTAAAAATATCCGTTTATTCACTGATTTAAAATAGTTTCATAGAAACCCTTTTAAAATGCGATTTTTACCGTTTTTACCGCATATTTTGCGTCAAACGTTACCATAACCATCCGAACTCAATACGACTTCATATTTTAACACAATACATGTTATATACTGAATAAAATGATGGTTATAATCAGATTAGTGCAGTTTTTGTGTAAGGCACATAAATCATGCGATTTCATGTATTTTACAACACTTTTAAGCACATAGTACAACATGCAAAGCTAGTAAACTTTATATCAAAGTTCCATGCTATTTCACACTTCAAATAACATTATTTTTATGCTTTATAATCTGATCTAAAATCATTTTTATCATATCATCATTTATTCATCTTTCTATGTATATACACCCACATGCATGTCCATGTACAAGCACTTAATGCAATAACATCATGTCTTCATCATTTTGTATGAACTAATATGCATCTAGACATGACTTTACTTCATGTTCATATATCCAAGAACATTATCATCTTCATATAATAATCATCAAATCATTCATAGCATTAATACATGTAACATTCTCATGCTTTTATGAACTAATCATCAAAACTTTGTATGCATGCACATACATATATATATATATATATATATATATATATATATATATATATATATATTATACACGGCCATATGTACACATACATATGATTCCAAAATATCACTTTTCACAACATTCTTTATTCACTAGAACTTTTACAAAAACCCATGTAGATCATGCATGCATTCAACTTCCATGAATCACATCAACATAAATCATTCAACAAAATCAAAACTCAATCTCATATCTACATACATACATACCCACGACCCTACATACTTACATACACTTATCCCTTTTCATTTTCTTTGAAAACCCACTTGTTATTGTTTTTAAGTTTGTGAAGAACTCCAAATTCTTGAGAAACTTTCTATCATCATCATCATGAAACAAGAATATAAATTTTATAAAGTAAGTTTATACCTCACAAGAATTTAGTGGGTTTTTGATGATATTTTGATGATATGGAGCTTATACTTCCTTGAAATCACTTAAAACACCTTTGGATCTTCAAGACAACTTAGAAACTTGCTTGGAATGGCTTTAATCTTCAAGATTATGTTTGAAATTCCAAAATGGCTGTGTGTGTATGCTTGTACGGTTCTTAGAGAGAGAGAGAGTGGAGGAGTATTTTGAATTTTTGGTGTTGGAATTTGCAAGATATGGAAGATCTTCATATCTTTTAATCATTATATATGTCCCTAACTCCACCAAGTGTCAAGAGAGAGGAGAGAGAGAGGCCCTAAATGCCTGCCACCATCCTCCACTCACACACACCTCACGCATATATGTATATATTACATATATGTGTTCAAAACTAGTATTTAACTGTATACCGGGTGTTTTATCTAGCGTTTTAACTGTGTTTTAAATTATTTTCAGTGCTCTATAAAAATAAACACACAAAAGTATTACTAATCAATATTTTATTTTCCAGGACCAGTTACGTTGTCGGTATTTGGCAGTATGCGCGATGTGTTCCGCAGTACGCGCTTAAATTCGCAAAATAGAGATTTTAAATGTTTTAATTTATTTTTCTCATTCTATAAAAATAAAGTTGCTAAATTATTACTATAATAATTATTGGTTGCCTGAACTGGCTGTGTTGACAGTGTTTTGTCAGATACGTGCAGTATCGCGCAGTACGCACTTAAACTCGAAAAATAGAGTTTCTTAGCGTTTTAAATTATTTTTCCTCACGATTTTGATAAAATATATTATTTAACTCATAACAGACTATTTTTAAGATTTTAAAATTATTCGGCGGTCATCGACGTTCGTTTCGCATTTTAACCATTACGCGATAAGCGTTTATCTTAATATTGCCAACATAATTTTTATCAAACTTTGGATTTACCAACACATAAAATACCATATATAAACATCATAAATAATCAAATACGACATTTTATTCATTCATGACACGTGTTACATTTGTACGGTACAACCTAAATAGCTGGGTGTCATAGGAAGTATCCCAGGATAGCCACAACATAGCCCGCTTTGCTCGCTACATTTGTGATGCCGAAATCCCGAAGAGATTCAAACCCCCAACATGAAGCTTTATGATGGGACGGATCCTGAAGAACATATTGCCCAATATAGGGAGAGGATGGAAGTGGATCCTATTCCACCGGATCTTAAAGAAGCATGTCTCTGCAAAGGCTTCGGCTCCACTCTGACAGGATCAGCCTTAAAGTGGCTCTTAAGCGTTCCACCTCATTCAATTACATCATTTGCTCATTTGGTCAGTTTGTTTAATAGTCAATTTTCTTGTAGTAGAAGCTTTGAAAAGACTAACAAGTGACCTCTACAGGATAACACAGGGAACTCAAGAATCCCTTAGGGATTATGAGAACAAATCTAGTAGGGAATCCTTAGATATCCCACATCTTGATGTTGCTACGGCTGTACAAGCATTCAAGATGGGATTAAAAAAGGATTCTCCTTTTTATCAGGATCTTGTGATGAATCCTTGCAAGAACTTGGACGAAGCTCGAAACAGGGCCCTAAGATATATCAGGCTTGAAAACGACAAGAAAATGCAAGAGAGGATGAATTCATCCTCAACATACGAGTCAACTAACATAAAGTCAGAATTATCATACAAGGCATATGGCAGGAATGACAACAAGAAAGTGAACGCTGTTGAGGATGAAGATCCTAAGGAGTATCCTGAGTTGTCAGAATACTGTTTTTCTGTTAATACTCCTGAATTAATATATGCCATGCAGGGTTTAGGAGATAAGGCAAGGTGGCCAAAGAAGAATCAACAAAAAGCCGATTGGAAGGATAAGTCCAAGTGGTGCGCCTTTCATGAAGATTTTGGACATGTAACGGAAGATTGCATAGCCCTGAGAAAAGAGATAAGATATCTTCTAAGCAAAGGCTACTTAAAAGATCTCATCGGAAGGAAGAAGAATAAGTGTCAGGATACTTACAAGGATCCTGAACGAGCAGCATCGCCTCCCCTAGACGCCAAGATAATCAACTTTATATCCGAAGGATCCGATATATGCGGAACCTCTTATTCTGCAGCTAAGAGGCATGCCAAAGAGGCAAAGGCAAAAAGAGGGACAAGCCGACGAGGGTGACATCACTTACAACCGACAAAGTGATAACTTTCGATAGTAAGACCGGGATAGCATTCAGGATCCTCATCATGATGGTCTGGTAATCACTTTGTATATTGCTAACCATTTTGTGCGCAGGATACTGGTGGAAAATGGCAGCTCGGTCAACATCATACAATTAGAGACCCTGAAGAGGATGAACATCCCAGAGATAGAGATTACCTCGAAGTCCACTGTGCTTGTAGGGTTCAGTGGAGAAGCAAAGAACACGGTTGGGGAGATAAAGATGCCTGTATATGTTTAAGGAGTGAATTCGATGCAACGATTTTGTGTCATGGATTCATTATCCAGCTATAATATTATATTAGGCAGGCCATGGATTCATGATATGAAGGCTGTACCTTCTACCTATCATCAATGTGTCAAGATCTCTACTCCTTGGGGGGTAGTCAAAGTGGAAAGTGACCAACAGGAGGCGAAGGAATGCTACTCCTCTTCGATGAAGGCATCAACAAAATCCAGGGCAGAATAACAATTAAAGATACAAGCCCAGGATATCGTGGAGACTTCAGAGCAGGATGTTAAAAAAGTTATCCTGGACCAAGATAATCCAGATATCTCGGTGCTTGTAGGAACTAATATCCCTAAGGATATTGATCAGCTTACTAACTTTTTGAAATGCAGGATGTCTACATTTGCATGGAGACACGAAGATATGACAGGTATATCAAAAGATATTATAACTAACAAACTTGGAATTGACAAATCTTTCAGGCCCGTTTAACAAAAGAGGAGGAAATTCGCTTCGGAAAGGAATGCGATTATATAAGAGGAGGTTGAAAGGTTGTTGAAATCCAAGATGATTAGGGAAGTTAAATTTCCTAAGTGGCTAGCAAACGTAGTGGTGGTCCAAAAGAAGAATTGGAAGTGGAGAGTTTGTGTAGATTACACAGACCTCAATAAAGCTCTAAAGACCCATTCCCATTACCTCATATAGATTCGATGGTAGATGCAACTGCTAGTCATGAAATGTTGACCTTTATGGATGCATCCTCAGGATTTCAGCAAATCCAGATGGAGCCATCCGACCAAGAGGATACAGCATTCATGACACCCACATGTATATACTGTTATACTGCCATGCCTTTTGGTTTAAAAAATGCAGGGGCAACATACCAGAGGCTAGTTAATATGATGTTCGAAGACAAACTGGGGGACACAATGGAGGTCTATATCGACGATATGGTGGTAAAACCCAAGAAAGCCGAGGATCACCTCCAGGATCTTGAATGTGCTTTCAATATTCTGGATCAGTATAATATGAAGCTGAATCCTGCTAAGTGTCACTTCGGAGTGGGGGCAGGAAAATTTCTAGGATATATGGTGACTAAGAGGGGAACAGAAGCAAGCCCAGAACAGAATAAAGATATCCTGGATCTCAAATCACCTTCCAACATGAAGGATGTGCAGAGATTAACAGGACGGGTAGCAGCGGTGAACATGTTCATATCAAGATCCTCGAAAAAATGCAAGGAATTTTACGATATTCTGAAAAAGAACAACAAGTTTGAATGGGGAGAAAGACACGAAGTTGCTCTGCAAGAACTGAAACAATATCTTTCAAGTGCACCCCTGTTGATGAAGCCCGAGGATGGTGAACCCTTATCCCTATACCTTGCAGTATCGGGAAACATAGTAAGTGTTGTCCTGGTAAAAGATCATGAAGGTCAGCAGTATCCTGTTTATTATGTTAGTAAAAGTTTGTTAGATGCTGAAACTAGATATTCACACTTAGAAAAATTGATATTAGCTCTAGTCATGGCATCAACTAAGCTTAAACATTACTTTGAAACTCGTAGGATTTATGTCAAAACCAATTATCCTGTTAAAAATGTGCTTAGGAAACCTGAGATGTCTGGTAGGATGGCTGAGTGGTCCGTAAAATTAAGTGCATACGATTTAGTATATGAACCTAGGAATGCTATAAAGTCTTAGGCTTTAGCAGACTTTGTGGCTGATTTTAGTATTGATATTCAAAATGAGGCTGACCTAGAAGTACAACAATTAGATGAGAATTCAGGATCTTGGATATTATATACTGATGGTGCATCTAATGTCAAAGGTGTAGGATTAGGGATACTACTAAAATCGCCACAGGGGGACATATTACCCCAGGCAATTAGATGTGAATTTCCTGCTACTAGTAATGAAGCTGAGCATGAAGCCCTAATAGCAGGACTAGAATTGGCTAAGAATATGAATGTTAAATGTTTACAAGTGTATGTTGATTCCCTGTTGTTTACTAACCATTTCAATGCATCTTATGCAGTCAAAGGTGAAAAGTTAGTTGAATATCTTGAAATTGTTAAAAAATTAGCAGGATATTCGAAAATTTTACACTTGAACAGGTACCAAGAGAAGAAAATACTGAAGCAGATGCTCTAGCAAATTTAGGATCCACTGTCAGGATACCGGAAGGAACTCAGATACCAATACTACATATCCTGTATCCCGCTATGAAACTTTTCAAATCTCAGGATAAGGAAGTAATAACTATGCATGATCCTGGTGATGGATATCTTAAGGAAAATCCTGAATCCTGGATGACTCCAATTGTGAAGTACCTTGAAGAAGGAGATATCCCAAAGGATGAGAATCCCAAAGCTTTCAGAATGAAGGTATCCTGCTTTACTATTATAAATAATGTTTTGTATAAAAAATCCCTTGCAGGTCCATATCTGAGGTGCCTGGAAGCTCCTGAAACCAAAGAGATACTTCAGGATATACACGAAGGAGATTGTGGCAACCATACTGGGGGTAGATCTTTATTCTCGAAAGTGTTGAGAACAGGATATTACTGGCCAACCATGAAAAAAGATGCTGCGGAGTATGCTCGAAAGTGCGATGCATGTGAAAGACACAGTAATATACTACATCAGGCTGCTGAACCATTATATCCCATTACATCTCCATGGCCATTCATGAAGTGGGGAATGGATATAGTGGGGAAACTACCTAAGGCTCCGGGAGGAAAGGTCTTCATGCTGGCAATGACGGATTATTTTTCCAAGTGGGTTGAAGCAGAAGCCTTTGTCCAAGTAAGGGATCAAGAAGTGGTATCTTTCATCAAGAGGAATATCATGACAAGATTCGGCATACCGGCCGAGATAATTTGTGATAATGGCTCTCAATTTATCAGCAAAAGAACCACAGATTTTTGTAAAAATTGGGGAATCAAGATGATCACGTCAACACCGGTGCATCCTCAGGCCAATGGACAAGCAGGATCCTCCAACAAGATAATTATCAATAACTTGAAGAAAAGGTTAGGTGCTAGAAAAGGAAGATGCTGAGGAACTCCCATTTATCCTATGGGCTGATAGAACAACTATGAAGAATGCTACTGGGCAAACTCCATTTTCTTTGGTATTTGGGGCAGAAGCAGTGATTCCAACAGAAATGGTGATACCTATAGCAAGATCGAGCCTTCGGGATCCTGAAGCAAATCCTGAAGCCTTATGTCAAGACTTAGATACAATCGACGAAGCAAGGGATGCAGCAAAGCTAAGGATGGCAGCATATCAAAAAACGATAGCTAAGTCATACAACAAAAATTTAAGAACCAGAAGATTCCAGGTAGGAGATTGGGTATTGAGAAAAGCCTTTGAAAACATAACCAATCCTGCCGACGACAAGTTAGCCCTAAAATGGGAAGGACCATATGAAATTGAATCAGAGTCAGGAAAGGGGGCATACCGGCTCAAGACCATGGAGGGAGATATGATACCAAGATCCTAGAATGCTACACATCTTAAAGCTTATTGAGAAAAGCGTTTCAGAATACGACTAATCCTGCTGATGGGAAGTTGGCTCCAAAATGGGAAGGACCATTCGAAATTGAGTCGGAATCAGGAAAAGGAGCATACCGGCTCAAAACCATGAAGGGAGATATGATACCAAGAACCTGGAATGCTGTACATCTTGAGGCTTATTTCAAGTGAGTTTAGGATTTACTTTCTGACTAAGGATGGTATGAATTCTATCTCTTTTAAATATGTTTAATTTAATATTCTTTGAAACCCAATACTGACTTAAGCATCGGAGGAGTGTTAGCTAAGATAACACCCACCTTAGTTTAAAGGTTTTTGTAGGATACTTTTCAGGATATTACTCTAAGATATGTACTCAAGACGGATTGAAAGACCAGAGGATTGGCCCCCTCTCTCACGTTTAAGGGATACAGATCCCTTCAGAGGTTTAAAGGTATTCACATTTCTCCCGAATTGGGTTTAAACACCCCACCTGAAGCGCAAGTATCCGGGTATAGTTCAAGATAGTGGGACTAGTTCATGTAACAGTGGCTGACAATTTCGTTATTATTGGCTATATCCTGGATCCTTAAGGTATATGAGGATTGATCACCCTCTCTCGTGAAAGGGTATTTTCATACTCTCAAAGTTTTAAAGGTTTCCACCTTTATAAGCTTGGAGTTTATACACTCCCGCCTGTAGCTCACGAAAACAAGGGTTTAACCCCATGATACTAAGGGTTTAAACCCAGGATACTAAGGGTTTGTCCCCAGGATGCTATGGGTTTATCCCCAGTAAACTAAAGTTGTCAACAAACTCTAAAGATATAGCAGATTAGATTGTGTTTCTGGTATGACTTTCCATTTTTCAATACTTGAAAGCCCTATCTAAATAATCTAAGTTTTCAACGAAGAAATGTTCAACCAGACTTTTGTCTGATATTTTCAAAAATAATAGAAGTATTGACTATTTTATCTGTATCCCGACCAGGATATCTGATCAGAATATTTCAAACATATTTCTCAAATGAAAACATAACAGACAGACAAGGCTAAAAGATTATCTATTATTAGCAACCCAAAATGTCACCGTCTTGGTTTCGTCTTAACCACGACCCATCCACCAAGAGTATGAAAAGTCTAAAGCATATGAACATTGATGACCAAAGGCTTCATCCTGGAACCCAGGATCCCTCCACCTTTGGCCATCATATTATGCAGAAAATATAAATTGTTTGAAGTGCAGGAAAAGTAAAGTGTTTAAAGGGGGTACAGACCATTCAGATCTAAAAAAGTGGGCTCCGGCCTAAGCAACACTATCCATCATTGCCCACTCATGCGATGCTCTCACACAGTAGCATCCTCACCAACCTTCACTGCCTCCTTACCCTTACCATCCCGACCAGCATCACCACTAGCATCCGCTCCAGCATCTGCCCCAGAATCCTCGATAGCTTCAACCGCCTTTGGAGGCTCCTCAACCGCCGGTTTGGCAATGCGCTCTATGGGTTTGCCACCAAGGTCCTTCAGTTTTGCCTCCCAAGTTTCAATGTCCAGGTAGGGCATTCAACGCCCACGGCTCTGGCTTCATAAGCCATCTTTAGCCTAGCTTGAAGAAGGGAGATGACAACAGAACCCTTGAGGCCTTCCCGGTGGCGATCAGATCTTGTTCATGTTGAAGCTGAGCGGCGTCCAGTTTAGCCTAAGCCGCTTGAGCTACCTTCTCCTCGGCAAGCTTAGCATCCCAGATCATAGCCTTGAGTTTGTCTTCGTAATGCTGTGACATGGCCTTGGTGATCTTCTTCTAATCCTCATTGGCGATCTCTGCCTTCTTTAGTTTGACCTCCAATGCCTTGACAGAATCACGAGCCATGACCTGGAGATGTGTCAGGCATTCGAGACCCTACAATGTCAGGTATGAATGTCAGTATAATTAATCAGGATATCAATTCAACATATTCGCAGGATATATGATGAGGATATTTACCTGGTTAAGAAGGGAATTCATGAGGCTGCTGGATTCAGCAAACCCAAGGTTCTCGTAGGAAGGAGAGGCTTCAGCTGAAGCGGCAGGGGAGTCAGTATCCTTTCTCTTTCGAGAACAAGAGGCCCGAGGCTTGGAAGCTAAAGAAGACTTGGGGACAGCGGTCCGGAGTAGCTATCCAATTCGTCAAGATCGAAAACCTCAGGGGTCTTGGCTGATGCCGCATACAGGGAGGTAACTTTAGACTTAATAATTTAATATCCTGACAAACAGGATCTACGCAGGATATTAAACAGGATCCTTACCAGACATATTAGAGCTTGAGTGTTCGGTTAAGGATGATGGAGGTGGAATGAAACTTCTTTCAGAATCTCGAAGCTGATAGATTGCTTTGATCCTCTTCTCTGAATCAGCAAGCGGAGGTCCTAGTTTCCTAAAGTCAGCTGCACAAAACATAAGGAAGATATTAAGCAAGATATTGAATAGGATATATCTAGGGAAAACCCTAAAACCCTACTTCCTACCCTTGGTTAACCACTTCACCGGATAATCTGCTCCACCAGGAATTGAATCTCTTTTTACAAAGAAGAACTTGGATTTCCATTCCTCTTCATTCCTGGTGGCCCGGAGTATCAAAGGATCACTAGAAGTGGAGTAGAACAGAAACCGATTGGATCCATTGGATCTTAGCCGGTAAGCGATGGGAAGGTCATTGACACAGAGCTCAGGAATGTGCTCGTTCTTGATGTGATCAAGAACAGCCAAAACCCTCTAAAGCATGGGCATGGTTTAGCTGAAACTAAGGCCGGTGGTGTGAAAGAAATCAGTGATGAAATCAGAAAAGGGAAATCGAAGGCCCAAGGTAAATGGATAAGCGTTGAAGTAGAGCCACTCATTGGACACCATATCTGACCGGATTTCCCAGTTATATGGCCGGAATACCGTCCCTTCCGGAAGATACCCGAAGTCTTGAGGACCGACAGGTGAGCATTGTCGAATGAACACACTTCTTTATCAGGATTTTGAAGAAGGTTTTGTGGCGTGAACGAAGGTGCAGAATCACCGGTGCTTGATCTTGTCTGTCTTGTCATATCTTCGCCGTAATTATAGAATAGGAAGAAGGAAAAGAATGAGGAAAGAGAGAAATGGGTTACCTCTTGATTTCTCGGTGAAGCCAAATGAAGATAAAGATGAATCAATATAGGGGGATGATGAGTGTTATAGGCTGAGTAGTTGCAAGTTGTCACATCAAAGTCTCATCTCATAATGACCTTGAAATTCATGAAAAATGTAACCGTTGATGCTCAGTATTCTCAAACGGTAACATTTTGGGGACAATTATTATGGGTGAAATTCTGAGCCCATATACTGAATTATATCCTGACTTTGTTATTTCTGATTACGATCAGGATACCGGACCAGGATATTGGTAACGTCCTGGTGCAGTATCCTGGCAGTTACTAATTATACACGTGCAGGTCATAGTTACAGGATCACAATGTTCATAAAGACTCATTCACCTGAAGACTCGGACTAAATGGTTAGAAGAAAGAAGTTGAAGCCGCTATACCTGGTCAATAATGTTCATTAGGGAATATTCCAAGGCATCCCATCATTTTAGGAGAGATTGTTTTGTTTGTAACTATACATATTGGATAACCAGATCGATAGGGCACAACACTTACATTCGCTACTCTCGAGTTCTCACACTTTCTCTCACAATTATTCACAAACACACTGCACTAGTAATTTTTGTAACACTTAGCAACGATCTGGGAATTATCCTGCACTGTATCCTGAGTTTTGGAGTAATAGAAAGAACAAGGCAGCTGTGATTATCAGCTCCCGAGGTTTTATGCCGGAGATCTAGATTGATCAAGGGCTTTCCTCGTACATCTCCTGTCAACCTTTAGTTTATTTAGTTAACTTTGTTAATTAATTTAGTTTATTTTAATCGCTTACTTAGGAATTTTTAGAACCCCTCCCCCCCCAAAAAAACTGAACAATTAGTATGTCCGTTACAGTCATAGACTAGATAAAGTCTTTAACGTAAGTAGTAGAGTCTTGTGGGTTCAATATCTGGACTTACTTTAGCTATACTAGAGTCGATCGGTACACTTACCGGTTAGTAGTTAGTGTGTCTTAGTGAGTCTAGAGTATTACTTTGAGTCTAGATTTAGGTTAAGTTAGTTGCTTTTAATTGAACTATTTTTAGCACACCAAGTTTTTGGCGTCATTGCCGGGGACTCTTGGCGATGGCGTTAATTACTTTGTTTTGACTTGCTTGATTTAATACGTGCTATTTGTCGTGTTTGAGTCGTAGGAGTCTAAAATAGTGTCAATTTCTTTTTGTTTTTGCCGAGTCTTTTTTAGAGTCTTCTTACTTGTTTATTTTTCAGTTTTTTAGTGGATGCCCCATACACGTTCGCAAGGACCCCGCCGAAGCCGCCTATGGACAAGCCTTCCTTTTCGTCTTCTTCGTTCAAGGTAAGTACTTCTACACCATTATATTCCACTTGTTCTGACTCTACACTCCACTCTAAACCACCAAACTTTAACTTCACACTGAAGTCATCACCCCATAATTCCCCACCACCCTCCGGTACCCAAAGTCCACCACTAGTTGTCCAAATGGCCAACCGCACCATTTAGTAACAAGCCACCACCGGTTTCACCGGTGCAAACTCCCTATCACCTTACCCGACATCACCAATGACAAATCTTGGCAAATCCCATCCTACATCATGATTGCCATTACCAACTCTTTTCAGTTTCACGGTCGTGAGGATGACGATGCGCCTACTCACATCAACTGTATCACCCATCTGTGTGGCACTCTCTCTATTGATGGTGTCAATCTTGATGCTCGCTATCTACAGATATTTCCATTCTCGCTTGCTGGCCGCGCAGCTGTCGGGTTCGATTCGCAGCCAGCAGGTTCTTTTACCACATGGGCAGGTTTACGGGATGCTTTCTTAGCCAAATATTACCCACCCGCAAAAGCATCTGTCTACGCGATCAGATCCACTCCTTCTGGATGGAATCTAATGAGTCGTACCACCTGGCCTGGGAGAGATTTCAAACCCTACTCTCTCATTGTTCACAGCATGGTTTGTCAGATTGGGCACTTGTAGAAAAGTTCTACAATGGTCTCACCCCAGAGATCAGAGCCCGGTTTGACACTTCAGCTGGTGGACAACTCATGGGTAAATCAGTAGCCGAGTGCAATGATCTTTTTGAGAGTTTTGCGCATTCTAACAGGGACTATAGCGCTGCCTGCAGGACTTCCATTCCTACGACTAGTACCTCTTCGACTTCTCGAGGGGTATCCCAAGTTGTCTTGGATTCATCGGTAGCTGCTGATTTAGACATTATTCAGAAAACCTTCACTAAGAGTTAGATGAGATTAAGAAAAAGGTAGATCGTTGTGAGGTGTGTAGGGGAGGCCATGATACTATCGATTATCCCACCATCACTTTAGAGCAGATACAGTACATAGCTGGTCAGTCTAGGGGTCCGTTTAATAACAATAATTCTAATTACAACTCCAACTGGCGTAATAATAATAATAATAACAATTTTCGCTCTTCCGGTAATCCCCTGGTTTTCCATCCGGTCAATACCAAAGCAGGGGGCAGGGTTTGTTTGCGAGTTCAGGTTCAGGTTAGTTGGGTCAGTATGGTAGTTCAGGTTCAGAAGGTCAGTTTGCTAGTGAGGGGTCGAATCAAGAGGGTCAGGTTAGTGATAAAGGTTCAGAGGCTAGTCTAAGTAGGATTGAGGAGATGTTTGCTCAGCTTATGGTTAGGGACCAGGCCACTCAGAAAACCCTAACCGAATTAAATGGTTTCGCAAAAAATCAATATCAATTAAATAAGAGTCAAGAGCTTCATAATAAAAACCAACAAGTGGCACTCTTAGATCTTCAGATTCAAGTGGGTGGTCTAACTAAGCAGTTACAAGAGAACCCTCTTGTTCAGTTTTCGTGTAACACTTACCCAAACCCGGCTAATCATTCAGCTAAGGCTATTACTACTCATGGTGGTAGGAATCTAGGAGAGGTTGTTAGAGAGAGAGAGAGAGTTGAGGTAGAGCAAAAGGAAGAGGTAGATGAAGAGATTGAGATAGAAGCTCCGGGTAAAGTGCACAATAGGCTAGACCCAGTAAGTACCGCAAAAACCGAGGAGCCTCAGGTAGAAAAGAGGGTAGAGAAACAACCGATAGGGGTAAAGCCATCACCTTTAGTTGATCATTCACACGTTCCATATCCCGCCCGCCTTAAGCATAAAAAATATGCTAAGGAATACGGACACTTTCTCGAGATGTTCAAACAGTTGAAAACAAATCTTCTGTTTATTGAGGCACTTCAGTCCATGCCTAAATATGCCAAATTTCTTAAGGACCTCCTCAAGCAAAATGATAGGTTAGGTGAGCTTTCCAATATTCCATTGACCGGAGGCTGTTTCGTGGTAGTCTTGAATAAGCTACCCGAGAAGTAAACCGACCTGGTTACATTCACTATTCCTTGTCTTTTCAGGGGTGTCGTATCCCCTGCTCATACTTTAGTTGATCTAGGTGCAAGCATCAATTTGATGCCTTTCTCTCTTTACGAGAAATTAGGGTTAGGTGAACTTACTCCCACGTGCATGTCATTGTCGTTGGGCGACTGCTCGGTCAAATATCCTAGAGGGGTCATCGAGAATTTGCTTGTTTAGGTAGATAAATTCGTTTTTCCGATAGATTTTGTGGTTTTAGACATGGAGGCCGACGAGAGAGTTCTGATTATTTTAGGTCGCCCAATCCTTCGAACCGCAAAGGCAGTTATAGATGTTTTCGATGGTAAGATTTCACTTAGAGCGAGTGATGAGATTGTTACATTTGAGATAGATAGAGCCATGGAACACCCGCGTGGGAGTGATGATTATAGTGGTCCTTGTAACTCAGTTTACTTCCTAGATTCCTTCATCTCGTGCGTTGATCAATGTGTTAGTTACATTAGTGGAGCCGATCTAGTTAGTGAGGACGAGAGTGAGGTAGTGAGTGAGATTGAGGGAGTTGAAGAGGATCCGGAGTGGATTCCGGAAATGTTAGGTTGTGCGAGGTTAAGGAAGAGAGTGAGAGCAAACCCATAGATATTTCGTCTTTAGAGCTCAAGGTCCTTCCTTCCCACTTAGAGTATGTCTTTTTAGGAGAGGAGTCTAGTTTTCCCGTCATCATCTCATCTAAGTTGACGGAGGTGGAGAAAAGCAGGTTGATTGAGGTGCTACCAGAGCACAAGGACGCTATAGCTTGGAAATTGTCCGACATCAAGGGGATTAGCCCCACTTTTTGCACCCACCGGATTCTTATGGAAGACGAATTTAAACCGGTGGTGCAACCTCAAAGGCGTCTAAATCCCAATATGGAGGAAGTTGTTAGGAAATAGGTAATTAAGTTGATGGAAGCCGGGTTGATCTATCCCATTTCCGATTCCGCATGGGTCAGTCCTACTCAGGTCGTCCCTAAGAAGGGAGGGACGATTGTTGTCACGAACGTGAAAAACGATCTTATATCTTCCCGTACGATCACTGGTTGGCGTGTGTATATCGATTACCGCAAGCTTAACGACGCCACCCTGAAGGACCATTTTCCGTTACCATTCATCGATCAGATGCTTGAGCATCTCGCAGGCCAACAGTTTTATTGTTTCCTCGATAGTTTTTCGGTTATTTCCAAATTCCAATCGTGCTGGAGGACCAAGATTAAACGGCTTTCACATGTCCATACGGCACATATGCGTATCGACGCATGCCTTTTGGATTATGTAATGCACCGTGTAGGCCCCTCTCACGTGAATCGTTACGAGATTGACAATCAGCAAACGGTGCAGAATCCCCTTGATGGATCAAACAAACACAGAAAGAAGAATATTGGATGAAGAACACGAACAAATACTTTAAACCGATCTTCTGTGACTATCAAACGTAATGTTTTACAATCACTGAAGATCACAAGAACCTCACAACCACTTTCTGTGTATTCTCTCACTAAATCACTCTGTAACTGTCTCTACAGTATTTCTCTAGTCTCCTACCTAAAACCCTAATGAAACACTGTTTATATACTACAACCATGCAACTGGGCTATGCCCACGTACAATAATAATAACCAAGCTCAAAAAACAATACAAAATGACAAACTCGGACTAAATGGTAAACACCTAAACTCGGACCAAGTCCCTTAAACACATTCCGAATTTGTGAGGCTCCACAAATTCGGACTCCAATTGATTCTCACATGTTCGGACTTATCTTAAACTCGGACTCCTTGTTTTTCTTCATAAACTCGTACATGCATGATCTTGATAAAACTCGGACTAGTCTTCATGATAAGCCAAACTCGGACTAGCTTAAGTTCCGCATATCCATGTCTTGAATAAGATATCCAAAGACCAAACCAAGTTGTTATCACATAACATGCACCAACAAACTCCCCCTTGACAATAGCTCGCAAAGGTATCTTTAGTCTTAAGAATCTCGTAGACTTTGGTCTTTGGATAGCGTCAGCTTCAACATGAATTTTGTCAGCATCAGACTCCCCCTGAGCTGATGCATCCAATCACCAAATCTTTCCATCTCTGAGTCAGCAATCTACGTATGTCTTTATACTTTCTAATCTGTATTGTAGAAAGGAGGTTCTACCAAGCAGCAACAAACTCTCACCTCAACACATTAACTTCTCAGCAACACACTACTTCAATTTGTATACTATAAAACAAACATCTCGAGAAACCATAAGAATTTTCCAACATAATTAAACAAATTATTATTATTCAAGAGATGGTTAAACTGTATCACAAATTAAGCAAATTTCAATTCAACACCAACACACAAAAATTTGGTCCAACACAATAGAACCTGCATTAATTTAAATTGGAACTCATCTTCTAACACCGTCTTCCCCTATCGGTAACAACTCCTCCATGAACAACCATTTTCCGTACACTAAGAATTTAAAGAAAAAGAAAAAAAAATTTGATTTTGATATTTTCTGAAACAAACAACGAAAGCAATAAACACTCTATTTTTGTGAGAATCACCGGTAAGAAGATCATATCAACAAAATCAAACTGTTTTTACACTATTTGATAATTCTTTAGGTAATTTTGGTGAATCGCAGTTCAAGACAGTATGTTTGTCCACTTAAAAAAATGCATGAACATTTCGAATTCCATTACCATGTGATATGTTAAGGTAATATTATACTGATATACTAGTGTGTCCCACTTCAGGACATACCCCCACGATCAAGGTATGCACAAAGATTCATCGTAGTAAGTGAGTATACCGAAATTCATCCTTTTGTTTTATAACGTTAGATAATTGGTGATCAGGTCAGTACTTCCGTACAACAAAGAGAGCAATATCCAACGAGGGTTATGGTAAATACTACATATTTTGGTATGAATTATGCATTTTGCATATGTGAATAACTCTCTAGGAGAGCTTCTTCATTTCTGGGTTTTTAGCATATTTAGCTCTTTTAAGATATCCTGGTTGTTCCTAGGTCAGCATATATATGGATGCAGCCTATGGACAGCCCTGATACCCCGAATGAAATAACAGCATAAAGACCCACAACTTCAGTTTTGGCAATCTCTCAACGCAAGATTTAAGGTCATGAAACCATACGCCACTGATATGTTACCCACTCATATTCACTTCGTTAAGTTTATATCACGTTGGTAGGTTGATTATTTCATGCTTTTGCCTACTGATATATCATATGATGAAGCAGCTATCACACTTACGCATTTAATTTCAGTTTTAGTGTGACAGTCTAACTTGCTGATGTACTATCATTTCTTCTTTTCCACATAATGAAAACTCATTTTTTATTTTTCAATGTTTTTTGTATTTTTAAGGTTTTCTATTTTTTTATGTTTTTGGATTTTCTAGAAAAAACGGTAAACTATTTAAAAAGTTTTATGAAAAACTGGTTATTCAGGATTCCTCATCCCGTTGAGTTCGACTAGATGTTCAAAACGAGCCCTGTAAAATGCTTTTGTATAAAGATCTGCAAAGTTATCAGGAGTGTCGAAGTTCAATCAAGTTCTTTTCAGCGCAATCCCGTATAAAATGATGACGAATGTCAATATGTTTTGTTCTACTGTGCTTTACGGGATTGTTTGTGATTAAAATGGCGGCATTATTGCCTATCATTATAGGAGTACGAGTGAAATTCAAACCATAATCGTGCATCTGCTGTTGTATCCAGAGAACCTGAGAGCAACGGCTATCCGCAACAATATATTCAACTTCACACGTAGAGGTAGACACAAGACTGCTTCTTGCATTGCCAAGATACAATCCTGCCTCCTAAGAACCGACAACCACCAGTAGTAGATTTTCTGGTAGACTTACATCCTCGAAAGTCAGAATCAGTATAAGCCAGAAAGTCACTAGCAGCAGGATACCACAACCCAAGTTTAGGTTTCCCCTTCAAGTAACAAAGAATAGCTTCACTGCCTTCCTATGTGACTCCTTGGGATTCGCTTGATATTTGGCACAGAGGCACACTGCAAACATGATGTTTGGTCGTGAAGCAGTCAAGTGCATAAGTGAACAAATCATTGCCCTGTATTGAGTTGAATCAACATCTTCCATACTCTCACAATCTGGGCCAAGATTGTGATTCTCGCAGATAGGAGTGTTGAAAGTAGCACAGTCCTCCATTTTGAAACGAGTCAAAATGTCATACACATACGTTTTCTGACGTATAAACATCCCATCATTCTTCTGTTCAACTTGTAATCCCAGAAAGTGGACAACTCACCCATCATACTCATCTCAAACTTGCTCTTCATCACCTTCTCAAATTCAAGATACATGCTCTCATCTGATGACCCGAAGATGATTTCATCCACATATACTTGTACCAGCAGAAAATCTTCCTTCTTTCTCTTAATAAATAGTGTACTGTCAATCTGACCTCTTTCAAAGCCATTCTCAACAGATGAGCTGACAGGGTCTCATACCATGCCATGGGTGCCTGATGTAATCCATACAATGCCTTATTGAGCTTGTACACTCGATCTAGAAAATATGGATCATTAACCCATCTGGTTGTGAGACATACACCACTTCTTGGACTTTCCCGTAAAGAAACGCACTCTTCACGTCTAGTTGGTAAACTTTAAAGCCCTTGAATGGATCAAAAGCTAAGAACAAACGAATTGCTTCCAACCTTGCTACTGGTGCAAACACTTAAGTATAATCAATCCCCTCTTGCTGACTGATGTAGGACCAATCCTTGATGCTAAGGAACCTAAATTTGATATCTAACGTCCATAGTAGCGGAAATATTATGTCGTGTTTACCAATAGACAAGAATTAATCAGTTAATCATCAGTTTCATTGATCAAACGTCAAGAGTACAAACTGACAGAGCTTCGCCTCCAAAATGCAAAAGTTACAAATGAGGATGACAAGCTAGGTATTTATAGAGATGCAAGTTCGTTCATGAAGGATGTAAGTTCGCCCGAACTTGCCTTAGCAAGTTCGCCGAACTTGTCTCAACATGACAAGTATGAGCGAACTTGACCTCCTAATACATAAATACATCACACACCTAGCCTATTCAGCTCTATACTATACAGACTCGATATAAGACTAAGACATAGACATTATGCACCAACATACTCCCCCTTGGATATAGTCTTTGTCTTGTATCAGTCTCCAAAACTCTGTCTTCATATAAACTTTAACGCACCCGACCGAAGTTCTTGTACGGCTTCTTTCGTCGTTCTTGCTTAGGATCCGGCGTCTTGTCTGTAGGAGGCACTTTGTTCAAATGCTGAAATCTCTTAACACTTGCCTTCCTATTTCTTTCATGAATTGCTTCAAGACGCTTCTCCTCTTTCAAAACTCTACTCTTTCTAGATCCTTCACTTTGTTTGGCACATCTTTCCTGAATTAACTTCGTGTGCATAGCAAACATTAATAACTTTCTGAAACTGCATCGCTTGTACCTTTTTCACGTTCTTCATATACGATCTTGTTGTAGACCAAGGTTTTGATGTCTTCTCTTGAGCAGTTAACCAACCACATCGGATCAAGAACCCTAATTGTTCTCCATAACCCCCTCATACCCTGATATCCCAATACCTCAACTCTTTCTTTTGAAATATCCAAGTGTTCTTCAAACTTTAAAACAATAACTGCTTCACAAGTCGATGGATCTATCTGCCACCACTTGAACAATGGATAGAAGTCTTGTTCAATCGGCATCAGCGACATGTTTCTCATTGCCCTCGGTTGCTTCATTATCAACGTAATGTCTTTTTCACCCGTCTTTTTGTTAGTCTTGATTCTGCGACCAGGAATAAATGGCTTCCAATATCTAAATCCTTTAACCGCTTCAAACTTGATCAATTTCCACAACAACTGACCAATCACCTTCATGTGGTATGTAACATTCACTGTTTGTATTAACTCTTCCACATCCTAATAAGGTAAGGTCTTGAAATCAGAAAGATACTTGAAGTATTGCACTCCAAATTCTCTTTTGATTGCATAAACATTTAGCTCCTTGAACCAACCCCAACTCAAGATATCTCCCAATGAAACGTATTTATCTCTGGTAAAGAATGCTAGAGGATGTTGAAACTTACGTTCGCGAGGCATCTGTTTAAACCAGGACTTCTTTGCTTGAGCAATTTCTTCTTTAGTCATTCGCTTAGGTACTTTTCCTTCACGGAAAGATACTTCAATCTTTTCTTTCAGCATATCTTCATCTAGCTGCTTGTACATCTCCTCGAAAGTAGGAAAACTTCCTGAATTAAGACCGACGTACTTTGCAGTTTGGTCTGTTTCATCATCAGAAGACCAATCTTCCACAATCACTCTATTATACTCGTCAGCCTCAAATCTTCTAACATACTGATAATCATTTGGCTCGGAAGTGTTAACATTCAACACATCTTCTTCGAAATCAAACTGTAGATCTGCAGCATCAACTTCAACTAACTTTGCCAGATCTTCCTTTATATAGTTGTGTATAAACTCACCTTCCTCCATGTTATGTTCTAACATCAACAATAAAGGCTTCATGGGAACTGCAATAACTGGCGTAGCAAATCTATCAACATTCAACAGATCAATCTCATCAGTTGGCCCTTTCTGCCCTGACTCCCCCTCACTTTTATCATCCATTCTGTTTGAATCGTCATCCATAATCGAAGAGAAATCAAATTCACTTGAGATTTTGGCTTCAGTAATTCTAATACCAACACCACCATGATCATCATCATCGTCGTCAGCTACATTCCAATCCTCATATTCCGAATCATCTTTTCTTCCTCATCTTTATCCTCCTTTTTAGCTTCTTCATCGTCCTTTTCAGAAGCAACTATCGGATCAGAAGGCTTGATAGATTCGTCAACCTTTGGAATATTAGAGTCAGAAGCTTTAGTCACATCATCAGACTTCTCTGCAACTTCAGAAGAAGTAGGAGCTTCACCTTCAACCCCTTTTCCTTTGCCACTCGCAGCTAATTCTTTTTCTGATCGTTCTTTAGCTTCTTGTTGATCCAGACGATCATATTCTTTGAGGAAATCGATACCCAGTGCATTAGATAAACTTTCTGCATCCTGGAGAATCTTCGATCATTTAGAGCTTGGATAGACTTCAGATCAGCTATCTCAGTTTGCATCTTTGTAGCATTGCAAACTCTATATCAATGCTTTAAAGTATTCTCGCTCATTCCCCAACACTTTCACTTTATCGTCTAGCATTTCTTTCTCATCATTGCTTTGATTCATCTTTTGGATAAGCTCTGCTTTTTCAACTTCATTTTGTGCCACTTTGTCTTCTAATACCTTCACACACTTTTCCAGAAGTTCAACATTTGTCTCTGGAAAGAAATCATTTAAATCTTGCAGGCTAATCGGATCACTATGCATATCACCAAATATGTTAGGCCCTGAAGATTTTGGTGTTGACTTTGGAGTAGCAGCCTTTGGTATTGACTTCCTTGGAGTCGAACTTTCTTCCAAAATCTTCAAAATACTACTCTTTCAAAGATGGACATATCGTTTTGTCAAGCGTAATACAAGTGTTGTGAGTCTTAGAAAACTCAACAGAGATTACACGAACTTGAGCCTAAAAAATGACGCAAAACAATTAGCACGCTTATCGAAGAAAGATTTACCAAAAATTTTCTAACATATTTATCAAGTTCGGGCGAACTTGATATATGTGTTAAAACATTCAGTTTTATTCAAGTTCGCCTGAACATGTGACATACATGTTCAACAAGTTTCAAATGCAAGTTCGGGCGAACCTACACATATCTCCTCAAACAAATTTCCTAAGTTCGGTCGAACATGATATTATTCAATTATATAGATTTATTAACAAGTTCGGCCGAATTGTCATCTTCTCCAAACCAAATCTGTTCAGCATGATGTTAACCATTTCAATCAAATCTTAAAAGGATTCCATGGTCGATTTTATGTACTAATCAATATTTAAAGATCAATTAGTTTCAAACCAACCTAGACCTATTAGATTTAAGGTTTTCAGTTCTTAAGATCTTCGATCCGATTCAATTCATGGTTCAATATCCAAATACTCACCTCAGACATTGTCGTTGGTGTGCCAATCACGAAAAACAATGGAAATTTGTGCAGTATAACGTTACTAAAATGCCAATTTCTCAAGATCGCTCAGTTCACAAGTTCGTTCTTCGCTCAAAATATTTGATATCTGATGAAATGAGTTCGGCCGAACTTGCCAGATACTTATACCCTGGCAAGTTCGGGCGAACTTGCAAGCCCAACTGACAAGGCCCACCATGTCTGGGCGAACTTAGCTTTAAACATCTAGCAACCATCTGCAAGTTCGGTCGAACTTGCTTATTTGTTAAACATGATTTTGTTTAGCAAGTTCGGCTGAACTTGCCAAACCCTAAATTCAATTTTTTTCAAAATTT
Organism: Scalesia atractyloides; assembly: GCA_947069175.1. Lineage (NCBI taxonomy): Eukaryota > Viridiplantae > Streptophyta > Magnoliopsida > Asterales > Asteraceae > Scalesia > Scalesia atractyloides. Next base: position 23,123,674 of record CAMTDV010000006.1, read on the forward strand.
TCAGTTTAACCCCTGAACTTTCCAACTTTTTACCAGTTATGAAAATCCACTCAGTTGACCAAGTCCAAGTTAATGACCTTGGTTAACCTGATTTGTCTGCCGAGTCCAAGTTAATGACTCCGGTTTGACCCGTTACGAACAAACTGTTGATATTTTCAAAATCAAAGTTTCAAATTAATGAACTTTTTATCGTTTTGGCTTTTCAGTTTTTACAGATTAGCTCTGAGCCCTTGTCAATGAGATTCCCACCAGTTCTAGCATCTTACCAGACTTCGAAGGCCCGTTCTCCAACATTGGTTTGCTGAAAACAATGTAGAAATAAAATCTTTTTGAATTTTTGAAAGTTTATGCTAAAACAAACTGAAAATCTTTTTGGTTTTAATCTGTAAAACTGATAAACTATGTACAAAACAATGTAAACTATGTACAAACATATTTACAGACATGTTTTTATGAATTTGTGTCTAAAGGATCATATCAGTTAATTGAGACAAATCACCAGTATCGTTGACCTTTAGATGACTTTAAGCTTTTAAACTTGTTTACCTAGATTGTCGATATGTTTGTCCACTTAAACTTTACCACGTTTCTCAACTGTTTCAAGATATGTTAAGGTATGAATCATGAAACTTGACTTATCTGTGGTTCCCACTTATTGAATATACTCCCGTATCAAGATTCCCTAGATTTCATCTTACAGGTGAATATAGCGTAATTGATATCTGTATCTGGGTAATGCGAGACCTTGAGAGCTCAGGTTAGTACTACCGTACAGACAAAGAGATGAAGGCTCGTCTTTAAGGTGTGTTCCACTTAAGGAATCTTTTTAGCACTGCAAATGATTAGATCTTTCGATTCTTTTCAAATTTTGCATGCAGTTTGGGGATTTTTGGCGAAAGTATTATAGAAGTTCTAGGCCATTGCTTCCGCAAAATTAGAAGAACTTGTATAATACCCCATATATCAACTATCTATAAAGACCTCGTATCTTACACAAAAATGAAGAATTCACGGGCAAATTTTGTCCAATTTTGAATATGACATGTTAAATACATCATAGATAAACCTCTGAGAGTTTAGAGACTAAAATTAAACAAATTGGTGTCAAATTGTTGCAAAAACCATGTTTTCAAAACCCTCTATGATCGAACTTGTTAGCCAAATTCGACCGAACTTGACTTAAAAAGTCACTTTTTAAGTGAGTTTTTATCAAGTCCGCTCGAACTTGAGGTTATTTTAAGAGAATTTAGCCAAGTTCGCTCGAACTTACTAAAAAGCATTGATATGAATTTGATAAAAATCTAGAAAGTTTAGTCTAAGTTCGCCCGTACTTGCAAACTTTTATAAAACTCAAGTGCAAGTTCGACCGAGGTGATCTCAGGGATATTTTCAAAACATAAGTCATAAGTTCGACCGAACTTGTGATTAAAAATCTGAAATTCTTCATTCTACTGCAAGTTCGACCGAACTTGTAGTAAATCTAACAATTTTCAAAGTTTAACGTGTTTTTAGCTTACGTGTTTTGATATTCGCGATGGATGATTATCAGAGAGCGTTTATGACAGCAGTAGGTACATCTAATGCCAATGTCATAAATCAAGTCAACCTAGACAACGAAATGGGCACGTCCGTTAGACCGCCAAAGTTAATGAGCTTGGACGAATATGAAGGATGGAAGGAGAAGTTCAGTTATTGGGTTCAGGCCATGCATTTCCAAAGCTGGGTAGCTATCGAGAGAGGTTATACTGTTCCGTTGAATGGAAATCAGCAAGTTCTAGAGAAGTACAAGTACTCCACAATTCAAAAAGATGAGTACATTGCTGAGAAAAAGATGATAAGCCTCATTCAACAATCTATTAAAGAGGATATTTTGGTCTTATTGCCTGAATACACGACTGCGAGAGAACTCTGGCTATCACTGCAAAAGAAATACCAAGGAAGCGCAGAGATGATCAAAAGTAAGAAAGCTCTCATCATGAAGGAGTTCGACATTTTTAACATGTTGAAGGGCGACATAATGAAACCGATGATTGAGCGTTTCTGTCATCTGGAAGTCCAAATGAGAAGACACGGTCTCGAGAAGACAGAACCAGAGTACATCGATAAGCTTGCAGATGCGTTACCTGACGGAGAATGGACTACATACCTCATGGTTTTGAAAGAAAGTCCAAATTGTGAATTCTTTAAGCTGTCTACATTCATCGACAAACTTGAAGGTCATGAAATGGAGCTTCTAAAGATCGCAAAGTCGAAGAATGCTAGCATTGTTCAAGATGTTTGTATGTATAACAAGAACGGAATGCAAGACAACATTTCAAGCCCGAAGATTCAAACAACATTTAATGCAAACATAACTTCTTCACCACAGAATCACCCACAATATGACCAAAGTCCACATAGCTCTTCGTTCTCAAGCATAGGGTCAAATGCTTCTTATCAGAGTCAAACAAATCAGAATCAACAAACGAATTCTGATCCAAATTTGTACAAATGTAACATTGTTGTCAATCTAAATAATGTTGTTTCTGAACAAGTTGCAAAACAACACATGGCACTTCTCGCCACTATTCTAGAATCATATGAAAGTCTTGTGGCTGGAAATATTGGAAATCCTGAAATGACCGCCTAAGACTACGATCAGGTGGACAAAGAAGAGCTTGAACTGATGGACATTAAGTGGTCATTGGCTTCTATCATTCGAAGAGTGACAAAGTTTGTTGCACTCACAGGCCGAGATAGCAGAAATTCAAGCAACAAGCTAGGGTTCGACAAATCAAAGGTCACTTATTTCAGATGCCGACTGAAAGGGCATTTTAAGAGAGAATGCAAAAAATCCTGAAGCAACGGGAAATCAGAGTCCATTTGGAGGTGGAAATGAATATTACAAGAAGTCGCTTCAGTATAAACCATTTCCGAAAAAGACTCAAGTTGATATTCAAGAGAAATCATCCAACAATACCGAGAAGGCAATGGTCGCAACCAATGAAGATGATGGTTTCGATTGGAATTCTTACATTGGAAAGAAGACAGGAGTTGCATTGATGGCTGAGATCGTTGAAGATACTTCTCCCGAAGAAGCAGCAGCGATGGAAAATGCTCTACTGGAACAGTATCTGCAACAACAGGAAGAAGAGGAAATGTATCTTTACATGAAGACACAAGGCATTTTAACGCCTAATTCAACTTCTAGTTTTGCAGGTAACTTTGATGGAAGTTCTCAGGAGCAAGTGATCGAGGAAAAATTGATTGATGAAGTTATCATTGATGTTGTTCAAGAAGTGAATGCTGAAAACCTCAAAGACATTGCCAATAAAGCTATGATGGCAAATCTTACCAAGGTAGGTCCAGAGGTAAAGGAAGCTGTCAAAGTGCAAGTTGTAGAGGTTGTAAAACCTTATACAAAATGCACCGAGCCATGTGCAAAATGTGTCGAAAAATCACAAGTCATCACTGAACTCAATGTACATAATGAACATTTCAAATACAATTATCATACAATGAAGGAAGCGTATGAAAGAATGAAAGATGATTATGGCTGGCTCGACAAAAATAATATTGAACAACATGATACTGTGAGGAGATTAAAAGGAACGGTAATGGATAAACAAAAAGCAATAAACATTTGCCGAAACTAAACAACAACTCCAGGACTTGAAAATTGAAACAGAACGTGTTCAACAACTTTTAAGAAGTTATACAACTAACGCATATGTCATTGATCATATTCTTCCTACGATCTCATCGGAAGAAAATGATAAAAGGTCTAAAAAGAAAAATAGTAAAGAATACAACAACGTTCCTCCACCTCTATGCGAGAAGTATTGTCGCAAAACTGTTGATGGGATGGATAAGGCACTCAACATTGAGTTGTTATCTGAAAAGAAAAATGAGTTGCCGGAGACCATTGATGTAGTCTTTAATAAATCAAATGATGACAATGCGGTAGTGAAAAAGGTAGTTGAAAATGTTCTGAATGATTCTGGTGATGGCAGCTTTGAGAGCGCCACCTCGAGTTTGAACAGTTCTAACACAAATTCTGAAGATGACGATACATCATCGGAAGATGATCTATGTGATGATCCTAATGTTGTCATGTACAAGATTAAGGAATCTGCTAGATTATACTTTGATGACAGTTTTCCGATTCAGAATGTCAAAGAAGATCAATTGGATAAACTGTTCAAACTGGTTGAAGTTACATCAGAGAACCTGGAGAAAAATGAAAAGAAATTATATTCTAAACCCAAAAGAAATTACAATAACTACCGGAGAAAGGGTGGTGATCATCCGGAAAACCGGAGAGCTGGGTTGTGTCTAGATGAGGAAGAAGAACCGGTTAAGAAAATGTCACCATTTCATGAGTACAAAGATAAAGACATGAAATTCGTTTATGGGACAAACACGGTTCATGAGCAGAGTTTGATTGGGAAGCAATAAAACGACGAGTTTAAGAAATAGAAAGAACTTCGAGATAAGGCAAAAGCCACAAGTGGTGTAAAATTCACTAGTGGACATTCACATGATAATTGGATTTGCTTTAAGTGCAACGAAGTTGGTCATATTGCACGGAAGTGTCCGAAGTCTAAGCCGGCCTATCTTCGAAGAAAAGAAAGTTCAGATATTGTGAAACCAAAGCAACCAGAGTTTGTAATACCTGTAATGATTTTGAAACCAAACGAATCAAAACTTGAAGTTAAACCTAAAATTGAAAAGAAATTTGAAACTCAACTTTCAAAAAAGGTGAAACTTCTAGGGCAAATGAACAAGTTTTACATCAAAAAGGCAAACATTAAATAACAAGCCTGGATTGCTAAGAAAAAGACAACAACATCAGAAGTTATTAAGTCTGAGCCTGTAAAGACTAATAACACGAAAGAATCAAAATCTGAGACCAAATCCGAAACTGTCAAAATTACAAGTGGTAACAATTCAAAAGGTAAAAAGAAAGTGAATTTTAAAAATGTAACTGACAGTGGAGGTTCAGAGGTAGATTATGAAGATGATTACCAAGCTTTCTATCCAAAACCCAAGACCAAAAAGGCTTGGGTCGCGCTTTTTAACTAGATTTTAATATGTGCAGGGGCTCCAAAGATCCGCTCTTTCAAAGTGGATTTTGGATAATGGAGCGTCTAGGCATATGACGGGAATGAAAGCTCTGCTGTTCGACATAAAAGCTATCAATGGCGGATATGTTGGATTTGTTGGTAATCATGGTGGAAGGATTGTTGCCGAGGGAAAACTCTCCAATGGTGTTGTATCGTTTGATCGCGTGAACTACATTGCAGAACTACAAAATAATCTTCTGAGCATATCGCAGATTTGTGACAAACAGTTCACGGTGCATTTCAACGACAAAGAATGTATTATTCTGAAGCCTGGTTTCAAAATACCTGATGAGTGGATTTGATGCGAGCTCCTCGCGAGAATGATTTATATGTCTTAGATATGGGCGTCGCTACCACTTTATAAAATCAGCGCAATGTTTTTTGACGAAGGCTACTGAGAAAGATTATATTCTTTGGCATCGTAAGATGGGGCACATTCATTTGCGTAAAATGATTTTCTTGGTTCATAATGATCTGGTTGAGGGTGTAAATCTTCGGAGCTTTAATATGTCTGATCACTGCCTAGAATGTAAAAAGGGAAAGCAGATCACGAAATCACGTCCGAAGAAAATTTTGAACTCAATCAAATTGCCGCTTGAACGTCTCCATATGGATTTATTTGGTCCTGTCAACGTTCGAAGTATTTCAGGAGGCTTATACTGCTTGGTCGTTACAGATGACTATTCGCGTTACTCATGGGTTTCTTCCAAGAATCAAAAGATGAAACATTCAAAAACTTAGTGATTCGTTTCAAGAAGCTAGAAAACCTTTATCATCTCCCTGTACGACGCATTCATAGTGACAATGGCACAGAGTTTAAGAATAATAAGATGAGAGAATTTTTCAATGCTAAAGGGATCCTACACGAACTTAGTGCATCCTATACTCCGTAGCAAAACGTTGTAGCTGAAAGGAAAAACAGAACTTTAATCAAAACTGCGAGAACCATGCTTGCAGACTCAAAGCTACCGGTAAGCTTCTGGAGTGAAGCAGTTGCAGCGGCTTGCTACACACTAAACAGAGTTCTAACTGTCAAACCAATGAAGAAGACCTATTTTGAAATGATTAACCGACGGAAGCCAAACTTGAAATTCTTAGAGCCATTTGGTGCGCCATGTACTGTAATAGATCAAGATGGTAAATTTGCAGCCAAATCGCTTGAAGGTTTCTTTGTCAGATATGCGATACGAAGAGTGTATATTCCTTCATTAAGAAAGGTAATTGAGGCACAACATGTTGATTGTTTCAACTATACGGATCCTATTCAAAGAAGAGGCGACACATGGCTGTTTAACTATCAAGACCTTTGGAAGTCATTCGACTTGCCGAAAGAACCTTCTGAAGAAGAAATCGCAATGTTATATTATCTTCAACAGTCGGCGAATCAGGAACAAATCATTAGACCAATTTTGGTTAATTAACCCACGTTGGATCCTTCGTCTTCCGGAGCAGGTCCTAGCAATAGCAGTGTTCAAGTTGAAAATGTTTCTGAAGCAGAAGTAACACCTATTATTACTCCATCTAATGTGACTTCCGAACCAGGAAATGAAACAACAGTGCCAAGCATGCCTCAGAATCAAAATTCTGACTCGGATGAAGCGCCGACATTTGATGCTGATGGTGAATCCTCATCAGATGAAGAAGTTGAGCATATATCTAACATGTTGAATCAATCTGCAAACCCAAGCAATCAGAACGAAGCATCATCTAGTGCTCCTAACATTGAAGTGACCGTTGAGCAGAACATCTCAAATCAGCAAAGCTCAGTTAATGTTCCTACGGAAGAAATGCCTCGATCATATTCTTATCATCCTTCAACGAATATCATTGGTGAATTACAAACTGGTGTGCGTACACGAAGCCAAATTAACAAAGCACTTATTTGTTTCTACACCCAAGTTGCTCTAACTTAAAACTACTGCTACTATTCATGTTTCATTTCTCAAATAGAGCCAAAAACTATTAATGAAGCTCTGGGGGACGAGAACTGGGTGATAGCAATGCAAGAGGAACTGTTACAGTTCAAGAAATTGGGTGTTTGGAAGCTTCTAGACTTACCACTGAAGCAAAAGCTATTGATACGAAGTGAGTCTTCAAGTGTAAAAGAGATGATCGGGGTGTAATAGTCAGAAAGAAAGCTCGGTTGGTTGTCAAAGGTTTCCACCAGCAAGAGGGTATTAACTACACAGAAGTATACGCACTGGTTGCACGGTTAGAGTCTATCTGCATTTTCCTCGCGTTCGCAGCTTGGAAAGGATTTAAGGTGTACCAGTTGGATGTAAAATCTGCGTTTCTCTATGGTAAACTTCGTGAACAAGTGTACATCAGCCAACCACTTGATTTCGTGAGATCCGCTGAACAAGAACAAAGCTTATCTTCTAGACAAAGCCTTATACGGATTACACCAAGCCCCGAGAGCTTGGTACGAGACGTTATCGCATCATCTCGTTGGAAACGACTTTACAAGAGGCACAGTGGACAGTACATTGTTTACTAGAGAAGTCGGATCTCATCTAATCATTATACAAATCTATGTGGATGATATCATCTTTGGTTCAACGGATGATAGTCTTTGCAAAGAGTTTGAAAAGATCATGAAGAAGAAATTCGGAGTGTCCTCCATGGGTGAAATGAAATTCTTCCTCGGATTACAGGTCGATCAGTTACCAGACGGGATATTAATTCATCAGACAAAGTATGTTCACGACATTCTCAAGAAGTTTGAAATGGATAGCTCGAAGCCGCTTTCGACTCCGTTGGCACTGAATCATGGGATTTGCATTGACGAGACGGAACCAAAGTTGATGACACACTCTATCGATCGATGATAGGATCTTTGATGTATCTAACGGCATCACGTCCAGACATCATGTATCCTACCTGCTTATGTGCAAGATATTAGTCTAGTCCTCGAGTGTCACATATGCAGATAGTCAAGCGAATCTTCCGTTACTTGAAGGGATGTCCAAGCACCGGCTTGTGGTATCCAAAGAACGACAATTTTGATCTAACGGGATACGCTGACTCAGATTCGGAGTAGACAAACTGAACTCGAAATCTACAACGGCAGGATGCCAGTTCTTTGGAACACGTTTGGTAACGTGGCAGTGCAAGAAACAGACCACGGTCTCTCTCTCTACCTGTGAGGCAGAATGCATTTCTGCTTCCAACTGATATTCTCAAATCATCTAGATTCAACAACAGATGAGGGACCATGGTCTGCAGTTTCTTGATACGCCTTTATTCGTAGATAACAAAGCAGCCATCGATATAACCAAAAATCCAGTTCATCACTCACGTACTAAACACATTGAAATTCGTTATCATTTCATTCGTGACTGCTACGAAAAGAAATTGGTGCGAATAGAAAAAATCCACACCGATGAACAAAAAGCTGATTTTTATACCAAAGCATTTCCTTTAACAAAATTTAAATATCTAATGAGGCTTGACGGTTTTAAAAATTTGCTGACAGGTGCGGAAGCTGAGGTTGAATACGGATCGGAAGACGAGTTCACGTAATCCGCATTGGTTTGTTATTTATCTTTCTAGATTAGTATTTCTTAAAAACTAAAATACAAAAATGTGTTTTTTTTTATTTTAGGGGGAGAAATATTTGAGAAAATACAAAAACATATGAAAATTTTCAAAAATGTACAAAAATATTGAAAAAGACAAAAAGATTTCGGTGTCACAAAAAGAAAATGATAGCACATCAGTGGACTATCACAGTATGCTAAAGAAATGTAAAGTTTTAAAAGTGATACACAAGTCTTACTGTACATGTGTCGATAGACTGAACACGTTCAGTAAATTGTTTCCTAGATATAAACTAAATTTTACAATAGCTTAATCTTGTGGATTAACACATCTTGGATATATGGACTTAGTACTCCGAACTTTCGTTTGAGAGATTGCCTGATTCTGAGATACGAGGTCTTTATAGATAGTTGATATATGGGGTATTATACAGGTTCTTCTGATTTTGCGGAAGCAATAGCCTAGAACTTCCATAATACTTTCGCTATAAACCCCTAAACTGCATGCAATCTTGAAAAGTTTCAAAAGATCTAATCATTTGCAGTGCTAAAAAGATTCCTTAAATGGAACACACCTTAAAGTCGAGCTTTCATCTCTTTGTCTGTACGGTAGTACTAACCTGAGCTCTCAAGGTCTCGCATTAATCCAGATACAGATATCAATTACGCTATATTCACCTGTAAGATGAAATCTAGGGAATCTTGATACGAGAGTATATTCAAGAAGTGGGAATCGCAGATAAGTCAAGTTTCATAATTCATACCTTAACATATGTTGGAACATTTGAGAAACGTGGTAAAGTTTAAGTGGACAAACATATCAACAATCTAGGTAAACAAGTTTAAAACTTAAAGTCATCTAAAGGTCAACGGTATTGGTGATATGTCTCAGTTAATTGATATGACCCTTCGACACGAATTCACAAAATATGTCTGTAAATATGTTTGTACATAGTTTAAATAGTTCTGTACATAGTTTATTTGCTTTACAGATTAAAACCAAAAAGATTTTCAGTGTGTTTTAGCATAAACTTACATAAATACAAAAACATTTTGTTTCTATATTGTTTTCAGCAAACCAATGTTGGAGAACGGATCTTCAAAGTCTGGTAAAGTGCTAAACTGGTGGGTATCTCATTGACAACGGGCTGGGAGCTAATCTGTAAAATCTGATAAGCCTAAACAGGAAAAGTGCATTAATTTGAAACTTTAATTTTGAAATATCAACAGTTTGTTCGTAACGGGTCAACCGGGGTCATTAAATTAGACCCGGCAGACAAATCGGTTAACCATAGTCATTAACTTGGACTTGGTCAACTGAGTTGATTTTCAAAACTGGTAAAAAGTGAAAAGTTTAGGGACTTAATTGCAAAAACTTGAAAATTGGTTTTAGGCAGGTTCGGCCGAACTTGCTAAACTAGTTAAAGTTTCTCATTTAAACAAGTTCGACCGAACTTGTGAGATGGCTAATTGATAGTAGGTATATTCGCCCGGACTTCATAGGCTTCAATACTGGGCTTGCAAGTTCGCCCGCACTTGCCGAGGTATAAATGCTTTGCAAGTTCGGCCGAACTCAATATCTGCAAATCCAATCTCTCTGGGCGAACTTGACATGTGTGAGCGATTGATCGAAATTGACATTTTTGTACTGTTACTCTGCTGAAATTTGTATTGATTTTGGTGATTTGCACACCATCTTCAATGGCCGAGGTGTGTAATTGTGATTTCATCTATGAATTGGACTGTAATCAGTTATCTAGATCTAAAATGTTAAAATATGTTAGATATAGGGTTCGAATGGACAAATTGAACTTAAATAGATGAAAATCTATATTAATCGACCTTGAATGATTGTTAAATCTGGTCAGATGGACATAAATTGTAATTGCAGGTTTTTGTTGTAGATGACAACAAGTTTGGCCGAACTTGTTGACATGTTCGACCGAACTTGCTAATATATCTGAATAAAAACATATCAAAATACAAGTTCAATCGAACTTTTGTGAAAAACTGAATTTGAGAATTATATGGGAAGTTCGCCCGAACTTAGGGTTAGAAAATTGATAGTTGTTGATCATAAGTTCGCTTGAACTTAGATAGTGAAATTTCAAAAGTTAAAAATAAGTTCGCCCGAACTTATAACATTGTTATTGAACATGTATTTGACATGTTCGGGCGAACTTGACAAAATCAGTTTGTTATATCCACATCAAGTTCGCCCGAACTTGATGCTAATATGATGAAGTATTTTGTAATTTTTCTTGTAATGCGTGCTAAGTATTTTTCGTCGATTTTCAGGTTCAAGAACCAGCGCGAGTGATTACGATGGATTTCTCAAAGTTCCATAACACCATGGAATACGCTTGATAAGGCGTTATGTCCGTCGCTGAAGGAATACGAAAGTATATTGAAGTTTCTGAAGGAGTGTCCGATTCACAGAGCTATCACGGAGCGTACAGTATCTTATAGATTGCATACGTATCATTTCTGGATGAACGCAAGCCGCAGTACATATAAGAAGAATATTTCATCATTTGTTCAAGTCGGAAATTGAGAGAAAGAAATCACTGTTAGAAAGGATGACATACGAAGGATCTTGCAATTCAACGACGACAAAGATGATGAGAAGATGGTTCGAGGTTGTTTCTATCGGATGGGTTACAAGGGAAGCGGTAACAAGCCGACATTGAAGAAAAGGGAAGTGCCTAACCCCTACAAGCTCCTGATGCATGCTATTATTCATACTTTCAGTCACCGTAAAGCAGGTCTTGACGATGTTAAAGATTATATGGCCTGCATGGCAACGGCGTTGATTCTGAAAAAGCCATATAACTACTCAAAGCTAGTATTCACGCATATGTCGAAGAATATGGAAGACACAAGATTGTGCTTATATCTGAGGTTCGTGTAGATGCTCATCGACGAAAAGTTTTCAAACATTGCACATGATCCGGATGATATTCTTTACTTCAGTCACCTCGATGATAGTACAGTGAAAAAGTTGATAAAGTTCTAGAAGCAGGATTCAGCACCTGTGGCGAAACCAATGTTTGGGGCGATAAAAGATGAAAATTATGTTGCGCCGCCTGATAACAAATGGAGGAACGATGGTAGTGGTGATGAGAAAGAGTTGAATGCTGAGAAAGAGTGGCTTAAGTCTTTCAAACCTAAAGCGGGTAGTGAATGGTTTGTAAAAGCAGAAGTCGAAAAGAAGAAGAAACGTGCAACTAAAGAAAGCTGACACAATGCTTATTGATGAAGATGAGCCAGAAAATCGTGCAAACAGAGGCTGGTTCTAGCGCAGCGATTGTTACTGAAAGCCAAGAGGTTGAAAAGACGACTCAAGAAGATGATGTTATATCGGCTATCTCTGAGAATGATGATGATTCTGATGATTCACTTGAGAGAGTGACAAAGAAAACAATAGCAGAGACTGAAGCTGAAAATATCAAAGAAACTGATGCTGACTTTGATCTGAATCTTGAAAAAGAGTCTGACGAGGAGAGACCTAAGAAAAGAACTAAGCGTGTGAAGTCTGCTACAGTATCAATGACAAAGACTACAGGGTCTCCGAAAGCTAAGGGCAAGAAAACAAAGAAAGCCCAGAAACCAGCTAGTCGACGATATATAGGTAAACCAAAGAGCACAGAAGTTACACAAGAACCTTCTAGTGCACAGGAGAGAGGAGTTACACAAGAACCTCCTACACAAGAACCTCCTACACAAGAACCTCTTACACAAGAACCTCCTGTTTTTATTTCATCTGAAGCTAAATGTCCAAGAGTTACACAAGAACCTCCTATTATCATTTCTTTTGAAGCAGAAAGGCTAGGAGTTATACAAGAACCTAGTGAGTCAAATTTACTTGAAGTACCAGTGATTCAATCTCCTGATCCTAAAGGTGTTCATTCTGAAAGCTCAACTCCGAGGAAAGCAACTCCAAAGAAGTCTACTCCAAAAGCTGCTACTCCTAAGTCGACACCAAAAACACCAAAAAAGTCACAGTCAAATCTATTTGCTGATATTCCAAATGAACCAGTGGATCTTCAGGACTTAGATGAGTTATTCCCTGACACAGATATTGATGTTCTAGCAAAGCGTGTCAAAGAATTAGAAGATAGAGTTCAAAAGAATGAAGAGGAGAAAGCTGAGCTAACCAAGAAAGTAAATCAAAGCTCAGTGGAAAAAGAAATTATGGATGATAAGATCAAGGTATTAGAAAGTGAACGAGAATTCTTCAAGGCTTTGATTGAGAGTTTTCAAGATACAAATGAAAAGCTGCAAACAGAAATTGCTGAGCTGAAGAAGATTCAAGCCCTAAACGATAGAAGATTTACAAGGATGCAGAAAGTGTTATCTAATACACTTGGTATTGATTTTAGACAAGAGGCAAAAGAAAGATATGAGAAAGAGCTTGCAGCTAGTGGTAAAGGCAAAGGTGTTGAAGGTGATGCACCTAAATCATCTGAAGCTGCTGAAAGGCCTGTTGATGAATCTGAGAAAGCTTCTGAGTCTGTGATTGCTAAGGTTGACGAATCTGTTAAGCCTTCTGATCCTGTAACTGTTTCTGAAGAAAGGACGATGATGAAGTGAAGATGAAGATAAGGATGATGAACCACCAGTTGATGATACGAAAGATGATTTTGACCATGATGGAGGTAATGATGATGATCCGAGTGGTACAAGTATAAAGGTGGTTGATGCGTCAGTGAATGAAAGCTTTGATTTCACAAGTCTTCTGAGTGATGAAGCAAATGCAATGAATGATCAAATTCAGGAGGAGTCAGGGCAAACAGTCAAACTGATGATATAGTTATGACTGATGTTGATATGTCTGCAAAGCCTGTTGCTGCAATACCAACTAAGCCTTTGATGTTGATGCTTGAACACAATGTTGAAGAAGGCGAGTACGTGCACAACTATACTAAAGAAGATCTGGCCAAGTTGATTGAAGTTGATGCTGAATCTCTGGATTCTGATTTTGAGGAATAAGTGTTGAATGTGAACACGTTTGAGCCAAATGAATACCATTATCAGCGTAGATTCGAGGACAGACGAGTATAACCAGGTGATAGTGGAAGATTAGTCCTCTGATGATGAAAAGGATGAAGCTGCGAAGTACATTGGTCCTAATACTGATAATTTTCCTACTTTCGAGGAAATGTACAAGCAATTGAATGAAGACATGTTGAAAGAGAAAATTGAGGAATCAATTCGAGAAGTAAAGTTCCGAAACCAATGACGAAGGATGAAATAGCTCAAGCTAAGAAATCCTGGTTCAAAGAGATACCGTGTAAACGTAAGTTTCGACGTCCTCTAGCATTTTTGACCAGAGATAAAGATGTGTCGTTGGGGGATATCCTAAGTTGGGGGTGGTTTAAGGAGTTGAATGTTTATGCAATCAAAAGGGAATTTGGGGCACAATACTTCAAATATCTGGCTGATTTCAAGACTCTACCATACTGGGATGTTGAGGAGCTTGTTCAAACTGTGAATGTCACATATCAGATGAAGTTTATCGATCAGTTACTATGGAAGATGATCAAGTTTGAAGCGACAAAGGGTTTTAGGTACTGGAAGCCGTTCATTCCAAAGCGTCGCATCAAAACAAATAAGAAGACAGGGGAAAAAGATATAACGGTAATCATGAAATGACCGAGAGCGATGAGGAACATGCCTTTAATGCCTATTGAATATAATTTTTATCCGACGTTTAAGTGGTGGCAGATTGATCCTAACACATGTGAAGCAGTGATAGTATTACGATTCGAAGAACATCTGGATATCACTAAAGAAAGAGTTGAAGTATTAGGGTTTCAAGGTATGAGAGGTTTGTGGAGAACGATCAGGATACTAGACCCGATGTGGCTAGTTAATTGTTCGAGAGAAGATATCAAAAGCTTGTTCTATAGCAAGATAGTGTTTGAAGAACGTGAAAAGGAACAAGCCATGAAATATCAAAGGGTCGTTAACGTATGCTATGCTCGTGAAGTTAATTCAGGAAAGATGTGGGAAACAAGATGAGGGATCTTGAACGTATTGAATTTCTGAAAGAAGAAAAGCGTCTCGAGGAAATACATGAAAAAGGGAGGGCGACAAGGCTTAGAAGGTTTCAGTTTATGAACAAAGTGCCTCCTACAGATCAGACGCCAGATCCGAAGCAGGAACGACAAAAGAAGCCATTCGAGAACTTCTTCGGTCGTGTTCGTTAAAGTTTTATTTGAAGACAGAGTTTTGAAGACTGATACAAGACGAAGACGATATCCAAGGGGGAGTCTGTTGGTGCAGAATGTCTATATCATAGTCTTATATTGAGTCTGTATAGATTATACGTGAATAGGCTAGCAAAATCGAGTATTTATGTTTTGTTGAGTCAAGTTTGCTAGTAAAGGTTATGTGATGTCAAGTTCGGCCGAACTTGACTTGGTCAAGTTCGCCCGAACTCAGGTGATCACAAGCGAACTTGCTCCACTATATATAGCTAGCTTGTCTTGTTCATTTGTAACTTTGCGCACTTTGAGGCAGAGCTCTGTCAAATTGGAGACTTGATGTTATATCAATAAAATTGATGATTAATTGACTAATTCTTGTTGTTTGGTAATCATGTAGTAATATTTCCGCTGTTATGGACATTAGATATCAAATCTAGGTTCCTATGCTATCAGGATCAGTCCTACAATGACTAAGAGGGGGTGGAACTTCATTGAACCCCTGGAAGCCCATACTTTTCTTGTCATTACTTTTCTTCAAACCATTCATCATGTGTTTCATAACAAAAGATGAATCTCTGAATTGATTTAATTTCTTTTCAAGTTCACAAATTTTTAGTTGTGCATTTGATAACTCTTTGCATTTTTCAGAAATTTCTTTTGTTTTCTCACTCATCGTATCATGAGCTAAGTCAATAATTTGAAGTTTCTCATTTAATTTACAGGTTAGAATGCTGTTAGAATGCTGATTTCCTTTTCATAACCCTTAATTTTCTTCTAATATGATGACTCATTTTGTTTTACGAAAAAGTTTGATTCTTTTACACTTAAGAGCTCAGTTATCAGACTTTGGTTTTGTTTTGATAGCTCGTCAACCCTAACTTGCAATTCACGACATTTTTAACATATAGAACTAACAGGATTAGAATATACCTCTCCTGTTGATTTGCTTAGGTCAGCCTTGATACAGCAAAATCTACAGCTGTCTTCTTATCTGCATCATCCTTCTCTTCATCAGACTGCACTACCTCTTCTTCAACTTCAGATGTCTGACATGCATTAACCTCTTCAGCTACAGTCTCTATCACAACTTCAGCATCTGCCATCACTTTTGTATCATCTATTTGTGCTATTTCAGCCATGAATGCCTGTGTGACATTATCATCACCCTCTAGATGAACACTCGAGTCATAAGAATCCTCTCGTGAAGTAGAAATCAGGGCCTTTGATGCAGTGTTGTTTGATGCATTCCTGTTGCTTAAACCATGACCAGGAGTATCTTGATAACATGCACTAGGACGAGACTTAGTCTTTGGTCTTTGACATTCTCTTGCAAAGTGTCCATAACTCTGACAGTTGTAACACCTAACCTTGGACTTTTCAAAACCAATGTTCTTTCCCACAAACTTTCTTCCTGTCCTATTCAACTCTTCACTGTTCTAGAAATCATGGCCATCTGCCACTGTAAATCCATCTCCTGAAGGTCATCAGGGTCAATCTGATCATAATCTTCATCATGTCGATGGATCAGATATCTTTCCCTGAACGTAGTTCTCGTATGAGGCTACAAAGGAAGCAAGCAAAGCAAGATGTTCTTCAGATGCCTTGACACTTAGAGGCATCGATCTAGTATTACAGTTGTTATTAATTGACAGTTGTCTCTTTCCCCCTGTCGATCCTCCTGAAGCAGCAACAAAACATATGTCACCATCAGAATTTGTCACAACTTGCTAATTTTCACATGAGAGAAACACAATTGCCGAGTCACTTGAAGCATTGTGGGAAGATGAAGATGGACCTCCTTGGTAAATTCCCGGATCTTGAACCTGATTAAAACCAGTGTCCTTCTTCGTACTGAGCTCGTATGCTCTGAGTTGTCCAACAACTTCTTCCAAGTCCATCTCTTCATAATTTGCTTCTTTCTTAATCATGAGAGTATAGATATCCCACTTGGTAGGTAGAGCATCTAGCAACTTATCATTTATCTCAACATCATTGTATCCCTCAATGTCATAATTATCCAGTTCTGACATTAGATGATAATATCTAGTGATGATATCTTCTAGAGAATCATTTCTCATGCCCTTAAAATAGCAAACTGTTTCTTCAGCAAACCTTTCTTGTTCTTTTTCACATCAGCATTTCCTTGATATCTCTTTTCTAAAGCATCCCACATCTCTTTAGAAGACGAGTACCTCTTGAATGTATGTTTAATGCCATCAGGTAATGGCATCTTAATCACAGCCCAGGCACGCTTCTCAGCATCATACATTTTCTTCTGTTCAGCATCCATATTAACATAAGTAGTAACTCGCTGTCTGCCTTCAATCTCATGAGTTGGATGCATGTATCCATCCTCAATACACATCCACATTCGTGTGTCCAAATATTCAACGAAAGACTGAAACTGGTCTTTCCATGTAAGATAATTCTAGACCTTTATCATCTTTGGAGGTTTGTTCGTAGTGCCAACCTCATGTTCCATCTTTATCAGCTCATTCAAATAAGACATGTTCGACATTTTTAACGCAAACTAGCTGGTTAAAAACGGTAAAATACTTTCTGAAAGTGATGTTTACTAAAATGTACCGTTAATTTCTTCTCGAGAAGACAATTCCAATGATATAAAATGTCCAAGACCTAATACAGGATTTTCAAAAAAATCACACGAGTCTAAAAATCACACGAGTCTAATGGTCCGTTAGATTCGACATTTTTTCCGAAACTGGTATTTATTAAAATGTACTGTTAGATTCGACATTTTTTTCCTAAAGATCACACGAGTCTAATGGTCCAACCTGTTTGAAGTGATTGTACACAGAACTGTTTCTACACACAAATACGTTTAAAACTCGGTACGTCAGCTGATTAACTCTCCACCTTTTGATATAACTGTTAACTTCAGAAAATGAGAATCCTCTTAAGTTCGGAATACTATAAGTTTATCAAAACCAGACTCACAAGTTCGGAAATATAAAGTCGGACTTGTTAAATTCGGAACTGCTTAAACTCTCTCAAACTGTTAAGTTCGAACCTCAATTACTGACTTCACAAATTCGGAATAGTCAAAACTCTGACTATTTTCTGTTTGGTAAACCCAGAATCTCACAAACCCTGACCCCTAACAAATCCGGACACACTTTTAAACTCAGATCTACTTAAATTCGGAAAATCACACTTGTTTAAACTCGGATCTTATAAACCCTGAAACATCCAAGTTAAATTCAGAAAGAAATATGCTTATCAAATTCAGACTCTAATAAATCCAGAAAGATTTAACAAAGTCTGGACAAGCAAATTCGGAAATGGTTATAAATTCAGACTAATAGTTTATGTTCAAATCCGAAATCAGTAACCGGAATTCTCTTTCCGTGTTTCCTAAACTTGTGTGTTTTTGGCAAATCTCACAACCGTGATTTCACAGTAATACGTGTTTACCCACAAATTTAGGAAAAAACCCTAGCACAGAAAATTATGACGGTAGACACACTTTTTAAACCAAAACTTGAATCTGTATATCAATCTCGAACCGTACAATAAGAGCAAAAACTCTGATACCAATTATAGGTCTCTCTCACGTGGATTGTTACGAGATTGACAATCAACCAAGGGTGCGGAATCCCCTTGATGGATTAAACGAACACAGAAACAAGAATATTAGATGAAGAACACGAAAAATACTTTAAACCGGTCTTCTGTGATTATCAAACGTAATGTTTTACAATCACTCAAGATCACAAGAACCTCACAGCCACTTTCTGTGTATTCTCTCACTAAATCACTATGTAACTGTCTCTATATATTTCTCTAGTCTCCTACCTAAAACCCTAATGCAACACTGTTTATATACTACAACCATGCAACTGGGCTAGGTCACGTACAATAATAATAACCAAGCTTGAAAAACAATACAAAATGACAAACTCAGACTAAATGGTAAACACTTAAACTCGGACCAAGTCCCTTGAACACATTCCGAATTTGTGAGGCTCCACAAATTCGGACTCCACTTGATTCTCACATGTTCAGACTTGTCGTAAACTTGGACTCTTTGTTTTTCTTCATAAACTCGTACATGCATGATCTTAATAAAACTCGGACTAGTCTTTATGATAAGCCAAACTTGGACTAGCTTAAGTTCCTCATATCCATGTCTTGAATAAGATATCTAAAGACCAAACCAAATTGTTGTCACATAACATGCACCAACTGTCGGCTACTTTTTAGCGGTGCATGGTGGCTATCTTTCAAGACATGATGAGAACTCTATGGAAGTCTTTACGGATGACTTCTCAGTTTGTTGGTGCAGAATGTCTATGTCTTAGTCTAATATCAAGTCTGTATAGATTAGATGTGACTAGGCTAGAAAAATCATGCATTTATGTAGAAGTTAGTCAAGTTCGCTGGTAAGGAACTTGCAATGTCATGTTCGGCCGAACTTGACTAGGTCAAGTTCGCCTGAACTCACACTCCCACCAGCGAACTTGGACTACTATATATAGCTAGCTTGAGTCTTGTGATTTGTAACTTTGGTGCTCTGAGTAGCGAAGCTCTGTCAAACTGGAGATTTGAAGTTTATCAATAAAATTGACGTTTAACTGATTAATTCTTGTTATTTGGTAATCGTGTCGTAATATTTCCGCTATTATGGATATTAGATATCAAATCTAGGTTCCTATGCTATCAGGATAGGTCCTTCAAGTGGCATCAGAGCTAGAATAGCCTGATTTGATTGATACCAAGACTAGAACATCTCTAATTCTATTCCATTCTTCTTATTTTCTTAACTTTTACACTAAAATGAAGAATTTATTGGCAAATTCTATCCAAATTTGAATATGTCATGTTAAATACATCATAGATAAAGCCCTGAGAGTTTGGAGATTAAAATCAAACGAATTGGTGTCAAATTGTTGCAAAAACCATGTTTTCAAAAACCATTTTGATCGAACTTCTATGCCAAGTTCGTTCGAACTTGACTTAGAAACTCACTTTCTGAGTGATTTTCTATCAAGTTCGTTCGAACTTGAGGGTTTTTGTGAGAATCATTGTTAAGTTCGCTCGAACTTAATAAGTTTTCATTGATTTTTTATCAAGTTCGCTCGAACTTGATAAAAATCAAGAAATTTAAGCTAAGTTCGCCCGAACTTGCACGTTTCTCCTTGAAATCAGTTAATAAGTTCGACCGAAGTTATCTCAGGGAATTCTTAAATCACATCACATAAGTTCGACCGAACTTGTGTGTTAAAACTGAAAATTTTCATCCATCCACTACAAGTTCGACCGAACTTGTAGTAAGCCTAATCATTTTCAAAGTTTGAACGTGTTTTCAGCGTACGTGTGTCGATATTCACGACGGATGATCTTCAGAGAACGTTTATGTCAGGAGTAGGTACGTCCAACACTAATGTGATACAACAAGTCAACCTTGACAAAGAAATGGGCACGTCCGTCAAACCTCCAAAGTTAATGAGTATGGACGAGTACGAGGGATGGAAGGAGAAGTTCGGTTATTGGGTTTAAGCCATGCATTTCCAAAGCTAGGTGGCTATTGAGAGAGGTTATGTCGTTCCGTTAGGAGAATATCAGCAAGTTCTGGAAAAGTACAAGTACTCCACAATACAAAAGGATGAATACATTGCTGAGAAAAAGATGATCAGTCTCATTATACAATCCGTTAAAGAGGATATTTTGGTCTTATTACCCAAATACACGACTGCGAGAGAGCTATGGTTATCACTGCAAAAGAAATACCAAGGAAGCGCAGAGATGATCAAGAGTAAAAAGGCTCTTATCTTGAAGGAATTCGATATTTTTACCATGTTGAACGGCGAGACGATGAAACAGATGATTGAGCGTTTTTGTCATCTGAAGGTCCAAATGTGGAGACACGGTCTTGAGAAGACAGAACCAGAGTACATCGATGTAATTGCTGATGCGTACCTGACGGAGAATGGACTACTTACCTCATGGTCTTGAAAGAAAGTCCGAATTGGGAATTCTTCAAGTTGGCTACATTCATCGATAAACTCGAAGGCCATGAGATGAAACTTTTAAAGATCGCAAAGTCGAAGAATGCTAACATTGTTTAAGATGTTGGTCTATATTATAAGAATGGAATGCATGACAACATCTCAAGTCCAAAGATTCAAACAACATTCAATGCAAATATAACTTCTTCGTCACAGAATCAGAATCAATCATATCCTCAATATGATCAAAGTCCACAGAGTTCTTCGTTCTCGAGCACTGGTTCAAATTCATCATATCAGAGTCAAGCAAATCGGAATCAACAAACGAATTCTGATCCGAATGTGTACAAGTGTAACATTGCTGCCAACTTAAACAATGTTGTTTCTGAGCAAGTTGCTAAGCAACACATGGCACTTCTCACCACAGTTCTAAACTCGTATGAAAGTCTAGTGGCAGGAAAATCGGCAATCCTGAAATGACCGCCGAAGACTACGATCAGGTGGATGAAGAAGAGCTTGAGTTGATGGATATAAAATGGTCTTTAGCTTCTATCATTCGAAGGGTGAAAAAGTTTGTTGCACTCATAGGCCGAGATATCGGAAATTCAAGCAACAAGCTTGGGTTTGAAAAATCAAAGGTCACTTGTTTCAGATGTCGACAGAAAGGACATTTCAAGAGAGAATGCAAAAATCTTGAAGCAACAGGCAATCAGAGTCCATTTGGAGATGGTAACGAATATTACAAGAAGTCGTTACAGTATAAATCATTTCCGAAAAAGACTCAAGTTGATATTCAAGAAAAATCTTCCAACAATAACGAGAAGGCGATGGTTGCTACCAACAAAGATCATGGTTTTGATTGGAATTCTTATATCGGTAAGAATACGGGAGTTGCTTTGATGGCTGAAATTGTCGAAGATACATCTGCTGAAGACGCAGCCCTAGAGAATATTCTACTGGAACAATATCTGCAACAACAGGAAGAAGATGAGACTTATCTTCACATGAAGACACAAGGAATTTTATCTCCTAACTCAACTTCTAGTTTTGTAGGAAACTTTGATGGAAGTTCTCAGAAGCAAGTGGTCGAAGAAAAATCGATTGATGAAGAAGTTATTAATGTTGCTCAAGAAGTGAATGCTGAAAACCTCACGGACATTGCCAATAAAGGTATGATGGCGAATCTAACTAAGGTAGGTCCAGAGGTAAAGATAGTCGAAAAGAAAGTTGTCAAAGTACAAGTTGTGGAGGTTGAGAAACCTTGCACAAAATGTACCGAGCCGTGTGCTAAATGTGCCGAAAAATCACAAATCATCGCTGAACTCAATATACATAATGAACATTTCAAATATGATTATCGTACAATGAAGGAAGCGTATGACAAAAAGAAAGATGATTATGGTAGGCTTGATAGAAACAATATCGAACAACATGATACTGTAAGGATGCTAAAAGGGACAGTAATGGATAAATAAAAAGCAATAAATATTAACATCAATACCATTGCTGAAACTAAACAACAACTCCATGACATGAAACAGAACATGTTCAACAAATTTTAAGAATTATACAACTAACGCATATGTCATCGATCATATTCTTCCCACGATCTCGTCGGAAGAAAATGATAAAAAAGTCTAAAAAGAAAAATGGTAGAGAATACAACAATGTTCCTCCACCCCTATGCGAGAAATATTGTCGCAAAACTGTTGATGGGATGGATAAGGCACTCAACATTGAGTTATTATCTGAAAAGAAAAATGAGTTGCCAGAGAACATTGATGTAGTCTATTCTACATCAGATGGTGACAATAATGTGGTGGTTAAAAATATGGTTGAAAATGTTCTGAATGATTCTGATGATGGCAGCTTTTAGAGCGCCACCTCGAGTTTGAATAGTTCTGACACAAAATCCGAAGATGATGATACATCATCAGAAGATGATCTATGTGATGATCTAACATTGTCATATACAAGGTTAAGGAATCTGATAGATTATACTTTGATGACAGTTTTCCGATTCGGAATGTCAAAGAAGATCAATTGGATAAATTTTTCAAACTGGTTGAAGTTACATCAGGGGACCTGGAGAAAAATGGAAAGAAATCCTATTCTAAACCCAAAAGAAATTACAATAACTACCGGAGAAAGGGTGGTGATCATCCGGAAAACCGGAGAGCTGGGTTGGGTTTAGATGAGGAAGAAGAACCGGTAAAGAAAAAGTCACCATTTCACGAGTACAAAGATAAAAACATGAAATTTGTTTATGGGACAAGCACGGTTCATAAGGAAAGTTTGATTGGAAAACAATCAAATGATGAGTTTAAGAAAGCTAAAGAACTTCGAGATAAGTCCAAAGCTGCAAGTGGTGTAAAATCCACTATTGGTCATTCACATGATAATCGGACTTGCTTCAAGTGCAATGAAGTTGGTCATATTGCACGGAAGTGTCCGAAATCTAAGCCAGCCTATCTTCAAAGGAAAGAAAGTTCAGATGTTGTAAAACCAAAGTAACCAGAGTTTGTAAAACCTGTAACGATTTTGAAAAGAAATGAATCAAAACCCGAAGTTAAACCTAAATCTGAAAAGAAATTTGAAAATTCAACTTTCAAAAAAGGTGAAACTTCCAGGGCAAACGAAACAAAGTTTTACATCAAAAAGGCAAACATAAAATCACAAGCCTAGATTGCTAAGAAAAAGTCAACAACATCTGAGATTATCAAGTCTTAGCTTGTTAAAACTAATAACTAGAAAGAATCTAAGTCTGAGATCAAAACCGAAACTGTCAAATCAACAAAAGGTAAAAAGAAAGTGAATTTTGAAAATATAACTGACAATGGAGGCTCAGATGGAGATTATGAGGATGATTACCAAGCTTTTTATCCCAAACCCAAGACCAAAAAGGCTGGGGTCGTGCTGTTTAACTAGATTTTAATATGTGCAGGGGCTCCAATGATCCGTTCTTTCAAAGTGGATTTTGGATAGTGGAGCGTCCAGACATATGACAGGGATGAAAGCTCTTTTGTTCGACATTAAAGTTATCAATGGCGGATATGTTGGATTTGCCGGTAATCAAGGTGGAAGAATTGTCGCCGAGGGAAAACTCTCCAATGGCGTAGTATCGTTTGATCAAGTGAACTACATTGCTGAGCTTGAGAATAATCTTCTGAGCATTTCACAGATTTGTGACAAACAGTTCACAGTGCATTTCAACGATAAAGAGTGTATGATCTTAAAGCCGGGATTAAAAATACCGGATGAGTGGATTCTCATGCGAGCTCCACGCGAGAACGATTTATATGTCTTAGATATGGGCGTCGCTACCACATCATCAAGATCAGCACAATGTTTTGTGACAAAGGCTACTGAGTAAGATTCTATTCTTTGGCATCGGAAAATGGGGCACATTCATTTACGAAAAATAAATTTTCTGGTACATTACGATCTGGTTGAGGGTGTTAATCTTCGGAGCTTCCATGTGTCAGATCACTGTCTGGAATGTAAAAAGGGGAAGCAGATCAAAAGGTCACATCCGAAGAAGATTTTGAATTCAATTAAGCTGCCGCTTCAACATCTCCACATGGATTTATTTGGTCCTGTAAACGTTCGAAGTATTTCAGGAGATTCATACTGCTTAGTTGTGACAGATGACTATTCGCTTTATTCGTGGGTTTTCTTCCAAGAATCAAAAGATGAAACATTTGAAAATTTGGAGATTCTTTTCAAGAAGGTAGAAAACCTTTATCATCTCCCTGTCCGACGAATCCGAAGTGACAACGACACAGAATTCAAGAATAGTAAGATGAAAGAATTTTGCAACGCCAAGGGAATTTTGCATGAGTTCAGTGCACCCTATACTCCACAGCAAAACGGTGTAGCTGAAAGGAAGAATAGAACCTTAATTGAAATGGCAAGAACTATGCTTGCGGATTCTAAACTTCCCATCAGCTTCTGGAGTGAGGCTGTTGCAGCGGCTTGCTATACACTAAACAGGGTATTAACTGTTAAACCATCCAAAAAGACATGTTTTGAAATGATAAACCGACGGAAGCCAAATCTGAAGTTTCTAGAGCCATTTGGTGCGCCTTGTACTGTAATCGATCAAGATGGTAAATTCGGGGCAAAATCGCTTGAAGGTTTCTTTGTCGGGTATGCGAGCCCGTTAAGAAGAGTATATGTTCCCTCATTGAGAAAGGTAATTGAAGCACAGCATGTTGATTGCTTCAACTATACAGATCCTATTCAAAAAAGAGGTGACGCATGGCTGTTCAACTATCAAGATCTTTAGAACTCATTCGACTTGCCGGAAGAACCGTCAGAAGAAGAAATCACAGTGTTATATTATCTTCAACAGTCGGCGAATCAGGAACAAATCATTAGACTAATTATGGTTAATCAACCCACGTTGGATTCTTCATCTTCCGAAGCAGGCCCAAGTAATAGTGGTGTTCAAGTAGAAAATATTTCTGAAGCAGAAGCCACACCGTCTATAACTCCATCGAATGATTCTTCCGAACCAGAAAATACTACAACAGTGTCAAGTATGCCTCATAATCAGAATTCTGACTCTGATGAAGCGCCGACATTTGATGCTGATGGTGAATCCTCATCGGATGAAGAAGTTGAGCATATATCTAACATGTTAAATCAATCCGTTAGCCCGAGCAATCAGAACAATGCTTCATCAAGTGCTCCTAATGTTGAATTAAACATTGATCAAAACATCTCAAATCAGCAAAGCTCAGTTGATCTACCTAGCGAGGAAATGGCAAGATCATATTCTTACCATCCTTCAACGAATATCATTGGTGAATTACAAACTGGTGTGCGTACACGAAGCCAAATCAACAAAGCACTTAGTTGTTTCTACACCCGAGTTGCTCCTACTCAAGACTACTGCTACTATTCATGTTTCATCTCTCAAATAGAGCCAAAAACTGTTAATGAAGCTCTGGGTGACGAGAATTGGGTGATAGCAATGCAAGAGGAACTGTTACAGTTCGAGAAATTGGGGATTTGGAGGCTTGTAGACTTACCACCGAAGCAGAAAGCTATAGATACTAAGTGGGTCTTCAAGTGCAAAAGAGACGACCGGGGTGTAATTGTCAGAAACAAAGCTCGGTTGGTTATCAAAGGTTTCCACCAGCAAGAGGGTATTGACTACACAGAAGTATACGCACCGGTTGCATGATTAGAGTCAATCCACATTTTCCTCGTGTTCGCAGCTTGGAAAGGTTTTAAGGTGTCCCAGTTGGATGTAAAATCTGCATTTCTCTATGGTAAACTTCTAGAACAAGTGTACGTCGGCCAACCACCAGGGTTCGTCGATCCGCAGAACAAGAACAAAGCTTATCTCCTAGACAAAGCCTTATACGGATTACACCAAGCCCCGAGAGCTTGGTACGAGACGTTATCGCAACATCTCGTTGGAAACGGCTTTACAAGAGGCACAGTGGATAGTACATTGTTTACTAGAGAATTCGGATCTCATCTAATCATTATACAAATCTATGTGGATAATATCATCTTTGGTTCAATGGATGATAGTCTTTGCAAAGAGTTCGAAAAGATCATGAAGAAGAAATTCGAGATGTCCTCCATGGGCGAAATGAAATTCTTTCTCAGATTACAGGTCGATCAGTTACCACCAGACGACATATTCATTCATCAGACAAAGTATGTTCACGACTTTCCCAAGAACTTTGAAATGGATAGCTCGAAGCCGCTTTCGACTCCGCTGGCACTGAATCATGGGATTTTCATTGATGAGACGGGAACCAAAGTTGATGACACACTCTATCGATCGATGATAGGATCTTTGATGTATCTGACGGCATCGCGCCCAGATATCATGTATCCTACCTTCCTATGCGCGAGATACCAGTCCAGTCCTCGAGTTTCACACATGCAGATAGTCAAGCGAATCTTCCGATATTTGAAGGGATGTCCAAGCACCGGCTTGTGGTATCCAAAGAACGACAATTGATCTTACAGGATACGCTGACAGACTTCAGGGTGGACAAGTTGAACTCTAAATCTACGACCGCGGGTTGCCAGTTCTTCGGAACTCGTTTGGTAACATTGCAATGAAAGAAACAGACCACGGTCTCTCTCTCTACCTGTGAGGCAGAATACATTTCTGCTTCCAGCTGTTGTTCTCACATCCTCTGGATTCAACAACAGATGAGGGATTATGGCCTGCAGTTTCTTGATATGCCTCTATTTGTAGATAATAAGGCAGCGATCAATATCACGAAAAATCATGTTCATCACTCACGCACTAAACACATTGAAATTTGTTATCACTTCATTCGTGACTGCTACGAAAAGAAGTTGGTACGAATAGAAAAAATCCACACCGATGAACAAAAAGCTGATTTTTATACCAAAGCATTTCCTTTAACAAGATTTAAATATCTAATGAGGCTTAATGGTATTAAAAATTTGCTGACATGTGCAGAAGCTGAGGTTGAATATGGATCGGACGACGAGTTCACTTGATCCACATTGGTTTGTCTATCTTTTAGCTTAGTATTTCTTAAAAACTAAAATACAAAAATATATTTTTGATTTTAGGGGGAGAAAATTTTGAGAAAATACAAAAACATATGAAAAATCAAAAAGTACAAAAACATTGAAAAAGACAAAAACAATTTGTTGTCACAAAAGGAAATGATAGTACATCAGTGGACTATCACAATATGCTAAAAAATATAAAGTTTAAAAGTGATAAACAAGTCTTACTATGGATGTGTTGATAGGCTTAACACGTTCAGTATGTTGTTTCTGAGATATAAACTAAATTTTACAACTACTTAAACTTGTGGATTAACACAACTTGGATATATGGACTTTGTGACATCCCGGTTTTTTAGATACTTTAAACGCGCTAACTTTATTGTTATTCATTCCTACGCTAATTTAATTCGGAGAATTAATTATGCGCTCGCTATAATTGCACTAACTTAAGTATTTCGAGAATACACGATGTTAGAAAATTTTAACGGGTCATATCTGAATTACGTGTACGTGTTATTAGACGTGTGTGGATTTATTGTGTCACGCTTCGATTTTGAGATTTAATAGTTTATAAACTTCGTGTCGCGAATAGATTGTCGAGTTGTATTATATGTAGTTATTTAACAAGTTAAGAATAGCCGAACCGAACCAAGCCTGTAAAACGCGTCGACCTAGTGACCATGCAAGCCCAACCCGCCACCCACACCCCTTTTGCAGACCCAACCCAACCCGCAACCCACACCCCCTTTGCGGCCCAACTCCTTGCAGCCCAAGTGAACCGAACCCCACCTTCCCTTACGTATACGTATGTATGCATGAGTATTGGAGAGCATTCAAAAATCCTAAAACCTTTCCCCTTGTGTGCGACGGCAGCAACAGCCCCCCCCCCCTCTCGGTCGCGCAAAACAGCCCCACACTCCCTCGGATCGATTCAAGTCTTGCCCGTTTCGCTTGCTTTTGTCGTTTCAAGGTTAGGGTTTATTGCGTTATGATTCATATTACGTTTTGTGTTGTTTTAGTCTTGAGTATGTTGCTTGTATGAGATTGTTATGAAAAAGTGTGGTTGTGTATGATTTGTTCAGATGAATATGAGAATCTTTGCGGTTACGATGATATGATAAATAGTAAAATCATAGGCTGCGTTTTCTCTAGAAGGATCATGATATATGCTTAGGGTTTCGATTTATGAATATGGATGCATGATAATTGATGAATAACCTGCTGCAAATTATTATCATAAGTCGTGGTGATCATTAGGAGGGTTTCGGGTGGAGTTTTAGGGTTAAACAGGAAGCTGATGCACGAAGACAGCCAACTTCAGTTGGCTATAAACGAACCGTTATAACTCAAAAAATCGATTTTATGAAGCCTAAAACATACATTTTCGAAAAACTCTTCTAATGGCACCAGAATCACATTTTTCTGAAGTCGTTCGCTATTTTAAATTAGTGATTTCGTGCGGCTGCTGAAGCTGCGTTTTTCCTACGGAAAATTACGTAATCTTTTCTGTCAAACCTGTAAACCGAAAAGTGTTAAGTCACGAAATATATACAGTAGATACTCCTAGGTGTTCAGAGGAATCTCCAATTAGAATTTCGTCAATCGGACAAACGAGTATTTTTAAATGATTTTTCTCATGGACTTCAGTCAGAAAGCGACGAATCTGACTACAGCCTGGTAAATAAATTCTTGTAAATAATTGGTAAGGAACCAAGACTTGAAAATTTTGTACAAAATTCTACAGGCTAATTGACACCATCTGTAAAACAATTGGAATTTCTGGAACGTGGAAACTATTTTATAAGAATTTTTGAAAACAGCCCAGTTATGAATATACAAGCTGAAACATCATAACTTGCATTTGTGGGTGTGTCTATGTGTTGTATGAGTTATCCTGTGCTTGTGACAAGTTAATTGGTCGTTATTTCGTATGGTGATACTTTGCATGCATGATTATGGTTTCGAACTGGTTATTACGTGTGCCGTAAAGTACGTTAGTTATGCGTAGGGTTTTGTGTTAGTGTGTTCATACACTAACTTTGAATCGGTTGACATGTTAGGACGCGATTAGCGGTTCCATCCTTTACTTCTTTTGCGTTTATCTAACCGAGCAATTTAAGGTGAGTTCACGGCCCCTATTTTATCCGGTTTTGAAAACAGGGGGAGAAATATGTATACGCTTTACAACTCTATTTTTTTACGTTATGCGAATTTAACGTCGTTAACTATTCGGTAACTAAGTTAATGTTAATGTATGTTATGGTCACTAAGTAGCTTTATCACGGAAGTCCTCAACCAACCCTCGGATCGTTAGTATTGGGTTAGATAGCGGGGCAATTATAGTAGTACTACTGGGCCCGACAAGCCCCACCCGAGCTAGTCGCGCTAGCCGACCGGGAATGGTCAACGGGTGATTAATTTGGCTTAACTTTCGCCATGGTCTGTGATAGACCTGGCAACACAGAGGCAACAATAGTCAGCTTCGATCGCGAACTCTTACGTGACGTAACTCTAGGCTCGCTACCTGCATGTTAACATTGAACTTATTTACGAAGCCACATTATTATTCCAGGTTAGGAATAGTGGAACTATGTCGTTATTCCGGGTTAGGGATAATGGGGGAAACCAATCTTTTAAACCGAACTTGTGAACTTATAAAACCTATGACTCACTCTTCTTTAATGTTGACACTTGTTTCTTTGGATGTTTCTCAGGACGCTAGGAGCGCTAGGTGCAACCACTTTGCATTTGATCAAGACATTTTTATCGAGTCTTTATTAACAATTATTTTTGGGATTTTGGTTTTGGCGTTTATGTTGGCGCCGTTACTTTACCCTAATGCTTCCGCTAAACTTTGAAACTTTGGAACTTTGAAAATGACTATGCATGTTTACAATAAATGTTTTTGGAAAACGTTTAAATAAATCATATAGAGTCGTTCGACATTGCTAGTGTCTGAGAATATAGTTTTATCACACGCCTCTCGGTAATACTCCGCAAGTGGAAATTGAGGGTATGACAGGTTGGTATCAGGGCCACTAGCTGTAGAGAACCAGGTTTTCATTTAAAGTAGACCTAAACTATAGCTGTTACACGACACTAGACTTAGCCGGCACCGAACTGTGATATCTTATTATGCGCTATACTATAATTGTTCTATGTGATATATATTGTGCTATACGCAGCTCGTAACTAACTTCACCAACCCGGCAGGCTATGTCGTCATCATCATCATCCGACAGTTCTCGACGATCAAGGGCGCCGGGGAAGGCACCCATGGTCGAACCCTCACCACCTCTTCACACCCTCAATTTCCACTTGCGGATTTTTACCGCGAGGCGTGTGAACAAACCAGAATCTGAAACACTAGTACGTCGAACGACTCTATATGATTTGATAATACGTTTTCAAAAAAAATCATTTGTCGTAGATTTTATATTGTCTTGATTAGTTACCAATATTTAGCGGAAGCATTAGTTTTTAAAGTTGAGCGGAAGCATAAATAAGTAGTGAAGCGGGCGCCAACACAAACGCCAAAACAAATGAAAAACCCCCCAAAACAATATTTATAAATAAGACTCGATAAAAGATGTCTTGTTCAATGCATGTGCGTGCACCTAGAGCTCCTAGCGTCCTGAGAAACATGTAAAGAAACAAGTGTCAACATTAAAGATGAGTGAGTTCATAGGTTTTCATAAATTCGTTTGTTCGGTTATGAGTTTGATTCCCCCGTTATCCCTAATCCCGGATAACGATTTAGTTCCATTATTCCCAACCGGAATAACAATGATGTTGGTTCCATTTCCAACCCGGAATAACAATGATGTTGGTTCCATTATTCCAAACCCGGAATAACAATGATGTTGGTTCCATTATTCCAAACCCGGAATAATAAAGTTGTTGTTTCCATTATTCCAAACCCGGAATAATAATGATGTTGTTTCCATTATCCCTAACCCGGGATAATATAGTTGTTTCGTAATTAAGTTCAATGTTAACATATATAGGTAGCTAGCCTAAAGTTATGTCACGTAAGAGTTCGCGATCGAAGCTGACTGTTGTGCCTCCGTGTTGCCAGGCCTATCACTGACCATGGCGAAGTTAGGCCAAATTATTCACCCGTTGACCATACCCGGTCGGCTAGCGCGACTAGCTCGGATGGGGCTTGTCGGGCCCAGTAGTACTACTTATAATTCCCCCGCTATTAAAACCCAATACTAACGATCCGAGAGATTGACGAGGACTTAAGTGATATAGCTGCTTAGTGACCATAACGTTACATTAACATTAACTTAGTTACCGAATAGTTATGTGACGTTAATTTCATATAACGTAAAGAGATTGAGTTGAAGAGTGTATACATGTTTCTCCGCCTGTTGTTTAAAACCGGATAAAATTAGGGGCCGTGAACTCACCTTTAGTTGCTCGGTTAGTGTAGCAAAGAAGTCGTAAAAGATGGGACCGCTAATTGCGTCCTAACAAACCAATTGATTTCAAGTCAGTGTGTGAACACACCAATACAAAATTCTACACATAATTTACGCACAAAGTGATACACACAATCAAACTTCCTAACACTCAAACATGCATGCAAGTATCCTCATGTGAACATAGTAATCAAAACAATTTATCATGAACATAATCCAATCCATACAACACTTTGGTGCACACATTCACAAGTTATCAAGTTTCAGCTTACATACTCATAATTCGGATGTTTTCTAG
The DNA here is from genome assembly GCA_947069175.1 of Scalesia atractyloides. NCBI lineage: Eukaryota > Viridiplantae > Streptophyta > Magnoliopsida > Asterales > Asteraceae > Scalesia > Scalesia atractyloides. The sequence goes on from CAMTDV010000006.1 coordinate 23,155,743, forward strand.
GATTTTTATATAATAGTTCCAACATTCCAAAAATTCCAATTATTTTACAGCAGGTGACAACTACACTGTAGAAATTTATATAAATTTTTCAAGTCCTAATACTTTACCAATTATCCATAAATATTAATATACTAGGCTGCAGTCAGATTTGTCGCTTTCTGACTGCAGTCCACAGAAGAAATTATTTAAAAATCACCGATCGTCCAATTAACAAAATTCCAGTGGGAGTTGCCCGGAAATTTCCATACCTAGTTGCTGTACAAATTTCATGATTCGACTCCCTACAGATTATAAAATCCAACTCGATAAACAACTAACAAAATTTCAGGATTTTCACAGCTTTAGTTACTGAACTTAATTGGCCACTTAAAAATATCAAACGACTTCAGAAAAATATGAATCCAGCGCCATTAGATTCGTTATTCAAATCTATTCGTTATTCAGAAAATCCGTTTTTCGACAACTAATGACCGAGTTACAGCCAGTTGAAGTCGGCTGTAACCATCATTCAGCAACCTGTTTCAGCACTTTATCACAACTAACTCGCATAAACCGATAATGTATTGAACATATGTGATCAAGAACAGATTTTTTCCAATCATATATCACTATATATATCATATCCATGCAAACCCTAATCAAAATCTCTAGTTTTTATCAACAAAACACAGCCTATATTTTCCAGATTTCGAACAACCATCAAACTTTCAATCTAACATAATTAATCCGAAAACAACACAATCACAACATTCAAACACATATATCCGAATATGATTTTGTAACAAAAAGATAAACCCTAACCTTTAATGACTAAGTAAATAAGCCGAGACTTGGACAAGAACCGATTCGGATTGAAGGTAGATCGCGACCGAGAAGATCCGTGACCGAGAAGGGATGTTGTTCGCTACCGAGAAGGGGTGTAATAGGCTGGTTTGCGATTGAGGGAACAAGTGGGAGAGATGGGCTGCCGTCGGCTTCTTTAGATGCTAGGGTTTTTTTTTTGTGTTTTGATTTTGTGAAGCAAGGCATGCATGTGTGTGTGTATATATAGCGCAACAAGGTGCAAGGGAAAAGGGGAAAGGGTTTGCGGTTTAGGTTGCATGCGGCCGAAGGGTTTGGGTTGGTTGGTTTGGGTTTAAAACTTGGTTCACTCCTAGAGTCACAAGGAATCGAGGTTGGTTCGTGTCGCGGTTCGGTTTGGTTCGTGTACATATTTACTATAAATATTTTATGACTAAAACAACCACGTAATCGAACATCACATATTCACCAACTCACAAACGTTCATACACATAGCACGTAATCAGTTTGACAAGTTCACTAAATTATCGTAACTATTTCGAGCGTGTAAATTCAAGTCTCCGAATTAATAACCGTGAAGTAGTGCGTTTAAGTTATCCGAAAAACCGGGATGTCACATTATCCCCATGTTGAAAGAATTTTCGTCCCGAAAATTGAGTAAACGCGGTTTAGAATGCAGCGTACATGTTTAGAGTGCCACGCACAAAGAGTTATTTCGTTAACGATGGTACGCGAAGTTACAAGAAGTTCCCAAGTGCCATGCACAAAGATTCCCAAGTGCCATGCACAAGAATTTAGTTAACAATGGTACGTGAAAGTATGAGAAATTTCCAGGTTGTCACATCATCCCCATGTTGAAAGAATTTTCGTCCCGAAAATTTAGTTATTGGTATCGTTAGTTTGCTGCTCAGTTGCGAAGAGGTGTGGGTATTTGCTTTTCATTTGGTCCTCTCTTTCCCACGTGAACTCCGGTCCACGCTTAGAGTCCCAACGAACCTTAACGATCGGAATCTTGCTCTGCCTTCGAGTCTTGATCTCACGATCCATGATCTCGATAGGCTGTTCCACAAAGTGTAGTTGTTCATCCACCCTTCCAGGGTGACACCTTTAGTAGGACGCGGTCGCCTACTTGAAATTCGAGCGGTTTGCGGCGTTGATCAGCGTAGCTTTTCTGTCGATCTCGTGCCGCCGCCATGCGGTTTCTGATTTGTACAATCTTTTCGGTAGCCTCAAGTATTAACTCAGGGCCTGTGAGTTGACTGTCACCGACTTCTGCCCAGCAGACCGGTGATCTACATTTACGACCGTATAATGCCTCAAATGGTGCTGCTGAAATACTCGTATGATAACTGTTGTTATATGAGAATTCCACTAAAGGCAAGTGAATTTCCCAACTATTTCCGAAGTCTACGACGCATGCTCTAAGCATATCTTCCAAGGTCTGTATGGTCCTTTCGCTTTGACCATCAGTCTGAGGGTGATAGGCTGTGCTCATATCCAAGCGTGTTCCCAACGCTTTCTGGAGTGACTGCCAGAAGTTTGACGTGAAGCGAGCATCTCTGTCTGAGATGATGGATGTTGGCACTCCGTGCCGAGAAACTACTTCCTTAATGTAGATGCGAGTCAACTTCTCCATCTTATCTGTTTCTTTAATAGCTAGGAAGTGTGCAGACTTAGTTAAACGATCCACAATCACCCAGATGGTATCGCAACCACCCAAAGTTCGCGGGAGTTTAGTGATGAAGTCCATCGAGATCTGATCCAATTTCCACACTGGGATCTCAGGTTGTTGGAGTAGCCCCGATGGCTTTTGATACTCTACCTTGACTTTTGCACAATTCAAACACTTACTCACGTAGGTGGCTATATCAGCTTTCATGTTGGGCCACCAATACGTAGCTTTAAGGTCTTGATACATCTCATCCGAACCAGGATGGACAGAGTATCGGGATTTGTGAGCTTCGTCCATGACTAGCTCTCTGAGGTTTCCGTAGAGAGGTACCCATATGCGATTCATGAAATACCGGGCTCCATTGGGTTTTACTTCCCAATCGCGTTCCATTTTTTCCACCGATTCGGCCTTGATGTTTTCCTCCTTAACTGCTTCTAACTGGGTGTCGCGTATTTGTTCGGGTAGCCCCGAATGAATAGTGAGTTGTAATGCTCGTACACGGCGAGGTTTCAAGTGTTCCTTCCTACTGAGGGCATCAGCTACCACGTTAGCTTTACCCGGGTGATACCGAATGGCACACTCATAATCGTTCAAGAGTTCGACCCAGCGACGCTGTCGCATGTTCAACTCCTTCTGATCAAAGATGTGTTGGAGGCTCTTGTGGTCTGTAAAGATTGTGCACTTCGTTCCATAGAGGTAGTGTCTCCAAATCTTAAGTGCAAACACTACTACTCCCAATTCCAGGTCATGCGTCGTGTAATTTTTCTCGTGAACCTTCAATTGTCGCGACGCATACGCGATGACCTTATCGCGTTGCATGAGTACGCATCCCAACCCCTGAATGGAAGTATCACAATATACTACAAAGTCATCTGTCCCTTCCGGAAAGGACAGAATGGGTGCACTGCAAAGTTTCTATTTCAGCAATTGAAATGCCGCTAAGCATACTTGATGCCTTTCTGGGTGAGGGTAGTGAGCGGTTGTGCGATCTTTGAAAATCCCTCGATGAAACTTCTGTAGTAACCAGCCAAACCCAAAAATTGGCGGATCTCCGTCGGTGTCCTGGGTGCTTCCCAGTTTTTGATGGCTTCAATCTTGGCAGGGTCTACGTGGATACCCTTTTTATTTACGATATGCCTAAGAAACTGAACTTCCCGAATCCATAAGTCACACTTTGAAAGCTTGGCATATAGTTTCTCCTGTTGAAGTAATCCTAGCAGTAATCGTAGATGTTCAGCATGTTCTCTTCTACTTTTAGAGTAGATGAGTATATCATCGATGAACACAATGACAAATTTTTCGAGGTATGGTTTACACACGCGGTTCATGAGGTCCATGAACACCGCAGGTGCGTTGGTGAGACCGAAGGGCATGACCAAGAACTCATAATGGCCATACCGAGTACGAAATGCCGTCTTTGTGATATCCTCCTCCCTGACGCGTAGCTGATGGTAACCGGACCGTAGATCAATCTTGGAAGAGTAGCTTGACCCTTGGAGTTGGTCGAAGAGATCGTCGATGCGAGGTAACGGGTATCGGTTCTTGACAGTAACCTTGTTGAGTTCCCTGTAGTCGATGCAAATGCGGAAGGTCCCGTCCTTCTTCTTGACAAAAAGGACTAGAGCTCCCCATGGCGAAGCGCTTGGTCGGATAAATCCCTTTTCTAACAGCTCCTGAAGTTGGGTAGACAGCTCCTGCAGCTCGGCTGGAGCTAGGCGGTATGGAGCCTTGGCAATAGGAGTTGCATGGTTCGCCAATTCGATTTCAAACTCCAATTGTCGATGGGGTGGAAGACCAGGTAATTCCTCTGGGAATACATCGGAAAAATCACGGACGACAGGGATGTCTTCTATACGTTTCTCGTCCTTAGGCTATTCGGTAACCAGTGCGAGTAAAGCGAAGGAGTTCTTTCTCCGAAGATACTTCTGCGCTTGCATGTAAGAGATGATGTTTGTGACGGCGCCTGCCTTCTCGCCTTGCACCGTCAAGATTTCGTCGTTAGAGAGCGAAATACGAATAGATTTTTCGAAGCAGAGAACTTCAGCCCGGACGTCGGATAGCCAGTCCATTCCGACTACCACGTCAAAACTACCCATGATAGTTGTCATCAGATCAATGGTAAAAGTGTGACCCGCGAGTTTGAGTTGACAGCCGGATACTATATGGGTCACATCTACGGATTTACCATCCGCTAGTTCTATGACATAAGGGGTCTCTAAGGGTTTAGGCGTGAGATTTAGGTTCTTCCTAAAAGACTCAGATATAAAGCTCCTATCCGCACCCGTATCAAAAAGCACAGTAGCAAAATGTTCATTAAGGGGAAACTTACCGGTGACCACGTTCGAGTCATTTCTGGCCTCTCCGCGGCCCAATGTAAATGCGCGACCTTTGGCACCTCCTGTGCCACCGTTTCCATTATTTTTGTTGTTATTATTGTTGTTGTGGTTATTGTGGTTGTGGTTGTTTCCACCATTATTGTTGTTGTTACGCAGTTGCGGGCAGTCTCTTCTGAAGTGGGCAGTGCTACCACACTGATAGCATCCCCGGTTAATACCATGCTGCTGACCCTGGGGTTGATTTTGATTTTGTCGGGACATGATTTCCCCACGACAATCCTTTGCCGCATGTCCCACCTTGCAACATCGTTGGCAGCGATTTCCGGCACAAGGGCCGTTATGATGGAGATTACAGCGGTTGCACTGCAGCTTTCGGCCTGCATAGCCGCTTGCGTTCTGGTTGTTGTTGTTGTTGTTGACGGGCTGATTTTGGTGACCCCGGTGGCTGTTGTAATGATTGAACCGTTTCTGGTTCCCCTGCTGCGGCTGGGATGACGAAGACTGTCGAGCAGACGAGTCTTCAAACTTTCTTTTGTTATCCGGGGCAACTTCAGTTGTACCCCGTGCTGGTAACTTCTTTTGTTCCACCGCCTTATCGGTGAGTTTGTGCGCCAATCGGATTGCTTGATGCTCAGTTACAGGGTTACTAGCCATTACCATACCCTGAATCTCCGGGACCAGACCCCCAAGATAGAACTCGAGTCTTTTCTCCACAGTGTTGGCCAATTCGGGACACAAAAATACCAAGTCATGATGTTTTGCTGTGTATGCCTCTATCTCAGATCCACCATCTTATGGTTCCATAAAGTTTGCTCCAACTGTTGCACTCTGTCTCGTGGACAGTACTCCTCTTTGATTAGGGCCTTGAACTCGGCCCAGGCCATTGCATTGGCAGCAATGAGTCCACGTGTTTGGACCTGTGCATTCAACCAAGTTAGTGCCCCATCTTCCAGTGTTGAGGCTGCATACTTGACCTTGTTGGCCTCTAGACAGTTGCACATTTCAAATACTGATTCAGATTTTTTTCGATCCAGCGGACCAGTCCTATGGGTTCTTCTGCCCCCGAGAATTTGCTTGGTTTCGCGTCGAGGAACATCTTGTAGGGGTTAAAACCCCTCCTGCAGCTGGTGGGTTTTGAACACCTGCCAGAGCAGCATTCACGTGTTCTTGGATCATTGCGGCTAATTCTTAAGGCGTCATGTTGAGATTTCCGCGACGTCCAGTTGCCATTTTAGATCTAAGTAGAAAATAAATAGACTGAAGAAAAGTAAATAAAATAAGCGAGACGTGTCAGTCTTCTACGTCTCCATCCCCCAAATCGCTATCGTTGCCGTCATCTTGCGCGGCATTTCCAGTTTCTACAGCTGGGTCTTCCTTCGGATCCTCCTCTGGATCCTCCTCTGGATCCTCTTCTGGATCCTCTTCCGGATCCTCCTCTGGATCCTCTTCTGGATCCTCTTCCGGATCCTCCCCTGGATCCTCTTCCAGATCCTCCTCTACCGGCACTGGAGGGGCCGGTGCTGGTGCAAGTGCTTGATTTTGCAGTTCCTGAATGTTCCAACTATTTTCCAGGACTCTGTCCTCAAGCCAGTTGGCTCTTATCTGCTCAGCACGCAGATCTCTGGCTATGGTGTTACGAGCTATCTTACTCGTATGATGCTCTTCCTCGAGCGAGTCGGTTTTACCTGTAAGTTGTCGGATCATCCATCCTTGTGCTAGGATGGTTTCCTGCATTCTTTCTAACTGTTTTTGTTGTTTATGTATCAGGATTCTAAGTATGTCAATTCCTACTTCTACAGGGTTAACCGGTTCAACCGGCACAGCAATGGTTGGGCGTGACGACGACTCCTCCCCCAGAGCGAGCCTTTTCCTCGCCGCCGAGCGTGTCTCCACGCCATAAGATGGTAAGGGTTCCGCCATAGGTGCCTTTCCTGGCGCTCTTGGTGGCGTAAGTTTGTCGGATGATGATGACGATGATGATGACATTGCCTGTTAGGTCGTGTAGTTAGTTACGAGTTGTTTTCATTTCTTATTATTAAGTCATAATCCACATAACACAGATGTGGTACATCGCATAACAAGATATAACAGTTCGGTGCCAAACTACGTCTAGTGTCGTGTAATCAGCTATAGTTTAGGTCTACTTCTAATGCAAACCTGGTTCTCTATAGCTAGTGGCTCTGATACCAATCTGTCACACCCTCAATTTCCACTTGCGGAGTTTTACCGCGAGGCGTGTGAACAAACCAGAATCTGAAACACTAGTACGTCGAACGACTCTATATGATTTGATAATACGTTTTAAAAAAAATCATTTGTCATAGATTTTATATTGTCTTGATTAGTTACCAATATTTAGCGGAAGCATAAATAAGTAGCGAAGCGGGCGCCAACACAAACGCCAAAACAAATGAAAAACCCCCAAAACAATATTTATAAATAAGACTCGATAAAAGATGTCTTGTTCAATGCATGTGCGTGCACCTAGAGCTCCTAGCGTCCTGAGAAACATGTAAAGAAACAAGTGTCAACATTAAAGATGAGTGAGTTCATAGGTTTTCATAAATTCGTTTGTTCGGTTATGAGTTTGATTCCCCCGTTATCCCTAATCCCGAGATAACGATTTAGTTCCATTATTCCCAACCCGGAATAACAATGATGTTGGTTCCATTATTCCAAACCCGGAATAACAATGATGTTGGTTCCATTATTCCAAACCCGGAATAACAATGATGTTGGTTCCATTATTCCAAACCCGGAATAATAAAGTTGTTGTTTCCATTATTCCAAACCCGGAATAATAATGATGTTGTTTCCATTATCCCTAACCCGGGATAATATAGTTGTTTCGTAATTAAGTTCAATGTTAACATATATAGGTAGCTAGCCTAAAGTTATGTCACGTAAGAGTTCGCGATCGAAGCTGACTGTTGTGCCTCCGTGTTGCCAGGCCTATCACTGACCATGGCGAAGTTAGGCCAAATTATTCACCCGTTGACCATACCCGGTCGGCTAGCGCGACTAGCTCGGATGGGGCTTGTCGGGCCCAGTAGTACTACTTATAATTCCCCCGCTATTAAAACCCAATACTAACGATCCGAGAGATTGACGAGGACTTAAGTGATATAGCTGCTTAGTGACCATAACGTTACATTAACATTAACTTAGTTACCGAATAGTTATGTGACGTTAATTTCATATAACGTAAAGAGATTGAGTTGAAGAGTGTATACATGTTTCTCCCCCTGTTGTTTAAAACCGGATAAAATTAGGGGCCGTGAACTCACCTTTAGTTGCTCGGTTAGTGTAGCAAAGAAGTCGTAAAAGATGGGACCGCTAATTGCGTCCTAACAAACCAATTGATTTCAAGTCAGTGTGTGAACACACCAATACAAAATTCTACACATAATTTACGCACAAAGTGATACACACAATCAAACTTCCTAACACTCAAACATGCATGCAAGTATCCTCATGTGAACATAGTAATCAAAACAATTTATCATGAACATAATCCAATCCATACAACACTTTGGTGCACACATTCACAAGTTATCAAGTTTCAGCTTACATACTCATAATTCGGATGTTTTCTAGGATTTTTATATAATAGTTCCAACATTCCAAAAATTCCAATTATTTTACAGCAGGTGACAACTACACTGTAGAAATTTATATAAATTTTTCAAGTCCTAATACTTTACCAATTATCAATAAATATTAATATACTAGGCTGCAGTCAGATTTGTCGCTTTCTGACTGCAGTCCACAGAAGAAATTATTTAAAAATCACCGATCGTCCAATTAACAAAATTCCAGTGGGAGTTGCCCGGAAATTTCCATACCTAGTTGCTGTACAAATTTCATGATTCGACTCCCTACAGATTATAAAATCCAACTCGATAAACAACTAACAAAATTTCAGGATTTTCACAGCTTTAGTTACTGAACTTAATTGGCCACTTAAAAATATCAAACGACTTCAGAAAAATATGAATCCAGCGCCATTAGATTCGTTATTCAAATCTCTACATTTTAGACTTCAGAAAATCCGTTTTTCGACAACTAATGACCGAGTTACAGCCAGTTGAAGTCGGCTGTAACCATCATTCAGCAACCTGTTTCAGCACTTTATCACAACTAACTCGCATAAACCGATAATGTATTGAACATATGTGATCAAGAACAGATTTTTTCCAATCATATATCACTATATATATCATATCCATGCAAACCCTAATCAAAATCTCTAGTTTTTATCAACAAAACACAGCCTATATTTTCCAGATTTCGAACAACCATCAAACTTTCAATCTAACATAATTAATCCGAAAACAACACAATCACAACATTCAAACACATATATCCGAATATGATTTTGTAACAAAAAGATAAACCCTAACCTTTAATGACTAAGTAAATAAGCCGAGACTTGGACAAGAACCGATTCGGATTGAAGGTAGATCGCGACCGAGAAGATCCGTGACCGAGAAGGGATGTTGTTCGCTACCGAGAAGGGGTGTAATAGGCTGGTTTGCGATTGAGGGAACAAGTGGGAGAGATGGGCTGCCGTCGGCTTCTTTAGATGCTAGGGTTTTTTTTTTGTGTTTTGATTTTGTGAAGCAAGGCATGCATGTGTGTGTGTATATATAGCGCAACAAGGTGCAAGGGAAAAGGGAAAGGGTTTGCGGTTTAGGTTGCATGCGGCCGAAGGGTTTGGGTTGGTTGGTTTGGGTTTAAAACTTGGTTCACTCCTAGAGTCACAAGGAATCAGGTTGGTTCGTGTCGCGGTTCGGTTTGGTTCGTGTACATATTTACTATAAATATTTTATGACTAAAACAACCACGTAATCGAACATCACATATTCACCAACTCACAAACGTTCATACACATAGCACGTAATCAGTTTGACAAGTTCACTAAATTATCGTAACTATTTCGAGCGTGTAAATTCAAGTCTCCGAATTAATAACCGTGAAGTAGTGCGTTTAAGTTATCCGAAAAACCGGGATGTCACAACCTCGTGGCGTGGAGACACGCTCAGCTGCCAGGAAAAGACTTGCTCTAGGAGGGGAGTCGTCCTCCCGTCCAACCACTGCTTTATCGGTCAAACCGGTCAACTCTTCAGGAGTGGGGGATGATCTACTTAGAGCTGTACTAAGGAAACAACAGGAACAGCTGGGGATGGCTGATACGTCAGCTGACCGGTAAGACTATCAAAGCACAGGGATGGCTGATACGTCAGCTGACCGGTAAGACTGAAGAGCTCGAGGAAGAGCAAGTTGAAATTAAGAGGATTCGAGGTATTTTAGTTAAGGACCTTCATGTTGAGCAGTTGAGGGCTGACTGGCTCGAAGATAGAGTTCTTGAGTCCACTTGGAGGATTCACGAACTGGAGTAGAACCAAGCACCACCTATCCCAGTACCCGCACCAGCACCTGCCCCTCCAGCGCCAGTAGAAGACGAAGAGGAGAATCCAGAGGAAGACCCGGAGGAGGATCCGGAGGAAAAAGAGCCGGAACAGGACCCGGCTGTTGAAGCTGAAAACGCTGAAGAGGAAGACGGCAGTGATAGTGACTTGGGGATGGAGACATAGATGACTAATCCGTCTCGCCAATCTTCGTTTTGTTTCCTTTAGTTTGTTTGTTTCCACTTATGTTTGAACTTGGAAATTTATAATTAAACGGATATGTTTGGTTGGTATTTTGTGAGACATTACAATTTATTTTATCGAATGTTCCTTTTGATTGTTTAATTTGTTTGGTTGACATAAATTGTGTGATCATTGAAGTGTGGAATATGATAACTATATTGGATATATACTTATCGGTATGTGTTTGTGTTGTCTTGCGAAGATCTGAAATGGCAACCGGTCGTCACGGAAATCTCAACATGTCAGCTGAAGAATTGGCCGCTTTAATCCAACAACACGTGAACGCTGCTCTGGCAGGTGCTCCTAACGCACCAGCAGGAGGGGTTCTTAACCCCTACAAGATGTTCTTGGATGCGAAACCGAGTAAGTTCACGGGAGCTGAAGGACCCATAGGACTGGTCCGTTGGGTCAAAAAGTCTGAATCGGTTTTCACAATGTGCAATTGCCTTGAAGCTAATAAGGTCAAGTATGCTGCCTCGACGTTGGAAGATGGGGCATTAACCTGGTGGAACGCACAAGTCCAAACGCATGGGCTTGCTGCGGTGAATGCAATGACCTGGACCGAGTTCAAAGCTCTAATCAAGGAGGAATACTGTCCGCGGGACAGAATTCAGCAATTGGAACAAGCGTTGTGGAACCACAAGATGGTCGGGTCAGAAATTGAAGCGTACACGGCAAGACATCATGATCTGGTGTTCCTTTGTCCCGATTTGGCTAACAACGTCGCTAAACGACTTGAGTTTTATCTTGGGGGTCTGGTCCCTGAGATCCAGTGCATGGTAATATCTAGCAACCCTACGACGGAGCAACAAGCGATTAGGCTGGCACATAAACTCACCGATAAGGTGGTGGAGCAAAGGAAGTTGCCACCTAGGGGTGCAACTGAAATTGCCCCTGACAACAAAAGGAAATTTGAAGACTCACCTGCTCGGCACTCTTCATCAGCCCAGCCACAACAAGGAAACCAGAAGCGGTCCAACAACTTCAACAACAATCGGGGTCACAACAATCAGTCTGCCAACAACACCCAGAACTCGAGCGGCTATGCGGGTCAGAAGCCGCAATGTAATCGTTGTAACCTCCATCATCACGGCCCTTGCACCGGAAATCGCTGCCAACGATGTGGCAAAGTGGGACACGCGGCAAAGGATTGTCGCGGGGAGATTATGTCACGACAGAATCAGAACCAGCACCAGGGTAAGCAGCAACAGCAGCAGGGTAATAATCGGGGATGCTACCAGTGCGGTAGCACTGCCCATTTCAAGCGAGACTGCCCGCAACTTCGCAACAACAACAATGGTGGAAATAATAGCAATGGCAACAATAACAACAATGGCAAAATGGAAATGGTGGCACAGGAGGTGCCAAAGGACGTGCATTCACGCTAGGCCGTGGGGAGGCTAGAAACGACTCGAATGTGGTCACCGGTAAGTTTCCACTTAACGATCATTTTGCTACTCTACTTTTTGATATGGGTGCGGATAAGAGTTTTATATCTGAGTCTTTTAGGAAGAATCTAAATCTCACACCTAAACCCCTAGAGACCCCTTACGTCATAGAACTAGCCGATGGTAAATCTGTAGATGTGACTCATCTAGTGACCGGCTGTCAACTCAAACTCGTGGGTCACACCTTTACCATTGATCTGATGACAACTACTCTGGGTAGTTTTGACGTGGTAGTCGGAATGGACTGGCTATCCGACGTCCGAGCTGAAGTTCTCTGTTTCGAGAAAGCTATCCGTATTCCGCTCTCTAATAACGAAGTCTTGATGGTACGAGGCGAGAAGGCAGGCGTCGTCACGAACATCATCTCTTACATGCAAGCTCATAAGTATCTTCGGAAGAAGAACTCTTTTGCTTTGCTCGCACTGGTCACCGAGAAGCCTAAGGACGAGAAGCGGATTGAAGATATCCCCATCATCCGTGACTTTCCAGATGTGTTTCCAGAGGAGTTACCCGGTCTTCCACCACATCGACAAGTAGAGTTTGAAATCGAATTGGCGAGCCATGCGACTCCTATCGCCAAGGCCCCGTACCGCTTAGCTGCAGCAGAGCTGCAAGAGCTGTCTACCCAACTTCAGGAATTGTTGGAAAAGGGATTTATCCGACCCAGTACTTCGCCATGGGGAGCTCCAGTCCTTTTTGTCAAGAAGAAGGATGGGATCTTCCGCATGTGCATCGACTACAGGGAGCTCAATAAGGTTACCGTCAAGAACCGGTACCCCTTACCTCGCATCGACGATCTTTTCGACCAGCTTCAAGGGTCAAGCTACTACTCCATGATTGATCTATGGTCCGGTTATCACCAGCTACGCGTCAGGGAGGAGGATATCTCCAAGACGGCATTTCGCACTCGGTATGGCCATTATGAGTTCTTGGTCATGCCCTTCGGTCTCACCAATGCACCCGCGGTGTTCATGGACCTCATGAACTGCGTGTGTAAGCCGTATCTCGACAAGTTTGTCATCATGTTCATCGATGATATACTCATCTACTCTAAGAGTGAAGAAGAACATGCTGACCATCTGCGGTTATTGCTGGAACTACTTCAACAGGAGAAACTATATGGCAAATTTTCGAAGTGTGATTTCTGGATTCGGGAAGTTCAGTTCCTCGGGCATATCGTGAATGAAAAGGGTATACATGTTGATCCTGCCAAGATCGATGCTATCAAGAACTGGGAAGCACCAAGGACACCGACAGAGATCCGCCAATTTTTGGGTTTGGCTGGTTACTACAGACGTTTCATCGAGGGATTTTCCAAGATCGCACAACCGCTTACCACTCTCACTCAGAAGGGCACCAAGTTTGATTGGGGTGACAAACAGGAAGCAGCATTTTAATTACTGAAGAAGAAGCTTTGCAGTGCGCCCATTTTGTCCTTGCCAGAAGGGATAGATGATTTTGTGGTATACTGTGACGCTTCCATTCAGGGGTTGGGATGTGTGCTCATGCAACGTGATAAGGTCATCGCGTATGCATCCCGACAGTTGAAGGTCCATGAGAAAAACTACACGACACATGACTTGGAATTGGGAGCAGTTGTGTTTGCGCTTAAGATTTGGAGACACTACCTATATGGAACCAAGTGCACAATCTACACGGATCACAAGAGCCTCCAGCATATTTTTGATCAGAAGGAGTTGAACATGCGACAGCGTCGCTGGGTCGAACTCCTGAACGTTTATGAATGTGCCATTCAGTATCACCCGGGTAAAGCTAACGTGGTAGCTGATGCCCTCAGTTGGAAGGAGCACTTGAAACCTCGTCGGGTACGAGCACGACAGTTCACAATTCATTCTGGGTTACCCGAACAGATACGCGACGCGCAGCTAGAAGCAATTAAGGAAGAGAACATCAAGGCCGAATCTGTGGGAAAGATGGAACGCGATTGGGAAGTGAACCCAATGGTACCCGGTATTTCCTGAACCATATATGGGTACCTCTCTACGGAAACCTCAGAAAGCTAGTTATGGACGAAGCTCACAAATCCCGATACTTTGCCTATCCTGGTTCGGATAAGATGTATCAAGACCTTAAAGCCGCGTACTGGTGGCCCAACATGAAAGCGGATATAGCCACCTACGTGAGCAAGTGTTTGACTTGTGTGAAAGTCAAGGTGGAATACAAGAAGCCATCAGGGCTACTTTAACAACCTGAGATCCCAGTGTGGAAATGGGATCAGATCTCGATGGACTTTATCACTAAACTCCTGCGAACTCCTGGTGGTTGCGATACCATGTGGGTGATCGTGGATCGTCTAACTAAGTATGCACACTTCCTAGCGACCAAAGAAACAGATAAGATGGATAAGTTGACTTGCATCTACATTAAGGAAGTAGTTTCTCGGCACGGGGTGCCAACGTCCATCATTTCAGACAGAGATGCTCGTTTCATGTCCAACTTTTAGCGGTCACTTCAGAAAGCGTTGGGTACACGCTTAGATATGAGCACAACTTACCACCATCAGACAGATGGTCAAAGTGAAAGGACCATTCAGACCTTGGAGGACATGCTTAGGGCATGCGTGGTATACTTTGGGAACAGTTGGGAAGTCCATCTGCCTTTAGTGGAATTCTCGTATAACAACAGTTATCATACAAGTATTCAGGCAGCATCGTTTGAAGCATTGTACGGTCGCAAATGTAGATCACCGGTCTGTTGGGCAGAAGTCGGTGACAGTCAACTCACAGGTCCTGAGTTGATACTTGAGGCTACTGAAAAGATTGCGCAAATCAGAAACCACATGGCAGCGGCACGGGATCGACAGAAAAGTTACGCTGATCAACGACGCAAACCGCTCGAATTTCAAGTAGGTGACCGTGTCCTACTGAAGGTGTCACCCTGGAAGGGTGTAATTTGTTTTGGGAAATGAGGCAAACTAAATCCACGGTATGTAGGCCCATTTGTGATTTCGAAGTGTATCGGGCCCTTAGCTTATAAGTTAGACCTTCCTGCCGAACTCAGTGGAGTTCACAACGTTTTTCACGTGTCCAATCTGAAGAAGTGTCTATCAGATGAGACCCTAGTCATTCCATTGGATGAGATTCAAGTGGATGAGCAACTGCATTTTGTGGAACAACCTATCGAGATCATGGACCGTGAGATCAAGACTCGAAGGCACAGCAAGATACCGATCGTCAAGGTTCGTTGGAACTCTAAGCGTGGACCGGAGTTCACGTGGGAAAGAGAGGACCAAATGAAAAGCAAATATCCACACCTTTTTGCAGCTGAGCAGCAATCTGATATTACCGCCAACTGAATTTCGGGACGAAATTCTTTCAACATGTGGTTGATGTGACAGCCTAGGATTTTCTTGACCATTCTAACAAACTGAACTTTCGTGCGTTGTATTCCTAACCGCGTTTACTCAATTTTCGGGATGAAAATTCTTTCAACATGGGGATAATATGACATCCCGGTTTTTCAGATACTTTAAACGCGCTACTTTATTATTATTCATTCCTACGCTAATTTAATTCGGAGAATTAATTTCGCGCTCGCTATAATTGCACTAACTTAAGTATTTCGGGATCATATCTGCATTACGTGCTACGTGTTATTAGACGTGTGTGGATTTATTGTGTCACGCTACGATTTTGCGATTCAATAGTTTATAAACTTCGTGTCGCGAATAGATTGTCGAGTTGTATTATATGGAGTTATTTAACGAGTTAAGAATAGCCGAACTGAACCGAGCCTGTAACGCGTCGACCTAGTGACCACGCAAGCCCAACCGCCACCCACACCCCTTTTGCGGACCCAACCCAACCCGCCACCCACACCCCCTTTGCGGCCCAACTCCTTGCAACCCAAGTGAACCAAACCCCCCTTCCCTTACGTATACGTATGTATGCATGAGTATTGGAGAGCATTCACAAACCCTAAAACCTTTTCCTATGTGTGAGACGGCAGCAACAGCCCCCCCCTCTCGGTCGCGCAAAACAGCCCCACACTCCCTCGGATCGATTCAAGTCTTGCCCGGTTCACTAGCTTTTGTCGTTTCAAGGTTAGGGTTTATTGCGTTATGATTCATGTTATGTTTTGCGTTGTTTTAGTCATGAGTATGTTGCTTGTATGAGATTGTTATGAAAAAGTGTGGTTGTGTATGATTTGTTCGGATTAATATGCGAATCTTTGCGGTTACGATGATATGATAAATAGTAAAATCGTAGGCTGCATTTTCTCTAGAAGGATCAGGATATATGCTTAGGGTTTCGATATAATGAACATGGATGCATGATAATTGATGAATAACCTGCTGCAAATTATTATCATAAGTCGTGGTGATCATTAGGAGGATTTCGGGTGGAGTTTTAGGGTTAAACAGGAAGCTGATGCGCGAAGACAGCCAACTTCAGTTGGCTTAAACGAACCGTTATAACTCAAAAAATCGATTTTCTGAAGCCTAAAACATACATTTTCAAAAAACACTTCTAATGGCACCGGAATCACATTTTTCTGAAGTCGTTTGCTATTTTAAATTAGTGATTTCTTGCGGCAGCTGAAGCTGCGTTTTTCTGCAGAAAATTCACGTGATGTTTTCTGTCATAACCTGTAAACAGAATTTGATTTAAGTAACGACATATATATAGTAGATACTCCTAGGTGTTCAGAGGAATCTCCAACCGGAATTTCGTCAATCGGATAAACGAGTATTTTTAAATGATTTTTCTCGTGGACTGCAGTCAGAAAGCGACGAATCTGACTGCAGCCTGGTAAATAAATTCTTGTAAATAATTGGTAAGGAACCAAGACTTGAAAATTTTGTACAAAATTCTACAGGCTAATTGACACCTCCTGTAAAAAAATTGGAAGTTTTGGAACGTGAGAACTATTTTATAGGAATTCTCGAAAACAGCCCAGTTATGAATGTACAAGCTGAAACATGATAACTTGTGTTTGTAGGTGTGTCTAAGTATTGTATGAGTTATCCTGTGCTTGTGACAATTTGATTGGTCGTTATTTCGTATTGGTGATACTTTGCATGCATGATTATGGTTTCGAACTGGTTATTACGTGTGCCGTAAAGTACGTTAGTTATGCGTAGGGTTTTGTGTCAGTGTGTTCACACACTAACTTTGAATCGGTTGACATGTTAGGACGCGATTAGCGGTTCCATCCTTTACTTCTTTTGTGTTTATCTAACCGAGCAATTTAAGGTGAGTTCACGGCCCCTATTTATCCGGTTTTGAACAACAGGGAGAGAAACATGTATACGCTCTACAACTCTATTTTTTTTACGTTATGCGAATTTAATGTCGTTAACTATTCGTTAACTAAGTTAATGTTAATGTATGTTATGGTCACTAAGTAGCTTTATCATGGAAGTCCTCAACCAACTCTCGGATCGTTAGTATTGGGTTAGATAGCGGGAAATTATAGTAGTACTACTGGCCCGACAAGCCCCACCCGAGCTAGTCGCGCTAGCCGACCGGGAATGGTCAACGGGTGATTAGTTTGGCCTAACTTTTACCATAGTCAGTAATAGACCTGGCAATACAGAGGCAACAACAGTAAGCTTCGATTGCGAACTATTACGTGACGTAACTCTAGGCTCGCTACATGCATGTTAACATTGAACTTATTTATGACACAACATTATTATTCCAGGTTAGGAATAATGGAACTATGTTGTTATTCCGAGTTAGGGATAACGGGGGAAACCAATCTTTTAAACCGAACTTGTGAAATTATAAAACCTGTGAACTCACTCTTCTTTAATGTTGACACTTGTTTCTTTGGATGTTTCTCAGGATGCTAGGAGCGGTAGGTGTACCCACTTTGCATTTGATCAAGACATTTTTATCGAGTCTTTATTAACGATTATTTGTGGGATTTTGGTTTTGACGTTTATGTTGGTGCTCGTTACTTTACTCTAATGCTTCTGCTAAACTTTGAAACTTTGGAACTTTGAAAATGACTATGCATGTTTACAATAAATGTTTTTGGAAAACGTTTAAATAAATCATATCGAGTCGTTCGACATTGCTAGTGTCTGAGATTCTGGTTTGATCACACGCCTCGCGGTAATACTCCACAAATGGAAATTGAGGGTGTGACAGACTTACTACTCCGAAGTTTCGATTAAAGGGTTGCCTGATTCTGAGATACGAGGTCTTTATAGATAGTTGATATCTGGGTTATTATACAAGTTCTTCTGATTTTGCGGAAGCAATGGCCTAGAATTTCTATAATACTTTCGGAATAAACCCCTATATTGCATGCAAAACTTGAAAAGAATCGAAAGATCTAATCATTTGCAGTGCTGAAAAGATTCCTTAAATGGAACACACCTTTAAGTCGAGCCTTCATCTCTTTGTCGATACGGTGGTATTAACCTGAGCTCTCAAGGCCTCGCATAACCCAGATACAGATATCAATTACGCTATATTTACCTATAAGATGAAATCTAGGGAATCTGGATTCGGGAGTATATTCAAGAAGTGGGAACCATAGTTAAGTCAAGTTTCATAATTCATACCTTAACATATCTTGGAACAATTGAAAAATATGTCAAAGTTTAAGTGGACAAATATATCAACAATCTAGGTAAACGAGTTTAAAACTTAAAGTCATCAAAAGGTCAACGGTACTGGTGATATGTCTCAATCAACTGATATGATCCTTAGACACGAATTCACAAAAATATGTCTGTAAATACGTTTGTGCATCATTTATTTGCTTTATATATTAAAACAAAAAAGACTTTCAGTGTGTTTTAGCATTAACTTACAAAAACACAAATAAATTTTGTTTCTACATTGTTTGCAGCAAACCAATATTTGAGAACGGGTCTTCCAAGTCTGGTAAGGTGCTAAAACTGGTGGGAATCTAATTGACAACAGGCTGGGAGCTAATCTGTAAATCTGAAAAGCCAAAACGATGAAAAGTTCATTAATTTGGAACTTTAAATTTTGAAAAATTCAACAGTTTGTTCATAACGGGTCAAATCGGGGTCATTAACTTGGACTCGGCAGACAAATCGGTTAACCAAGGTCATTAGCTTGGACTTGGTCAACTGGGTGGATTTTCAGAACTGCTAAAATGAGAAAAGTTCAGGGTCTAAAATTGCAAAAAACTTGAAAATTTGAAATTGAGTTTAGGCAAGTTCGGCCGAACTTGCTTAACTGTTTAAAGTTTCATTTTGAAACAAGTTCGACCGAACATGCTTGGAATTTGATAGATTGAGTAAGTTCGCCCGAACTTACCTTGGGCTTACAAGTTCGCCCAAAATTGCTAGTGTATAAATACAAAGCAAATTCGGCCGAACTTCAGTATAAGTCTCACATACCCTCTGAGCGAACTTGACGATTAAGAGCGATTTGTCAAAATTGTCAATTTAGTGTCGTTGTGCTGTCAAAATTGTCAATTTAGTGTCGTTGTGCTGCCAAAATTCTAATTGTTTGTGGTGATTCACACACCATCTACAATGGTTGAGGTGAGTATTGAGTTTTGAACCATGAAATTGAACCTAAATGCTTAACTTAGATCTGAACTTGTTAAAATCTGATAGATCTAGGGTACTTTTGGACAAATTGACCACGGATTTGAATTAGATTTAATCAGATTGGCCATGAGTGAAAGTTGCAAGTTTTGGTGAGGAAGATGACACGTTCGCCTGAACTAGTTCATCAAGTCCGGCCAAACTTTGATCATAAATCAATGAAATCCATAATCAATTAATGAGTTCGACCGAACTTAGGGAAAAAATTGAAATAATGAATGTTTGATAAGTTCGCTCGAACTTAGGTAATAAAAACTGAAAAGTATAATTACAAGTTCTCCCGAACTTGTGTTGTAGTGAATGAACATGTTTTGTAAACATGTTCGGGCGAACTTGCAATAATGTGTTTGCAATATCAACATCAAGTTCGCCCGAATTTGATGTAGCATGATGAAAAAAAGTTGTAATTTTTTCTCGAAATGCATGCTAAATGTTTTGCGTGGTTTTTCAGGTTCCAGTTCCAGCAAGGGTAATCACGATGGATTTTTCGAAAGTTCACAACACCTGTGTTACGCTTGATAAGGCGTTATGTCCATCACTGAAGGAATACGAAAGAATTTTGAAGTTCTTAAAGGATTCTCCAATTCATCGAGCTATTACTGAGCTAACAGTGTCCTATCGATCGCATACTTATCACTTTTGGATGAATGCAAGTCTAAACGAAGATAAAAAGACTATCACATCATCAGTACAAGTCGGAGACGAGAACAAAGAGATTACAGTCACACAAGATGATATTCGCAGTATCTTACAGTTTAACGACGACAAAGATGATCCTATTTTTCTAGACGAGAAGATGGTCCGTGGTTGTTTCTACCGAATGGGCTATAAAGGAAGCGTAAACAAGCCGACACTGAAGAAAGGGGAAGTGCCAAACCCCTACAAGCTTCTCATGCATGCAATCATTCATACATTTAGCCATAGAAAGGCGGGTCTCGATGACGTTCAAGATTATATGGCCTGTATGGCTACAACGTTGATTCTGAAAAAGCGTATAACTATTCAAAGCTAGCTGTTACTCACAAGTCGAGGAATATGGAAGATACGAGATTGTGTTTATATCCGAGGTTTGTGCAAATGCTCATCGACGAGAAGTTTACAGATATTGCACGTGATCCAAATGATATTCTTTACTTCAGTCATCTCGAGGAAACCACTATGAAGAAGTTGCTCAAGTTTCAGAAACAGGATTCGGCACCAGTGGCAAAACCAATATTTAGGGCGTTAAAGAATGAAAATTATGTTGTGCCAGCTGAAAATAAGTGGAGAAAAGACGGTAGTGGTGATGAACAAGAATTAAATGCTGAAAAGGAATGGTTTTAAAACGTTCAATCCGAAAGCTCACAGTGAATGGTTCTTAAAAGCTGAAGTTGAAAGAAAAGAAGCGTGTGTCTAAGAAAGTTGATACCATGCTTATAGATGAAGACGAGCCTGTAAATGTGCAAACAGGGGCTGGATCGAGCGCAGCAGTTGTGGTTGAAAGTCAAGAAACTGTAAAGACTACGTAGGTGTCACACCCCGACTTGCAGCGGAAGACAAAAATACGGGATGCAACAGACACCTCTGTACAAGCACATTGTTTATAAAGACACTACATTTTATTGCTTACAAAATGTTGATTACATGCTAGATGTATGTTACAACTGCGCGTTCCCATGAACTACATAAGTCTTCTAAGCTGCATGCGTCTATATCAGGATTCGTTTACAAACACGTCTTGAACCACATACATCGATCACATCAGTCTCAACTTACCTGAAATGCATGTTAGTTTTAAAAGGGTCAGCTAAACGCTGCGTGAGTTCCACGGGTTTAGTCGTTGTGTAACAACATGTGTTAACAAGTTTGATTGCACTAGTTACAGTCACTGTCACGGTCATAGTCACAGTCACAGTCACAGTAGCAGTCACAGTCATGGTCATGGTCATAGTCACTTCGTGCCAGACAGACACATCATCGCACGGGTCGTGTCACTGCAGACACTTCCCACCGGCCGTGTCAAGACAGGCACGTCATCCCGGCAACTAAGTCATGTTTCCCTGCAGTTATGCCTACTTAACATAATCGAATTTAGGATACGACAGTTGCATAGTCACCGACACACAGTGTCACCTAGACACTGCCTGGAGCAACTGGGTTAGTCAAACCAATAGTACTATCCATTGCCCATGGCTTAAGCCAATCACTTGTAGAGGGGAGGTAGGTCGTGTGTTAGATAATTCATATCTCACAAGTTGGTGCAATTAACACAGTTTCATAACATGCAAGTCATTCTAGAAAACAGTAGCACATATTACAAGTGGGAGAGTAAAACTCACTCCCAAATTGGTGTATTCAACACAGTTTTTAACATGCACTCCACCCCAAATAAAACATAAAACAGTTAAAAGCGGGGTAGTGAAACTCATAGTGCCAATAGGGGTCTCAATATACAAGTGGTCGAATAGCTGGATCAATTTTAATGACACACATGCAAGCATGGACTCAAATCAATATCTAAGCTGGTAATGGTTATAACTTGGATTGGGTCAGGAGTTTTCACTCCGAATTGAGTCTATATGACACTTTTATGGTGATGGACATCAGGGTAGTATTAGTTTTCAGTTTGGCTTCCGGGCACCGATTCGCGTGCTAGCCAAAGTCAGTAGTTTAACGTGTTCGGATAATGGTACGGGAATGCCAGTAGTGCCAACACGTGGTTATTCAAAAATGATTAACTTTCCACTAAGGGAGTTTGAGTGTTTGGGGGGTCTAAGTTGCCCAAATTTGAGTTTCCATTTGCACCGTCGGGAATTCTCCCGGATTGTTTTAGAGCACACCCATAGTGCCCAAATTGCCTGGGAATCTTCCGGAATACACCCAGTGTTCCAAATATAGTATATTTCGGGTTTGGTCACTTCCCAGTTTCGGCCAGGTTCGTTACACGGTAAACTGACGAAAATGATTTAAATAACTTATTTTTAATCCAAATAAATTCCCATTTAATCTAGAATTGGACTAAATATATATAAAAATTTATATATCTCATTTAAATCAGTAGATCATGACATAAATTTCTGTGAATTTATTTTGGTAATTTTCTTATTTAAATAAATTATTTATAAACCCATTTTTATCCACATACTTAACATAAAATACTTTCAGAAGTTCAAAAATTCCAAAAACAATCCTGAACCTTCTATACATGTCCAGGAACATCTCCAAAAATTTTGAGAATTTTCTGATTTCATTTCGGTGCGTTTCCGGCTACTGAAAACTCGCAAAAACTGGGATTTTTAACCCAAATCAAAACTCAACCAATCGCCTCCGAATTTTCCCAGAACATTACCCATAGTTTCCTTAGTTTCTCTGTAAAATATGGTGATTTATTGAATCTGTTTGATATTTTTCACGAAATTCTTTTCGGTAGTATAGTTAAAAATTTACCGAACATCATAGAAAATTCCAAAAATTCTAAACTTTTACATGGACTTTTCTGACAATACCCTACATCACCATACCAAATTTAGCTCAATCCAAGCTACACGGACCAAGTTATAGGCAAAACAATTTTCTGCCTAGCCTAGATTCAGTTTTCGGGTGATATACCTAGCGATTCTTCCTTTTCCAAGCGTCCAGAAGTGTGTGAAGGCTATATTCAGTACCTACACACCAAGTACAATCCAAATATGCTAGAACTTAGATCAATCAAGCTTTAATTCATTGTTTTTCGGTTAATCGAATAGTTAAGCGATTTTTATCGAATAAGAATGGATTAGGGTATCAAACCCCATTGATTGGCAACCATGGCTGCCATATAACACCAAGGATATATGTGGTGTTCATATTCAGCCCTAAAACTTGTTTAAAACCCCAAAATTCATGGATTAAAAAGCGTTTTTTCGGCTAGAAATCGCGTTTAATCGAAGAAACGAACTTAGAATTATGAGTATCAAGGCTAATACCTTTGAATTAGTGAGGTTCTAGGAGATGACCAGCTGTGTTCTTGTTGTTTATGGCTGAATTCTTGAGGAGAAAGGTGAGCCTTGATATTTTTTTGTGTAAAAAATGAAATTTAAATGAAAAATAAAAAAAATTATATTTAAAGGGGGGGGGGCGTTTGGAGGTGGGCCCCATATGGCCACCTCGTGCTTCGTATAACGTGCTAAAAAATGATGTTTATCTTCGGATAAGGATGGGTTCGTTTTGGGTCCGGCGCGCGTTCTCGATTTGCGTGACGGACTCCATTTTGCGCGTACTTAGTGTCAAAAGACTCGGTTTTTAAAACTGAGCATAACCGTCTCGAAATCCGAACCCAGTTATGTGTTAATGATAAAAGTCTCGTTTGATGTTCGTTTAAGTGTTTTTAAGCTTGATCGATCATTCCTTGCACATTCGGTTGCCTTAAGTTATGCCCGGAACGAGTGCGTTTCCCCAACCGGGAGCTGCTTCGTTTTGCATGCTCGGGCTTTGATTATTTTCAAACCTTATGTCACAGTCTATGGCGCAAAAGTAAGTTATTCCTGGAACTCGGAATCTTAAATAATGTTACCGGTAACCTAATAATCGACATTAAAGGTTTAATGCGCTGTTAAACATCAAGTCACCGTTTAACACGTTGTTCAAGGCTACCGATGCCAACCGCGCATCGTTGGTCCTTAGTAGTGTCATGTCAACCATGACATGCTCTCGGATTCTTCCGAGACATTACAGATATCGCTAGGCATAGCACACAAGTCATGTGTGTTTACTAATACTTATTCCCAGAGTCGTCTGTTCATTCACGACTTTGTCTTGTCATGTGGGTGACGTATAATGTCACTGTAATGTTTTTATTACTTACTATGCATATACTCCCATCATATTCTTTGTATCATTTTCCAGAATTCGTATCATTACACATAATCACAACAATATAACGATATACATACCACGTCCGGTTATCACGGACTTGTACTAATCCAAGTTTACCGGGATTTTCACAATTGTCACAGTCTCCCCGGTTAAAA
Source organism: Scalesia atractyloides (assembly GCA_947069175.1). NCBI lineage: Eukaryota > Viridiplantae > Streptophyta > Magnoliopsida > Asterales > Asteraceae > Scalesia > Scalesia atractyloides. The sequence continues at coordinate 23,180,203 of CAMTDV010000006.1, forward strand.
GAATTTCGTCCTCGAAATTCGGTTTAGTAATCCATTGGAAAGCCCCATATTTATATTTGTGTCCGTCATCTGACAGACAAGTATGTTTTTTATTTTTGTTTAGTATCATCATCGTACGGAGATGATAATTGTGCTACCTGGTAGCAGTGTAATTTGTCCTTCCACAATTCCTACATATTTGTTAAAAGTAATGTCTGCCATCACTTCCAACCTGGAAGTGAGAGTGTTGTGGGACTCACAGTAGGATATGAGTTTCGTATTCAGCTTATAGCTGATTGCAATTATTACGTTTTCCTTGCATTCATTTTCCTCACCATTCATACACCATAAGTTTCAATTACGATTTCGTTTAATAGTTCTTACACACCTCCTATAGAGGAGGGGTATGGGTGCCCTTCCAGGGTTTGTTGCACATGTAATAAATAGCACCATGCTCCGCATGGTTGTGTTAAGGGAATAAATTTGGTCTTAGCGAGTAGGTGCACGCCAATCTTCCTGTGTTGTCGTGTATGTGAGTATCTTCGGCTAATACTGACCGACTATGAGAGTCCCTACTCTATGGTAGAGAAAGAGAAAGGCTTTTACGAGCCTATGGTTGCCATAAGGCGAGCATGTACACGAGTAACAACGAATCTGCACCCTCACATCAACGGATGCCCGAACTACTCACGAGTAGTCTAATCACATCGCAAGGATATGGAATTTCTACAGTAATAATTCCATTTTGCATTATGTTTTGGGATATAGCTCCCGCTGTTGTACAACTATCTTTGTCTTTTCCCAAAGGAAACAACTTAGTAACTTCGATGACATCGATGTGATTCTCTGAGAGATATCGTATAGAATTCCTATATACCGGGAATGATAGGGTGTGCGCCCAATGCGGTTTTAATTCCAGTAGCACAACATCTAGAATGTTAGTATATCACGTGGAATTGCTTAAGATGTGATGAGTGTCTAACGATCACAAGTATCACTATAACGCCCCTCACATGGGATCAACATTGATCGTAGACGTACGGGTAATTTGGTAAAAGATGACTAGGTAACGAGTCATCGAATCAAGGTTCCCCATTGACGGAGTACCCTTCGCAGGGTGGGAACATAGCCATGCTCGACTATAATTTCATAAGGATGTCGTTAATCGAGACAATTAGAAGTAATCATTTCCTATGATGTTCTTGAAAGATTACCTAATGCATAGGCGAATATAACCCATACTAGTCACAGGGGGTCAATTACCACTTGACCATCCTGGTCTCGTGGTTTTTCGAGTCAAGTTCGGACATGCTAAGATCTGAACTGTATATGAGTTTAAAAAGATATAATGCCTTCCCATCTTGGTACCTCCGCCAACTGAATCACCGCTTAAACGTAAGGGTTTCATTGAGTTTGTTCATGTCAAACCATCTTGGTTTAGATTGGGAAATTCGTGCGGTTTTATGACACCATGGGCTGAAGCCCGAATTCATAGTCGCCCTAATCCGAAAGGGACAATTGACCACTGAATCTGATTTTTCCCGCTAGTCTCATATTCGTAATAATGTAAACAAGAAATGAAGACCCGGCCCCCGGGTTGGTCGGGACTAGGCTTGTTAAGTTTCTCGACCCCTTGGTCGTAGGATTAGTCAGTTCTGTTTCCCAATAGGGCACGAAAGGAATATGTGCTGCTGGGAAATGTAATAACATAGATCCACAATCGCTCAACAATCTCTTGAAATAACAAAAGCAGTTTCAAGGAGGCTGAATGAAAATCGTAATCAATCGAGGTAAGCCTAGCACTCTGACGGCTAGTCCACATCCGGTCGGTGCATCCAATCAAGCACCGATCTACACTTTGGTCATTTAGTTTGATTTAGTATCACGCATCGAGTTATTTACAATTCGTAGCGAGTGTTAAGTAACTCTCCAAGTTTGAAGAGTTTTAGTTGTTGCATCGCAATCCTTTTCTTATTTTAAGTGTATAATACGTGATTATCAAAGGAATTCCCCCTCTGGATGGACATGATATCCGAGGGATGTATTCGGAAGATTCACTAGTCCCTTCCTCTAGAAGGATCGGGGTTACGAGATTTCGGGTTTAGCTTTCCCCCAAGTGGGTTCAGCGCACAAAAGACACCAATTATAATATTCGGACAACTCGTGACTATTCCTATTTCAAGGAAAATTTGGTTTTGATCGTGTTCCTTCATACATAGTAGTTCATGCTTTTCATAGTATGGCATATATACGTCACTCCAGTGACATGTTTTGACCGCACATTTAAGCACTTGCCCTTTTTGGGTTAAGTCTAAGTGCATTTTTAATAGTTGCATAATGTCGGATATTATTACATACACAATAATGACGTTGGTTATACAGGATGTGGATTCATGTGTGCGACGAATTTGTGTGATATGATACAATTGAAAATGTGGCATTAATGCATGTATATATATATTTTGTTTATAGTAGAACGGTCCCGAAACGCTCACCACAAATGACCGAGGCAGAAATCGAGTAAATGATAGCGCACAGCTTCCATCAATCATCCCCACGATCGTGAATTTCACTCGTGGTATGAATGCACAGGTACATATATATATATATATACAGTGTTATACTGAAGATTTCTCCCGTTCTTATTCTCTTAAGTAACACAAGAATTTTCGTCACTCGAAAATAACGAAGAATCGGGTTGCTCGGTAACATTGTATCTCACAAATACTCATTTAAATCGATCAAACTGAAAATCAATTGAAGGTACCAACTAGTTGAATGAAGACGAGGAGTGTTTCAACAATATTTCCCTTATCTAGAGAATTTAGTCCTTGTATACTCATGAGGACTAGCAATGTCGTCTACGAATAACTTTAGGTTACTCACAAGAGTAGGGTGTCGTTCACTTTGTATCCCCTCGGTGGATGAAAGTCAGTGTATCCCATGTATCATCCTTCTACACATGTAGGAGACCTTACCAAATAACACCTTTACAAAGGTCCGAAGGGAATTTCAAACATCCCTTAGGAATTGTGAACAACATCGCTTATAAATATCTGGACTCCTCTAATGTTTCAAGGAAGAGGAGAAGACATATTGTGTTCCCCAGGTATTATTTATTATTATTATTATTTATTATTATTATTATTATTATTATTATTATTATCATTATTATTATTATTATCGTAAAGTTGGGAGTCAGTACGTTTTATAGACATACAGGTATCTAAGTTAGTCCTTACCCAGGACCACTCGTACGGTCGTAGTAGTTATCGTGTCATGAAAAGCCTTAATCGAAAGAAATCAAAAAACCATGTATCCCCTTATGCGATTTCTAGCATGAATGCATCACCCTCATACGGGTGATATAGATCTGAGACCTACGGTCTCAGGGTTACCAAAAGAATTCAGGTCAGGACCCCGTGTAGTCTAGAGTTTGGAGATGTAAATATGAGTTGTCATAGGTTAATCATCATATTACAGTACTTGAATACTACTCGAAGGGGATCTCGTCTTGATATTATAACATATTTTCACTAAGTTATGCGAGGCTGAAAACAAGGGATCATTTGATATATAAAAATTTCATATGATTCTTTTAAATATTGTTCTTCGGATTTGATACATATATATATATATATACACACACATAGAAAATAATCGTTCGGCCGGAAAATTCACTTTCTGTCATTTGTTTATTAAATACTCATTAAGAGGTAGGTTCGTTACGACCCTTCGTATCTCTCCTTTATTATTATTTCGAGTTACGGGGGATTTATCTTGTATGGGTTTGAACTAAATCGATAGGGCGTATCAAATTAATAATTTATATATACCAGACCATAACACTTTCCAATAGTGTTATTAAGAAGAATTGAAGTGATTTGAAGCAATGAATCAGATTACTTTATGATTATAGTTTTCCGACTTTGCACCGGTGTTATGTCATCCTCAACCGAAATTTATCAAATTGACACTTGGATTAGACCGCGGTTTAATGTTGTATATTTATGATTACATGTATACATAGGAGTGTCATGTTAATACGAAGTATAAATGGTTACGAGGAATATCGGCAAAATTGTTCTCGCCTCCCCAAGTCTTATCACCATCAGATCCACATCCACACAATTCCTCACTAGCTTTGATTGCATCAAATAAGTTTCTCCATTTATGTGTTACCCCTCAATCCCCTTAGGTTATCAACACCGATGTTAATTTCGCGTCCTTATTAAGAACTAGTGATTGCATCATTAGCGGGCGACAGCTAATAACAGAAATAGATGCTTCACCGAGTAATTTCATAGACAACGGTCGGTGTCACGAGTATAGATTGTTTGCCGTATCGTAATGATTCCGAATATATGACTATACATTCTAGCAAATCCCGCCAAAAGAAATAACATACGCCGAATTGTCTTATCAAAGAAAGAAACATTGATACTTATCGTGAATCGATCATTGGGTCATCGATGTGGGTAAGCTATCACCGGTTATACCCAAATAGTTCAGTACGGAATACTACTGAAGTGTAGTATCCCCAGAAATCGTGTCACGAGTTTAAGAAAGGAAAATGATTTCCTAGGATTAATCCAGTGGTCGTTTATATGTCGACCCAAACTACCTTTCATGTAAAATTACTATAACCATGTATGGACATCATGCTTACGACCACTATGGCGTCATCTATCGCATCAAACAGGGTCGCAATCTCAATACTACATTACCCAAAACATAACCGAACAAATCGCAACATGAATCCCGTCTGCCCTGAGTAACGGTACCTTGATCATGTAGCCAGGTGTTTATATATAGGAAGTACCGCAACGTATCCACCACACCCATATACCTGATCAATATTCCGTTCTACACGATATTCGGGCCTCATACTACTTTCTACAAATAACCAACTAAAATTGAAACAATCAACAATCGTAAAAGAACACAATGTAACCGATGGTCACACAAAACAAGGTTCCACAATGCAAGCGTTTCAAAGGAATCTGTACCATCACAGACTTATCCCCAAGGAATCAAATGACAACATGAAGGGTAACTTATTCACGCACCCCATGCCATCTCCATGACCCGGAGATCGTCATATTCAGATACACCCTATACCGAAACATGTGCTAAGGAATACCGCTAAGTATTATGGTATCACATGGCGTAAAAGCTAAAGCCAATATTGCAAGCCACAGAGGAATCCAGCGGACAATCAAATGAATCGCGTATTCAAGGACGAAAAAGTTTCGTAAGATGTTCGAACTCTGCGATTGTACAACAATCGAGTGTGAAGCAACGAGAAGCAGAGTAAGGATTCGTATACGTCCTTCCCGCTTATCAGAACGACCCACACGTTCTTTATGTATCTATGTTTACTTTAAAATACCATTATGGTATGCAATCGTTGTCATAATAATTGTAAGGATAGAGTTGGTGAGATCGTATTGCACTAAAGGCTGGGGGTCTCACATCATAAAGTATAAGTAACCCCTGTAAAGTTGGTATGAATCCAACTCTAGTGTATATTAAATAGGTGGTAAGTAGGAATGTGCAATGGACTGCAATACCAGTTTTCTGCCTATCCTAAAGGCATATGTAGTAACGCATTATCCACCATTCCCAATTCATGTATCAATTCTCGCACAACATTCACACACTATCACCTTGGCACACGTATGTATCATTCCACGTATTTAAGTGTGTTTATTTCCGCGGCTTTCCCAACACTACCTCGTATGAGCAAGTCTGTTATTATGTTCCGGACCATAATAACCCACTTGCCCCACAAGGCCATCCTGATACTTGCAAATAGGATACTTTACAGTGTTCACTAAGCGTCTTTACTTGAGGTTAATTTTTCCAACGATGTCCACTAAAGTCCGAGCGTGTAGTTATAGTCTAGGTTTCCTTAAAGGCACCTAATTCTCTATAACCAATGGCTCTGATACCATCTTCTTTCACACCCCGACTTGCAGCGGAAGACAAAAATACGGGATGCAACAGACACCTCTGGTACAAGCACATTGTTTATAAAGACACTACATTTTATTGCTTACAAAATGTTGAATACAAACACATGTATGTTACAACTGCGTGTTCCCATGAACCACATAAGTCTTCTAAGCTGCATACGTCTATATCAGGATTCGTTTACAAACACGTCATGAACCACAATGGATCACATCAGTCTCAAGTTACCTGAAATGCATGTTAGTTTTAAAAGGTCAAGTAAACGCTGCGTGAGTTCCACGGGTTTAGTCATTGTGTAACAACATGTGTTAACAAGTTTAATTGCACTAGTTACAGTCACAGTCACTGTCACGGTCATAGTCACAGTCACAGTCACAGTCACAGTCGCAGTCACAGTCATGGTCATGGTCATAGTCACTCCGTGCCAGACAGACACATCATCGCACCGGGTCATGCCACCGCAGACACTTCCCACCGGGTCGTGTCAAGACAGGCACGTCATCCCGGCAACTAAGTCATGTTTCCCTGTAGTTATGCCTAGTTAACATAACCGAATTTAGGACACGTGCAGTTGCATAGTCACCGACACATGTCACCTAGACGCTGCCTGGAGCAACTGGATTAGTCAAACCAATAGTACTATCCATTGCCCATGGCTTACGCCAATCACTTGTGAGGGGCGGTAGGTCGTGTGTTAGATAATTCATATCTCACAAGTTGGTGCAATTAACACAGTTTCATAAAATGCAAGTCATTCAAGAAAACAGTAGCACAGTTTACAAGTGGGAGAGTAAAACTCACTCCCATATTGGTGTATTCAACACAGTTCTTAACATGCATTCCACCCCAAGTAAAACAATAAAATAATTAAATGCGGGGTAGTGAAACTCACAGCGCCAAGAGGGTCTCAACATACGAGTGTCGAATAGCTGAATCAACTTTAATGACACACATGCAAGCATAGACTCAAATCAGTACTAAGCTAGTAATGGTTATAACTTGGATCGGGTCAGGAGTTTCACTCCGATTGAGTCTATAGGACACAGGAATGGTGATGGACATCAGGGTAGTATTAGTTTTCAGTTTGGCTTTCGGGCACCGATTCGCGTGCCAGCCAAAGTCAGTAGTTTAACGTGTTCGGATAATGGTACGGGAATGCCAGTAGTGGTTATTAAAAAATGATTTACTTTCCACTAAGGGAGTTTGAGTGTTCGGGGGTCTAAGTTGCCTAAATTTGAGTTTCCATTTTCACCGTCAGGAATTCTCCCGGATTGTTTTAGAGCACACCCATAGTGCCCAAATTGCCTGGGAATCTCCTGGAATACTCCAAGTGTTCCAACTATAGTATTTTTCAAGTTGGGTCAGTTCCCAGTTCCGGCAAGTTCGTTACACGGTAAACTGACGAAATTTATATAACTTATTTTTAATCCAAATAAATACCCATTTAATCTAGAATTGAACTAAAAATCTATCAAAATTTATATAACTCAGTAAAAATCAGTAGATCATGGGTTTAAATAAATTATTTATAAACTCATTTTTAACCACATACTTAACATAAACTACTTTCAGAAGTTCAAAAATTCCAAAAATATTCCTAAGCCTTCTATACATGTCCAGGAACATCTCCAAAAATTTTGAGAATTTTCTGATTTCATTTCGGTGCGTTTCCGGCTACCGAAAACTCGCAAAAACGCGGATTTTTTAACCCAAATCCAAACTAAACCAATGGACTCCTAATTTTCCTAGAAAATTACCCATATGTTCCTTAGTATCTCTGTAAAATTTGGTGATTTATTGAATCCGTTTGATAGGTAAGATAATTAAAAATTCACCAAAAATCGTAGAAAATTCCAAAAATACTAACCTTTTACGTGGACCTTCCTGAAAGTACCCTACATCACCATACCAAATTTCAGCTCAATCCAAGATACACGGACCAAGTTATAGGCAAAACAATTTTCTGCCTAGCCTAGATTCAGTTTTCGGGTGATATACCAAGCGGTTCTTCCGTTTCCAAATGTTTATCTTGATCCCAGAAGTGTGTGAAGGCTATATTCAGTACCTACACACCAAGTACAATCCAAATATGCTAGAACTTAGATAAATCAAGCTTTAATTCGTTGTTGTTCGGTTAATCGAATAGTTAAGCGATTTTTGTCGAATAAGAATGGATTAGGGTATCAAATCCAATTGATTGGAAACCATGGCTGCCATATAACACCAGGGATATACGTGGTGTTCATATTCAGCCCTAAAACTTGTTTAAAACCCAAAAATTCATGGATTAAAAAGCGTTTTTCGGTTAGAAATCGCGTTTAATCCAAGAAACGGACTTAGAATTATGAGTATCAAGGCTAATTCCTTTGAATTAGTGAGGTTCTAGGAGATGACCAGCTGTGTTCTTGTTGTTTATGGCTGAATTCTTGTGGAGAAAGGTGAGCCTTGATATTTTTTTTGTGTAAAAATGAAATTTAAATGAAAAATAAAAAAATATATATTTAAAGCGGGGGGGGTTTGGAGGTGGGCCCCATATGATCACCTCGTGCTTCGTATAACACGCTAAAAGATGATATTTATCTTCAGATAAGAATGGGTTCGTTTCGGGTCCGGCGCGCGTTCTCGATTTGCGTGACGGACTACGTTTTGCGCGTACTTAGTGTCAAAAGACTCGGTTTTTAAAACTGAGCATAACCGTCTCGAAATCCAAACCCAATTATGTTTTAATCATAAAAGTCTTGTTTGACATTCGTTTAAGTGTTTTTAAGCTTGATCGCTCATTCCTTGCACATTCGGTTGCCTTAAGTTATGCCCGGAACGAATGCGTTTCCCCAACCGGGAGCTGCTTCGTTTTGCGTGCCTGGGCTTTGATTATTTTCAACCTTATGTCACAGTCTATGGCGCAAAACTAAGTTATTCCTGGAACTCGGAATCTTAAATAATGCTACCGATAACCTAATAATCGACATTAAAGGTCTAATGCGCTTTTAAACATCAAGTCGCCGTTTAAGACGTTGTTCAAGGCTAGGGATGCCAACCGCACATCGTTGGTCCTTAGTAGTGTCATGTCAACCATGACGTGCTCTCGGATTCTTCCGAGACATTACAGATATCGCTAGGCATAGCACACAAGTCATGTGTGTTTACTAATACTTATTCCCAAAGTCGTCAGTTCATTCATGACTTTGTCTTGTCATGTGGGTGACGTATAATGTCACTGTAATGTTTTTATTACTTACTATGCATATACTCCCATCATATTCGGTGTATCATCACACATAATCACAACAATATCACGATATACATACCACGTCCGGTTATCACGGATTTGTACTAATCAAAGTTTACCGGGATAGAAGAAACAGAAGCAGAAAAAGACAAAGAAATTGATGCTGACTTTGATCCTGAACAAGAAAAAGAGTCTGATGAGGAGAGACCAAAGAAAAGGGCAAAGCGTGTGAAGTCTGCAGTAGCTTCAACGACGAAGACTACAGGGTCTCCAAAGACAAAGGCAAGAAAACAAAGAAAGCTGCAAGTAGGAGATACGTCAGAAAGCCTAAAAGCACATAAGTCACACAAGAACCTTCTGGTGCACAGGAGAAAGGAGTTACACAAGAACCTCCTGTTGTTATTTATTCTGAAGCAGAACGTCCAAGAGTTGCACAAGAACCTCCTAAGACTGTATTACTTGAAGTACCGATAATTCAATCGCCTGATCCTAAAGTTGTTCATCCTGAAAGCTCAACTCCAAAGGCTTCTACTCCAAAGGCTGATACTCCTAAATCGACACCAAAAACTCTAAAGACAAAGATATTTGGTGATATTCCAAATGTGTCGGTGGATCTTCAATATTTAGATGATTTCCTTCTGAAACAGATGTGGACGTTCTTGAAAAGCGTGTGAAGATCTTAGTAGATAAAGTAGCAAAGAATGAATCTGAAAAGGCCGAGCTAATCAAGATGGTTAATCAAAGCTCTGTTGAAAAAGAAATGATGGAAGATAAGGTCAAGGTGATGATCGTGAATTCATGAAGGCATTGATTGAAAGTTTACAAGATGCAAATGAAAAACTACAGACAGAAATTGCTGATCTGAAAACGATACAAGCTTAAATGATAGAAGATTTACAAGGATGCAGAAAGTGTTATCTAGTAGCCTTGGTATTGATTTTATTGCTGAATATGATCGATTGGATAGGCAAGAGGCAAGAGAAAGAGCTGAGAAAGAGCTTGCAGAAAGTGGCAAAGGTACAGGGGTTAAAGGTGATGCACCAAAATCTTCTGAAGTTGAAAAGCCTCTTGATGAGAATGTTGAGAAAGCTTCTGAGTCCGAGATTTCTAAGGTTGACGAATCTGTCAAACCTTCTGATACTGCAAATGTTACTGAAGAAAAGGACGATGAGAAGCAGAAAATGAAGAAAAAGATGATGAACCACCGACTGATGATCCGAAAGATGATTCTGACCATGATGGAGGTAATATGATGATCCAAGTGGTACAGGGATTAAGGTGGTTGATGCAGCAGTGAATGAAAGCTTTGATTTATCTAATCTTTTAAATGATGAGGTGAATGCTATGAATGATCAGAATGAGGGGGAGTCAGGGCAAACAGGGCCAACTGATGATATTGATATGTCTGACGCTATTACTATTGCAAATCTTGTTGCTGCAGTTCCGATAAAGCCGTTGATACTCATGCTTAAGCATAACGTTGCAGAGGGAGAATATGTACACAATTATTCCAAAGAAGATTTGGCAAAGCTAATCGACGTTGATGTGGAATCATTAGATTTTGATTTCGAAGAGCAAGTGTTGAACGTGAATACATTTGAGCCTAATGAGTATCATTATCAGCAAAGATATGGGGCAGATGAATATAACGGGGTAATAGTGGAAGATTGGTCTTCTAATGACGAGAAAGACGAAGCTGAGAAGTACGTCGGTCCTAATACAGATAGTTTTCCTACGTTCGAAGAAATGTACAAGCAGTTGAACGAGGATATGTTAAAGGAAAAGATAGAAGAGTCGATGCGTGAAGGAAAAGTTCCTAAGCCGATGACAAAGGAATATATCGCTCAAGCTAAAAAATCCTGGTTTAAAGAGATGCCTCGTGAAAGAAAGTTTCGACGTCCGCTAGCATTCTTTACCAGAGATAAAGATGTGTCATTAGGTGATATTTTGAGCTGGGGGTGGTTCAAGGAACTGAACGTATACGCCATCAAACGAGAATTTGGAGTCCAATACTTCAAATATCTGGCAGATTTCAAGACGTTGCCTTACTGGGATGTTGAGGAGCTTGTTCAAACGAGGAATGTAACGTACCATATGAAGTTCATTGATCAATTATTGTGGAAAATGATCAAATTTGAAGCATCACAAGGTTTCAAATACTGGAAGCCTTTTATACTGAAGCATCGTATCAAAACAAACAAGAAGATAGGGGAGAAAGATATCACGTTGATCATGAAACGCCCGAGAGCAATGAGAAACATGTCGTTGATGCCTATCGAACCGAACTTTTATCCATTGTTTAGGTGGCAGATTGATCCAAATACGTGTGAAGCTATGATTGTATTATGATTTGAGGATCATCCGGATATAACGAAGGAGAGGGTTGAAATGTTTGGTGTGCAAAGTATGAGAGGGCTATGGAGAACGATCAGGATACTAGACCCGATGTGGCTAGTTAATTGCTCGAAGGAAGATATAAAGTGTTTGTTCTACAACAAGATTGTGTTCGAAGATCGTGAAAAAGAACAAGCCATGCAATATCAGAGAGTTGTTAATGTCTGCTATGCACGTGAAGTGAACTCTGGTAGGATGTGGGAATCGAGTTGGAGGGATCTTGAACGTGTAGAATTTCTGAAAGAAGAAAAGCGTCTCGAAGAGATAAATGAAAGAGGTAGGGCGGCAAGGCTCAGAAGATTTACATTTATGAATAAAGTGCCATAGACGCCAGACCCAAAACAGGAAACACGAAAGAAGCCGTACAACAACTTTTTTGGTCGTACGCGTTAAAGTTTTATTGAAGACAAAGGTTTGAAGACTGATAAAGACGAAGACGATATCCAAGGGGGAGTTTGTTGGTGCAGAATGTCTATGTCTTAGTCTTATATCAAGTCTGTATAGATTAGATGTGAATAGGCTAGAAAAATCATGTATTTATGTAGAAGTTAGTCAAGTTCGCTGGTAAGGAACTTGTAATGTCAAGTTCGGCCGAACTTGACTAGGTCAAGTTCGCCCGAACTCACATTCCCACCAGCGAACTTGGACTACTATACATAGCTAGCTTGAGTCTTGTCATTTGTAACTTTGGTGCTCTGAGTAGCGAAGCTCTGTCAAACTGGAGATTTGAAGTTTATCATAAAATTGACATTTAACTGATTAATTCATGCTATTTGGTAATCGTGTCGTAATATTTCCACTATTATGGACATTAGATATCAAATCTAGGTTCCTATGCTATCAGGATTGGTCCTTGATAGTTTACGGTAATTCTTTTCGACCAATGTTAAGGTAATATAGAGAGGATGATGAAGAGGTGCGTGGAAACGAAGTTGATGTTGAATTGGGAGAAGTGTCACTTTATGGTGACGGAGGGAATTGTGTTAGGACACAACATTTCGAGAGTAGGGATAGAGGTAGATAGGGCCAAGATAGATACCATTAGCCTATTGCCCCCACCTACTAGTGTTAAGTCGATCCGGAGTTTTCTTGGTCATGCGGGCTTCTATAGGCGTTTCATTAAGGACTTTTCTAAGATCACTCACCCCACGACCCGTCTTTTGGAGAAAGATGTTCCATTCGTCTTTGACAATGAGTTCCTAAAAGCCTTCAACTTTTTGAAGGAAAAGCTTGTTAGTGCCCCTATTCTTATCTCGCCCGATTGGAGCTTTCCGTTTGAACTCATGTGTGATGCGAGTGACTATGTCGTAGGAGCGGCATTAGGACAAAGAAAGGACAAGCACTTCCATCCGATTTACTACACGAGCAAAACGCTTAATGACACTCAAGAGAACTATACCACCACGGAGAAAGAACTCTTAGCCGTAGTATTCGCATTTGATAAATTCCGCTCATACCTCGTGCTTTCCTAAACCATCATTTTCACCGATCATTACACGTTGCGCTTTCTTTTTCAAAAGGAAGACGCCAAACCCCGACTTATTCGGCGAATTATTTTGAGATTCGGGAAAAAAAGGAGCCGAAAATGTAGCCGCCGATCATCTTTCACGATTAGAGGATCCGAGTAGGGAGGAGATTCGTGAGGAGGCGATAGGAGATAGATCCCCTCACGAGTCTATAGGTTTTTGTCGAGGCAGAGAAAGAGGGGTTGCGTTGGTTTAGTGACTTAGCGAATTATCTTGCTAATGGGTATGTGATGAAGGATATGACTACCCAACAAAAATGAAAGTTGTATAAGGATCAAGAAAGTATATTTGGGATGATCCATTCCTTTTTAGGATAGGAGGAGATCGCATTCTTAGGAGGTGTGTAGTGAGGGAAGAAGGTAGAGAGATTCTTAGGCATGTCAACGAGGGGTTTTCAGGTAGTCATCATGGTGCACACACTACCGCGCAAAAAGTTTTTGATTGCGGTTTCTATTGGCCTACGGTAGTTGAGGATGCGGTAGAATTCGTTAGGAAGTGCGATGCTTGCCAACGTACTGGCAATATCTCATCCAAGAATGTGATGCCCTAAAATCCCATTCAAGTCCTCGAAATTTTCGATGTGTGGGGCATTGATTTCATGGGACCTTTTCCCATCTCTAGCCAGAAGAGATACATCCTTGTGGCGATCGACTATGTTTCGAAGTGGGTTGAAGCCCAAGCTTTGCCTACAAACGATGCCCGAGTGGTGGTGACATTTTTGAAGAAGTTGTTTACGCGTTTCGGTATTTGCAAAGCCATAATTAGTGATGGAGGAACACACTTTTGTAATGACATGATGGAGAAGGCATTAGAACGTTATGGAGTTACTCACCATTTGTCCACCGCGTACCATCCACAAACAAATGGTCACGTTGAGAACGCAAATAGGGGAGTGAAGAGAACATTGGAGAAAATGGTAGGGAAGTCGAGGAAGGATTGGTCAGAGAAGCTTGATTTTGTATGCGTTTCGTACCGCCTACAAAACGCCTTTAGGGACCACACCGTTCATGATTGTCTATGGCAAAGCATGCCATCTTCCGGTAGAATTAGAGGACCAAGCACTTTGGCTCTTTAGACCGTCAATCTAGATCTTACTCAAGCAGCTAAAAGAAGGTTTTTCCAAATTCATGAGTTAGAAGCTCTTAGAGATGCAGCATATGATCGTTCATGGAATATCAAGGAGAAAACGAAAGCATTCATGATAGGAGGCTTAAGGAATTGAAAGAGTTTAAAGCCGGTGATCGTGTTCTTCTTTACAATTTGAGGTTTAAATTGTTTCCCGGAAAGTTGAAAATCCAAGTGGACAGGACCTTATGTCATGAAGGAGGTGTTTCCATATGGCTCCATCGAATTACTAAATGAAGCCGACGGATGCTTATAGAAAGTGAATGGCCATAGATTGAAGCACTACTTAGGAGGCCCGGTTGATAAAACTGAGAAGGAGGTAACTCCTCTCGAAGACATGCCAAACGCCACCACTTACTGTCTTGAGTGAAAGCTTAAGTGTAGAGTTTGTACCAATTGTAATCTCGTTTATTTTCGATTATTTTTCATAGCTAAGGGTTGTATTTGGTAGTTTGTCGGTCTTTATTTTGTGTTTTTGAGTCATTTGTAGGAATTCATCACCATGATTGTGCGAGAATTGCGGAGGAAACGGAGTTTTCAGGTAAGTCCCAGTGTTAGAAACTTTTGGAAGTAGTTTTTGGGAGGTTTGGGTAAATTGCAAAATTTTTAGGAATGAAACCATCAAATTCACAAAACTTTCTGGAGAAAACCACCCTTGGCGCTGCGCGACAGGTAAAGGAAAGGTACCTACGCGCAGCGCGTAGCCCCTGTCCAGGTAACCTCTCAATTATGACACGCCGCGTTGCGCGACGGTCAAACATACCTTAGCTACGCGTGACGCGACGGACCCCAGACCGGTTTAAAAGCTTGCTGATCCCCTTTCTTCTCCACAACTCTTCCAAACCCTGCAATACGAACATCCAGCTGCAAACCACCATTTTTCACCATAACCACCACCAAACTTCACCATTCTACTCCCATTTTACCTACGTCACCCATTTCACTTTCCCAACCCTTTTTACCGTCACTTTCACTCGATTAACTGAGAAATCCACCAACCACGGGACCCCCTTTCTCCACTTATGAAGTTGAAAATTTTCACTTATTCTTCATGAATCCGGTATGTTTTATTGTAATTTTCTGTACATTATTCGTTTATTAGCTAGTTTTGAGTCTGGTTTTGCTAGTTTAGGTGTCGGTTCGTGTTGGGTCAGTTTCGGGTCTTAGGTTAGGCTAGTTCTTGCTAGTTTATTGGTTGCGGGAGGCGTGGTTTGGGTTTGCTTTTGACATTGGATTGTTTTGCCATATCATATTGCTACGGAAAAATCCGAACTTGCATTTTGAGTTTAACCGGGTAAAACCTCTTTTCACTAGGCGGAATTTTTCGACTTAAATTCAGTTTTATCATTAAAGCTTCCATTTTTCCGCAAGTTTGGACTCAATGTCCGTTTTGGTAGGCACTTGGCTCTTCATTGGGACAATTAAAGTGCCGGGAGGGGGTAGTGTACATTGAGTCGTGTATTTTTAGTCGAGTCTTAGGTTTAGGTTTGGTCATGGGTTTACTAATATGCACGTACATGTACAAAACGCCTCGCCCGTACTCAATCTCTATTCGGGAGAGGTTGTTTATAATTTATGCTTATGTAAACGGTAACCCAATTTTTACTTTCACTTTATTTTCAGTTTCAACCGCAAATGGAATGCTATATGGTTGTTCCAATTTTCATAAAATTTTCAAAATATCAAAAAAAAATAAAAAAAATTCCAAAATTAGTTTGTGATCGCTAATTATCTGCTTGCTTTGCTTCGTTTAAACATGTTTTTGCAGATATGTCAGGTGAGTAAGTTCAGGTGGAGCTAGAGGCGACAGAGGAGGCCCGATAGCATGGCAAAGAGGTTCACCAATTCATGAACCGCAAGTTGTTTCCAACCGGGGAGGAAGACGTATCTGGTACGAAGGTCATGAGAATTTATTCTTGGGTTCCTCTATGGAGGGGGCATCCGTTACTTCAGTTTCAGGTTAATATGAAAGTGTGGGTAAAACTTCAAAAGATTATTAAGACGAAGCTTCTTGAACATTGGACCATTGATTGGGAACGGTTAGGCCAAATGGGTGCTCGTGAGAGAGTAGAGAAGTTGTTGGGTCCGATGTTGGTAGAGATGGTTGATTGTGATTGGCCACAGTATGATGAGTTGGTTGTAGAGTTTCATCCTACTTTTCAGCATAAGAGGGCTCATTCTTTGAAGGTGACGCGGTGTCATTTAACTTAGGGAGGATGCTTCATGAGATGTCCATCCCGCAGTTTGCTATAGCGAGTGGTTTTTATGCTTTTGAGGATACATCTACTGAGGAGTTCATGACTGGGTTGAGAGGGGTGTATGTGAATCCAAGGGAGTTATGCTTGACGAGTGGTGAGCTAGCGAGGTTTTGGGGAACTATAGCGGACCATGATTATGTTGAAGGTTCTTTCTACCACTCTGCTTGGTAGAAAGTCAGAGAAAAACAAAGCTAATTGGATTGATTTGTTTTTACTGATGTGTCGGGTTAAGGGTAGGAATATGAATTTCGCGAGTGTGTTGGCTTGGTCCTTTAGTAGGTCACGCAGGGGAGGTAAAATGGCTGCTTTGGATATGGGTCCCTACATCACGAAGTTGGCTCAGAATTTGGGTGTTTTTCAGAAATATAACTTGAATACATTACATGAGGGACCTGCATCGAGGCATGTTGATGTGAAAGATTTACAGTTGGTAGGTATTGTGGGTATGAGTGAGCCGATGACTTGGATTGATGCGAGGCAGGGACCTCAGGTTATGCCACCAGCAAGTCATCCGGCTGATAACGTTATGCAGGCTATTTATCCGCCAGCTCGCCATATTCCCAGACAGAGTCAGGAAATGCCAGCTCCTCAGTATCCATGCCGACAGCCACCACCGGATCCACTTACGTTGGCATCACTTTATGACCGCATGGATTTGGGTTTTAGTAGGATTTATTTTAGGCAGGATGGAGCGATTCGGTGATGAGTATGAATGTCCCAGATTTCTTCCAGCCATTTGTTGATCCGGGTCAGTTTTCGATGCCCGGAGGTTTTGATCCTATTGGTCCATGGAGTTCAGGTTCTGGTCAGGGTGGTTATGTGGATCCAACACCAGAGTTTCAGGTTTATGAGTAGGATAGTGAAGAGGATGAGGACGAGGACGAGGAGATGGAGGAAGAAGAAGAAGAAGAAGAAGAGAAGAAGAAGAAGAAGAATGGACAGTGATGATGAGGATTAGTGTGGGGATGGCAGCACCTGGAAGATGACGCAATATCTTGTATTATTTTTTTATGTTATTTTTATCTAATATGGTCTGTACCCCTAATTTTGGATATTATGTTACCTGGATGGTTGGGTTGGGGTAGTTCAGATAGTTTGTCTGTTTGATGGTATGTTTGAGATACTATTATGCTATGCTATGTTTGGTATTGTATGCTTATTTTCATAGGTATTGTCACACCCCGACCCGCAGCGGAAAAGGTGATCGGGGCATGATTGGGTTATCATCAAAGCTCATGACATTTATTATGCATTTCATATTCATTAATACAATTTAATGGAAAATCTACAATAGGAATTACAATATGTTCAAACTATCAATCTAAGCTTCTTTGTTCTCTTCGAAGGCATTTCCTATGGTTTCATTGCTTCAACCTGTTCACCTGTATCATGTGTAAAAAGGTTTTGGATCAACATAATGTTGGCGAGTGAATCCTATGGAAAACATTTGAACAAGTTTATTTAAATTGATTATGAAATATGTGCACAACCAAACATGAGTAAAAATAGATGTAAACTTAATCAACAATCATAAGATATTAAAAGAAACGCACATGAACGATAATGGAACATTTAGAGGCACGCGATGCTCAACTCGTCTCTCACGAGGAACTGAGGGGCCTAATGAATGAATTGCATAAACATGATAATATGAATGACACAACTACAAACAATATAAACTCAATGATACACACATGAACAATAATGAATTTGATTTGAGGCACGCGTTGTTCAACTCGTCTCCCACGAGGAACTGATGGGCTTAATGAATGAGTTTCATATAATTTGACAAAAGGAAATAAGTAATCACAACAATATAAACAATCTAAGTTTAGGCATGATGTGGTATGGCACAAGTTTAAATAAATAAGTTAATTATTTTCATAACACATGACACACCCCAAAACGTGTAATTTAAAAGGGGGAGTTGTAAGATTCACTCACAGTGGGTGCGTTCGGTTGATGATGTTGAATGCACGCCAAGTGGTTTTAACCACGAGTGAGATTAACCTAGATAAATCGCATTATGGTTTGGTAAGTAAACGGATTTTATTAATCTATTTTAGTAGGATTGTTGGGTGTATTTTTGTGAGTTTGAGGCTAATTTCTAACCTTAAAAATGTTATTTTTTAAGTATTTTTAATTGATTTTTAATTAAAATAATTAAATAAAAATAATAAAAAAAATTTGATTTTTTTCTGACCGTTGACCGTTGACCTGACCGTTGACCGGTTCGAATCGGAATATAAGTGCGCTGAGTGAGGCTCGAACCCGAGACCTCCCGTATGCGTGCACGCAGCTCTACCAACTGAGCTACGTGTCTAACCCGTTATATATCTGATTTTAATTATATATATATATTAATTATGTTAAACAGAAATCCTTTATTTTTTAAAAACGATTTAAATCAACGAAACGGTGCGCTCCACAGGTCTCGAACCCGGGACCTGTGGCTTAAACTAACACACAGTCCACCGCTGGACTGTGTGTGCAACTTGTTAACTTGACTGATTTTTATTATACTTAAACACAAATTAGTTATTTCCTTTTCTGTCTTAATTAAAAAGAATAGATAATTGTCCGAGTCGGTGCAGTAGCCCGGACTCGAACTCGTGACCTGTGATATAAACATACACACAGTCCACCGCTGGACTGTGTGTCTAACTTGGTTATTATTCCGGTTATTAATATACTTAACATATACCAGTATGACTCCGGTTCGGTTAATCAAAAAAATCATTTTTATTAAGGCCGCGTGTGTGGAACGGGATTCGAACTCGAGACGTTAGTGTTTATTGTGCACACAGTCCACCGCTGGACTGTGTGTCTAACCCGAGTAATATCTTGTTTTTAATTATACTTAAACTTACAGCGGTCATCGTCTTCTCCGTCCGATTTTAACCAGAATCGGAAAATCCGACTGGTTCAAAGTCTTATCGGTTTCTTTAGTTTTTTTAGGTAATTATAGATGAGATATAAGTAAAAAGAAAGGAAAATAAGCGTGAGGTATACCGACTCGCTTTCCTCTGTTTTCCGGCAGAACTCCGGCGACAGAAATTCCCTCCGGCGACGAGTGTCTTGCAGCAGCGAGTCTCCAGAAAGCTTACAAAATATGTGGGTGACTTCGGTATAAGTTCAAATGGTTTAGTAAGGCTCAGAAATGGGGAAAAGGTTTTCCGGCGACGAACAGAATAATTCCGGCGAGTGAGTTTTCGCCGAGAAAAGGTGTGGTTTTGAGCGAAAAGGTTTGCAGTGGGTTGTGGGTGAATTTATAGGGAGAAACTGAGATGTATTTGGCCCGATTTCCAACTGGATTCATAAGTTATAAAAGCTCCGGCGGTTATGGTTTGGTCGCGGACTCAGACGTCGGTTATAACCGATGTCTTAGTAATGGTTTATGTTATACGGAAGATGTTGTTAAAAACTCGCGAGATTACCGGGATTTCCGACGACTGAACTATTGGGCGCCGGTTTTTGAATTCAGAAAGTCACTTTATGAATTAATTGATTCCAATATTTAACAAACAATACAAGTGGCGCAGTGGTTTGTGTGTTATGTTTAAGTCTGTTTGTGAGCCGGTTACTGACCCAGGTTCGAAACCCGGCAGGAACAATTTATTTTTATTTTGCGATTTTTAACAGTTTTTCAAAAACTAATTATATATTCCCGTATAATAATTGATTATGTATCGTTTAAAATTATTTTGGGCATTTAATTCGCAACGAAAATTTTGACTGACTGTTCGGATTATAAACGGAGCGGTTTGGTAAATCCGTTTTTTACGGATGTTACAGTATCCCCTGCTTTTTTAGAAATTTCGTCCCGAAATTTAAATTGTGATATATTTGACTAAAAGAGTGATGGTGTTTAGTTTGTCAGTTACTTGCTTAGAAAAAGTAAGGGTTTGAGTTTTTGTTCGAGGCGGTAACGTTCCTTGTAAGGGTTAAGTACCCTATTACAGGAATCGCTTTTTGTTGCCTACTGTATAAGTATTGATAAGCAGGAATGATTCGCTAAAAAAAATGATATCATGCATAAGAGTTTAGATACGTTTGGAAAAGTATGGTTTTATCCTAAGGCAAAACTTCTAACAATACAACCTACATGGAAACATAAATAAAACACAACAGCTGATATTTGAACATAATTAAACACAACAGCTAATATTTGAACATAAATAAGCACAACAGCTAATATTTGAATCCACATTCTGATAGCATATATGTTTGAATGGTGGAAGTTCCTCTCTCGTTTGTTATGATGGAGAGGTTAGTTTATGTAGAAATGTAATACAATCCAATCTCTTTAAATAGCAAGATGATATAAATGTAACACAAATTCCAACCAAGGCAATACTAAATCCTACATGGAACTTCTCATAACCGCCTGATAATGCCTCTGATCCTTTGGCAAGAATACTTATATATAGGAAGTACTAGCGGCGTATCCACCGTACTCTTGCCAAATTTTCATTAGTTTTATCCACAAGTTATGATTAGTTACCAAGAAACTAATAAATCCTACATAGAACTTCTCATAACCGTCCGACAATGCCTCTGATCCTTTGACAAGAATACTTATATATAGGAAGTACCAGCGGCGTATCCACCATATTCTTGTCAAATTTTCATTGGTTTTATCAGTGAATTATGATTAGTCCTATATAACTCTACAACCAATACAACAAACATAAAATACTGAAATGAAATATATCTGTGCGATCAAGGCTCAATCAAACGGAGCCGATCGTATTGTATGTACTGAAAATGAAATTGTCTGTGTGCTCAAGGCTCAATCAAACGGAGCCGAGCGTATTGCATGTACTGAAAATGAATAACTTAATCACACCAACAGCCTATGCATGGAACCTTTCATAACCGCCTGATAATGCCTCCGATCATTTGACAAGAATACTTATATATAGGAAGTACCAGCGGCGTATCCACCATATTCTTGTCAAATTCTCATTGACTTTATCCGCAAGTTATGATTAGTTCTATACGACTCTACTACAAACACCACAACCACAAGATACTGATAATGAAATTGTCTGTGCGCTCAAGGCTCAATCAAATGGAGCCGAACGTATTGCATGTACTGAAAATGAAATTGTATGTGCGCTCAAGGCTCAATCAAACGAGCCGAACGTATTGCATGTACTGAAAATGAACAACTTAATCTAAACAACAATCACACAAACAGCCTATGCATGGAACCTCTCATAACCGCCTGATAATGCCTCCGATCATTTGACAAGAATACTTATATATAGGAAGTACCAGCAGCGTATCCACCATATTCTTGTCAAATTTTCATTGACTTTATCCGCAAGTTATGATTAGTTCTATGCGACTCTACTACAAACACCACAACCACAAAATACTGATAATGAAAATGTATGTGCGCTCAAGGCTCAATCAAACGGAGCCAAACGTATTGCATGAACTGGAAATGTAAATTGAACTGTGCGATCAAGGCTCAATCAAACGGAGCCATCGTATTGCATGTATTGAAATGTAAAATGAAATGACCGATCAAGGCTCAATCAAACGGAGCCGATCGTGCGGGCACGCCACTGATCAACCGCATAATAAAATGGGGATCAAGCTCAACCTCATAAATGGGGGGGCTGCGGCCTCGGCAAATGCATATACTGAAAATAATAAACAATAATTATTCTAACAGTCTACACATGGAACCTCTCATAACCGCCAGATAATGCTTCTGATCCTTTGACAAGAATACTTATATATAGGAAGTACCAGCGGCGTATCACCGTACTCTTGTCAGAGTTTCATTGGCTTTATCCTTAAGTTATGATTGGTATCGATGTGATAAAGAAAAACATAAAACTAAACGATAGAAGTTGAATCTGGATCTTCGGCGAAGAGGACTAGTTGGGTATCTTCATTTGGGCCGACATTATCTTCGACAAGATTGGCGTTGATGTTGAAGACTCTTCCTCTTGTTGGCGGCCTAGTGGTTGGGTTTCCTTGGTTTACCTGGTTAACTGGGTTTGATTGGGCTTGAGTGTTGATAACGTTAACCAATTGAGGGCATGTGTTTCTAAAGTGGGTAGGGTCGCCACAATTGAAACAAGCTCGAGCATATGGGAACACGGGGTATTGGGGTTGATGATAAGTTTGGGCCATGTTTTAAGTAGGGGAAGAGGTTTGGTTTTGGAAGGTGCGACAAACCTTGCTCAAATGACCATAGCGTCCACAAGTTGTACATAGTCGACAAGGTAAGGTAAGGGGATGGTGATAAAAACAGTTGTTGCATCGAGGGTGAGGTCCAAGATATGGTCTCTTATTTGGGTAAGTTGAGTTGGGTGTCACTTGAGTGATTTGGATAGCTTGGATGGGTATGGCGCGTAAAACTGGTTGATTACGTTGGATAGCAGCAAAAAGTTGCCCGTCTCTTTTTCTCTTAGGATTGGGTTGAGAAGGGGATTCGGTTTGGGTGGAGTCGGAAGTTTCAGTCGATTCTTTATCCTTCTTTCTCTCCTCCTTGAAGTCTTTGTTTCGGATTCGATTCTCGGTGAGCTCTGTTGCTAGCTCCATTGCTGCTTCCAAAGTTGCAGGCTTGGTACTTATTACAGGGTCTTGAATCTTTGACGGAAGACCACGAATGTAGTGCTCGATCAAACGGTAGAGGGGAGTGAACATGTTGGGAACCATTTGATGTAACTCGAGGAATCTTTTATTGTAGGTGGTGTGGTCTCCTTCCTTTTGCTTCAATGAATAAAATTCATCTTCTAATTTCTTGATTTCGCTCCTTGGGCAGAATCGTCTGGTCATGATTTCCTTCAATTCGTTCCAAGTTAAGGTCATAGCATCGTCGACGCCTCGTTTGGCCTTCTCTGTATTCCACCAAGTAAGTGCTATCCCATATAGTCGACCGGTAGCATAACGCACTTTGCGATCATCAGGGCAATCGCAATTTAGAAAAGTGTTCTCCATCTCTTCAAACCAATGGAGGAGTGCGGTGACGCCTTCAGTCCCTTTGTATTTCGGAGGGTCACATGATTTGAAATGCTTGTAGGTGCATTTAGTGGTATTTGGAGAAGAGTTGATAATGTTTTGGTTTGCTTGATTGACAGGATTAGCGGTAAGTGCTTGTTGGACTTGGATTACAATGTTGGGTATTACGGCAGCCATTTGTTGAGCGATTAAGGCAGCCATGCGTTCGCGGGCTTTTCTTGCTCTCGTCTTCCTACGGGCGAGATTAGAAGACATCTACAAGAATACATGACAAGAGTATGAGTTGGATGTTTTTGGGTTCATGGGTCGCATTAGGAATGAACATTCATAAAATAATTATAAAAAATAAATCTACTACATCCATAGGATGTCTTGGGCTTTGCTCGCTGTTAGGCCCTACATGCCGCCATACTTTACCTGTGTAATCATGTGGGCCCCCATGAATACTGGTTTTTCATATGGTTCGCACGGGTTTGCCAGGTTGCGTACACAAAAACCCGGAGAAAATCGAGAAATATGTATACAACGTGTGATATTCGGAATGTGTCCAGGTGTAGACACGGTGACACCTCAAAGTAGGTTAGTTCGAACGACGTTTGGTGTGGCATGCTTTGGCCTAATAGGTCCTTCGTACTCTCATCGTTAGTCCCCAGGTAGGCAAACTGGTCCGTTATATTGGATTTATACGAATGCCAACCTAGACAGGACGTTCCGACTACCGGTACTTGTACCCTTCCAGTAACTACATGCCCGTCGCAGAACTTACTTTGATGAGACTTGAAAATTACACAAAATCTTTGGATAATGAGAGTATGAAAATAAATTGAATACATGAACATCGATATATGTATAATGAATATGTGATATTAAGCATGTATGTTTGACTGTAAATGTAAACAAATATGAAACAAATAAATATCACAAGTTTGTATGTAACCACCTAATCAATTAAAATTTAGGCAGACTATAGTATAGGCTCTAAGGGTCTAATAACCTATCCTATATCCCTATAGTCATGGCTCTGATACCAATCTGTCACACCCCGACCCGCAGCGGAAAAGGTGATCGGGGCATGATTGGGTTATCATCAAAGCTCATGACATTTATTATGCGTTTCATATTCATTAATACAATTTAATGGAAAATCTACAATAGGAATTACAATATGTTCAAACTATCAATCTAAGCTTCTTTGTTCTCTTCAAGGCATTTCCTATGGTTTCATTGCTTCAACCTGTTCACCTGTATCATGTGTAAAAAGGTTTTGGATCAACATAATGTTGGCGAGTGAATCCTATGGAAAACATTTGAACAAGTTTATTTAAATTGATTATGAAATATGTGCACAACCAAACATGAGTAAAAATAGATGTAAACTTAATCAACAATCATAAGTTATTAAATGAAACGCACATGAACGATAATGGAACATTTAGAGGCACGCGATGCTCAACTCGTCTCTCACGAGGAACTAAGGGGCCTAATGAATGAATTGCATAAACATGATAATATGAATGACATAACTACAAACAATATAAACTCAATGATACACACATGAACAATAATGAATTTGATTTGAGGCACGCGTTGTTCAACTCGTCTCCCACGAGGAACTGATGGGCTTAATGAATGAGTTTCATATAATTTGACAAAAGGAAATAAGTAATCACAACAATATAAACAATCTAAGTTTAGGCATGATGTGGTATGGCACAAGTTTAAATAAATAAGTTAATTATTTTCATAACACATGACACACCCCAAAACGTGTATTTAAAAGGGGGAGTTGTAAGATTCACTCACAGTGGGTGCGTTCGGTTGATGATGTTGAATGCACGCGAAGTGGTTTTAACCACGAGTGAGATTAACCTAGATAAATCGCATTATGGTTTGGTAAGTAAACGGATTTTATTAATCTATTTTAGTAGTATTGTTGGGTGTATTTTTGTGAGTTTGAGGCTAATTTATAACCTTAAAAATGTTATTTTTTAAGTATTTTAATTGATTTTTAATTAAAATAATTAAATAAAAATAATAAAAAAAATTTGATTTTTTTCTGACCGTTGACCGTTGACCTGACCGTTGACCGGTTCGAATCGGAATATAAGTGCGCTGAGTGAGGCTCGAACCCGAGACCTCCCGTATGCGTGCACGCAGCTCTACCAACTGAGCTACGTGTCTAACCCGTTATATATCTGATTTTAATTATATATATATATATTAATTATGTTAAACAGAAATCCTTTATTTTTTAAAAACGATTTAAATCAACGAAACGGTGCGCTCCACAGGTCTCGAACCCGGGACCTGTGGCTTAAACTAACACACAGTCCACCGCTGGACTGTGTGTGCAACTTGTTAACTTGACTGATTTTTATTATACTTAAAAACAAATTAGTTATTTCCTTTTCTGTCTTAATTAAAAAGAATAGATAATTGTCCGAGTCGGTGCAGTAGCCCGGACTCGAACTCGTGACCTGTGATATAAACATACACACAGTCCACCGCTGGACTGTGTGTCTAACTTGGTTATTATTCCGGTTATTAATATACTTAACATATACCAGTATGACTCCGGTTCGGTTAATCAAAAAAATCATTTTTATTAAGGCCGCGTGTGTGGAACGGGATTCGAACTCGAGACGTTAGTGTTTATTGTGCACACAGTCCACCGCTGGACTGTGTGTCTAACCCGAGTAATATCTTGTTTTTAATTATACTTAAACGTTACAGCGGTCATCGTCTTCTCCGTCCGATTTTAACCAGAATCGGAAAATCCGACTGGTTCAAAGTCTTAATCGGTTTCTTTAGTTTTTTTAGGTAATTATAGATGAGATATAAGTAAAAAGAAAGGAAAATAAGCGTGAGGTATACCGACTCGCTTTCCTCTGTTTTCCGACAGAACTCCGGCGACAGAAATTCCCTCCAGCGACGAGTGTCTTGCAGCAGCGAGTCTCCAGAAAGCTTACAAAATATGTGGGTGACTTCGGTATAAGTTCAAATGGTTTAGTAAGGCTCAGAAATGGGGAAAACGGTTTTCCGGCGACGAACAGAATAATTCCGGCGAGTGAGTTTTCGCCAAGAAAAGGTGTGGTTTTGAGCGAAAAGGTTTGCAGTGGGTTGTGGGTGAATTTATAGGGAGAAACTGAGATGTATTTGGCCCAATTTCCAACTGGATTCATAAGTTATAAAAGCTCCGGCGGTTATGGTTTGGTCGCGGACTCAGACGTCGGTTATAACCGATGTCTTAGTAATGGTTTACGTTATAACGGAAGATGTTGTTAAAAACTCGCGAGATTACCGGGATTTCCGACGACTGAACTATTGGGCGCCGGTTTTTGAATTCAGAAAGTCACTTTATGAATTAATTGATTCCAATATTTAACAAACAATACAGGTGGCGCAGTGGTTTGTGTGTTATGTGTTAAATCTGTTTGTGAGCCGGTTACTGACCCGGGTTCGAAACCCGGCAGGAACAATTTATTTTTATTTTGCGATTTTTAACAGTTTTTCAAAAACTAATTATATATTCCCGTATAATAATTGATTATGTATCGTTTAAAATTATTTTGGGCATTTAATTCGCAACGAAAATTTTGACTGACTGTTCGGTTGATAAACGGAGTGGGTTTGGTAAATCCGTTTTCTACGGATGTTACAGGTATGGTGTTATGTATGCCGCGTCCGTTCACGTGTCCGAAAGTTAGGAATTGTTTGTTGAGCGTGTTCGGAGTGGAGGGCATATGTGGAATAGACTGGCACTTTAACAGTCTCGCATATATTCAGCTAAGTCGTTTCCACTTGTATACTTGTATATATTTATTTATTTAGTTTTTAGTTTTTAGTTTTTAGTTGCTTTGTTAGGTAGTTTGGGTCGTGTCTCGTTCTTGCATTAGGGACTATGCAATCGTTAAGTGTGGGATGGGATACATAGTTTTTAGTGTTAGTTTGAGTCATAAAATTTGAAAAATACAGTTAAAAAATCCAAAAATCCAAAAAAATTGAAAAATTAGAAAATGTCTATTGAATAAAGAAGTTTGCAAATAAAGAACGGAAAATGATAGAAAAGATGGATTTTTATTCGGGGTCAAATAATAACAATATGAGTCTAATATAGTCAACCTTGTGTCTAGTTTGGGATATGCGGGTAGGCTTGACTTGGTTCTAGGTCCCTTTGATTTTAATATACCTCAATTGTCGGTTTGCTAGTGGGTACTCATCTAGGACAAATGGAAAGTTGAAACCTCCAAAAATAGTATAAAGAGTGTCGTTATAGGCTAAAATTTTTAGAATTTTTAATCATGAAAAAAATCTATAATAATTGAGCTAGAAACTAAAGAAAGTAGCGCATGCCTATGTAATTTATGTTGGGAATAGTGACTCTGACTTAGAATGCCTCTGGGATGTGTCGAAATCACGTTGTCGCTCTCGGGGATGGTGACTCTGGTTGAGACAGCCTCTGGGTTAGGTAAAGCAACGTATAAGCTCAAAAGAAAAAAGAAAAGAAAAAAAGAGAAAAAAGGAAAAAAAATCATTCTAAATTCTCTTGATTTTGGTATAAAACGGTTGGGAAATGGTCCAGTGATCGTTCCCTTTGTTCTATAAGCTTGAGACGGGATTAGATGTACTGTGGTTTCTAGTGTGAGACCCTAGGTAGACTGACCGCACTTGAACCTAATTTGCATGATAAGGGCTTGGAACCGGGTTTGGGTTTAAGAGGATAAGTATACTTGCAATCGTGGCTAACACAAGTTTTGATTTTAATAAGTATAAATAACTTTTGACCCGATTATTTATCCGTCTCTGATTCCGTTTGCATAGATTATTTTCGAGGACGAAAAAATAGTAAGTGTGGGGATATTTGATGTATTGCAAAATACGTCTATTTATCATGTACAGTTTGTTTAGTTTTCTTATTGTTTTGTTTGATTTTCGTAGTTATTTCATAGAAGTTTGATACTTTGTTTTGTACAGATGCTTGTTACGGAAAAGTGCTTAAAACTGATGGAAATATGCTTAGAAGAAGCTAAGGGTGAGAATTGGAGATTGCTGGAGCTGAAATACTTGAGAAAAAACGAAACTTTCTGTGGAAAATGGACCTTGGTGCCACGCGACACAGATGCTAGGAGACCTACGCGTGACGCCAAGGTATTGAAGTGGAATTTGGTAGAAATGACACGGCGCGCTGCGCGGCCCTTCTTTGAGTCATCCTGTCGCGCGACGCGATGGGGTATAGTCCGGAGAATAGTTTGTTGAGCTGCAGCATGATTCCTCCAAACCTATATAAATATCATAATAATCACCAAAACCCTAACTTGGTGAATTGAGAACTCTTTGGGTGAAAAGTTGGCATCTTTACCGGGGATTTCAAGTATCTAGAGCTGCAAGTTGAAGAAGGGAAGCTTAGGGAATAATTTGGGTCGCAGATTTGTCGTTCGGGTTTCCTTACTTTCGTCTCTTCTATACACTATGTTTCAAACTCTTGATTTACTTTGTTTTTGATGATTTCAATGACTTTGTTTGGCTAAATTTTATGAACTACCTAGATTGGATGATTGATTGCATAAGGTTTTGAGTTTTGTTATGGATTTACGAATTCTATGTATTATTTATGAATTGTAGGCAACTTGTTCTTTTATTATACGTATATGCGTGCTTGAAAGTGTTTGAATATTGTTTATTGCTTCGCTTGATTCTTGGTGACGGTCTTTATCACAAAATAGAGTCTTGCTAGGTTTTAGATTTTGGGGGAGTGTCTATATCACGTAATAAATCTTTAATCTTTAGGGTTATCGTTCATAATTAACCTTAGAAGTAATATTCGGTAATCTTATTAAATCAAGTGTTCTACTAATCGTCAATAGCTGAGGTGCGAGGTTATTGCTAGGTCTAAGTCATTAAGCCGCAAGGTAGGAGCTTTCTTAGGAAGTAACCCATTGTCTATTGTCTACCAAGTCCAATCGAGAGTCCAAGTTTACCTTAGATTTAGATCCTGTGAGGGAGTGAATCGTATAAGGTACTTTCATAAATCCATTAGATATCTTTTGAGAGAGTCTAATAACAGGTAGTCTAAACAACCTCTAGGGTGTCATAGTGTGCTCTTGAGAAGGGTTAGGAGTCCT
This sequence comes from Scalesia atractyloides, assembly GCA_947069175.1. Classification (NCBI taxonomy): domain Eukaryota; kingdom Viridiplantae; phylum Streptophyta; class Magnoliopsida; order Asterales; family Asteraceae; genus Scalesia; species Scalesia atractyloides. The sequence continues at coordinate 23,209,796 of CAMTDV010000006.1, forward strand.
TTAGATATCCCTAAAGGCACGGACTTTATGATCCCGCTTCCATAGTTGACGATTTTCAAATAAAGATCATAACTAAAAGCAATCAGGGTTCTAGTCTAGGTAGTGTTTTCCACCACCAGAGTAAAAGTCTAAAGAAATTCATTTAGTTAACTTCATTAATTAATTTAGTTTATTTTAATCGCTTTCTTAGGAATTTTTAGAACCCCCCCTCCCCAAACAATCGAACAATTAGTATGTCCGTGTCAGTCATAGTCTAGATAAAGTCTTTAACGTAAGTAGTAGAGTCTCGTGGGTTCGATATCTGGACTTAGTTTTGCTATACTAGAGTCGATCGGTACACTTTCTGGTTAGTAGTTTAGTGTGTCTTAGTAATCTAGAGTATTACTCTAATTCTAGATTTAGGTTTAATTAGTTGCTTTTAATTGAACTACTTTTAGCACACCAATGTGGTTGATATGTTGAAAGATAATCCAATGTCCAATGCATGTCTGTTCTCAGTTGCTTCTAATAAAGTGATAGAATTTTGGCATAGAAGACTTGGTCACACAAATCTTAAGATATCACCACACTCTCTAAACAAAATCTTGTCAGATGTTTACCCTCAAAACAATTCACTTGTGATGAACATTGTGTTTCCTGTTTAAAAGGCAAACAACATAAAAGTTCATACAAATCAATTGAAAATCCAAAACAAGCCAATGTTTGCAAATGCTACACATGGACTTGTTTGGCCCTGTAAAAATCATGAGGCTTAAACTGAAAAGATATTGTCTAGTCATAGTTGATGATTTTTCAAGGTTTACATGGACCTTCTTCATGCACTCCAAAGATGAGACTGCAGGCATTTTGCAAAATTTTGTTAAACAAGTTGAAAAACAATTTGACCTGTAAAAGTCTTTAGGAGTGACAATGGCATACAATTTAAAAATAAGGAGTTGGATGATTTTTGTGTGTTAAAAGGGATAGTTAGGAAATATAGCATCCCAAGGACATTAGAAAAGAAAGGGGTGGTTGAAAAGAAAAATAGAACTCTAATTGAAGCTGCTAGAACTATGCTTGTAGATTCAGGTTTACCCTTATCCTTTTGGGCAGAGGCTGTAAACACTACTTGCTATGTTCAGAATAGAGTTTTGTTTAACCCCAGACATCAAAAGATTGCTTATGAAATTTTGTACAAGATCAAACCACTGATCTCATATTTCAAAATCTTTGGCTGCCCATGTTTCATCTTAAACCTAAAAGTTCAATTTCAAAATTTGCAGCCAAAGTAGATTGTGGTTATTTTCTGGGATACTTAACCACTTCTAAAGCCTATAGAGACTTTAATTCAAGGACTAGTGTGTGGAAGAGACCTTGAATGTAAAGTTCAATGAACTTTCTTCCTTGAAAATCTCAGCAAATCCTGCTTAATTGTTTGACTTAGACAAATTTACATTTGAAGGTGTGTCTATCAAGACTAATCCTGCAAGTACATCACAATCTTCTCATCAAGACAATGGATATGGCATTGTAATCCCGCAATACAAAGTCATTTCCACCACCAGAGCAACAGATGCATCAACTGTGAAAACTCTGTCACTGATGCATCAACTATTAGTGATCCTCAATCCTCTGCCAGCTCATCAAATCTAACCTCTTTTGACAAAAGCCTAATCTCTGTAGATAAAAGTCAACATGTTTCCACACCTCTCCCACCTATACATCCACCTCCATTTCAAACAGATGCTGGCTCTTCAAAATTGCCAATAAATGTTAGCTCAGATGATTCCCATCTGCAGCCTTCACCTCAAAATGTCATTGTTCCATATAAGGGAGATCTGATCTACCTTAAAAGCCATCCATCTGATAAAATCATTGACAACATCAATGAAGGGGTGCTCACTAGAAGTCAATCTCAAAACATATGTCTTTTTGCTGGTTTCCTATCTCTCACACAACCTGTCAAGTACCAAGAGGTACTAAAAGACAATAGTTGGGTAGAAGCTATGCAAGAAGAGCTCCTTCAAGTTAAAAGACAACAAGTATGAGAACTTGTACCATTTCCTAAGGATGTAAGTCCAATTGGCACAAAATGGGTCTTCAAAAACAAAACTGATGAAAGGGGTATTGTTGTCAAGAATAAAGCTAGGCTTGTGGTTCAAGGATACAATAAGAAGAAGGCATTGACTATGATGAAACTTTTGCTCCAGTTGCAAGATTGAAGTCATCAGATTGCTCTTAGCTTTTGCTGTCAACCGCAACATCAAGGTGTATCAAATGGATATCAACTATGCTTTTCTCTATGGTAAAATCCAGGAAGAGGTTTTGTGTGCCAACCTCCTGGTTTTGAAGATGCGTTTTATCCTGATCATGTTTACAAGCTCAACAAAGCACTATATGGTTTGAAACAAGCACCTAGAGCCTGGTATGAAACTCTCTCCACATTTCTCCTTTCCATAGGCTTTACAAGAGGTAAAATTGATAAAACATTCTTTTTAGAGTAAACTTCCGTTTTGCAACCTGTGGCTTGGTCACTTTAATGTTTTTGCCCCAATCATTTAAAAATAGCCATTTTCCTCCAATAGTTTACTATGTTTTCTCCATTTTGCTCCCCGCCTCTAACTCCATCCAAGTTGTCTATTATCTGAAAGGGTATTTTGGTAACTTTAAGTATATAACTAAGGGTATTTTAGTAATTTTAAAGATAAAGATTTAATTATTTATTAGATTTATATACATCACCAAAACCATACAAAAACAATACTCTCTCTCATGTCTCTCTCTCTACATGTTTCTCTCTCTCTCTCTTCGTCATCACCCAAACCAGCACCACCGGGCATCACCACCTGCAACTACCACAATCAGTCGACCATCTAAAACCCACCCCTACATGTCAGTAAACAAAAACAACACCCAAAATCCCAAATTGGTACCCAACCCCAAATCGGAACCCACCATCCTCATCTTCACCCCTAACAAAAACCACAGACGCCGGCAACCCATCATCATTTTCATCTGTAACCCTATACCTTCAAACCCCCAAATCCCCCTTCTGCCATTTTTTAATGCTTATCCAACCATCACCACCAACCGGATCTTCCTAATGCTTATCCACAATCACTGGTAACACCACCGGCGGCCTCACCCCTTTCATTCTACTTTTCCCCTAACACCAACCCCAATTACGTCAATCCGGTGACTGATTGATCAGGGAATAGAGAGCTGTCGAGTGATGGCGGCTAGGGTTCTGGTCAGATTTTGAAGCCCTAAAAGCGTTGTACAACGGTGACAGTAGGACTTAGTGGTGAGTAGTGATATCGCCGGATTCGATTTGATGTGGGTTTAAACCCTAATCACTCGCCGGATTTGGTTGTGCTCTTGTGTGTGTGAGAGAGAGAGAACACTGGCAGGTGGTGACAGTAGCAGTGGTGTGGCTGATAATGGTGATGTCGGTGGTGGCTGTTGAGGGTGGTGGTATCGTGGTTGATGGTGTTGTAGGTCCGTGATCAGGCGGTTCTAGACGGAAGTTAGTGCCTAAACGTATTTAGCAGTTTTGGTAGAATGTTATTAAGAATGGAGTAGAAACAGAATGCAGCAGAAGTCTTCATTCATACCGAAAGAGTATACATCTTAGGCTTCTTGACAAGTTCGGGCGAACTTGTATGACAAGTACGGGCGAACTTAGTCAGTATGTGACAAGTTCGGCGAACTTAGTAAGTTTGTGACAAGTTCAGGCAAACTTGGTTGGCCACCACCAAGTTCGGGCGAACTTGCATGAAATAGACAAGTTCGGGCAAACTTATGCTTAATTTCAAAGAAAATCAATCAAGTTCGGGCAAACTTGATGAGAAATCTTGAAAATCCTTGTCAAGTTCGGGCGAACTTGATCCCCCAAATCAGCCTTTTTCACATTTTTCGATCCAGAATCCTTATTTCTTCGAATTTCGAGATGAATCCACCATAGACCTGGTCGAAAATCACTTTCTAACAATCCTATCCGTTCAATTTTACTTTTCATCCGTGGATTGTATGTTTATTTTAAGTTTTACGTCCAAAACCCCTCCTAATGTCCATAAATGTCCAAATTCATGAGCGTAGGTGATAACCGTAGCTCTAATACCAATTGTAGGTCCATGATCAGGCGGTTCTAGACGGAAGTTAGTGCCTAAACGTATATAGCAGTTTCGATAGAATGTTATTAAGAATGGAGTAGAAACAGAATGCAGCGGAAGTCTTCATTCATACCGAAAGAGTATACATCTTTAAATTCCAGCTGCCGGAGTTCCTGGAGAGAATCCGACAGCACCTCCCGTAGGGATTGAAAAAACTTAAACAACAAATGAATACATACCACCTATTTATAGGGAAACACACAAGTTCGCTTGACATGTGCATAGGAGGACAAGTTCGGGCGAACTTATCTATCATATGACAACTGCGGGTGAACTTGTCTGCCACATGTCAAGTTCGAGCGAACTTGACCTCCACAGGTCAAGTTCGGGCGAACTTGTTCCCTTTTACACTGTAAACTCCGTATTTTGGTCGTGTGTTCGATTCTAACCTATACAATATTCAACACATGCTCAATCTAGCCTATTCGATAAGTGACAAACACAATAGTGCATCAACAGGTGTATTGGTGCCTGATGTTGATGGCCAGCTAATTGTTTTTAGAGGGATAAAGAGATGAGAGGCACTATATACATAGAAAGGATTTTTGGAGTTAATAATAAATAAAAATTAAATACTCATATCTAAAATTACCGAAATACCCTCACCTATAATTAAAATTATTAACGGACTTAGAGGCGGGGAGCAAAATGGAAAAAAACATAGCAAACTATTGGAGGAAAATGGCTATTTTTAAATGATTGGGCCAAAACCATTAAAGTGACCAAACCACAGGGAGCAAAACGGAAGTTTACTCTTGTTTTTAAAATGGCAAGGAAAAGAGTTAATGATTGTCCAAATTTATGTGGATGACATTATTTTTGGATCCACTTGTGATTCAATGTGTGAAGAATTTAGAAAACTCATGACAGCAGAGATTGAAATGAGTGTAATGGGTGATCTTCAATGCTTTCTTGGTCTTCAAGTTAAGCAAATGCACAATGGTACATTTATTCATCAAAGTAAGTATGTCAAAGAACTACTCACAAAATTTGATATTAATGATTGTAAACCATGTAGCACACCCATGACAGCTTCCAAGCTTGTCATTGTTGCTGAGAAAGATGACCTAGTTGATCAAACTCTTTATAGAAGCATGATTGGGTCTTTATTTTAACTAACTGCATCAAGGCCAGACATCATATTTGCCACATGCATTTGTGCCAGATCCCAGTCAGCACCTAGAAAGTCAAATCTTATTGCTGTGAAAAGGATATTCAGATACATAAAAGGTGCTCCCACACTTGGTATCTGGTATCCTGCTAATGGAAATATTGAGCTTTTAGGTTTCTCAGACAGTGACTTTACTCGATGCCACACCACAAGGAAGTCAACTTGAGGAGGATGTCAATTCCTAGGCAATTGTTTAGTGTCTTGGTAAAGCAAAAAGCAAGCTGTAGTATCAACCTCAACAATAGAGGCTGAGTATATTGCTGCTTCAAGTTGCACTGCTCAACTCCTATGGCTTCAAAATCAACTGCTGGATTTTGGTGTAACTGCTCTAAAGACTCCTCTCATCTTAGATAGTCAAGCAACTGAAAACATCATTAAAAATCCAGTCTCTCATTCCACAACAAAGCACATTGATATCAGACATCACTTTGTGAGGGATTGCTATGAAAAAGGTTTGATTTCTCTGCATCATGTTCCAGCTAAAGATCAACTGGCAGATGTTCTAACAAAAGCATTAGATACATCTACCTTTGAAACTCTGATCTCTAGGATTGGTATGCTTAACTTGGATTAAAAGCAAGTTTTTGTTCCATGAATAAAAAGCATTAAATATTTTTAAGAAAATCCAAATTCCATCCTTAAAATAGCATAAATTGAAAATTCTCAAAATCCTAAAAGTCTGTCCATAATCATCGCTTTTCAAAGAAATCATTTGTTTGGTTTTCTCTATCCACTGTTAAAGTATCCTCTACTTCCCATTTTCCACTGTTAGGTGAACCATTGTGTTTCCTAACCTCTGATATCTATCCTCTGATAGTGAACAATCGCCACTATCTCATTCATTGTTCCTAACCTCTATTGATTCCCAACAGAGGTTTCCCAAACAACTGTATTCCATTATTCAACAGTGGCTGCCACGTGGACAGATGATAGCCATCAGATCTTTTGAAACCGCTGCCACGTCAGCATTCACTTTTCACTTTATAAAACCATGTTCTATCCAAACAGAGTTTTTACTTGTCGTATCAAATTCAAATTCACAAAAGCGGTTTCTGTTACCCCCATCCTCTTCACAAATCCTCCTTTTCACTCTTAATCATGGCTCTCATCATCAAAACACCACACAACTACCTTCCTATCCTCGAGAAAACCGAAAACAACACCGCCTTTCATGCAATAATCGATGTTCTACAAGCATCCAAGTACAAAAGATATCTTTCTAGCAAAAGCACCAATCTATGTGGACACACTTCGTCAGTTCTGGGCAAATGCTGAGGTTCAAGTTCAAAACAAAAAGACTTTTGCTATTACATCAAAGATTGGAGAATCTCATGTACAAATTTCCCCAACCTCAATTGCCACCATATTTGGTCTCAATAACCTAAAAGATCCAACTTATTTCCCAAAGGCGGATCTCCATGCTGAATTCATGGAACGTGGGTATGAAGGTCAAGTAACAGGTATTACTATCTTTAAACCTGATTTTCCTGCTGATATAAAATTACACTTTGCTAATGTGTTTTTCAGCCAAGACAACTACTTTAACGAAATACCATTAAACATTTAGTATCTGGGATATGCTATCTTAACAAAATCAAAATTTAATTTTTCCCTGGTATTGTTTTCGGACTTGGTGACAAACTATAATAGCATTTCAAAAAATAAAGCTTTTCTTATACACCCTGGGCTATTGAGCTATTATCTCCAACAACAAGTTTTTGATAAAGATTCTAAACAAGGTGTCATCAGTCCTGTTGGCAGCCCTAAACATGAAACTTTTACAAGGATTTTAAATCAAAAGCTGAAAACACAAGCAAAGGGGATTGAGCCAATTTTAGATGCTAACACATCCACTGCTCCATCCTCTGTTGCTGAGCTCACTGCTCCTAGTGAGCATGACACCACAACCGGTGTTGTGCAACCCACACCAGAAAAATCCAAAAAGAAACCATCCAAATCCAAAAAGCCCACCAAAAAAAAAACAACCCACAAAGGTAACTCTGGAAGATGAGATCCCATAGTATATACCTGTGACAACACCAAAGTCACGTGAAACCACTGCTGCTACTTCCTCAGAACAGTTAGAACAAAGATCTCCACCCAAGCATGCCCCTCTCACAAAAGAAACAAGTTGTAACCAGAGGGACACCACAATATGAAGCCCTTGATTCACTTGAATCAATCTTCCACAGCCCCTCTCCCAGGGGCAATGTCTCTTTCTACTCCCCAACCCACTTCTCCAATACCACCTACATTTTTACCTTTGCTTGATGCAATAGAAAAAACTCAGACGCTTATCAGTCTCTCTCATTCACCCATTAAGGAGAGTCAACTTCCACATTTGACTGAGTCTGAGAAAACTCTATATGTTATCCTTAAGGGCAACAACTGTTGGGGTTACAACTGTAACCTCTGTTCCAGTTGGAAGTCCCCGGTACCAAGAAAAAAGGGCATTTGAATCTAAAAACTTTGAGTTTACTCATGTAGATGATTCAAATACAACTACCTCTGGTGGGAATTCAGATGATCTTATTAATTTAGGTGATAAATTAAAATACCAAGAATTGATGGAGAGAATGACAAATATGGAATTATCAATTGATGAAATCAAATCCACGATGAAACAAGTGCTTCAAAACTCTCAAACTCAACCATCCACACCTCAAACTGCTGATGAACTATGGAATATGGTACAACCAATTATCCTAGCTCAAAGTAAATTGGCAGACATTCAGCATGAAGCACACATGAAGCTTATCAAAAATACGGTAGAGGCTAGATACAAGGATACACAAGCAGGCATCAAAGCCCTTAAAGATCATCTCCTGAAAACAATTGGCTCTGCCCCGGTTACAATAATTACTGAAGAAGTTGATGATGATGCCAACAAGGGGAGAACGATACTTTGAGAAAGTTGCAGGCAGATTCTCATGCAAAGCTAAAAGTGCAACAACAGCCAGAACAAACCACTGCTACAGAGCAACCTTCTTAGTTGCACCAGATGTTGGTGTTCAAAAAGGAAATGATGAGACCGTGCATACAAGCAGAAGAAGTTGCAATAGCAAAGAAGAAGAGGCAAGATACACTTGAAGTCAAAGCTTAAAGCTCATTGAACAAGAACAAGCAATGCAGATGGAAAAAAAATATGTTGGGATTTCAAGAAAAAGAAAGTCTGCTAGAAAAGTCAGGCAACCGACTTCCACAACTTCTAAACCACTACCCTGTCAACACCAAGTGTATCCTATGCTTCAATAAAACCCATACCAACACCAACTAAACCCAAATAACCACCAAAGAATATCACATCACAAACCAACCCAATAAATGTTAGAAAAGATGTTGTGACAGTAGATGCTGGAAAAACAGATATTACCCAATCCTCTACCTTAATCATTTTCCTAACTTCAACTCATCCATTAGCCACTCCACCAAGATTTCCTAAACATCCACCTTCACCAAAAATTAAATTTCAACGCAAATGAAAGACTTTTGTTGTTGAAGATGATGATGATGATGATGATGATGAAGGGATTCCATCACCAATTCCTTTGTCATCATAACCCATTTCCAAACCATCCTCATCACCAAGATACTCAGGTACTTCACTTCCACCCACTCATCAACCATCTTCATTTCCTCCACCGGCTGCTCTATATCCTCTTGAACTGCATGCAGTAAGAGGGAAAATAGAGTCATTTTACGAAATTGCAGATCCGAAACAAAAATTTTCCATCTCTTTTTGGGTATCGAAGGCCTAGTAATCTCCATGAATATTCGAAGCTAAAAGCTATACAGGCATAAAACATGGCAAAAGAAGAATCCAAAGGGAAATGTGACAGGGCTTTACAAGGATCTATGCAACTACAGCATGGGAAAGTTAGACACATAGAAGATTTTGCTAGAGATTTGTGTAAGTCCATGTCAGAAAATCCAACCAATGTCGACCCTCACCTGAAACAAGACTACCTTGAACACATAATGAAGCACAAACCATATAAAGCAACAAGAGCTCAATTCAAGAATTAGTCTACAAATGATCTTAAGAAAGAAATTGAAAGGATTCAAGTTATGCTTAAAAAATCCTGCACAAAAGGTGACTCCACCTAATTGGAAAAGGGCAAGATTTGTTTATCAAAATCCTATCCTAAAGATCAAGAGAATGAAGGAAGAATTGGTTGCTGCACAATATCGTACTACAAGGCAAATAGCATGGTGGTCTGAGTCAAAGGTTGTTGATACCTACAAAAGATTGGAAGATCGTAGAAAGAAAGATTCCTCTGTTCCAAGAAAGCTAGAATATCCACCAACAACCACTGCTCCTCAACAAACCTATGCCTCTAAAAGAAAATATTCAATCACTGCCTTACCCACCATTGCCTTCAACCAAGCAAAAAGGCAAAAGTAGATGGAAGAAGAAAATCAAATGAGGTATGAAGAACAAAGAAAAGAGGGGATCAAAAATCAAATTCTATATCACACTGATGCTGCAAGTGATAAGCTTATTGAAACACTTTCAAGACTTGTAAGCAGACCCACTTCACAAAACTCATCTCAAATAACTCTCCTCCCAAGAAAACCATCAATCTCAAAAGTTCTAAAATGGAAGTCAAATAAAGACACCCATGAATTGACCTTGCTCAGGTCAGATGGTAGAGCTGAAACAATTAGAATGGAGGATGCATATGGTGTGGATGCAGCTGACCTCCAAGATCTTATGAACCTTGAGCTTGAAAGGGAGGTAGATGATATGATTGCCCTGGACTTTGACCTTCAATTCAAAGGACAAATAAGGGAATTTTTTATAAGGAGTAAAGATCAGGAATAAAAGAGAGTTTTGGCCTCATCTGTTCTAAGGGGAGATTGTTGGAATTAAACCCTACAAAAGAACAGATGATAGAAAGCCAAAACATTCTGCAAATCTCTGATCCTTTATAAAAAGATATCTTCTGCTCGAAACCACTGTTGAAGACCAAAGTCAAAGATCTGTTGAAGACTAAAGCTCTGTTGGAAAGCTCTGTTAAAGCCAAGCACTGATAAAGAAACACTTATATGGCAAAGCTCTGCTAAAGACCAACATTGGATTTCCTAGCAGTTGTTACCAACAGTTCTTATATTATATTTTATCGTAACATTGGTTAGCTAGCAAATGTTGTAGTTAGTTATAGTTGTTAGATGTCACTTTTATAGTTACATCATCATAAGATGCTTAGTGGTTAGGATAATACTGTAAATAGAACAATGCATGTACTGCTTTATTTGATCACTTTCCATCACTTTATCAATCAATCTTTCTTCTTACATTCTGTACGAACAAATCAATGATCTTAGGCTGAGGGGGAGATTGTCAGTTACATGCATACGTGATTATAATTACAAAAGTATGATAATGAAAACAATCTCTCAATTGTTGGGAATCAGAGTTTATCATTCCGCTGCATTTACACCTTATTTATCATCATTTAAACTCAGATCATATCATAGATCTATATGTTGTGCTAATCATGCATTGTGTTTATTGGCTAAACATGGGCTAAACGAGGTAAAAGGAACGTCCAAGCATAAAAACAGGACCAATGAGTCAACACAGGACCCACAGCAAGGGTGCTGGAAAAGGTTGCTCCCTTACGCAATACAGGAGGAGCTCTTGAACCTCTCACGACAAGCGGGAGTGAGACATTTAGTAAGGTGTATGTTGTGGATCTTCGCACCACGCAGAGATGATAAAGAAGTCCCCCACGACATGCGGGAGAGTGCAGATTCGCAACTTATGTTTAAAAACCCTAAAACGGGTTTTGGACAATTGCTTCAATTCTCGGCCTTTTTTTACGAATCCAGAGCTCTTACTTGGCGATTTTCAGAGATCTCTCACCCCGTTCATCCGGTTTCTTCATGTTTAATCATACCGAATCAAGAAATGAAGCTGTGATGACTAGCATGCGAAGTTAAACATCTTGTGACTTCCACCGGAAGATGGATTGCTATGTTTTGCACAATTACTTTGTTTCTGATTCTTATTAACAGATAACTTTAACCACTTGTGTTGATCTTTATGTAACATTTATAATATCTGAATTGTTTGTGGTTTATCAACCGTATTGGCGATTTCCTTGCATCGTTAGGGTGTTGGTAAATTGGTAGATAATCGGCATAATCAAACGGGTTGTTAGGTTGTTATAGTTAGTATTATAAACTGTCCCTAATAACCATCCAAGTCATTAATTCCAAGGCCATGTCTATGTGGTGTTTTGAATAAATAAACAAGTTTTTGTGCTAAATGTGCAATCGGGATTCCGGATGGCGGTTACTTCTTCTCATTTTGATAACACTTTTCATAACAATTTACGGTTTTATCAAACAATCAAACAAAACCCACAAGTTAGATAATAATAGTTTAGTAGTTAAATTCTTCTACACTGACTACAAATGCCATACGGATACGACCTTACTTATCCGTATTAGTATTGGAATTTAAGTTAAAATAAATAGTTTTGATTAGCTCACGGAAACTGCATCCGTTTCATAATAATTGTTGTACCTCACAAATATTAGGCATTTTGCTTGGCCTAAAGGCCACATCTAGTACATAACCAATGATTTGGGCAATATGCCCGAGGTTCTTTTTGTCAAGCGTGGCAACCCCTGAACTAGAAGTAGTAGGATTCATTCTCGTAATATAATAACAAAGTAAAAAATATGTAATTTTTGTGAATCATTTGTGTAGTAAGTAAAAACTTACTAATGATACACGGATAACATATGTTTATGTAATGTATCATTATCGAATGTGAAAAATAATACATGAGTAAAACTTAAGACGCTATTGTGATTTTCCAATTTAGGCGTGAAAACCTTTGGGCTTATATAACCATAACACACTGGCATATATAACCATAACACGCTGAGACAGAATGATTACTTTGATGATAATAGGATGAAGTTAAATTATGGCTTGTTCAATCGCTAAGAAGTGATCAAACACAATTTCTCATATATATTATTTCTTTTTCCTAGTCTACTTGGTGCAGATGAATTCCATAATAAACTGTGATGGGCTATGTTTTAAAGAGTTATACATTATTTGAGCAGTTTAAGGAGGTTAAATTGTTCGGCTGGAATGAAGATAGGGTGCGCGGTTACACAGAGACTTTTTGGATTGATTGTTGTTGTAGGTTTTATGGGTTTTACTGCTATGATTTTATTTGGTTGGGCATGGGTATGTTCGTGATTAGATTTTGATAAGTTGATCAAGTTGTTGAATATAAAAACACTATTAAATAATATTATGTATTGTGACACCATCCCGTGTAACACACGAGTATTAACGAATTTTAAAATGTTGTATTGGTTTTGACCTGACCCGTTTTAACATGTAGATTTTAAAATGTTACAGGAATTGTATGGGTTTTAACCTGACCCGTTACAACATGTAGAATTTTAAAATGTTGGTTCTAAAGAAGTGTATAAAGAAGTCTTTAACGAATTGTGGTATATATAGAGACGTTAACCCTACGAATAGAACAACTAATGTGGTTTATAAGGTAATTTTCAACGAATCGTGATCGTTGTATACTCATGTATTTCAATTTGTCGTTGTACACTAATATATTCACTTGTTTTTTAACGTGTATAAAGTAACAACATTTATGTCAATGTTGATAATGGAGATATATTCTTTTACCAACCTGTGAAATTCGCGGGTTCTTAAACTAGTTTCTCATATATATTATTTCTTTTTCCTAGTCTACTTGGTGCAGATGAATTCCATAATAAAAAGAATACCATGATTGACTCCTTTGTGCTTCCATTGGGCAATAATGACAGCCAATTGATAATAATTTCCAATTTCAGTGTTACATACCTAATCGATGTGTGTTTTATTAAGTGTTATTCTCTGAACTTCTATGTCAATCTAGAGGTAGATAACTCAATCAAACAATTTAAAGCCCTAGCACACGGACCAGACCACTATGTTTGGACGCACGAGGGATATTTTGTATACGACTGTACTCAAACCCTCCTTTATTTTATTGTCCCCAACTTCCATTAATGAGAACCATTCTCACATCCGCAACACGTATATTCCACTCTTTATGACAAATTAAGAATATGAGTAATTGAAATATAAGACAGAGTATTGAAAACTTGTAGAAAAAAAACACGGCAAAAGGATGGAAGATTAGAAAAACACATTTAAAGATACGTGAAACTTAATATTTTATGTGGCTCTCATTCGTGTAGCAGTCACAAATTTATTAACACACGACCACTCAAGGTAACAAATGTTTAGTATTATCACCGCACACAAACACAAATGATTATATGAAAGTAAAAGTTGATATATTGTTGTGTTGTCCCGCGCTATACGTTTAATTAAATTTCTTGTAACATTATTACTACGTATAACACACTCATGATTTTCTCTTTATTAAAAACTAAAGAGTAAAAAAAATACATAAATGGGATGAAAGTAAACTACACGAGGCAAATTTTTTTCGGTCGCTAAGAAGAGGTCTTGTGGTCATCTCGATCATTATATATCTTTAATGTTTCTTTTTCATAGTCAATTTGCTGCAGGTGACTTCCTTAACAAAAGTCAATCGATAATGATTACTACATGTCTAACAGCCTTCCTTTATAGTTTTATTTAATTTTCTACTCATATTTATCTGAGTTGGCCAGAAGAAAGCCAAGATTCTGTTTGCATGTAGGAAGGCATTACCCGCAACAAAAGTCAACCAACCAATTTTGTTGAAATTGATGCGCTCACAGATTCCATATGTGTAGTTTCTGATGTTATATTAACACATATACAAAATACAAGTTCTAGTTACAAATTAAGAATTAAAGTAAAACTTCTTTTCTTTTTGTAACATTTTATTAAGTGCGTTGACCAAATCGCATAATTTTCAATAATCAAGGTTATAGTTCGAGTATTACACTATGTTAAGGAATCCTATTCATGAAAATCGTAATGCACTACAAATTACTTCAAGTGCTATTTAAACAACGTACCTAAGGTCTTGTGATCTAGCAATATCAAAGATGTGTACGAAAGGTATTCGTTCCTACTTTTTTGAGGGTTCAACCCCATGGTGGGCATATGTGTAGTGTTGATATAGCAGTAGAACGAGAGGGTGTGTGACTTAGTTGTTTATATTAAATACAGAAAACCAAACCTAAACAACATTTTTTGAAGGCATAGAGAATCTTAATCGTTACGTGCTTGAAAGGTAATTACATTGCGCATTGTAAGGAAGATACAAGCACATTACACATTCAAAAGTCCACTCAATCCTTTTTATCGAATCTAGTAGGTGAAATGAAATTAAAGAGTTGGAATCAATGATTAGCTGATTAACTAAAACTAAAACAGCTCATCCGTTTGAACATTGAATTGATACATTCTCATCTTCTTTACTATAAATTCAAGACCACATTACCCTCCATATCATCAATTCTTTGTGTAGAAGCAATATGGCAATCAAAAAACACACTACACTTGTTCTCCAACTTCTTCTAGTTGCTCTAATTCTCAACATCGCAAATGGCCAAGGCCTAAAACTTGGGTTCTACAAAAAGACGTGTCCTAGAGCTGAGGCCATTGTAAAGAGAACAACCGAAAACTACATTTCTCGAGCTCCTTCACTTGCGGCTGCTTTGCTTCGAATGCATTTTCATGATTGTTTTGTTAGGGTCCGTGCACTGTACATATCATGTGATATACCTTAAAACATATACATAATATTTAAAATATATCATAACTGAATAATTGTTGTTTATGCAGGGATGTGATGGTTCTGTGCTACTAAACTCTACAAAGAATAACCAAGCCGAGAAAGACGGACCACCAAATCTTTCCCTTAGAGGATTTCAAGTTATTGATGCTGCAAAAACCGCGGTAGAAGCAGCATGTCCCGGTGTTGTTTCTTGTGCAGATATCTTAGCTTTAGTAGCTAGAGATGCAATCCAACAGGTGTTTTACTGATATATAATTGCATGAGCACAACTCTAAAGTTCTTTTGTTAATTAGTTGGCTTATATATATTGTTTTGTGAAAATGACCATTAATTACCACATTGGTCTTGAACATATTTTGTATATTTTCTTGCAGATTAAGGGGCCAGCTTGGCCAGTGCCATTAGGGAGAAGAGATGGAAGAGTATCAAAAGCAACAGAGAGTTTGACCCTACCATCTCCTGCTGCTAACATTGCTCAACTCAAATCAGCTTTTGCCTCTAAGGGCTTAAGTGATAAAGATCTGGTAGTTCTTTCAGGTACGTTTCAATCCAGATTTACTTATTCAATGAATTTTGATTGATTACTATTCGTGAATGAATTAACATCTGGAACCAAAAGCCATAGATGATTATAAACTACTGGAGAGGAAAAACATGGTTACTCCTTTTCTAAATTTGTTTATGTCCCTAAATTCTTAGAAAACAATAATACTAGCTAGTTTTGAATAAAATGAATCTATAAGGTTTTATATATGCTATTGAGTTCCAATCTGATAACAAAATCCGAACACTTTCGAAAAAAACCTTCAAGTTTTAGAAGTTTAAAGGTTATTATTGTGTAGTTCAAAACATTAATTTAGTTAAAGACTAAGAATTCAAGGAACATTAATATTTGTCCGTAAACATATAATTGTGAGAAACTCTTATAACTTCTCAAAATGTGTCTTTTATATAGGAGGACACACTGTGGGTATTTCTCATTGCTCTAGCATAGCAACCCGGTTGTATAACTTTACGGGGAAGGGAGACGCAGACCCCTCTCTTGACTCGAACTATGTGACTCAATTGAAAAGGAAATGTAAACCCAACGACCAAACAACGCTTATTGCGATGGATCCAGGGAGTGCCGGATCATTTGATGATGATTACTACACTATTGTATCAAAAAGGAGAGGATTGTTTCAATCTGATGCTGCTCTTCTAAATGACAAGAAAACAAGTGCTTATGTCAAGCTTCAAGCGCAATCTCATGGGTCTACATTCTTTAAAGATTTCCAAGAATCAATGGTTAAAATGGGACAAATTGGAGTTCTGACAGGAAAGGCAGGTGAAATCAGGAAAGGATGTGCCTTAGTCAACTAATTAGTGATAGTAATAATCACTTTTTTCCTGCAAAAAAGAACTATGCTATAATGTGTGATTTTATGTAATAATGAGAGATCAAGGCAATTAAGGCTACTTGGTTGTTGATTAACCAAGATGCCCTATCTAGGATTATGTTTATTGTTGCTTGGACGTTGGTGCTTTGCACTTTTATATTGTAATCTAATTAAGTAAATTGATGTACTTCTTTAATATTAAAACAAATAGTATTATTTTCTTCACTTTGTTTAATAAGTTTTAGTACTTGATGATTTTCCCCTTACAACTTCAAGAGGCAACTAAAGCACTAAGCACATAAAATGATATATACACACATTGAGAGAGAGAAAGGTCGTAATATATATGAATACTTTCGTCTTACAATGATAACCATGGGCGGTCATGAGGGTCGGCGGGGAGGACCACCGGTCAGGGTTCGATATCTCGAATGGAACGTTATTTTAAAAAAAATCCGATATGTATATGTATAAAAATAAATTAATAGGGTATACACATACAAACACCTACATAGGCCCACTAACAAAATTAATTTTTATGGTTTAGATTAGTTATTAGCCCATTGACATTATATTTAGACCTTTAATGAGTCCAATACTCAATTTCATTAAGGCCTAATGGCTCGTTTTCTTAAGCTCGAACAAGATACACGAATTCTTAGGGCCGGTTCTGATGATAACCCTTTATAAAAATCTTGAAATTCAACACTTTTAGGGTATTCTTAGAACTAATTTGCATTCTTAGCCAGATTTCAGAGTGACTTTGAAACAAATAACAAAATTGATGTTAAATTTGCGTACTTAGCTAGATTCCAGATTTCAAGCATTTATTTGAAAAAAAAAACTTACTATGCTATGGCTGAAAGCCCAAACATTGTTTCTTTTCTAAAAACAATTCATTTCTTAAAACATGCTTTACTTTCTAAAGATTTTTGTTGAGTATGCGCATCACGCCAAAACACTCTAAATCTGACATAAGGAAATATCTATGAATGCTATGAACTTACTAGTTTAACCCCTTGTAGAACTCTAGAACAACAAAGTCAAATTGGTCAAAGGTCACATGGGAATGGTTAACTTCGCATAAGTTCTTCATGCGAAGTTTGATATCTAGAGTTTTGCACCAACTTGTCATGCAAAAAAATGTGGATTGTATTCCCACATATCTATACAGGTTCTCATAACTAAACTAATTGTATAAATTGCTATATAATTATATGAGAACTATCATGGGAAACACAAGAACAATTACTATGCAAAAACTAAATTTCCTGTCCCATACCACACACGAAAAGTTCATGCAAAAACTACTTCTTGTTTACACAGAAATCCTGAACGAGTTGTTGATGGCAGCTACATATTGCATGTCTAAACATAGTAACTTTATCCACCCAAATACCTCGAACTACACATCTAACATGTTGCCATGCATACCGTTTGAAAGATACAAAAGCTTTAACGGTGATCCTACCTTTGAATATTGTTAACCGTAACGTAAGCTAAAAATATAGCTCCAAGTTTCTAATTTTCTACTTTCAAACAACTTCTACAATGCTCATGATGATAAATTCACACGTCAAGCCTCCCTTGTGCGAGAACCATGATCAAAATAAGGATGTGCTGAAGTTCTAAATCTCTCTCTAACTCCCTCTCAAAATGGTAAGCATGCCAAAATTAAAATGGGGGTGGTTTTGGGTTATCTTCCCTTTCTTAAGATTGTCAATAAGTTACCATTATGCCTTTAAGGCCCTTAAAAAGCACATGGCACTTTGGGTCTTTTCCAATTAAGGTCTAAAGTTACAATTCCAATAAAATTCAGGAGGTTATAAATACCCTTGTTTGAACTCTTTTGCTACTAATGTTTCAAGGTCCTACCGAAGTATGGATGCTACTTCACCTCAATTGCTAACTATGTTCACTCGCTATCACACTACATAGTTTCTACCAAACTACAAAGTTTCTACCGATCTATAAAGTTGTTGTAGATCGCTATCACACTACACAGTTTCTACCGAACTACAAAGTTGCTACCGATCTATAAAGTTGTTGTAGAGAAGTAGAAATTTCCTACTAATATTTAATCATTTTTAAAGAACTTTTTCTATGCCATGTTTTAGCCATCTAGCACGCCCCAACCATGGGCCTTGCCAATTGGCCCCCACAAGGTGCCAACTCCTTGACCCTACTGCCCCCGACCAGCCAAAGGGACGGTGAACCCTTGGAAACCCCTTGGTACCGAAGCCATAGATGTTCGTTAGTATTGAACTCATAATATTAGGGGTAAATTACATTTTTCGTCCTTTATGTTTGTGTCGGATTGTAATGGATAGCCTTTAATTTTAATAATTACAGTCACAGTTATTTATTTGAAAAACTCATCACACTATAGGTCCTTTAACACTAACCTGGTTAATTTTAAAAGTTAAGTTATATCACGTGCCCCTCATGTGAGGGTATTTATGTCTTTTTGCACCCTATTTCTTCCCCATTATAAACCCATCTATCACATCCATCACCGCTATGCCACAACCGCCGCTGTAAGCACCACCACCACCATATGCACCACCATGGTAATCCCGATTTCTGCGTGATCTTACATTTATGGATCACTAGTTTTAGCTTTCACTTAAGTATTAGTCTTTAATCCGGTGGCTGTGGTAGGCTAGATACCCAACAAAAAATTCAATTTGGATAAAGAGGGTCCCACATTACTAAGCGGATAACAGAACAAACACAAAATTCACCACCAAATCGGATGTTCTAGTAGAGAGAGATAAAAAAATGGCTACAAACATTGTTCACGGCGTCAATAACAACCACTGCCACCAAATATCAAGGCGATTTCACCCAACCCACCTCGAACCCGATTCCATGATTCACCACCACTAAATCCAGTAGCCACCACCGCCGTATTTTAGCCACCGCCACGGTATCCAGCAACACCACCGTATCCGTCCACCAAGCCGCACCACGACCACTGAATCCAGCCTCACCACCATATCCTGTCAATATATGGTTGTTTTCCGTCAATATATGGTCGTTTCCCGTCAAGATCTGGTTGTTTTTCCTTGGAAGACGAAGATAATGCTCGGAAAACCATGCTTGCACTCCCTTTCTTCACCGCCATGATCTAATTTCATTTGACGACGTGATGGTGGCGGTTCAGATGTGTAGTGGCGATGTAATGGTGGTTGTGTGGTGGCAGGTGGTGGTGGTTGGGGAAGAAAAGGTTTAGAGAGAGAATATGTGTGTGTTGAGTGAGAGATCTGAGATCTAAGATCTGATATGAGGCCTTTGTTTTTTTATTAAACTATTTTTAATTAAATCAACAAAAGACTAAACTACCCTTATATTATATGATTTAACTGAAAAATTTAACTAAGTTAGTGTTAAAGGACCTATGTGTAATGGGTTTTCCAAATAAAGAACTGTAGCTGTAATTATTGAAGTTAAAGGCTATCCATTACGATACGATACAAATATAAATGACAAAAAGTTTAATTTACCCTAATATTATTGCAAAAAATGGGTACTTTAGACCTCCTATAACTCATATCAATCTTTATTATGATTTCTCATCTGGTCTTCTAGTAAATCTCAACTACCCAAAATAGCTTTATATGCCACTAAAATCACCAACATGTTATCATTTCCTTTCGGATCCATATAGTTTACATGTCCAGTTTCTTCATCATTCTTCAAAGACCTTTTATAAGAATCTTTAGTTCTTTTGTTTATGCAAGTATTTTAACCATACCCTTTTAACCATAAACCCTTTTCGTTAAACAAGGTAATTATAATGAAGGTACAATTTAAAAAATGTACAGATAAATCCAATGTCAAGTTGGTGCCAGAATTTCCAGGAATTAGCAAAGGATAAGCATATCAGTAATATAGTAATTAAAATTACGTTCAACAGGAAACCTCTTGCAGAATACTTTTAATACTTCAAGATAGTGAAAGTTGAGCTACTTTTCTGCATCCAACATCCCGTTGACAATACCACCAAATCTTTTTTTTTTTAAGTTTGATTGAACACATCAAGTGTCCGTCATAAAATGTCTCCGAACCGACTAGTATTTCGGTTGATATTCGTTATCAGCTTCAAATCACATTCTACTATAATTACTTCATTCCATTCCGAAGGGGCACTACAAGGAAAAGGAGCAATAGAGGCGACAATAGTCACTGCTATAAGTGTTGTTTCTCGGCCCTAAAGGGCTCCGTCGCTGCATAAAAACAGGACCAATGAGTCAACACAGGACCCACAGCAAGGGTTCTGGAAAAGGTTCCTCCCTTGCGCAATACGGGAGGAGCTCTTGAACCTCCCACGACATGTGGGAGTGAGACATTTAGTAAGGTGTATGTTGTGGATCTTCGCACCACGCAGAGATGATAAAGAAGTCCCCCACGACGTGCGGGAGAGTGCAGATTCGCAACTTATGTTTAAAAACCCTAAAACGGGTTTTGGACAATTGCTTCAATTCTCAGCCGTTATTTGACGAATCCAGAGCTCTTACTTTGCGATTTTCAGAGATCTCTCACCCCGTTCATCCCGTTTCTTCATGTTTAATCATACCGAATCAAGAAATGAAGATGTGATGACTAGCATGCGAAGTTAAACATCTTGTGACTTCCCCCGGAAGATGGATTGCTATGTTTTGCACAATTAGTTTGTTTCTGATTCTTATTAACTGATAACTTTAACAACTTGTGTTGATCTTTATGAAACATTTATTATATTTGAATTGTTTGTGGTTTATCAACCGTATTGGCGATTTCCTTGCATCGTTAGGGTGTTGGTAAATTGGTAGATAATCGGCATAATCAAACGGGTTGTTAGGTTGTTATAGTTAGTATTATAAACTGTCCCTAATAACCATCCAAGTCATTAATTCCAAGGCCATGTCTATGTGGTGTTTTGAATAAATAACAAGTTTTTGTGCTAAATGTGCAATCGGGATTCCGGATGGCGGTTACTTCTTCTCATTTTGATAACACTTTTCATAACAATTTACGGTTTTATCAAACAATCAAACAAAACCCACAAGTTAGATAATGATAGTTTAGTAGTTAAATTCTTCTACACTGACTACAAATGCCATACGGATACGACCTTACTTATCCGTATTAGTATTGGAATTTAAGTTAAAATAAATAGTTTTGATTCGCTCACGGCAACTGCATCCGTTTCATAATAATTGTTGTACCTCACAAATATTAGGCATTTTGCTTGGCCTAAAGGCCACATCTAGTACATAACCAATGATTTGGGCGATATGCCCGAGGTTCTTTTTGTCAAGCGTGGCAACCCCTGAACTAGAAGTAGTAGGATTCATTCTCGTAATATAATAACAAAGTAAAAAATATGTAATTTTTGTGAATCATTTGTATAGTAAGTAAAAACTTACTAATGATACACGGATAACATATGTTTATGTAATGTATCATTATCGAATGTGAAAAATAATACATGAGTAAAACTTAAGACGCTATTGTGATTTTCCAATTAAGGCGTGAAAACCTTTGGGCTTATATAACCATAACACACTGGCATATATAACCATAACACGCTGAGACAGAATGATTACTTTGATGATAATAGGATGAAGTTAAATTATGGCTTGTTCAATCGCTAAGAAGTGATCAAACACCATTTCTCATATATATTATTTCTTTTTCCTAGTCTACTTGGTGCAGATGAATTCCATAATAAATTGTAATGGGCTATGTTTTAAAGAGTTATACAGTATTTGAGCAGTTTAAGGAGGTTAAATTGTTCGGCTGGAATGAAGATAGGGTGCGCGGTTACACAGAGACTTTTTGGATTGATTGTTGTTGTAGGTTTTATGGGTTTTACTGCTATGATTTTATTTGGTTGGGCATGGGTATGTTCGTGATTGGATTTTGATAAGTTGATCAAGTTGTTGAATATAAAAACACTATTAAATAATATTATGTATTGTGACACCATCCCGTGTAACACACGAGTATTAAACGAATTTTAAAATGTCGTATTGGTTTTGACCTGACCCGTTTTAACATGTAGATTTTAAAATGTTACAGGAATTGTATGGGTTTTAACCTGACCCGTTACAATATGTAGAATTTTAAAATGTTGGTTCTAAAGAAGTGTATAAAGAAGTCTTTAACGAATTGTGGTATATACAGAGACGTTAACCCTACGAATAAAACAACTAATGTGGTTTATAAGGTGATTTTCAACGAATTGTGATCGTTGTATATTCATGTATTTCAATTTGTCGTTGTACACTAATATATTCACTTGTTTTTTAACGTGTATAAAGTAACAACATTTATGTCAACGGTGATAATGGAGATATATTCTTTTACCAACCTGTGAAATTCGCGGGTTTTTAAACTAGTTTCTCATATATATTATTTCTTTTTCCTAGTCTACTTGGTGCAGATGAATTCCATAATAAAAAGAATACCATGATTGACTCCTTTGTGCTTCCATTGGGCAATAATGACAGCCAATTGATAATAATTTCCAATTTCAGTGTTACATACCTAATCGATGTGTGTTTTATTAAGTGTTGTTCTCTGAACTTCTATGTCAATCTAGAGGTAGATAACTCAATCAAACAATTTAAAGCCCTAGCACACGGACCAGACCACTATGTTTGGACGCACGAGGGATATTTTGTATACAACTGTACTCAAACCCACCTTTATTTTATTGTCCCCAACTTCCAATAATGAGAACCATTCTCACATCCACAACACGTATATTCCACTCTTTATGACAAATTAAGAATATGAGTAATTGAAATATAAGACAGAGTATTGAAAACTTGTAGAAAAAAAAAACACGGCAAAAGGATGGAAGATTAGAAAAACACATTTAAAGATACGTGAAACTTAATATTTTATGTGGCTATCATTCGTGTAGCAGTCACAAATTTAACACACGACCACTCAAGGTAACAAATGTTTAGTATTATCACCGCACACAAACACAAATGATTATATGAAAGTAAAAGTTGATATATTGTTGTGTTGTCCCACGCTATACGTGTAATTAAATTTCTTGTAACATTATTACTACGTATAACACACTCATGATTTTCTCTTTATAAAAAACTAAAGAGTAAAAAAAATACATAAATGGGATGAAAGTAAACTCCACGAGGCAATTTTTTTTCGGTCGCTAAGAAGAGGTCTTGTGGTCATCTCGATCATTATATATCTTTTTTTTCATAGTCAATTTGCTGCAGGTGACTTCCTTAACAAAAGTCAATCGATAATGATTACTACATGTCTAACAGCCTTCTTTTATAGTTTTATTTAATTTTCTACTCATATTTATCTGAGTTGGCTAGAAGAAAGCCAAGATTCTGTTTGCATGTAGGAAGGCATTACCCGCAACAAAAGTCAACCAACCAATTTTGTTGAAATTGATGCGCTCACAGATTCCATATGTGTAGTTTCTGATGTTATATTAACACATATACAAAATACAAGTTCTAGTTACAAATTAAGAATTAAAGTAAAACTTCTTTTCTTTTTGTAACATTTTATTAAGTGCGTTGACCAAATCGCATAATTTTCAATAATCAAGGTTATAGTTCGAGTATTACACTATGTTAAGGAATCCTATTCATGAAAATCGTAATGCACTACAAATTACTTCAAGTGCTATTTAAACAACGTACCTAAGGTCTTGTGATCTAGCAATATCAAAGATGTGTACGAAAGGTATTCGTTCCTACTTTTTTGAGGGTTCAACACCATGGTGGGCATATGTGTAGTGTTGATATAGCAGTAGAACGAGAGGGTGTGTGACTTAGTTGTTTATATTAAATACAGAAAACCAAACCTAAACAACATTTTTTGAAGGCATAGAGAATCTAAACCGTTACGTGCTTGATAGGTAATTACATTGCGCATTGTAAGGAAGATACAAGCACATTACACATTCAAAAGTCCACTCAATCCTTTTTATCGAATCTAGTAGGTGAAATGAAATTAACGAGTTGGAATCAATGATTAGCTGATTAACTAAAACTAAAACAGCTCATCCGTTTGAACATTGAATTGATACATTCTCATCTTCTTTACTATAAATTCAAGACCACATTACCCTCCATATCATCAATTCTTTGTGTAGAAGCAATATGGCAATCAAAAAACACACTACACTTGTTCTCCAACTTCTTCTAGTTGCTCTAATTCTCAACATCGCAAATGGCCAAGGCCTAAAACTTGGGTTCTACAAAAAGACGTGTCCTAGAGCTGAGGCCATTGTAAAGAGAACAACCGAAAACTACATTTCTCGAGCTCCTTCACTTGCGGCTGCTTTGCTTCGAATGCATTTTCATGATTGTTTTGTTAGGGTTCGTGCACTGTACATATCATGTGATATACCTTAAAACATATACATAATATTTAAAATATATCATAACTGAATAATTGTTGTTTATGCAGGGATGTGATGGTTCTGTGCTACTAAACTCTACAAAGAATAACCAAGCCGAGAAAGACGGACCACCAAATCTTTCCCTTAGAGGATTTCAAGTTATTGATGCTGCAAAAACCGCGGTAGAAGCAGCATGTCCCGGTGTTGTTTCTTGTGCAGATATCTTAGCTTTAGTAGCTAGAGATGCAATCCAACAGGTGTTTTACTGATATATAATTGCATGAGCACAACTCTAAAGTTCTTTTGTTAATTAGTTGGCTTATATATATTGTTTTGTGAAAATGACCATTAATTACCACATTGGTCTTGAACATATTTTGTATATTTTCTTGCAGATTAAGGGGCCAGCTTGGCCAGTGCCATTAGGGAGAAGAGATGGAAGAGTATCAAAAGCAACAGAGAGTTTGACCCTACCATCTCCTGCTGCTAACATTGCTCAACTCAAATCAGCTTTTGCCTCTAAGGGCTTAAGTGATAAAGATCTGGTAGTTCTTTCAGGTACGTTTCAATCCTGATTTACTTATTCAATGAATTTTGATTGATTACTATTCGTGAATGAATTAACATCTGGAACCAAAAGCCATAGATGATTATAAACTACTGGAGAGGAAAAACATGGTTACTCCTTTTCTAAATTTGTTTATGTCCCTAAATTCTTAGAAAACAATAATACTAGCTAGTTTTGAATAAAATGAATCTATAAGGTTTTATATATGCTATTGAGTTCCAATCTGATAACAAAATCCGAACACATTCGAAAAAAACCTTCAAGTTTTAGAAGTTTAAAGGTTATTATTGTGTAGTTCAAAACATTAATTTAGTTAAAGACTAAGAATTCAAGGAACATTAATATTTGTCCGTAAACATATAATTGTGAGAAACTCTTATAACTTCTCAAAATGTGTCTTTTATATAGGAGGACACACTGTGGGTATTTCTCATTGCTCTAGCATAGCAACCCGGTTGTATAACTTTACGGGGAAGGGAGACGCAGACCCCTCTCTTGACTCGAACTATGTGACTCAATTGAAAAGGAAATGTAAACCCAACGACCAAACAACGCTTATTGCGATGGATCCAGGGAGTGCCGGATCATTTGATGATGATTACTACACTATTGTATCAAAAAGGAGAGGATTGTTTCAATCTGATGCTGCTCTTCTAAATGACAAGAAAACAAGTGCTTATGTCAAGCTTCAAGCGCAATCTCATGGGTCTACATTCTTTAAAGATTTCCAAGAATCAATGGTTAAAATGGGACAAATTGGAGTTCTGACAGGAAAGGCAGGTGAAATCAGGAAAGGATGTGCCTTAGTCAACTAATTAGTGATAGTAATAATCACTTTTTTCCTGCAAAAAAGAACTATGCTATAATGTGTGATTTTATGTAATAATGAGAGATCAAGGCAATTAAGGCTACTTGGTTGTTGATTAACCAAGATGCCCTATCTAGGATTATGTTTATTGTTGCTTGGACGTTGGTGCTTTGCACTTTTATATTGTAATCTAATTAAGTAAATTGATGTACTTCTTTAATATTAAAACAAATAGTATTATTTTCTTCACTTTGTTTAATAAGTTTTAGTACTTGATGATTTTCCCCTTACAACTTCAAGAGGCAACTAAAGCACTAAGCACGTAAAATGATATATACACACATTGAGAGAGAGAAAGGTCGTAATATATATGAATACTTTCGTCTTACAATGATAACCATGGGCGGTCATGAGGGTCGGCGGGGAGGACCACCGGTCAGGGTTCGATATTTCGAATGACATGTTATTTTAAAAAAAATCCGATATGTATATGTAAAAAAAATAAATTAATAGGGTATACTCATACAAACACCTACATAGGCCTACTAACAAAATTAATTTTTATGGTTTAGATTAGTTATTAGCCCATTGACATTATGTTTAGACCTTTAGTGAGTCAAAAACTCAATTTCATTAAGGCCTAACGGCTCGTTTTCTTAAGCTCGAACAAGGTACACAATTCTCAGGGCCGGTTCTGATGATAACCCTTTATAAAAATCTTGAAATTCAACACTTTTAGGATATTCTTAGAACTAATTTGTATACTTAGCCAGATTTCAGAGTGACTTTGAAACAAATAACAAAATTGATGTTAAATTTTCGTACTTAGCTAGATTCCAGATTTCAAGCATTTATTTGAAAAAAAAAACTTACTATGCTATGGCTGAAAGCCCAAACATTGTTTCTTTTCTAAAACCAATTCATTTCTTTAAAACATGCTTTACTTTCTAAAGATTTTTGTTGAGTATGCGCATCACGCCAAAACACTCTAAATCTGACCTAAGGAGATATCTATGAATGCTATGAACTTACTAGTTTAACCCCTTGTAGAACTCTAGAACAACAAAGTCAAATTGGTCAAAGGTCACATGGGAATGGTTAACTTCGCATAAGTTCTTCATGCGAAGTTTGATATCTAGAGTTTTTGCACCAACTTGTCATGCAAAAAAATGTGGATAGTATTCCCACATATCTATACAGGTTCTCATAACTAAACTAATTGTATAAATTGCTATATAATTATATGAGAACTATCATGGGAAACACAAGAACAATTACTATGCAAAAACTATATTTCCTGTCCCATACCACACACGAAAAGTTCATGCAAAAACTACTTCTTGTTTACACAGAAATCCTGAACGAGTTGTTGATGGCAGCTACATATTGCATGTCTAAACATAGCAACTTTATCCACCCAAATACCTCGAACTACACATCTAACATTTTGCCATGCATACCGTTTGAAAGATACAAAAGCTTTAACGGAGATCCTACCTTTGAATATTGTTAACCGTAACGTAAGCTAAAAATATAGCTCCAAGTATCTAATTTTCTACTTTCAAACAACTTCTACAATGCTCATGATGATAAGTTCACACGTCAAGCCTCCCTTGTGCGAGAACCATGATTAAAATAAGGATGTGCTGAAGTTCTAAATCTCTCTCTAACTCCCTCTCAAAATGGTAAGCATGCCAAAATTAAAATGGGGGTGGTTTTGGGTTATCTTCCCCTTCTTAAGATTGTCAATAAGTTACCATTATGCCTTTAAGGCCCTTAAAAAGCCCATGGCACTTTGGGTCTTTTCCAATTAAGGTCTAAAGTTACAATTCCAATAAAATTCAGGAGGTTATAAATACCCTTGTTTGAACTCCTTTGCTACTAATGTTTCAAGGTCCTACCGAAGTATGGATGCTACTTCACCTCAATTGCTAACTATGTTCACTCGCTATCACACTACATAGTTTCTGCCAAACTACAAAGTTGCTACCGATCTATAAAGTTGTTGTAGATCGCTATCACACTACACAGTTTCTACCGAACTACAAAGTTGCTACCGATCTATAAAGTTGTTGTAGAGAAGTAGGAATTTCCTACTAATATTTAATCATTTTTAAAGAACTTTTTCTATGCCATGTTTTAGCCATCTAGCACGCCCCAGCCATGGGCCTTGCCCCTTGGACCCCACAAGGTGCCAACTCCTTGACCCTGCTGCCCCCGACCAGCCAAAGGGACGATGAACCCTTGGAAACCCCTTGGTACCGAAGCCATAGATGTTCGTTAGTATTGAACTCATAATATTAGGGGTAAATTACATTTTTCGTCCTTTATGTTTGTGTCGAATTGCAATGGATAGCCTTTAATTTTAATAATTACAGTCACGTCATTTATTTGAAAAACTCATCACACTATAGGTCCTTTAACACTAACCAGGTTAATTTTAAAAGTTAAGTTATATCACGTGCCCCTCATGAGAGGGTATTTATGTCTTTTTGCACCCTATTTCTTCCCCATTATAAACCCATCTATCACATCCATCACCGCTATACCACAACCGCCGCTGTAAGCACCACCACCACCATATGCACCACCATGGTAATCCCGATTTCTGCGTGATCTTACATTTATGGATCACTAGTTTTAGCTTTCACTTAAGTATTATCTTTAATCCGGTGGCTGTGGTAGGCTAGATACCCAACAAAAAATTCAATTTGGATAAAGAGGGTCCCACATTACTAAGCGGATAACAGAACAAACACAAAATTCACCACCAAATCGGATGTTCTAGTAGAGAGAGATAAAAAAATGGCTACAAACATTGTTCACGGCGTCAATAACAACCACTGCCACCAAATATCAAGGCGATTTCACCCAACCCACCTCGAACCCGATTTCATGATTCACCACCACTAAATCCAGTAGCCACCACCGCCGTATTTTAGCCACTGCCACGGTATCCAGCAACACCACCGTATCCGTCCACCAAGCCCCACCACGACCACTGAATTCAGCCTCACCACCATATCCTGTCAATATATGGTTGTTTTCCGTCAATATATGGTCGTTTCCCGTCAAGATCTGGTTGTTTTTCCTTGGAAGACGAAGATGATGCTCGGAAAACCATGTGCACTCCCTTTCTTCACCGCCATGATCTAATTTCATTTGACGACGTGATGGTGGGGTTCAGATGTGTAGTGGCGATGTAATGGTGGTTGTGTGGTGGCAGGTGGTGGTGGTTGGGGAAGAAAAGGTTTAGAGAGAGAATATGTGTGTGTTGAGTGAGAGATCTGAGATCTAAGATCTGATATGAGGCCTTTGTTTTTTTATTAAACTATTTTTACTTAAATCAACAAAAGACTAAACTACTCTTATATCATATGATTTAACTGAAAAATTTAACTAAGTTAGTGTTAAAGGACCTATGGTGTAATGGGTTTTCCAAATAAAGAACTGTAACTGTAATTATTGAAGTTAAAGGCTATTCATTACGATACGATATAAACATAAATGACGAAAAGTGTAATTTACCCTAATATTATTGCAAAAAATGGGTACTCTAGACCTCCTATAACTCATATCAATCTTTATTATGATTTCTCATCTGGTCTTCTAGTAAATCTCAACTACTCAAAATAGCTTTATATGCCACTAAAATCACCAACATGTTATCATTTCCTTTCGGATCCATATAGTTTACATGTCCAGTTTCTTCATCATTCTTCAAAGACCTTTTATAAGAATCTTTAGTTCTTTTGTTTATGCAAGTATTTTAACCATACCCTTTTAACCATAAACCCTTTTCGTTAAACAAGGTAATTATAATGAAGGTACAATTTAAAAAATGTACAGATAAATCCAATGTCAAGTTGGTGCCAGAATTTCCAGGAATTAGCAAAGGATAAGCATATCAGTAATATAGTAATTAAAATTACGTTCAACAGGAAACCTCTTGCAGAATACTTTTAATACTTCAAGATAGTGAAAGTTGAGCTACTTTTCTGCATCCAACATCCCGTTGACAATACCACCAAAATCTTTTTTTTTTTTTTTAAGTTTGATTGAACACATCAAGTGTCCGTCATAAAATGTCTCAGAACCGACAAGTATTTCGGTTGATATTCGTTATCAGCTTCAAATCACATTCTACTATAATTACTTCATTCCATTCCGAAGGGGCACTACAAGGAAAAGGAGCAATAGAGGCGACAATAGTCACCGCTATAAGTGTTGTTTCTCGGCCCTAAAGGGCTCGGTCGCTGCATAAAAACAGGACCAATGAGTCAACACAGGACCCACAGCAAGGGTGCTGGAAAAGGTTCCTCCCTTGCGCAATACGGGAGGAGCTCTTGAACATCTCACGACATGCGGGAGTGAGACATTTAGTAAGGTGTATGTTGTGGATCTTCGCACCACGCAGAGATAATAAAGAAGTCACCCACGACGTGCGGGAGAATGCAGATTCGCAACTTATGTTTAAAAACCCTAAAACGGGTTTTGGACAATTGCTTCAATTCTCAGCCGTTTTTTGACGAATCCAGAGCTCTTACTTGGCGATTTTCAGAGATCTCTCACCTAGTTCATCCCGTTTCTTCATGTTTAATCATACCGAATCAAGAAATGAAGCTGTGATGACTAGCATGCGAAGTTAAACATCTTGTGACTTCCCCTGGAAGATGGATTGCTATGTTTTGCACAATTACTTTGTTTCTGATTCTTATTAACTGATAACTTTAACCACTTGTGTTGATCTTTATGAAACATTTATTATATTTGAATTGTTTGTGGTTTATCAACTGTATTGGCGATTTCCTTGCATCGTTAGGGTGTTGGTAAATTGGTAGATAATCGGCATAATCAAACGGGTTGTTAGGTTGTTATAGTTAGTATTATAAACTGTCCCTAATAACCATCCAAGTCATTAATTCCAAAGCCATGTCTATGTGGTGTTTTGAATAAGTAAACAAGTTTTTGTGCTAAATGTGCAATCGGGATTCCGGATGGCGGTTACTTCTTCTCATTTTGATAACACTTTTCATAACAATTTACGGTTTTATCAAACAATCAAACAAAACCCACAAGTTAGATAATGATAATTTAGTAGTTAAATTCTTCTACACTGACTACAAATGCCATACGGATACGACCTTACTTACCCGTATTAGTATTGGAATTTAAGTTAAAATAAATAGTTTTGATTAGCTCACGGCAACTGCATCCGTTTCATAATAATTGTTGTACCTCACAAATATTAGACGACGTAGCCGGAATATTCAGCTCTCGCCGGAAAACCTCTAAAATTTTTGATCTTACGCTAGAAATCGGTATAATCATCCAAACTTCTGTTAATCCTTATTTAAGTACCTCAATTTCATAACTAATCGAACAGAACTGTTAATTGATTCTAACAGCCGAAGTTCACTAACAGAGCCGACGGACCTTTGCTGGAGTTCTGTGAAAGACACTGATCCGTACCTCCTATCCCCAAACTCTCTCCGTTCATTACCTTTCAACTACTTATAATGTTTGTTAATCGAATTAGACATGAATCAGTCGAATTATCATTGTCTGTGTTCTTGAGCGAAGAAGACGAAGTCCGATTATGTTATAAGATTATTTAAAATCAGTTTTATGAACGGTTAGACACACAGTCCACCCAGCGGTGGACTGTGTGCAAACAAATACATACACGTCGCGAGTTCGATTCCTGTCCCAACCTCACTCTCTTGAAATAAAAATGCTTTTTTTAACCGAACCGGGTTAACTCAGTAAGATGTTAAGTATAATAAAATCAGAATATTTACCAAGTTAGACACACAGTCCAGCGGTGGACTGTGTGCCAAACTAAACCACAGGTCCCGGGTTCGAGACCTGTGGAGAGCACCGAGTCGATACATTAAAACTTTATTTTAAAATAAGTGATTTTCGGATTAACTTAATTAGTATATAAATATAATTAAAAACAGAAATATTTCGGGTTAGACACGTAGCTCAGTTGGTAGAGATGCGTGCACGCGTACGGGAGGTCTCGGGTTCGAGTCCTGCCCGGCGCATACATACACACAATAAAACCGGTCAAACAGTCAACGCTTATGGTCAAACAGTCAACACTTATGGTCAACGGTCAAAAGTCAACATTTTTATTTCTTTTATTTATTTATTTAAATTAAAAATATTTAAAAATAACATTTTTAAAGTTAGAAAATAGCCTTAAACTCACAAAAATATATCCAATAATCCTACTAAAATTGATTAATAAAATCCGCTTATTTACCGAACCATTATGTTATTATCTAGGTTAGTTTCACTCGTGGTTAAATCCAACTTCGTGCGCATTCAACATCATCACCGAACGCACCCAAGGTAAGTGAATCTTACAACTCCCCTTTTTAATTACACGTTTTGGGGTGTATCATGTGTCACTTAAACTAATTCGTTTATTCAAACTCGTGCCATACCATATTATGATTTAAACTTAGAATGTAAATATTGTTTGTAGTTATGTATTACATATTGTCAAGTTGTATGCAAATTATTTGTTAGGCCCATCAGTTCCACGTGGGAGACGAGTTGAACAACGCGTGCCTTAAAACTCATTCATTAGGCCCATCAGTTCGTAGAACAACGCGTGCCTCAAAACTCATTCATTAGGCCCATCAGTTCCTCGTGGGAGACGAGTTGAGCAACGCGTGCCTCAAAACAATCTAATATTGTATGTGTGTGCATTATTTAATATTAAGTGATCTGTGAATAAGTTTACATCTATATTAACTCATATGTGGTTACGCACTTTATTTATAATCAATTCAATAAACTTGTTTAAATGTTTCTCATAGGATTCACTCGCCAACTTTTTGTTGATTCAAAAACCATTTTTACACATGATACAGGTGAACAGGATGAAGCAAGAAAAACATAGGAAATGCCTTAGAAGAAAATAATGAAGTCTAGAAAGATGTGTAGAACATGTTGTAATTATGATTGTATGATTTCCCTTTAAATTGTAACAATAAATATAAACGTTATAATAAATGTCATGAGCTTTGATGAAAACCCAATCATGCCCCGATCACCTTTCCCCTGCGGGTCGGGGTGTGACAAAACCTCTTGCAGAATACTTTTAATACTTCAAGATAGTGAAAGTTGAGCTACTTTTCTGCATCCAACATCCCGTTGACAATACCACCAAATTTTTTTTTTTTAAGTTTGATTGAACACATCAAGTGTCCGTCATAAAATGTCTCAGAACCGACTAGTATTTCGGTTGATATTCGTTATCAGCTTCAAATCACATTCTACTATAATTACTTCATTCCATTCCAAGGGGCACTACAAGGAAAAGGAGCAATAGAGGCGACAATAGTCACCGCTATAAGTGTTGTTTCTCGGCCTAAAGGGCTCCGTCGCTGCATAAAAACAGGACCAATGAGTCAACACAGGACCCACAGCAAGGGTGCTGGAAAAGGTTCCTCCCTTGCGCAATACGGGAGGAGCTCTTGAACCTCTCACGACATGCGGGAGTGAGACATTTAGTAAGGTGTATGTTGTGGATCTTCGCACCACGCAGAGATGATAAAGAAGTCCCCCACGACGTGCGGGAGAGTACAGATTCGCAACTTATGTTTAAAAACCCTAAAACGGGTTTTGGACAATTGCTTCAATTCTCAGCCGTTTTTTGACGAATCCAGAGCTCTTACTTGGCGATTTTCAGAGATCTCTCACCCCGTTCATCCCGTTTCTTCATGTTTAATCATACCGAATCAAGAAATGAAGCTGTGATGACTAGCATGCGAAGTTAAACATCTTGTGACTTCCCCCGGAAGATGGATTGCTATGTTTTGCACAATTACTTTGTTTTCGATTCTTATTAACTGATAACTTTAACCACTTGTGTTGATCTTTATGAAACATTTATTATATTTGAATTGTTTGTGGTTTATCAACCGTATTGGCGATTTCCTTGCATCGTTAGGGTGTTGGTAAATTGGTAGATAATTGGCATAATCAAACGGGTTGTTAGGTTGTTATAGT
The DNA here is from genome assembly GCA_947069175.1 of Scalesia atractyloides. Lineage (NCBI taxonomy): Eukaryota > Viridiplantae > Streptophyta > Magnoliopsida > Asterales > Asteraceae > Scalesia > Scalesia atractyloides. The sequence goes on from CAMTDV010000006.1 coordinate 23,244,021, forward strand.
TAGTATTATAAACTGTCCCTAATAACTATCCAAGTCATTAATTCCAAGGCCATGTCTATGTGGTGTTTTGAATAAGTAAACAAGTTTTTGTGCTAAATGTGCAATCGGGATTCCGGATGGCGGCTACTTCTTCTCATTTTGATAACACTTTTCATAACAATTTACGGTTTTATCAAACAATCAAACAAAACCCACAAGTTAGATAATGATAGTTTAGTAGTTAAATTCTTCTATACTGACTACAAATGCCATACGGATAGGACCTTACTTATCCGTATTAGTATTGGAATTTAAGTTAAAATAAATAGTTTTGATTAGCTCACGGCAACTGCATCCGTTTCATAATAATGTTGTACCTCACAAATATTAGGCATTTTGCTTGGCCTAAAGGCCATCATCTAGTACATAACCAATGATTTGGGCGATATGCCCGAGGTTTTTTTGTCAAGCGTGGCAACCCCTGAACTAGAAGTAGTAGGATTCATTCTCGTAATATAATAACAAAGTAAAAAATATGTAATTTTTGTGAATCATTTGTGTAGTAAGTAAAAACTTACTAATGATACACGGATAACATATGTTTATGTAATGTATCATTATCGAATGTGAAAAATAATACATGAGTAAAACTTAAGACGCTATTGTGATTTTCCAATTTAGGCGTGAAAACCTTTGGGCTTATATAACCATAACACACTGGCATATATAACCATAACACGCTGAGAGAGAATGATTACTTTGATGATAATAGGATGAAGTTAAATTATGGCTTGTTCAATCGCTAAGAAGTGATCAAACACCATTTCTCATATATATTATTATGAATTCCATAATAAATTGTGATGGGCTATGTTTTAAAGAGTTATACAATATTTGAGCAGTTTAAGGAGGTTAAATTGTTCGGCTGGAATGAAGATAGGGTGCGCGGTTACACAAAGGCTTTTTGGATTGATTGTTGTTGTAGGTTTTATGGGTTTTACTGCTATGATTTTATTTGGTTGGGCATGGGTATGTTCGTGATTGGATTTTGATAAGTTGATCAAGTTGTTGAATATAAAAACACTATTAAATAATATTATGTATTGTGACACCATCCCGTGTAACACACGAGTATTAAACGAATTTTAAAATGTCATATTGGTTTTGACCTGACCCGTTTTAACATGTAGATTTTAAAATGTTACAGGAATTGTATGGGTTTTAACCTGACCCGTTACAACATGTAGAATTTTAAAATGTTGGTTCTAAAGAAGTGTATAAAGAAGTCTTTAACGAATTGTGGTATATATAGAGACGTTAACCCTACGAATAAAACAACTAATGTGGTTTATAAGGTGATTTTCAACGAATTGTGATCGTTGTATATTCATGTATTTCAATTTGTCGTTGTACACTAATATATTCACTTGTTTTTTAACGTGTATAAAGTAACAACATTTATGTCAACGGTGATAATGGAGATATATTCTTTTACCAACCTGTGAAATTCGCGGGTTTTTAAACTAGTTTCTCATATATATTATTTTTTTTCCTAGTCTACTTGGTGCAGATGAATTCCATAATAAAAAGAATACCATGATTGACTCCTTTGTGCTTCCATTGGGCAATAATGACAGCCAATTGATAATAATTTCCAATTTCAGTGTTACATACCTAATCGATGTGTGTTTTATTAAGTGTTGTTCTCTGAACTTCTATGTCAATCTAGAGGTAGATAACTCAATCAAACAATTTAAAGCCCTAGCACACGGACCAGACCACTATGTTTGGACGCACGAGGGATATTTTGTATACGACTGTACTCAAACCCTCCTTTATTTTATTGTCCCCAACTTCCATTAATGAGAACCATTCTCACATCCACAACACGTATATTCCACTCTTTATGACAAATTAAGAATATGAGTAATTGAAATATAAGACAGAGTATTGAAAACTTGTAGAAAAAAAAACACGACAAAGGATGGAAGATTAGAAAAACACATTTAAAGATACGTGAAACTCAATATTTTATGTGGCTATCATTCGTGTAGCAGTCACAAATTTAACACACGACCACTCAAGGTAACAAATGTTTAGTATTATCACCGCACACAAACACAAATGATTATATGAAAGTAAAAGTTGATATATTGTTGTGTTGTCCCGCGCTATACGTGTAATTAAATTTCTTGTAACATTATTACTACGTATAACACACTCATGATTTTCTCTTTATAAAAAACTAAAGAGTAAAAAAAATACATAAATGGGATGAAAGTAAACTCCACGAGGCAAATTTTTTTTCGGTCGCTAAGAAGAGGTCTTGTGGTCATCTCGATCATTATATATCTTTTTTTTCATAGTCAATTTGCTGCAGGTGACTTCCTTAACAAAAGTCAATCGATAATGATTACTACATGTCTAACAGCCTTCTTTTATAGTTTTATTTAATTTTCTACTCATATTTATCTGAGTTGGCCAGAAGAAAGCCAAGATTCTGTTTGCATGTAGGAAGGCATTACCCCAACAAAAGTCAACCAACCAATTTTGTTGAAATTGATGCGCTCACAGATTCCATATGTGTAGTTTCTGATGTTATATTAACACATATACAAAATACAAGTTCTAGTTACAAATTAAGAATTAAAGTAAAACTTCTTTTCTTTTTGTAACATTTTATTAAGTGCGTTGACCAAATCGCATAATTTTCAATAATCAAGGTTATAGTTCGAGTATTACACTATGTTAAGGAATCCTATTCATGAAAATCGTAATGCACTACAAATTACTTCAAGTGCTATTTAAACAACGTACCTAAGGTCTTGTGATCTAGCAATATCAAAGATGTGTACGAAAGGATTCGTTCCTACTTTTTTGAGGGTTCAACCCATGGTGGGATATGTGTAGTGTTGATATGCAGTAGAACGAGAGGGTGTGTGACTTAGTTGTTTATATTAAATACAGAAAACCAAACCTAAACAACATTTTTTGAAGGCATAGAGAATCTTAACCGTTACGTGCTTGATAGGTAATTACATTGCGCATTGTAAGGAAGATACAAGCACATTACACATTCAAAAGTCCACTCAATCCTTTTTATCGAATCTAGTAGGTGAAATGAAATTAAACGAGTTGGAATCAATGATTAGCTGATTAACTAAAACTAAAACAGCTCATCCGTTTGAACATTGAATTGATACATTCTCATCTTCTTTACTATAAATTCAAGACCACATTACCCTCCATATCATCAATTCTTTGTGTAGAAGCAATATGGCAATCAAAAAACACACTACACTTGTTCTCCAACTTCTTCTAGTTGCTCTAATTCTCAACATCGCAAATGGCCAAGGCCTAAAACTTGGGTTCTACAAAAAGACGTGTCCTAGAGCTGAGGCCATTGTAAAGAGAACAACCGAAAACTACATTTCTCGAGCTCCTTCACTTGCGGCTGCTTTGCTTCGAATGCATTTTCATGATTGTTTTGTTAGGGTTCGTGCACTGTACATATCATGTGATATACCTTAAAACATATACATAATATTTAAAATATATCATAACTGAATAATTGTTGTTTATGCAGGGATGTGATGGTTCTGTGCTACTAAACTCTACAAAGAATAACCAAGCCGAGAAAGACGGACCACCAAATCTTTCCTTAGAGGATTTCAAGTTATTGATGCTGCAAAAACCGCGGTAGAAGCAGCATGTCCCGGTGTTGTTTCCTGTGCAGATATCTTAGCTTTAGTAGCTAGAGATGCAATCCAACAGGTGTTTTACTGATATATAATTGCATGAGCACAACTCTAAAGTTCTTTTGTTAATTAGTTGGCTTATATATATTGTTTTGTGAAAATGACCATTAATTACCACATTGGTCTTGAACATATTTTGTATATTTTCTTGCAGATTAAGGGGCCAGCTTGGCCAGTGCCATTAGGGAGAAGAGATGGAAGAGTATCAAAAGCAACAGAGAGTTTGACCCTACCATCTCCTGCTGCTAACATTGCTCAACTCAAATCAGCTTTTGCCTCTAAGGGCTTAAGTGATAAAGATCTGGTAGTTCTTTCAGGTACGTTTCAATCCGATTTACTTATTCAATGAATTTTGATTGATTACTATTCGTGAATGAATTAACATCTGGAACCAAAAGCCATAGATGATTATAAACTACTGGAGAGGAAAAACATGGTTACTCCTTTTCTAAATTTGTTTATGTCCCTAAATTCTTAGAAAACAATAATACTAGCTAGTTTTGAATAAAATGAATCTATAAGGTTTTATATATGCTATTGAGTTCCAATCTGATAACAAAATCCGAACACATTCGAAAAAAACCTTCAAGTTTTAGAAGTTTAAAGGTTATTATTGTGTAGTTCAAAACATTAATTTAGTTAAAGACTAAGAATTCAAGGAACATTAATATTTGTCCGTAAACATATAATTGTGAGAAACTCTTATAACTTCTCAAAATGTGTCTTTTATATAGGAGGACACACTGTGGGTATTTCTCATTGCTCTAGTATAGCAACCCGGTTGTATAACTTTACGGGGAAGGGAGACGCAGACCCCTCTCTTGACTCGAACTATGTGACTCAATTGAAAAGGAAATGTAAACCCAACGACCAAACAACGCTTATTGCGATGGATCCAGGGAGTGCCGGATCATTTGATGATGATTACTACACTATTGTATCAAAAAGGAGAGGATTGTTTCAATCTGATGCTGCTCTTCTAAATGACAAGAAAACAAGTGCTTATGTCAAGCTTCAAGCGCAATCTCATGGGTCTACATTCTTTAAAGATTTCCAAGAATCAATGGTTAAAATGGGACAAATTGGAGTTCTGACAGGAAAGGCAGGTGAAATCAGGAAAGGATGTGCCTTAGTCAACTAATTAGTGATAGTAATAATCACTTTTTTCCTGCAAAAAAGAACTATGCTATAATGTGTGATTTTATGTAATAATGAGAGATCAAGGCAATTAAGGCTACTTGGTTGTTGATTAACCAAGATGCCCTATCTAGGATTATGTTTATTGTTGCTTGGACGTTGGTGCTTTGCACTTTTATATTGTAATCTAATTAAGTAAATTGATGTACTTCTTTAATATTAAAACAAATAGTATTATTTTCTTCACTTTGTTTAATAAGTTTTAGTACTTGATGATTTTCCCCTTACAACTTCAAGAGGCAACTAAAGCACTAAGCACGTAAAATGATATATACACACATTGAGAGAGAGAAAGGTGGTAATATATATGAATACTTTCGTCTTACAATGATAACCATGGGCGGTCATGAGGGTCGGCGGGGAGGACCACCGGTCAGGTCGAATGACACGTTATTTTAAAAAAAATCCTATATGTATATGTAAAAAAAATAAATTAATAGGGTATACTCATACAAACACCTACATAGGCCTACTAACAAAATTAATTTTTATGGTTTAGATTAGTTATTAGCCCATTGACATTATGTTTAGACCTTTAGTGAGTCCAAAACTCAATTTCATTAAGGCCTAACGGCTCGTTTTCTTAAGCTCGAACAAGGTACACGAATTCTCAGGGCCGGTTCTGATGATAACCCTTTATAAAAATCTTGAAATTCAACACTTTTAGGGTATTCTTAGAACTAATTTGCATACTTAGCCAGATTTCAGAGTGACTTTGAAACAAATAACAAAATTGATGTTAAATTTTCGTACTTAGCTAGATTCCAGATTTCAAGCATTTATTTGAAAAAAAAACTTACTATGCTATGGCTGAAAGCCCAAACATTGTTTCTTTTCTAAAACCAATTCATTTCTTTAAAACATGCTTTACTTTCTAAAGATTTTTGTTGAGTATGCGCATCACGCCAAAACACTCTAAATCTGACCTAAGGAAATATCTATGAATGCTATGAACTTACTAGTTTAACCCCTTGTAGAACTCTAGAACAACAAAGTCAAATTGGTCAAAGGTCACATGGGAATGGTTAACTTCGCAAAAGTTCTTCATGCGAAGTTTGATATCTAGAGTTTTTGCACCAACTTGTCATGCAAAAAAATGTGGATAGTATTCCCACATATCTATACAGGTTCTCATAACTAAACTAATTGTATAAATTGCTATATAATTATATGAGAATTATCATGGGAAACACAAGAACAATTACTATGCAAAAACTAAATTTCCTGTACCATACCACACACGAAAAGTTCATGCAAAAACTACTTCTTGTTTACACAGAAATCCTGAACGAGTTGTTGATGGCAGCTACATATTGCATGTCTAAACATAGCAACTTTATCCACCCAAATACCTCGAACTACACATCTAACATGTTGCCATGCATACCGTTTGAAAGATACAAAAGCTTTAACGGAGATCCTACCTTTGAATATTGTTAACCGTAACGTAAGCTAAAAATATAGCTCCAAGTTTCTAATTTTCTACTTTCAAACAACTTCTACAATGCTCATGATGATAAATTCACACATCAAGCCTCCCTTGTGCGAGAACCATGATCAAAATAAGGATGTGCTGAAGTTCTAAATCTCTCTCTAACTCCCTCTCAAAATGGTAAGCATGCCAAAATTAAAATGGGGGTGGTTTTGGGTTATCTTCCCCTTCTTAAGATTGTCAATAAGTTACCATTATGCCTTTAAGGCCCTTAAAAAGCCCATGGCACTTTGGGTCTTTTCCAATTAAGGTCTAAAGTTACAATTCCAATAAAATTCAGGAGGTTATAAATACCCTTGTTTGAACTCCTTTGCTACTAATGTTTCAAGGTCCTACCGAAGTATGGATGCTACTTCACCTCAATTGCTAACTATGTTCACTCGCTATCACACTACATAGTTTCTACCAAACTACAAAGTTGCTACCGATCTATAAAGTTGTTGTAGATCGCTATCACAGTACACAGTTTCCACCGAGCTACAAAGTTGCTACCGATCTATAAAGTTGTTGTAGAGAAGTAGGAATTTCCTACTAATATTTAATCATTTTTTAAGAACTTTTTCTATGCCATGTTTTAGCCATCTAGCACGCCCCAGCCATGGGCCTTGCCCCTTGGACCCCACAAGGTAGCAACTCCTTGACCCTGCTGCACCCGACCAGCCAAAGGGACGATGAACCCTTGGAAACCCCTTGGTACCGAAGCCATAGATGTTCGTTAGTATTGAACTCATAATATTAGGGGTAAATTACATTTTTTCGTCCTTTATGTTTGTGGTCAAATTGCAATGGATAACCTTTAATTTTAATAATTACAGTCACAGTTATTTATTTGAAAAACTCATCACACTATAGGTCCTTTAACACTAACCTGGTTAATTTTAAAAGTTAAGTTATATCACGTGCCCCTCATGTGAGGGTATTTATGTCTTTTTGCACCCTATTTCTTCCTCATTATAAACCCATCTATCACATCCATCACCGCTATACCACAACCGCCGCTGTAAGCACCACCACCACCATATGCACCACCATGGTAATCCCGATTTCTGCGTGATCTTACATTTATGGATCACTAGTTTTAGCTTTCACTTAAGTATTAGTCTTTAATCCGGTGGCTGTGGTAGGCTAGATACCCAACAAAAAATTCAATTTGGATAAAGAGGGTCCCACATTACTAAGCGGATAACAGAACAAACACAAAATTCACCACCAAATCGGATGTTCTAGTAGAGAGAGATAAAAAAATGGCTACAAACATTGTTCACGGCGTCAATAACAACCACTGCCACCAAATATCAAGGCGATTTCACCCAACCCACCTCGAACCCGATTCCATGATTCACCACCACTAAATCCAGTAGCCACCACCGCCGTATTTTAGCCACCGCCACGGTATCCAGCAACACCACCGTATCCGTCCACCAAGCCCCACCACGACCACTGAATCAGCCTCACCACCATATCCTGTCAATATGTGGTTGTTTTCCGTCAATATATGGTCTTTTCCCGTCAAGATCTGGTTGTTTTTCCTTGGAAGACGAAGATGATGCTCGGAAAACCATGCTCGCACTCCCTTTCTTCACCGCCATGATCTAATTTCATTTGACGACGTGATGGTGGTGGTTCAGATGTGTAGTGGCGATGTAATGGTGGTTGTGTGGTGGCAGGTGGTGGTGGTTGGGGAAGAAAAGGTTTAGAGAGAGAATATGTGTGTGTTGAGTGAGAGATCTGAGATCTAAGATCTGATATGAGGCCTTTGTTTTTTTATTAAACTATTTTTAATTAAATCAACAAAAGACTAAACTACCCTTATATCATATGATTTAACAGAAAAATTTAACTAAGTTAGTGTTAAATGGACCTATGGTGTAATGGGTTTTCCAAATAAAGAACTGTAACTGTAATTATTGAGTTAAAGACTATTCCCATTACGATACGATACAAACATAAATGACGAAAAGTGTAATTTACCCTAATATTATTGCAAAAAATGGGTACTCTAGACCTCCTATAACTCATATCAATCTTTATTATGATTTCTCATCTGGTCTTCTAGTAAATCTCAACTACCCAAAATAGCTTTATATGCCACTAAAATCACCATCATGTTATCATTTCCTTTCGGATCCATATAGTTTACATGTCCAGTTTCTTCATCATTCTTCAAATACCTTTTATAAGAATCTTTAGTTCTTTTGTTTATGCAAGTATTTTAACCATACCTTTTAACCATAAACCCTTTTCGTTAAACAAGGTAATTATAATGAAGGTACAATTTAAAAAATGTACAGATAAATCCAATGTCAAGTTGGTGCCAGAATTTCCAGGAATTAGCAAAGGATAAGCATATCAGTAATATAGTAATTAAAATTACGTTCAACAGGAAACCTCTTGCAGAATACTTTTAATACTTCAAGATAGTGAAAGTTGAGCTACTTTTCTGCATCCAACATCCCGTTGACAATACCACCAAATCTTTTTTTTTTTTTTTTTTAAGTTTGATTGAACACATCAAGTATCCGTCATAAAATGTCTCAGAACCGACTAGTATTTCGGTTGATATTCGTTATCAGCTTCAAATCACATTCTACTATAATTACTTCATTCCATTCCGAAGGGGCACTACAAGGAAAAGGAGCAATAGAGGCGACAGTAGTCACCGCTATAAGTGTTGTTTCTCGGCCCTAAAGGGCTCCGTCGCTGCTAAAACCATCGCCTCTATTGCTCCTTTTCCATGTAGTGGGGTAACCAAAATAGTTCTTAACTTTTCTTATAAAATCCTATCTATTTTATTCTTATAAGTTTATTGGGGAGCAGGTGAAAGGCTTAAAAACATGCAAGAGCCTGTTATGCTTCCTTCTATTAATTTTCTATACATATTTAACAGATTTGGTCAAAAAATTATATTAGAAATCAACGTTTCTTACATTGGAAACAACCTCGTCACCGTACCTGTTTCTATCTGATTTAGATTTATCACTTAGATTATTTTGCAACTTAATTATGTTTGATATGGATGATTTTGAATTGAAGGAGTCCTTATTCCATAAAAAGAGTAAAAAAAAGCTCTAGTGGAGTTTAAGAAAACATTAAGAGTTCCAAACTACTTCAACCACGAAATTGAAGGCTATGATTTGGTCTATGCGACTATGCTATTCTTTCAATTGGAGCCAACTTGGTACTAATGAAATTACAAGTTGAGAATGATAAAGTAATGAAAATATCATTAAGATAATAGGCTGATTAGAATAGTTCCACATAAGTTGAATTCAAAAGGGGCATTCTTAATCCAGTTAGAAAATTTCCACTTCTCCACGGCTATAAAATCAAATTTGTAATTGGCATTGGATCATATCTTTGTCTTTTGGAAGAAATGACATACCCAAAAAACTTCTCCTTACTTGTTTTTCAACTTCTGCATCTTGTTTTTATTTTGGCTCCTAATGTCAATGGTGATGGTCTCGAATTAGGGTTCTACGAAAAACCATGCCCTTCAGTTGAGGCTATTGTACAAAAGACAACAGCAGATCAAATTTCTTTAGCTCCATCTCTTGCGGCTGCTTTGCTCCGAGTGCACTTTCATGATTGTTTTGTTAGGGTCCGTAAAATAGTATTAATTGTTACAGTTTAATAGTTCTGTCCTGGACTATTCCACTTATAGTTATGTTACAATCCATATATATTTGATTTTGCTTGGCTTTCAGCGAGGTTTATCCTAATTTTTACTTAGTCGATATGTACATAGGACATATTTTTCTTTGCACAGAGGACAATCTAAAATATAGATTGTGATACTTCATAAAAGGTATTTCAAAGTGCTAACATCTTATATATGGGCAGGGGTGTGATGGATCTATTTTAATAGACTCTACAGAAACTAACCAAGCCGAGAAAGACGGACCTCCTAATCTTTCCCTTAGAGGATTTCAAGTTATTGATGCGGTAAAAACTGCTGTAGAAGCCACATGCCCCGGTGTTGTTTCTTGCGCAGATATCTTAGCTTTAGTAGCTCGAGATGCCATTTATCAGGTAATTATCATCATATATACTTGCCCTTTAAAACAACTATGCTGGTAATGGAACTTCTTTTATAAAGTAAGTATCTAATTTTTGGCATTTTCTAGATTAGAGGCCCATATTGGCCCGTGCCTTTGGGCAGAAGAGATGGAAGAGTATCAATAGCAGCCGAGAGTTTGAGTCTACCACCTCCTTTTGCAAACATTGCTCAACTTAAGGCACAATTTACTTCTAGGGGCTTGAGTGTTAAAGATCTAGTAGTTCTTTCAGGTATTTTTGTCCAATATTGATAATAATTGTAGTTTTTTGAAAGGCTAATAATTGTTATGAGCATATGATAACAGTCATGACTGCATATGTTAGTTTATTATCTTACAAATTTTATTCTTCATACAGGAGGACACACTGTAGGGGTTTCACACTGCTCTACAATTGAAACTCGGTTGTACAATTTTACAGGCATAGGTGACACAGATCCTTCACTAGATGCGGAATATGTGCCTTACTTGAAGAGTAAATGTAAGCCAACTGATGCAACAACACTGGTTGAGATGGATCCAGGGAGTGCCAGAACATTTGATGAGGATTACTACACTAGTGTTTTAAAAAGGAGAGGCTTGTTTGAATCAGATGCTGCCCTTCTCGCAGACGAGGAAACAAGTGCTTACGTGAAGCTTCAAGCGGAGTCTCTTGGATCTACATTCTTGAATGATTTCCAAGAATCAATGGTTAAAATGGGTCAAATCGGAGTTCTGACTGGCAGCGATGGTGAAATCAGGCGACGCTGTAATTTAATTAACTGATGCGTGGTTTGATATAAGAAAGAGACTCATTTAAGGGATCTATCTAACTTGAATAAGATGCTTGCGTATTGTATTTAGTATTTGGAACCTAAGGAAGCAAACATGGTGCTTGTGTTTATTTGTGAAAATACTTTTAATTTAAAAATATGTTGATCTAATTATTATGGAATATGATTGTCATCCAAATTAAGGTGTTGTTTTTTTTAAGAGAAGAGCTTCATGGACTCTTATGTGTGCGTCGCGCAGACGTTTGTGTCTAAAGGCTGTTTATTTTCTCGAAGATCTTTCATTAAAAAAACCTATGCGCATCCTCTTTTTGGTGCAGATATATATTGTTACATAAATTACACTATACATCTCAATAAAAATATCATCACGAATTGGCTTTGTCCGGCGTATCAGGATTGAACTTGGGCTAGAGTAGTTACTATATAAATAGTCACATAAGTGAAGAAGGCTTGGGATCATTCTTGAACCACCAAAAAATTATCATAACCTATGTCTTCTTCACTAATGCATCATGGTTAAGAAAATATATTTTTTTTTTTTCATGGGTGCATAACTAAGGGCTAAACTAAATAGTGATCGTTGGCCTCCTGGTCTAGTAGCTATGGTGACCCCTGTCGGAAAGAAGACAATAAGTTATAGTATAGGGGCTAGATGTGTAATATGGTGTTCTATATAAACACCCTCCTTGGGTAAACCCTATGTACAACTTTTTACAATCTAATACAAGTCCCTTTGTTCTCCATAGAGTACAGCAGTGTTTCTGATTTGTTAACACTTTGTTCATCATCTATAATCTACCTCAACAAAACCAAAATCAAACCAGGAAATAACCTAAAACCAAAATTAAACTCCAAAAATCCAATCTCCACTGTTACTGCCCTACCAATACCGCGCAGCGTCCTCTGCCTAGGAGACCCTAGCCGTTGTTTTTAATCTGGGCGGATTTGTTGAAGTTGTTCCTCAGCTAGCAAAGTTCTGGGCGGATTTGCCTCCAGGAAACCCTAGCCGCCGCCTCTGCAAACTACAATCCAAACCCTAGCCGCCGTTTTAATCTGGCGGATTTACTCAAGTTCTGGGCAAACTCGTTCACCAGCTAGTGTTCTTATAGTTCCATAAGTAGTGGATTTGTTTTGTTCTGGACTACCTCAAATCTTGAACGAGAGTTCAAGTTTTGCCCGGATAAATACTCCGGAAAGATAACATTGCTACCTAGCATTGGTATTCCAGTGTTTATAGGTTGTCGGTGTATTTGGGCGACCTTAAGATAACTTATCTAGGATTCCCAGCTTTAAACCTTGAACGTGAGTTCAAGTGTCTAGCGTATTTTAGATATACGCTTGGTTAGATAATTGCCTGGTACCGTTATTATAAACAGCGTATTTTAAAAAAAAAAAAAAAAAAGAAAAAAACTGATGAGACCCTTTGCAAATGGCTAATCACCAAGTCTATGAGTTCTTGAATGACTATCCATCAACAAGTGGGGAAGCCTATTTAACAATACAGAAGAGCCGTGATCAAATCAACTCTTGGATTTTTGATTGTAGAGCCACTGATACAATGACATTTGAGCCATCGTACTTTGTCTCTACAAAGAAACCAAACACAACACACATCAAAGCTGCAAACGGTAAAAATTCTTTAGTAAAGGGAGGAGGACCTGTCGAAATATCTCCCAATCCGAGACTGTCAAATTGTTTATATGTTCTGTCGTTAACACACAAATTGTTATCAATAAGTCATCTTTCAAATGAACTCAATTGCACAGTTCTAATGCATCCTCATTTTTGTATCTTACAGGACATCAGAATTGGAAAGATAATTGGGTGTGGCACTGAATGACAGGGCTTATACTATGTGGATGAGGTGACTCAGTCAGGGACTACGATGCTTGCTCACGGAACAACGAGTAGAGAAGCATGGCTTTGGCATAGGAGATTAGCGCTTCCTTCCGCTGGGTATCTACACCTTTTACTCCCTGAACTCTTCCCGTCCAAAAGTACATTAGACAGTGAAACGTGTGCCTAGCCAAAACCCATAAAAACCCATTCAAACCAAGTAACACTAGGGTCAAGAACCTTTTTCACTAATACATTCAGATGTTTGGGGTCCAGGGGTCGAGCTGAAACTAATGGAGATCAAAATATCTGTTTTTTCCTATTATTTGTTGATGACTGTACCAAGATGACATGGGTGTATTTTTTAAAACAAAAATCTGAAGTCTTTGACAAATTCAGACTGTTTTACACTATGGTCCAAACTCAATTCAAAACCAATATTCAAATCTTACGATCTGATAAGGGAGGGGAGTATGTTAGTAACTCCATGAACCAATTTATTCAAGAGAGGAGAATGATTCATCAAACCACTTGCCTAAAACACCTAGAACAGAATGGTGTAGTTGAGCGGAAAAATGGCATTCTGGTATGGCCCGAGCCCTTAGAGTTCCCAAATCCTTTTGGCCCGAAGTTATAAACACAGTTGTGTATCTCCTTAACCGTTTACCAACCAAAGCCCTTGACCTAAAAACTCCCCTAGATACCTTATCCACATTCACCAAACTACCCCCATCTCTTACCTTACCACTTCGGGTCTTTGGGTGTACAGTTTTTCCCCATATACCCAAAACCGAATAATCCAAACTTGACCCATGTGCTGAGAAATGTGTCTTTGTTGGTTATGGGGTGAATCAGAAAGGATACCGATGTTAAAACCCATTACGACGTCGTGTGATTACCACGGTCCAGTACGACTTTCTTGAAACATAATTTTACTATCAATCCCATCTCAGTCGTAAGGGGGATAGAGCATGAGGACTCATTGAGTTGGTTGAAGTGGATTCCATCTGCAAGTGAAGACGAGTCATCTCATACATCCGCACATATTAATGAGTCACCAAAGCCTGTCGGGAATCCCACCCAAGAATCAATGAGACTAGTGTTCGAGGTAAGTGACTCTCCAAACCTAGAAAATGTGCCTGAATCTGACCCAGTTATCACTAACAATCATGAAAGTCCCGAGACAATGGAACAGGTGGAGATTGCTGATCAGAACAATGCAGTCCAAGGAGAGGTCAAATCAAACGAACCAGATGATGGAGGCTCTGGAACAACTCTAGGAACATACATTTTACCCCTAGAGCCAATAGAGGTGTTCCTCCAAAACGGTACTACCCATAAATGGAAACCAGAAATTCAAGGTATCCCATAGCCGATACGGTTGACAAGAACTTATCTAACAGTGCGAAAGCATTTGTTACCTCCATATATTCTGAAAAAATACCAAGTTCCGTAAAGGAAGCCCATGGTAAGAAGAAACGGAGAGAAGCAATGGAAACGAGAATGCATGCCCTTATGAAAAACAACACCTGGGAGAAGTGCCTTCTACCTAAACAAAAGAAATCAGTTGGATGTCGGTGGGTGTATTCAATCGAATATATTCCATTGGAAGATACAAAGCTCGGCTTGTAGCCAAGTGTTTCACTCAGACGTTTGGGATTGAAAACTCTGGGACATTCTCTCCCGTTGCAAAAATGGATACCATCAGAGTCCTCTTCTCCGTGGCAGCCAATAAAGAGTGGCCTCTCCACCAGTTTGATGTTACAAAAGCATTTCTCCATGGAGACCTAACGGAAGAAGTCTACATGGAAGCACCTCTAGATCTTTCAGTGAGTTTTAAAGAAAGGGAAGTATGTCAGTTGAAAAAGTCTTTATACAGGCTAAAACAATCTCCTCGGGCATGGTTTGGAAAGTTACTTTGGCCATGAAAGAATATGGGTATCATTGTTGGTGCATAATGTCTATGTCTTAGTCTTATATCAGTCTGTATTGTATAGAGCTGAATAGACTAGGTTATGATGTATTTATGAAGAGTTGTTGCCAAGTTCGCCCATATGCATGTAAAGTATGCATGTTCGGCCGAACTTGCTTATGCAAGTTGGGCGAACTTGTGACTACTTGGGCCGAACTTGTTGAATTATAAATAGCTAGCTTGTGTGTCTCATTTGTAACTTTGGCATTGTAGAGGCGAAGCTCTGTTAGTCTGTAACCAGAACGTTTGATCTATAAAACTGACGTTTAACTGATTGATTCTTGTCTATTTGTAAACACGACATAATATTTCCGCTATTATGGACGTTAGATATCAAATTTAGGTTCCTAAGCATCGAGGATCGGTCCTACAAGTGGTATCAGAGCTAGAACAGCCTGATTTGATAGTATCAAGACAAGAACACTTCTATTTCTACTCCATTCTTCTTTTTTTCTTAACTTTTGATCACAAAATGAAGAATTCATGGTCAAAATCTTTTGAATTTTGAATATATCATGTAAAATACAACAAAGATAAACCCTTGAAAGATTGGAGACCAAATTCAACCGAATTCATGTCGAAATTTTGAAAAAACCATGTTTTTGAAAAACCTCAGGAACGATCTTATTGGCCATGTTCGGCCGAACTTGCCCTAAAACATCACTTTTCAAGTGATTTTTTAGTAAGTTCGCCCGAACTTAGGTGGTTTTTTGAAGAAATTTTAAGTCAAGTTCGCTCGAAGTTACTAAATTTCACTGATTTTACATCAAGTTCGACCGAACTTGTGTAATATCTAGGAGATTTTAAGTAAGTCCGCCCGAACTTACTTAGCTTTTCATCAAAGTTCTATTGAACAAGTTCGCTCGAAGATCTGTTTAATTGGTGTTATAAGTTCGATCGAAGATAAACGAAACTTTACAAAGTAGATCTAACAAGTTCGACCGAACTTGGTAGAAAATCAAAGAATTCTTCTATTGTTGCTACAAGTTCGACCGAACTTGTAGTAAGACTAATCATTTTCAAAGTTTTTGATAAATTTTTAGCGTACACGTTTCGTGATTCACAATGGAAGATCAACTAAGAGCTTATATGTCCGGAGCTAGTTCGTCAAATGCCAATGTGATTAATCAAGTCAATCTTGATAACGAAATGGGAACGACCGTCAAACTGCCCAAGCTGAAGAGCATGGACTAATATGAAGCATGGAAAGAGAAATTTACCTATTGGGTTCAAGCCATGCACTTTGCTGGCTGGGTATCAATCGAAAGAGGCTACACTGTTCCGTTAGATGAACATCAACAAGTTCTTGAGAAGTACAACTACTCGACAGCTCAGAGAGACGAATACATTGCAGAGAAAAAGATGATCACTCTCACAACAGTCAGTAAAAGAAGATATTCTGATTCTGTTACCAGAGTATACCACAGCAAGAGAACTTTGGTTGTCGTTACAGAAGAAATACCAAGGCAGTGCTAAAATGATAAAAAGCAAGAAGGCTCTCATTCTGAAAGAGTTCGATATCTTCAGCATGCTAAAGAATGAGACAATTAAGCAAATGATTGAGCGTTTCTGTCATCTCAAAGTGCAAATGCGAAGACACGGTCTTGAGAAGATAGAATAAGAATACATCGACAAACTTGCTGACGTACTACCAGAGGGTGAATGGACTACGTATTTGATAGTTTTGAAGAATAGTGATAAGTGGGATTTCTTCAAGTTGTCAACCTTTATCGATAAACTCGAATGCCACGAAATGGAGCTTCTGAAGATAGCGAAGTCAAAGAACGCTAATGTTGTTCAAGACATCAGTTTGTACTACAAAACCGGAATGCAAGATAACATTTCGAGTCCAAAAATTGGAACTGCTTTTAGTGCAAACATGAATGCTTCTCCACAGAATCAGAACCATTCACAGCCTCAGTATGACCAAAGTCCACAAAATTCTTACTCAAGCACTGGTTCAAATTCAACATTTCAAAGCCGAACAAATCAGAACCAACAACAAAGTTCTGATCCGAATGTTTACAAATGCAACATCGCAGTGAATTTGAGGAATGTTGTTTCAGAAGAAGTTGCAAAACAACATATGTCACTACTTGCTACCGTCTTAGAGTCTTATGAATGTCTTGTTGCCGGTAAGATCGGAAATCCCGAGATGACCGCAGAAGATTATGACCAGGTAGACGAGGAAGAACTCGAACTGATGGACATCAAATGGTCATTAGCTTCGATCATCAGGAGAGTGACAAAGTTCATTGCGCTCATAGACCGTGACATAGGAAGCTCCAGCAACTAATTGGGTTTTGACAAATCCAAAGTCACATGTTTTAAATGCCGACAGAAGGGCATTTTAAAAGAGAGTGTAAGAACACCGAGGCAACCGGAAATCAAAGTCCTTTCGGAGGAGGGAATGAATATTACAAGAGGGCACTTCAATATAAACCGTTCCCGAAGAAAACTCAAATTGAGATCCAAGAAAAGCCAAACAGTAGTACCACAGAAAAAGCCATGGTTGCATCCGCAGAAGATGACGGTTTTGATTGGAATTCTTACATTGGGAAAAAGACCGGAGTTGCTTTGATGGCGGAGATAGTTGAAGATAATTCTGCAGAGGAAGCAGCGGCGCAGCAGCAGCAGCAGCAGCTTTCGAACAAGCTATTCTGGAACAATACTTGCATCAACAGCAGGAAGAAGAGGAATATATCCATATGCAGAGACAAGGAATTTATCCTCTAATTCTTGTGACAGTTTTACAGGTCACTTTGATGGAAGCTCGAAAGAACAAGTGGTTGAGGAGAAAAAGATTGATGAAGTGATCATTGATGTTACTCAAGAAATGAAAGTCGAAGACCTCAAGGACATGGCAGATAAAGCTTTAATGGTAGGTCCAAAGGTAAAGGTTGTCGAGAAAGAAGTTGTCAAAGTACAAGTTGTTGAGGTTGAGAAACCTTGTACAAAATGTACTAAACCTTGTGTCGAATGTGCCGAAAAATCAAAGATCATCGCTGAAAACAATGTGCATAACGATTTGTTAAAATATGATTATCGCACAATGAAAGAAGCGTATGACAAAATGAAAAATGATTATGGCAGACTCGACAGAAATAACATCGAACAACATGATAATATAAGAATGTTGAGTGGTACAGTAATGGATAAACAAAGAGAAATTAACATTTATATCAACACCATTGCTGAAATCAAACAACAACTTCAAGATATGACAATTGAAACTGAAAGAGTTCGACAATTGTTAAGAAGTTATACCACCAACGCGTATGTTATCGATCACATTCTTCCGACAATCTCATCCGGAAGAAAAACCTAAAAAGAAAGTGGGCAAGGAAAATAGCAATGTTCCTCCACCCCTTTGCGAAAAATACTGTGTTAAATCTGCAGACGGGATGGACAAGGCACTCAATGTTGAATTACTTTCTGAAAAAAAAAACGAGTTGCCAGAGAACATTGATATAGTCTATGCTAAATCTGATGATGATAACAACGCTTTGGTTAAAAAAGTGGTTGAAAATGTTTTAAGTGATTCTGATGATGCCAGCTTCAAAAGCGCCAACTCAAGTTCAAAGAATTCCGATTCACAGTCTGAAAATGACGATAAGTCGTCAGAGGATGGTCTAAGTGATGATCCTAATGTTGTAATGTACAAAATTAAGGATTCGGATAGACTATACTTTGATGATAGCTTCCCGATTCAGAATGTGAAGGAGGAATTGCTTGACAAATTCTTTAAACTCGTGGAAGTCACATCAGAAGAATTGGTAATCAATGAACGAAAATTCTATTCCAAACCTAAAAGAAACAATTACTGAAGAAATGGTGGTGATCATCCGGAAAACCGGAGAGCGGGGTTGGGTTTAGAAGAAGAAACTGGTGAATCTGTAAAGAAACCGTCACCATTTCATGAATATAAAAACAAAAACATGAAGTTTGTATATGGGACGAGTACAGTTCATGAAGAGAGTTTGATTAGTAAACAATCAAATAATGAGTTCAAGAAGGAGAAAGAAATTTGAGATAAAGCCAAGGTTACAAGTGGTGTCAAAACTTCAAGTAGGGTAAAACCACCAATTAAAGGACATCCACTTGATAATCGGACATGTTTCAAGTGCAATGAAATTGGTCATATGGCATGACAATGTCCGAAATCAAAACCGGCTTATCTTCGAAGAAAAGAAGATTTAAATGTTGTTAAACCAAAGCAGCTTGTGTTTGAAAAACCTGTAAAGATTTTGAAATAAACAAAACCAGAAGTTAAACCAAAGTCTGAAAAGACTTTTGAAAATTCCATTTTCTAAAAAGGTGAAATTCTAGGTCTAATGAAAATAAGTTTTACATCAAAAAGGCTAATATCAAATCCCAAACCTGGATTGCCAAGAAAAGGTCAACAACATCTGGTGTTGTTAAGTCTGAGCTAGTAAAGAATGACAATACAAAAGAACAAAGTCTAAAATCACTAAGTCTGAGCAGGTGAAGACTAGTGAGAATGTGAAAGAAATTAAACAGAAATCAAGATCGATAATGTCAAATCTGTAAAAGATAAGAAAAAAGTGAAATTTTCAAACATTAACATTGTTGAAACAGATGATGATTTGATTTTGATGATGTTGATAAGTTTGAATATGCTTTTGATGATGGTTATCTAGTAAAACCCAAGACCAAGAAGGCTTGGGTAGAGCTTTTCACCTAATTTCTGAATTTTGCAGGGGCTCCAAAGATCCGTACTTTCAAAGTGGATTTTGGATAGTGGAGCGTCCAAGCACATGACGGGAATGAAAGCGTTGCTATTGGACATTAAAGCTATCAATGGTGGATATGTTGGATTTGCAGGAAATCAAGGTGGAAGGATAGTCTCCGAGGGAAAACTCTCCAATGGCGTAGTTTCTTTTGATCGGGCGAACTATATTGCAGAACTTGAGAACAATCTTCTGAGTATATCGCAGATTTGTGACAAGAAATTCACAGTTCATTTCAATGACAAGGAGTGTATTATCTTGAAGCCGGGATTCAAAATTCCAGATGAGTGGATTCTGATGCGAGCACCTCTGTGATCTCATCATCTAAATCAATCTCTGAATCCTCCGACGGTGCCCCCGAACAGCCCGTATTTTGACGTTAAAATCTGAAAAGTATCTATCACCAATTTTTTTCTAGATACTCGTCTCGTCACCACGATCTAAAAATGTTTTTTGGAATTCTGACTCATTCGTGTGGATGAGAAATCTTCGTCGTGCGAATGTCTCTTTCGTGCAGATCAATGATTGATTTTGGAACGAATATGCTAGTTCGTGCGGATGATTGAATCGGTACCGTAGCTCTGATACCAATTGATTCAGTACCGTAGCTCTGATACCAATAGAAAGTTCTGGATCGGACAGGTTTAGACGGAAGTTTGGACAGGATAGAGCTAATTCGGTAGAAATAAGATGAAGCAGAAGGATTCCATTCAAACTGAAAAAGCATACATCATGCTCTCTCTCCGGCAATCCCCTCTAAAATCTCCAGAACTTATTAATGTTTAACACATGACACTATTTATACACATGTTGATTTTGTGAGGATGTACTCATCCGTGCAGATGAGCTTCATCCGTCCGGATGAGCTCATTCGTCCTCACCAAAGTGTTGAAGTGTTCTAATCTCTCACCAAACTATACAAT
Source organism: Scalesia atractyloides (assembly GCA_947069175.1). NCBI lineage: Eukaryota > Viridiplantae > Streptophyta > Magnoliopsida > Asterales > Asteraceae > Scalesia > Scalesia atractyloides. The sequence continues at coordinate 23,264,757 of CAMTDV010000006.1, forward strand.
TTTCAACACACGCTCTATCTAGCCTATTCGCGTAGTGGCGGACATACATAATATGCACTAACAGAAGCCTTTACTAGTCATTAGGGGATTCTTACCTTGGTGGTTTTCTTATTATTGTTGGTTAAAACTCATTCGTCTAGTTGCCAAAGGATTTGTCTTAGTTTTATTAATTCCAATTGGTTTTCATTGGGATTATTAGTTAATTAAAAACCTCAAACTCAAATATACCAATCTCTAAGATTATTCAGAGTCGAGTTAAGTGTCACTAGTGTCTTGTGGGTTCGATTTCTTGACTTCGTTAGCCTTTGCGACTTTCGATATATACACTTGTCTGTATTGTGGTCTAGCATTAGGAGAGTCTAGGTTTAACAAGAGTGTCTAGAATTAGGTTAAATTTAATGGACCACATTTAGCACATCAATAAACATGGTTTCCCTGGGTTGGTCGTTAGTATCGATGTATGGAATAGGAGTTGGAAGATTGTCCAACTGTGTCACGCGGCCAACACACTAGTGGACATCATAAAAAATGGCTTTGATGCCTGAAGTGGTAGTGTCACAAGATCTTTGGTTTTGGCTTGCAATCTTTGGTGTGATCGCTTCAAATAACGATATAAATATTGTCAATAAAACATCCATTTTCAATGACTACATAAACAAGGTTGGACCGAGTGCTTTTTTGTAAACATCATTGAGTACAAATACAAGTATTAGCTATCAAACTGAATTTACCTTGAATATTTTGCGATTGTAAAACCGTTTAGGCTTTGCTAGTTTCCATACATATGCTTACCTGTCTTGTGGTATAGCATTAGGAGAGACTAGGTTTAACTAGAGTGTCTAGAATTAGGTTAAAATTATTAGACCATGTTTAGCACATCAATAAAAATGGTTTCCACAGGATGGTCGTTATTATGGATTGTATGGAACGGGAGTTGGGAGTGATAGGACCGTCCTCCATTAGCATAGGTACCTAGATTTGTTTCTAACGTTCAATTAGGCGGAAACTAATGACGTGTTAACCAAATAACAAGAATTACTCATTTAATGTTTGTTTATTGATCAATAATGTTCAATACATTCAAGTTCCGGATCCGACAGAGCTTTGTTGTCTCTGTGCCAAAATCTATAACTCTTATAAATGAAATCCCAAGGCACATATTTATAGGATTACAAGTTCGCTTGGAGGTTGAACAAGTTCGGGCGAACTTGTCTTGAACAAGTTCGGCCGAACTTGTTCTTACAATATGATTTCCGGGCGAACTTGACCTTTTACATACATAAATACGCCTTGTTTCTAACAGATTAAGCTCTAATCGCTCAGACTCGATATACAATGACGTAGGCAACAGACTCCCCCTTGGATGTTGCCGCATTCATTTTGTCATAGTCATTTTGACTTCAAATAAGCTCCTGAGTCTTTATCATTCTCTTGATGTTTAGTATTGAATAATTTTAACATCTTTGATCTTCAATTCTTCTCTGTTTCTTGAGCTAGTCTTCATAAAACTTTAATCACCATGCTCCCCCTTGTTGTGAGCTTTGCTCCCCCTTACTTTGAGCTTTCTGGTATTTTCGGTCAACGTTTTATCCTGCTCCCCCTAAAACTATACTTCTATTTCAAAGCTCTCAGACATTCAAATAAACATTTCAGATTCAAACTTTGAAATTTTACAACATCATCACTTCAAATTTTAATCTCCACTTTTAAACTTTTTAGTTATTCAAGTTCAAATCAATGACCTTGAACATTTTTACATTTAAGACCTTGACCATTCATATGTTCATCAATTATGAAATCCACTTAGTTGACCAAGTCTAAGTTAATGACCTTGGTTAACTAATTTCATTTATCAAGTCCAAGTTTATGACCTTGATTTGAAACCGTTATAAACAAATCAATATTTTCTTCTATTTTAAAGTTTCAAATTAATGAACTTTTTGACACTTTCAATCATTTTTATTTTATCAGATGTCATCAAGATTTTCACCGTTATAGCACCTTACCAGACTTCGAAGAACCGTTCTCCATCATTGGCTCGTAGAAACTAATGAAGAAACAAAATCTTTTTGACTTTTAGAAAGTTTATGCTAAAACACACTGAAAATCTTTTTGTTTTAATTTGTAAAGCAAGTAAAGAAAGTAAACTATGTACAAACATATTTTGTGAATTCGTGTCTAAGGATCATATTAGTTGATTGAGACATATCAAACAGTACCATTGACCTTTTTGAGACTTTAAGTTCTAACTTGTTTACCTAGATTGTCAACATGTTTGTCCAGTTAAACTTCAACACATTTCTCAATTGTTCCAAGATATGTTAGGTATACTTATGAAACTTGACTTAACTATGGTTCCCATCTCAGAATATACTCCCGTATCAAGATTCCCTAGATTTCATCTTACAGATGAGTATAGCGTAACTGATATCTGTATCTGGGTTATGCGAGACCTTGAGAGCTCAGGTTAGTACTACCGTACAGACAAAGAGATGAATGCTCGTCTTTAAGGTGTGTTCCACTTAAGGAATCTTTTTAAGCACTACAATATGATTAGATCTTTCGATTCTTTTCAGCTTTGCATGCAGTTTAGGGGTTTTTAGCAAAAGCATTATGAAGTTCTAGGCTATTGCTTCCGCAAAATTAGAAGAACTTGTATAATCCCCCAGATATCAATCATCTATAAAGACCTCGTATCTCAGAATCAGGCAATCTCTCAAACGAAATTTCGGAGTACTATGTCCATATACCCGAGAGATGTTAATCCACGAGATTAAGCAGCTGTAAAATTTAGTTTATATCTCAGAAACAATTTACTGAACGTGTAAAGCCTATCAACACATCCACAGTAAGACTTGTTTATCACTTTTAAACTTTACAATTCTTTAGCATACTGTGATAGTCCACTGATGTACTATCATTTCCTTTTTGACACAAAATTCTTTTTGTCTTTTTCATGTTTTTGTACTTTTTTTTAATTTTTCAAATGTTTTGAATTTTCAATTTTTCATATGTTTTTTTATTTTACAAAAAAATTTCTTACTCCCCCTAAGATCAAAAACATATTTTTGTATTTTATTTTTTAAGAAAATCTAATCTTAAAAGGATAACAAACCAATGAGGATCCCGATAACTCGTCGTCCGATCCTTTTTTCAAAATCTGCATCTGTACCTGTTCAACAAATAACCATTAAAATCATTTACGTGAAAGAATAAATGGTTTTTGTGATAAAATCAGTTTTTCTGTTCAACGGTATGGATTTTCACAATTTGATCTTTTATGAATTTTCTTTTTCAAAATCTCCCCCTCAAAATGACAAAGATATGACATTTTCAGAATAAGTTAAGTGACATGAAGCTCCGTTATCCAGATTCAACTTTGACAATGTAGATCTTTAGAGCCCTGCACAAGAAAAGTAACTACTTGAATAGTGAAACCCAAACTTTTTTTGGTTTTGGGTTGAACTTGATAAATATCATCGTAATCACTTTCAAATTCATCATAGTAATCAAAATCATCATCAAACATTTCGTCCGATGTTAACTTTGAAGACTTGTCGACCTTTTCTTTCTTTGTTTGTTTTGAAAAATTTGACTTTGAAAGATCATTTTAAAATGTTGATTCATTTGATTTGACTTTTTTTATTTTTATCAGAAACAGACTTTGATTTTTCAGATGATGAAGACACTTTCTTCTTAGCAACCCAAGATTGTGACTTGCTTCTTGCCTTTTTGATGTAAAACCTTGAATCTTTGTTATCGTTTATTTTGGAAGTTTCATCTTTTTCAAAAATTGAATTTTCAAATTTCGATTTAGTTTTAGGTTTCACTTCAACTGATTCATTGTTTTTCTTTAACAACTTGATTGGTTTCACAATCTCTGGTTGTTTTTGCTTCTCATCTTTTGAAATTGTTTTTCTTCGTGGAAGCACAGGCTTTGATTTTGGACACTTGTGAGCAATGTGACCAACTTCATTGCATTTAAAGCAAGTCCGATTATCATGAGCATGTCCACTAGTGGGTTTCACTCCACTTGTGGCCTTGGCCTTGTCCAAAAGTTCTTTCTCTTTCTTAAACTCCTCATTTGATTGCTTACCGATCAAATTTTCTTCCTGAACCGTGTTTGTCCCATACACAAACTTCATGGTTTTACCTTTGTATTCGTGGAATGGCGACTTCTGGTTCTTTTTCGGCTCATCTTCACTTACCTCCAAACCCAACCCTGGTCTCCTGTTCTCGGAAAATCACCACCATTCTTTCGGTCTTTGTTAAAGTTCCTTTTGGGTTTTGAGTAAAATCTTTTCTTATTTTTCTCAAGATCATCTGATGAAACTTCCACAATTTTGAACAACTTGTCAAGTTGATCTTCTCTCACGTTCTGAATCGGAAAACTATCATCGAAGTATAATCTATCAGATTCCTTAATCTTGTACATGACAACATTAGGATCATCACTTAGATCATTTTCAGACGATGTATCGTCATCTTCGGATTGTGATTCCGAGTTGTTCGAACTTGAGTTGGCGCTTTCAGAGCTGCCGTCGTCAGAATCATTTCCTAAGACATTCTTTACCACATTTTTCACAATCGCTTCACTGTCGTTGTTTGATTTCATATAGACTACGTCAATGTTCTCAGGCAATTGATCTTTAGGTTCAGATTAAAGCGTTATGTTTATTGCCTTTTCAATACCATCCTCTTTCTTATGGCAGTAACTCGTAAGTAGTGGCGGTGGAACATTTCCGTATTCTTTACGTTTTTTACCTTTTGGCTTATCATCATTTTCCTCTAATTTAATCGTAGGAAGAATGTGATCAATGACATACGCGTTTGTGGTGTAACTTTTTAACAATTACCTTACCCTCTCGGTTTCTATCTTCATATCCTGAAGCTCTTGACTCGTTTCAGCGATTGTGTTAATAACATGTTAATTGCTTTTTCTTTTTCAATGACAGTTGCACTTAACATTGTTACATTAGCACTTAATTCTCGATTTGCTTTTTTGATATTACAATAAGTACCTTTCATTTTTTCATACGCTTCTTTCATTGTTCTGTAATCATAGCGAAAGTTTTCGTTATGTACAGTCATTTCGCTTGTGATTTTTGACTTCTCAGCACATTGTTCACAAGGATTTGCGCACTTTGTGCAAGGTTTTTCAACCTCCACAACTTTCACAACCTCCTTTTCAACAATTCTTACCTCAGCACTTACCTTCTCATCCTCCGGTTTCTTTTCTTCTCTCACTATTTCAGAAGATGTTGCATCAGAATAACCTGCAAAACTAGAAACACTGTTAGGAGACGTAGCATTTTGCATCATCGTGTGATGATAAACCTCCTCTTCTTCTCTTTGTTGCATGTATTGTTCAAGAATTGCATTCTCTAGAGCTGTATTCTCAGCGGACATATCTTGCTCTTCCTCAATCTCAGCCATTAGCACAACTCCAGTCTTCCTGGTAATATACTTGTTCCAATCAAAACCTTCATTTTCATTTGAAGCTACCATAGCTTTCTCTATGTTGTTAGAAGATTGATCTTGAACTTCGACTTGTGTTCTTTTTGGATATGGCTTGTATTGCAGCGCCTTCTTGTAATAATCATTGCCTCCGAAAGGATTTTGATTTCCACTAACTCTTGATTCGGACACTCTCGTTTGAAGTGCCCTTTTTGGCGACATTTGAAGCATGTGACTTTTGTCTTGTCAAAACCAAGCTTGTTGCTTGAATTACCAATATCTCTTCCGGTTAACGCTACAAATTTAGTAACTCTTCTGATGATTGAAGCCAGACTCCACTTAGTGACCATCAACTCCAGCTCTTCTTCATCCACCTGATCATAATCCTCAGTAGTCATTTCAGGATTTCTAATTTTTCCAGCAACTAAACATTCATACGATTCCAGAACAGTAGCAAGCAGTGCTATGTGTTGTTTAGCCACTTTCTCGGGAAATACATTCTTCAAATTAACAGCAATGTTGCATTGGAAAACATTCGGATCAGATTGGATTGGTGTGTATGATGCGACTGATGATTCTGATTTTGAAACGAAGATCCTGAAGAAGTGTTTGAATATCCAGTACTTGAAGAACTTTGAGTAGAACTCATGTTAGCACTAAAAGTTGTCTGAATTTTCGGGCTCTGGATCTGAGTATCATGAACACCTCCTTTGTAATAAACTCCGACATCTTGAATAACGTTGGCGTTCCTTGATTTTGCAGTTTTTAACAATTCCATCTCATGACCCTCAAGTTTATCTGTGAATGATGACAACTTTAAATTCCTCCATCCTGGACTGTTCTTCAATATCAATAGATAAGTCGACCATTCTCCCTCGGGAAGTGCATCAGCCAACTTCTCTATTTGCTCTTCATTAGATTCTTAATGTCATGCCTTCACATCTGGACCATTAGGTGACAGTATCTGTCGATCATCTGTTTCATTGTCTCTCCTTTTATCATTGTGAAGATTTCGAATTCTTTCTTAATTAACGCCTTTTTGCTCTTTATCATCTCATCGCTTCCTTTGAATTTTGTCACAAAGAGCATGCCACAAATCTTGTGATGTTTCACATTCTGGTAACAGTATCAAAATATCTTCCATCACAGATTGTTGAATTAGGCTAATCATTTTCTTTTCGGCCACGTAAGCATCTTTATCAGCAGGTGTAAACTTGATAAAAGGTAGATCTTGTTCGCGTTCATCCTTAGGCCACTTGTAACGATTTTCTACCGCAACCCAGCTGTGGAACTGATTAGCTTGTACCCAATTTACAAACTTCTCTTTCCATCCCTCAAACTCGTCCATACTCATTAGCTTTGGCGGTTTAGTCGTAGTACCCATCTCATTGTCGAGATTCATCTGGTTGACAGCAATATTGTTGGCATTTGACGAAGAGGCCACTTGTGAAGCAAACGCATTATGAAAATCTTCCATTCTGAAAACCTGACGAATTTTATCTGAAAACACACGTTCACAAACTTCGAAAAATAATCAGTACACTGACAAGTTCTGGCGAACTTGCAGTTTGTGAGAAATCAGATTTTGTTTTAATACAAGTTTGGGCGAACCTGTGGTTTTGAAAAATCAGATTTTGTTTATACACAAGTTCGGGCAAACTTGTGTTGAAGATTTGAAAATTTTTCTCCCTGATGAAGTTTGGTCAGACTTGTTAAGCAATTAAGCAAGTTCGGGAGAACTTATGTGGATTTTCAACAGAATTTTATCAAGTTCGGGCAAACTTGATAAAAATTTTGAGAAAACTCAGCAAGTTTGAGCGGACTTATGCCTAAATCAATCAAGTTCGGGCGAACTTGATTAAAATCAATGAATTTTAATCAAGTCCAGGCGAACTTGATCCTAAGTTCGACCAAATCAGTTTTTCAAACATGGTTTTTTCAATTTTTTAATCAATTCGTGTTAATTTGATGTCCAAACTCTCAAGGGTTTACCACAAGTGTATTTTACAGGACATATTCAAAAATTAGCCATTTTTGACCGTGAATTCTTCAAATGTATGAAAAAGTTAAGAAAAATGGTAGAAAGTAGAATAGAGTGATCTTGAAGGATTCACAAGTAGGATCAGCTCTGATGCAAATTGTAGGAACTCCTCCTTAGCATAGAACCTAGATTGTTTCTAACTTCAATTAGGCGGAATAATGCTGTAACAAAAATAAGATTACTATTTAATGTTTGTTATGATCAATAATGTTCAATACATTCAAGTTCCGGATCCGACAGAGCTTCGTCGTCTTTGTGCCAAAATCTCTAACTCTTACAAATAAAATCCCAAGGCACATATTTATAGGATTACAAGTTCGCTTGGAGGGTGAACAAGTTCGGGCGAACTTGTCTTGAACAAGTTCGGCCGAACTTGTTCTTACAATATGATTTCCGGGCGAACTTGACCTTTTACATACATAAATACGCCTTGTTTCTAACAGATTAAGCTTTAATCGCTCAGACTTGATATACAATGACGTAGGTAATACACATATGCACCAATAGGAAGTTTGTCCAACTGTGTCGCGCGGCTAACATACAAGTCGACATCATTAAAAACCGGCTTTGATGCTTGAAGTGGTAGTATCACAAGGTCTTTGGTTTTGGTATGCCTTCTTTGGTGTGGTCGCTTCAAGTAACTAACGATAGAAATATTGCCATCAATCAGCCGCGATTGTAAAACCGTTTACACAAGATACAACGTTAGATGATAAGAGAACAACGTTTAACAAAGCTTAAATGGCGACAAGAAAATACGTTGAACAAGCTTTTGGTGTTTTGAAGAAATAATGGAATACTGTGCTCATCCCGTGTAGGTTTATGGAAAATATAGAATTAGAAATGTGATGTACGCGTGCATTATTTTACACAATATAATTTTGGCGGATGACAGACACGCAATTTGCCAAAACTACAAAGAGGATACGCAACCAAATATTGTAGACGTCGGTGAAGAAGCGGGACGAGCAAACCGACTCGCAATTTTAACAAACAGACGCATAACAACCTTAGAGCATATTTGGTTGAACATATTTGGCGTATTCAATGGAACAATGACGATGATGATAATTAGACTATGTAATTCGGTTTTCTTTTAATTTATGTAATTTTCTAAAATTTATGTCATTAATTATTTCTTAAAAAAGTGTCATTGTCTTTTTTGTTATAATTAATAGAAATGTTTTTATTTATTTAATTGTTTTGTCATAAAAAATAATATGCAATAAGTAAATTACTTAATTAAAAAATAGAGAGCTTTGCTCTTGCCATTGACCACCACTTGCCTTGTTTTTATATGGAGAGCAAAGCCTATATGGTCTACATGGCAGGGTGGGGCTTTGCCCTTACCCTCAGGATCTCCTTGTAGTTTAATAAACAGTCAAAGGATGTGAGATAAGTCATGGCGGAAGTATACAGGTCTTCAACACTTCAAAGTATTAAGATCAGGTAAAGCCATGAATATACAAAGGAAGTAAATAGCTAGTGGGACCTACAACCATCTCATTAACTATTGGTGAATATAGTTTGTACCCAAGCCAAAAAAAAGGTAACGTCAAGGCATGTACCAATAACGACCCGAAAATAAGTACATATCAGTTACATCAGAAAGGTAAAGTTAACTATTGTGATAAAGGGCATTCATGATGTTTGACAGTATCACACCAAGAATAATAAGATCTCTTACATTAACATGTTCAGACCCAACATGTTTCCAATAATAGAACCGTTGTTCAAATCGTAAAGTCATCAACATTATAAATACCACCTTTTTCCTAAGGTAAAGCAATCACTTTCTCTACTCACTCTCTCATTACGTACTACATATTTCACTCTCTACAAACACGTATTCTCACAAAAGAGGGTGGTCATGGTAAAAAAACTACGGGTTGCAATTCTTAACGCGACAGGCAAAAAAGTTTTGGTCGACTAACACGTCCCATTAAAAAATGGGTTGTGCTTGGGTTGACCCATTAACCTATTTAATTATTTAGGAAAAAAACCTTCTATAATTTTATTTTTATTTTTCCATTTTCCATTTTTACATGGTTAGGCATAATTATGTGCTTACAATTATACATGAATTTCACATCATTTTCCTCCTTTTTTATGGGTTCCTTTAAGATTATAGAAGATTAGTTACTTAAATAATTTACTTTCAACTTTAAGGAGCAATTTGCTCTGGATAACCTGAAAGTGCATCAAAAATTGAAGAAAAATTGGTCACGAAAAGCATGGGAACAGAGGCGAGTTAGAGACAAACTTAAGCGGTCCCCCTATGCCCTTGTGTGCCAACTGCTAAGCACGTCTGTGCCTCGCTCACCATGCCCCCATGCCGGCCAGATCTAAACAATATGGTTCCGACCAAGTTAGTGGAAGCAAAGGACAGACTCTCCCGAGGGCGCAGTCTGCAAGCCTGTGACTTGCAGATTTATGCTAGGATTAAAACAACTAATAAAAGAGACTGGCGTGTTGGAATAGCTGACTATTGATAGAATAACTGTAGTCACAACTCTGGTACAACTCAACCATAATGAAGTCTCAGAACTGACAAGGATGGTGGATGACCTCGCCACTATGACGGCCACCCTTCGCAATGTCACAAATGGCAAGGTTGCACCTAGAGACCCCAACCTTCAGCTCCCTCATGAGATTATGGGGAGGTGGAAGAGTGTCTAGGTTAGGAGTACGGAGCTTTAGTGTAACAGGTTGGCCTGATTCACCTTTGGTACCCTCTTTTTGATAATAACTAACCTTAATACTTTAAGACCTTGGTAGCTGGGCTTTGACCATAGATTAGGACATGCTAATATTGTATTTGTAATTGTAATAACTATCTACAACTTTTGGTTATTAATAGTTATTGTGAGCACTTTTGAGTTATGCTTGTTTGTCATTCCTAGTTACCTTATGTAGGTTTTGTTATGTCCTCCACAATTTCGACCCTTTAACTCAATTAAACACCCACGAGCGTAAGTTATTCAATCAACTGTTAGATTGATTGAATCAGTACCGTTGCTCTGGTACCAATTGAAAGTTCTGGATCGGACGGATTTAGACTGAAGTTTGGATAGGATAGAGCTAATTCAGTAAAAATAAGATGAAGCAGAAGGATTCCATTCAAACGAAAAAAGCATACATCATTTTACAAGCTGGAGTCATCCTCTCTCTCCGACAATTCCCCTCTGAAATCTCCAAACTTATCAAATTCTAACACATGACACTATTTATACACATGTTGATTTGGTGAGGATGTACTCATCCGTGCAGATGAGTTTCATCCGTGCGGATGAGCTCATTCGTCCTCACCAAAGTGTCAAGTGTTCTAATCTCTCATCAAACTATACAATATTCAACACACCCCCTTTCTAGTCCATTCGCATAGTGGCGGACATACATAATATGCACTAACAGATGTCATTAGTAGTCATTAGGGGATTCTTACCTTGGTGGTTTTCTTATTACTGTTGGTTAAAACTCATTCGTCTAGTTGCCTAAGGATTTGTCTTAGTTTTATTAATTCCAATTAGTTTTCATTGGGATGATTAGTTAATTAAAAACCTCAAACTCAAATGTACCAATCTCTAAGATTAGCCAGAGTCGAGTTAAGTGTCACCAGTGTCTGTGGGTTCGATTTCTTGACTTCGTTAGCCTTTGCTACTTTCGATATATACACTTGTCTATTTTGTGTCTAGAATTAGGAGAGTCTAGGTTTAACTAGAGTGTCTAGAATTAGGTTAAATTTAATAGACCATATTTAGCACATCAATAAACATGGTTTCCCTGTCGTTAGTATCGATTGTATGGAGTTGGAAGTTTGTCCAACTGTGTCGCGGGCCAACACACAAGTGGACATCATAAATAACCGGCTTTGATGCCTGAAGTGGTAGTATCACAAGATCTTTGGTTTTGGCTTGCATTCTTTGGTGTGGTCGCTTCAAATAACGATATAAATATTGTCAATCAAACATCCGTTTTCAACGACTACTTAAACAAGGTTGGGCCGAGTGCTTTTTTTTGTAAACGACGTTGAGTACAAATACGAGTATTAGCTATCAGATTGAATTTACCTTGAATATTTTGCGATTGTAAAACCGTTTACACAAGATACAAGGTTAGATGATAAGAGAACAAAGTTTAACAAAGTTTAAATGGCGACAAGAAAAGAAGCTGAACATGCTTTTGGTGTTTTGAAGAAACGATGGAACACTGTGCGCATCCCATGTAGGTTTATGGAAAATATATAGAATTAGAAATGTTACATACGCATGCATTATTTTACACAATATTATTTTGGGGGATGACAGGCATGCAATTTGCCAAAACGACGAAGAGGATACGTAACCAAATATTGTAGACGTCGGTGAAGAAGCGACACGAGTAAACCGACGCGCAATTTTAACAAACAGATGCATAACAACCTTCAAGCATATTTGGTTGAACGTATATGGCTTATTCAACAGAACAATGACAATGATGATAATTAGACTATGTATTTTTTATTTAATTTTATGTCATTAATTGTTTCTTAAAAAGTGTTATTGTCTTTTTTGTTATAATTAATTGAAATGTTTCTATTTATTTAATTGTTTTGTCATAAGAAATAATAGGCAATAAATAAATTATTTAATTAAAAAATATGGGGCTTTGCTCTTGCCATTAACCACCACTTGCCATGTTTTTATATGGAAAGCAAAGCCTATATGGTCTATGTGGCAGGGTGGGGGCATTGACCTTACCCTCATGACTCCTTGTACTTTAATAAACACTCAAAGGATGTGAGACAAGTCATGCCACGAGTAGACGAGTCTTCAACACTTAAAAGTATTAAGATCACGTAAAGGTATGAATATACAAAGGAAGTAAATAGCTAGTGTGGCCTACACCCATCGCATTGACTATTGACGAATATAGTTTATACCCAAGCCAAAAAAAACAGTAACGGTCAAGGAATGTACCAATAATGACTCGGCAATAAGAACATATCAGTTGCATCAGAAAGGTAAAGTTAACTATTGTGACAAAGGGCATTCATGATGTTTGACACTATCACACCAAGAATAATAAGATGTCTTACGTAAACATATTCAGACCCATCATGTTTCCAATAATAGAACCTTAGTTCAAATCATAAAGTCATCGACACTATAAATACCACCCTCTTCCTAAAGTAAAGCCATCACTTTCTCTACCCACTCTCTCATTACTTACTCCATCTATCACTCTCTAAAACACGTATTCTCACCCAAGAGGGTGGTTGTGGTAATAAAAAAATTAAGGGCGACAGTTTTTAACGCGACAGGCAAAAAAAGGTTTTGATCAACTAACACGTTCCAATATAAATTGGTCATGCTCGGGTTGACCCATTGACCCATTTAGGTATTTAGGAAATAAAACCTTTTATTATTTTATTTTTTATTTTTCGATTTTCCATTTTTACATGGTTAGTAATAATGTTGTGTTTACAATTATACGTGAATTTCACATCATTTTCATACTTTTTTATCGGTTCCTTTAAGATTACAATACATTAGTTACTAAAATAATTTACTTTCAACATTTAGGAGCAATTTGCCTCCAGACGACCAGATGAATGAAAGCGCATCAAAAATTAAAGAAAAATTTGTCACAAAAGGCATGGGCACGGGGACGTGCTAAATACAAACTGAAGTGGTCCCCTATGCCCCATGTGCCAACTGCTTAGCACGCCTGTGCCTCCCTCACCATGCCCTTGTGGCGGCTAGATCTGAACAATATGGTTCCGACCAAGTTAGTGGAAGCAAATCTTGTTCCAGCATCGGACCATGCCCTATTGGACACAGGCCCACCCCTTGTACTACCTATTAATTGAAGCTCAATCTCCCATTCAAGTCATTGCTCCCTAAACTTCACTATCACATTGTATTGTCGTATTTGTGGTAGTTTTAATCAGTATTTAGTAGTTAGATTATCTTCTTTTTATCTAAGTTGTAAGAACAATCATTTTACATTCAAATCTTATGAACTTCTATATGGATCTGTCAAGTTTGAATGTGCCTGGTTTATTTGCCATGATTGGCAAAGTTCTTGTTTCAGTTGGGAAGGATGAACCTAATTTCATCTCTTGATTTTGTTTGATGTAATTAACAAAACTAACTTATATTTACCTAGTTCCTCTCAACAACATATCCCTTAGGGTATCCCACAACTATTGACTAGGGTAAGTTCAAAAGTCATTCCAAGCCCACAAGAAGAGGAGGCTACACCTCTTGTGTCTCAAGAGACACTTGCAGGTTTTTCAAGTGAGACATCCACTATAACTGTAGAGACAACTATCTCATAATTGGACAGTGGTTACATAACTAAGACCTTCTTGAAGGGAACAACAAGGGGCACTTGGTTCAAAACCAAGTACAGCCATTTTTTGTGGGAATTCAGACGATCCTATTAATTTAGTTGACGGGTTAAGAGACAAGGATTTGATGAAGAAGGTATCCAAGTTAGAGTCTTCTGTTGATGAGATTAAATATATGTTGCAGACTTTGTGATGTAGTGAGTGATAGATAAGGAAGAACAAATCACGTTGATTCTACGAATACCCCCAAAATTCAGCCCAAAGGACAAGAATTTGAAGTGAAAAGTGATAATTGCATAAACTGATTGATTGACCATCCAAATTACATCTCAAGAACATAGATAACAACTGAAATTTGAAATGGCCTCAAAAGACAAAAGGCCAAACACAAGCCCAGATACAAAATACATAAAAGACCGAAAAAACTTAAAAGTGTCCAAAACTCCCATTAGAAGTGCTTCTCATTTCAAGTTTAGATTTGACTGGTCGAACGCCCAAAACAGAGACCCGTATCCAAAGTTATGCCCATTTTCATAAAACACCCTTGGTAGCCTGATCATGGGCCTCATAAACGTCATGGCCTGATCTTCTACACTTGGGCCCGCATCACTTTGGTACAAAACTCAAGAGCTCAACTAAACAATGTAGAAATAGCAAAAGAAATGTGGATGCATTCTCAGATGTACCTCCATAATACAAAAGGGGCATGATACTTCTGAAAGCCCAAAAGAGGCCTGATACTTCTGAAATCCCAAAAGAGGCCTAATACTTCTGAAGCCAAAAAGGCCATACAAGAAGAAATTGAAAAGAAAAGAGGAAAGATACAAGGGAAGCAAAGATGATGTTGACAGTACAATTGAATATTGAAAGAAAAAGAATTCAAGACAATCAAGGGCTCCTCAACAAAGGTTTCCCAAAGAACTGCTTCAACAAAACCACCACCAACTATTCAAACCACGGCTTCCGTTTCCCAAACATCCGTTGGCACTACAAGAGTGAAAACTGATGTTACACCTACACCTTCACAATTTCATAAGTCTCCTAAAGGGCTACTCATCAAAAGAAAACCATCTACAAAAATCCCTCTACCACCAACAAAACACCTATACCTCAAAGCAAATCCAGAAGAGCCAAATTCATTATCCAAGATGATAATGAAGAAACTCCTGATTCATCACCTATCAAAACCATCACCACCACAACAGCTTCTATCACATCTCCACCATCAACCACAACTACCATAACCATTTATTCATATCCATTAGAATTAGAAAATGTATCAACAGAAATAGAATCGTTGAATTCCTCATTTGACCCTAGCCAGCTTTCCTTCCAATCTTGCATGATCTACCAAAGACTTCCAATATCAAAGAATACTTGGAACTGAAGCTTAATCACAGAAAGATGATTGCAGCAGATAGAAGCAAAGGAAAAGGTGACAAAGATGCCCAACAAATCTTATTAGAAGAACTCACAAAAGTGAATAGACTTGAAGATTATGCTAAGGATGTCAGTAAGAAGGCTCACAAGGCCTTGTAAGTGACCCTAACCTCAGAAGAGCTTTAAGGAAAGATTACATGGAGCACATAATGAAGAACGAGCTTTATAAAGCAACAAGAGCCCAATTCTCTGGATGGTCTATAGAAGGCCTTTTAGAAGAAATATTGAGGATTCAGAAAATGAAACTCAATCCTAAGCAAACCCAAGATTGATGGCCAAAAGGCACTTCAACTGAAAAGGTGAAGGATGAGATGGTAGAAGCTAAATTCAGCTCCATGCAATCAATTGTAACAACTCGAAAATTCGTTGTTATCTTTTCATTCTGTTTTCTCGTTTATCTATCTTTTGTAATCCCGAGATTCGGTTAATAATAAAGTTGGTGTTAATTAATTATAGTGTTGTACGTTATTATCGTATCTAATCGCTTATTGAATCGCATCGCTAATTCTCAGCAATAGTTATTTATGTGGTTTTATGTTATTCATGTGTTGTGTGTGTTTGTGGTTATGTTTACGCTCGCTATCGCACTCTCGAATCGCTAAATCGCACTATTATATCAACTACAACGCTTAACGCTTTAATTTAACGCTTAATATAACTACTAATGCGAACCGAATAACCAATCGAACTCTTAACGCGAAATCGGCAAACGAAACTTGCTCACCAGGCCAAGTTCGGCAGAACTTGCTTACCACAAGTCCGCCCGAACTTGCCTGATAACTAGGAATCCCTTGCTTCTGTCAAGTTCGCGCGAACTTGCATATACATATGCAAGTTCGGCCGAACTTACCCTTCTCCCTCTTGAAAACTCCCCAAGTTCGCGCGAACTTGTACACTTTTGTACAAGTTCGGCCGAACTTGTTGCCAGCACTTGAGATTCTTGCCCCACCTATAAATACCCGTGCTCCTCATTCATGCTCCCCTTGCTGACCAAGTTCGCTTAAAGCTCTCTCAACCCGAAACCTCCGTGTTCTAAGTAAGAATCAACCCGATTTCACTGCAACAACATTTAATAACGATCTACAAAGGTTTACAACGATTTTGGCACAAGGATCTACCTTCGTTTTCATCAAAACCCATTCTTTAACCAAAATCTTCATCTTTTTCTTCAAAACTTCTATTTTTAACTTAGATCTACACAATACGAGTTCGTTTGGTGTTAGCAGAGGCTTCCCAAACACGAGATCTGCAAGATCTCGGCTTGTAAGTTATAGATCTGAGAAAACCTTTGATAAATATCGATTTTGAGACAAAATACGGACTTTTGAGGATGTTTTGTTCATTTTCTGATATGAAACGAAGCATCTATCATTCAAGATCCCAGATCTGGAAGCACAAGGACGTTTATGTTGGTTTACACAGGTCGGACTAATCCGAACGAACCCCGAGTTCGCCCGGATTAGCCCACGCTTTTGTAAAACAGCTAAAACAGCTCTAAAAGACCTCTCTAACCTAAGTTTGCTCAGTAGCACAGGGTTGGAGGATGAACAGTTGATTTTCCTCCGTAAACGACGCGAAAACGCAAGATTTTGGACCCGAAAACATCAAGTTCGCTCGAGAATCACCAGCCCGTAGGTCAAGTTCGACCGAACTTGCACCCAAATGGGTCAAGTTCGACCGAACTTGGACAAATATCACCAAATTTCCTACAAGTTCGACCGAACTTGTCTAGTTTCTTAAGAAACTATGCAAGTTCACCCGAACTTGTCTCCTCTGTAAGAGATCCTTACAAGTTCGCCGAACTTGACAAGTTTCCTAAGGAAACTCATCAAGTTCGACCGAACTTGGCTCTTATCTCACCAATTCTACACAAGTTCGCCCGAACTTGGCTACTGCCCAACCAAGACTTAACCGTTTCAGCTTTTCGGAGACTGATGCACTTCCGTTCCCGTATGCAGGCTGATCCGGCGCTCTTCTCGACTCTTCTCAGATCTCTAATCCTATCTAAAACGCACCCGCAGTGAGTATACTTGACCCATTTTCGCTTTAAACGCACTTTTGGGTGTTACATACGTTCCTATATTAAAATCACATCACAAATCAAACTATTTATCACATGCGAATAATCTGATTGTATATGCTCGACATGTGATACTAGAAACATGTGACTAGGACTTATTTTTGTTAACTTGCCTCCTTAGCTAGTATGGTACTATAGTGTGGCTTACACCCAACGGGGTCTAGTTAGGATGGACGCGCAAGCCTTCTCACGGTAGCTAGCATGAGAAATGAGCCTATGTTATGTTAAGTGTTTTGGTGTATCATGATATGTAATTAGATTGTTTCGCAAACGCTTTCTCGACTATGCTAGTATTATTCAAACTCGTATGCTCACCTTTACTTAATTGTATCGACTTGTATTTTAACGTATGTAACAGGATGAGGATTTTGTAGCTTGGATGCTTGGATGTGGCTTGCGTAGTTTAGTTTTGTTTTATTTTGTTTAGTTCCAAGTGTAATAAATCTTGGGGAGATCGGATCAGATTTACTGTTTAAGGGATTTTGTTAATGTAATGATTGTTTAAGGATATTATGAGTTTAATAGTATGGGTGTTAAATGTTGATTTATTATCTTTAAATAATTGTTATGGGATCTCTTGAGACAATCTGGTTCGCCTAGTGCCACTACCCTGATGATTCCGCCATCGGTTGGGATGTGACAGATTGGTATCAGAGCGCCATAACTTAGGATAATAGGTAGAATTGCCATGATTCGACCTAGTAGCATGTTTAAGTACCCGATTGACCTATCTTTGACTTAAATGTTAAACTACTTGCCATAAATGCTTAAATGTGCCTTTCCTAAGGCTAATACAATAATACATGCTTGGAAACGCTTGCATCACACCAAACAAGTGATCAAGTCGAGAATAGGTGTGAAAACCGAGAACTCTCGACCAGATCATTCACTCCACACATTCTCTCGCACGAGATACCTTCGTTGAGTTAGGAGTGACATCCAAACCTCGACGAAAATCTCCATTTCTATCTAGGAATGAAGTTGCTAAGTTAGGGGTGAAACCCGCATCTTAGTAACTAATTCCGCAATTCGATTTTCAATCTCACCAAAGTCTCGGTTATGCCGATGGTTTGGAACACGTATTAACTGGAAGGGTAAACGTCGTTAGCCGCTTGCGGTGAGAATGTTTATCTATTAGGCCAAAGTGTGGGTCCAAATGCAAAGGGTAGTCGAATCACTTTGGCGTGTCAAATGTCTCAAAACCCCGGACACTCCCAATTGTCTTAAGCCTATATCGTCGATTTACGCATCATCGAGTTTATTATTATTTATGTGTTTAAATTTTGAGAATTTTCGCTTTATTCGATTTCTCGCTTTGATGATTTATGATATCATCTATTTCTCGATTTATCGCATTTACGCTCCATCGAATGTATGCACAACTCGCACAGCTCTCGAAATCTAAAACGCTAACTAATACACCAACCAAATTAGTCGCTTAACTCGCTTACGCCTATGAGGATGTGTGCCTCATACGCGGTATTATCTCGCTTATCTCGCTATTATATATCACTTATATATCTTGCTTATATCTCGCATCTTATATCGCGCTACGCATTGTTTTTACTAGAAGGTGAATATGTGCTGACGTGCTTATGTGCTTACGTGCTTATGTGCTTACGTGATTACGTGCTACGTGTTTATGTGTGTGCCTTGTATGAATTATAATAATAAATATTTAAACATAACTCTATTATAATCTAATCTCGTCTAATCTAAATCCTTCGTGTAGATGTCTTCTATGGGATCGCATATCCGAAGGAATCTCCAGCGCAGCAACACCGACAAGCGCATCGCCTCTATGGTAGCCAAGGAAATGGCTAAGGTGATCCCACAGATTGTCAGCGAAATTCAAGCGGTTAGCAGAAACTCATCTGTGGACTCCAAGGGAGATGCCCCAAAACCCCACTTCAGCTTTAAGCAGTTCAAAGCATGTGGACCGCTTACCTTCTCAGGCACCGAAGGGCCGAGTGCCATGTTCCACTGGTTTGACTCTATCGAGGTTACGTTCCGCCAGAGCGGATGTCCCAAGGCTCTGTGCATTGTCAATGCTACCGGCGTGTTTCAATCAAGGGCTCTCGACTGGTGGACAGCCGATCGCAACAGGCGTGGGAACGACAAGCTTACGGACTCACTTGGGAGGAACTTAAGGAAATTATGATCAAGAATTTTGTCCTCCCTAAGAAATCCAGAAGTTGGAGAACGAATTCTGGAATATCAAGCAAGATGGTCCCGATAACGCTGGTCTCACTGCTCGCGTCAAACAGTTGAGCATCATCTGTCCCGGTCAAGTGGATACGACCGAAAAGGCAATCAAGAAGTACCTCAACGCTCTCCCCGATTGTGTCGCTGACTTTGTTCAAGCAGCACGCCCTGCTACTATCGAGGAGACCTACCAGCAGAGCCGCCGAGATTAATGACAAACGAGTTCAGTCAGGTTACGATAAAAGCAGCAAGGTCGCAAATCAGGCAGTCACCGAATCAGCAGCTCCTGCTAGTGAACAGCCCCGTGAGCCAAAGAACAGTCGCCGTGGTTGCAAAAGGGAAAACCCGAGCAAGAACTTTGCTCTTACTGCGCCAGCGAACCCTCAGCCACTCCAGTCAGCAGCACCAAACGCACCGCCAGGAAAGCGTGCGTACACTGGTCCCCACCCTATGTGCCCTAAGTGCACATATCATCATGCCGTTGGTGGCAATTGCCGTTTTTGCACGAACTGCAACATCTACGACCACTTCACTGTCAGCTGCCGTAGTGGTCCTCGCCAGCCAGCTCCTCAGGCTCCAACAGCTCCAGCTTTACCTGCTCCACCTCAAGCCAACCAGTAGCAAGCTCCAAAGACACGAGCGTGCTTCATGTGTGGTGATCCAAACGACTTTGCTAATGTTTCCCAAACCGCACCGTGAAACAAGAGCCGCAGCAGCAGCAGCCACTACCGCAGCCTCAACAACAACAAGCTGCGCGTGGAAGAGCCTTCAATCTCAATCATCGCCAGGCCCAGAATGACAACAATGTTGTCAATGGTACGTTTCTCGTTAATGGTATTTATGCTTCGTGTTTATTTGATACTGGTGCCGATAATTGTTTTGTATCGCTTGAATTTGAAAAGGTTTTAAAATGTAAGCGTGCTAAGCTCCCAAAGACTTTCGATGTGGAAGTCGCCACTGGAAGAACCGTTACCGTTAATTCTGTCTTACGTGGTTGTAATCTCGATCTCAACAACCATGTCTTCTCGATCAATCTCATACCTATGCAGTTAGGTAGTTTCGATATCATAGTAGGCATGGATTTTCTTTGTGAAAATCATGTTGAAGTTGTATGCTTCGATAAAATGATTCGTTTTCCTCTCCCTAACGGTGATCAACTTCATGTATATGGTGAAACTCCCTCAAAGAAGTTGATGCTTTTGTCATGTACTCGAGCACACAAATGCTTGCAAAAGTGATGTGTTGCTTTCCTCGCTCATATTGTGAACCGGAGAAAGAAAAGAAGACTTATAAAGATGTTCCCGTTGTTTGTGAATTTCCCAAAGTCTTTCCCGATGATTTACCCGGTTTAACCCCCTACCCGAGATGTTGAATTCCGTATCGATTTGATTCCAGGTGCTACTCCCGTTGCTAAAGCTCCTTATCGCCTCGCACCATCCGAAATGCGCAAGCTATCGAGCCAACTTCAAGAGATTCTTGATAAAGGCTTCATAACACCCGAGCACTTCGCCATGGGCGCTCCTGTCCTTTTCGTGAAAAAGAAAGACGGATCGTTCCGTATGTGCATCGATTATCGTGAACTTAACAAACTCACGATAAAGAATAGTTACCTTCTTCCTCGTATCGACGACTTATTTGATCAGCTTCAAGGTGCTACTTGTTTTTTTAAGATCGATCTTCGTTCCGGTTATCATCAGTTACGCGTGTTGGAAGAAGACATTCCTAAAACCGCCTTTCGTACTCACTATGGCCATTTTGAATTCGTGGTCATGCCTTTTGGTCTAACAAATGCACCCGCAGTCTTCATGGATTTGATGAACCGTGTGTGTAAAGCCTTCTTAGATCGTTTCGTCATTGTTTTCATCGATGATATCCTTATCTATTCGAAGTCGAGAGACGAACACGCGCGTCATCTCCGTTTAGTCCTCGAACTTCTTCAAGGAAAGCCTTTATGCTAAGTTCTCTAAATGTGAATTCTAGCTCGAAGAAGTCCAATTTCTCGGCCACATCGTTAATAGTCAAGGAATTCATGTCGACCCTGCAAAGATTGAAGCCGTCAAGAGTTGGATTACACCAAAGAATGATTCCGAAATCCGTTCATTGCTTGGATTGGCGGGTTATTACCGTCGATTCATTGCTGACTTTTCATAAATTCTCGTTCCGCTTACCGCTTTAACTTATAAAGATAAACCTTTTGTTTGGGATTCCAAGCAAGAGGAAGCTTTTCAAACTCTCAAGCGTATGCTATGCAACGCTCCTATCCTCGCTTTACCCGACGGAAACGACGATTTTGTTGTTTATTGTGATGCCTCAAACCTTGGTCTTGGTTGCGTTCTCATGCAACGAGACAAAGTTATCGCGTATGCATCTCGACAACTCAAGATCCACGAGAAAAACTACACTACCCACGATCTCGAACTCGGTGCAGTTGTTTTTGCATTGAAGATATGGCGACACTCCCTTTACGGTACTAAGTGTACGGTCTTCACCGACCATAAGAGCTTACAACATATCTTTAATCAAAAAGAACTAAACATGCGACAACGTCGATGGGTTGAACTTCTCAACGACTACGATTGTGAGATACGCTACCACCCCGGCAAAGCAAACATCGTCACCGATGCTCAAGTCGACAAAGCTATGTATATGGTATTCGTGACTCTCAAGCTTGTGCTAAACTTGAAACCCTCATCCGTGCCGCTCAATTCGCCTGCTTTAACGAGAATACCCTTCAAGACGAAATGAAATGTGGTGCCGAAACTCAGCTTGTATCTAAATCTGATGGTATTTATTACTATCTCAATCGTATTTGGATTCCTACTCGTGATAATCTTCGTGAATTGCTAATTACTGAAGCTCATAAATCTCGATATTCCATTCACCCCGGTGCCAACAAGATGTACCAGGACCTTCGTCCTAAGTATTGGTGGCCGGGCATGAAAAAGGATATCGCCTTGTACGTCTCAAAATGCTTAACTTGTTCGAAAGTTAAAGCCGAACATCAAAAGCCCTCTGGTTTACTCGAACAACCCGAAATCCCGATGTGGAAGTGGGAGAGTATAGCTATGGACTTGTTACTAAACTCCCGCGTACTTCATCCGGTCACGATAGCATTTGGGTTATCGTTGATTGTCTCACCAAATCTGCGCACTTTATTGCTATACGAGAAGACTTTAAGGTCGAACGGTTAGCCCGAATCTATACCGACGAAGTTATATGTCGACACGGGACGCCTCGTGACATCATCTCTGACCGAGACGGTCGTTTCACCTGCGTCTCTAGGAGACCTTTCAATCCCGCTCTCGGTACTACTCTCAATCTTAGTACCGCTTTTCACCCTCAAACCGACGGTCAGACTGCGCGTACGATCCGCACCCTCGAAGACATGCTTCGTGCGTGCATCATAGATTTCAGTGGTAACTGGGATATACATTTACCTTTAATCTAATTCTCATACAATAATAGTTATCATACCAGCATTCAAATGGCTCCTTTTGAGGCACTGTATGGAAGAAAATGTCGATCGCCTATTGCATGGCACGAGATCGGAGAAGCACAAATCACCGGTCACGAGCTAATTCAAGAAACGACAAACAAAATCCTCCAGATCAGAGACAATCTCTTGAAAGCTCGGAGTCGTCAAAAGAGTTACGTCGATAAACGCCGCAAGCCTCTTCAGTTCGAAGTGGGAGATCACGTTCTCCTAAAGGTTGCACCTTGGAAGGGAGTGGTTCGCTTTGGCAAGAAAGGAAAGCTAGCGCCTCGATACGTTGGTCCCCTTAGGATTCTGGAAAGGATCGGTAAAGTAGCCTATTGTCTCGAATTACTGGAGGAACTCAATAATGTACATCCGACTTTCCACGTGTCTAATCTCAAAAAGTGCTTAGCCGAAGAAAATATGTATGTCCCTCTCGAAGATCTGCAAATCAACGAGACTCTTGATTTCATGGAAAAGCCTGTGGAAATCATGGACCGAGAGACCAAGAAACTACGACGCTCTCGCATCCCTATCGTGAAGGTCTGATGGGAGGGCAAACGCGGCGCCGAGTTTACTTGGGAATTGGAAAGTGATATGAAGGCCAAGTACCCGCATCTATTTATTATAGCTACTGCCTAATTTCGGGACGAAATTACCTAAAGTAGGGGAGACTGTAACAACTCGAAAATTCGTTGTTATCTTTTCATTTTGTTTTCTCGTTTATCTATCTTTTGTAATCCCAAGATTCGGTTAATAATAAAGTTTGTGTTAATTAATTATAGTGTTGTACGTTATTATCGTATCTAATCGCTTATTGAATCGCATCGCAATCGCAGTTATTTATGTGGTTTATGTTATTTATGTGTTTGTGTGTGTTTGTGGTTATGTTTACACTCGCTATCGCATCGCTCTCGCACTCACGAATCGCTAAATCGCACTATTATATCAACTTTAACGCTTAACGCTTAATATAACTATCAAATGCAAATCGAATAACCAATCGAACTCTTAACGCGAAATCGGCAAACAAACTTAGTTACTAGGCCAAGTTCGGCCGAACTTGCCTACCACAAGTCCGCCCGACCTTGCCTGATAACCAGGAATCCCTTGCTTCTATCAAGTTCGCGCGAAGCTTGCATGATATCATATGCAAGTTCGGCCGAACTTACCCTTCTCCCTCTTGAAAACTCCACAAGTTCGGCCGAACTTGTTGCCAGCACTTGAGATTCTTGCCTCACCTATAAATACCCGTGCTCCTCATTCATGCTCCCCTTGCTGACCAAGTTCGCTCCAAGCTCTCTCAACCCGAAGCCTTCGTGTTCTAAGTAAGAATCAACCCGATTTCATTGCAACAACATTTAATAACGATCTACAAAGGTTTACAATGATTTTGGTACAAGGATCTACCTTCGTTTTCATCAAAACCCATTCTTTTACAAAAATCTTCATCTTTTTCTTCAAAACTTCTATTTTTAACTTAGATCTACACAATACGAGTTCGTTTGGTGTTAGCAGATGCTTCCCAAACACCAGATCTGCAAGATCTCGACTTGTAAGTTATAGATCTGAGAAAACCTTTGATAAATATCGATTTTGACACAAAATACGGACTTTTAAGGATGTTTTGTTCATTTTCTGATATGAAACGAAGCATCTATCATTCAAGATCCCAGATCTGGAAGCACAAGAACGTTTATGTTGGTTTACACAAGCCGGACTAAACCGAACGAACCCCGAGTTCGCCCGGATTAGCCCACGCTTTTGTAAAACGGCTAAAACAGCTCTAAAAGACCTCTCCGACCATAAGTTTGCTCAGTAGCACAGGGTTGGAGGGATGAACACTCGATTTTCCTCAGCAAACGACGCGAAAACGCAAGATTTTGGACCCGAAAACATCAAGTTCGCTCGAGAATCACCAGCCCCGTAGGTCAAGTTCCACCGAACTTGCATCCAAATGGGTCAAGTTCGACCGAACTTGGACAAATCTCACCAAATTTCCTACAAGTTCGACCGAACTTGTTTAGTTTCTTAAGAAACTATGCAAGTTCGCCCGAACTTGTCTCCTCTGTAAGAGGTCCTTACAAGTTCGCCCGAACTTGACAAGTTTCCTAAGGAAACTCATCAAGTTCGACCGAACTTGGCTCTAATCTCACCAAATCTACACAAGTTCCTCAAACTTGTGTGTTTACACACAAGTTCGCCCGAACCAACCAACATAAACGAACTTGCTGCCAAACCGTTCACGAGCTATTCGCCGAACTTTGGGTTCCTTCACAGCCCTATGCACGAACATGATGAAAGTCGTCAACATCATGGGATCGACTATTTAAAGCTTATATTGAAACCTAATTCGGAATATTCGACATCCAGACGTTTCTTGGCGAGGAACAAGTGCTTTGAGTTTGAGGCGATTTCTAGCAATTGTGGACGTGTGGATTACGATTAGAACGTAAAAGATGAGACTTTGAACTTGTGCAACCAGTTAGTCTTTGTTTTCATTCGATACTTCTTAATCTGATTGATTATGTTGAATGTTACTCAAATTGAATGTTTTTATGCTATGAGTATGATTAGAGGCCAAACATTTGTAGCCACCTAGGTTTGATGATGTTTTGACTTTTAATTTGACTTTTGACCATTGAATTATGTATTGAAGTAAAATAATTCTTATTTGTTATTGTTATTGATCCTGTGTACTTGTGTTTAGCTGATTCATATTGATTGGTTGTCATTACTGATATGTTTGGAAAAAAGAAATTCATCCTAGGCACATTAAAGTCAATTGTTAGGTTGTTATTCCTTAAGTAATTGATCTACACCTTGTGATTGGAAATAATACAAGTTAACCAAGTCAATAAAATCAAATAGACTATAGTATGCATCCAGTTGAAACATAGTGAAAGGTGATTGGAAATTTCTAGGATTGATATGTGTGTTGTTTAGTAGTTTTGGACACACATTAGCACATGGTTCTATTTATTCGCGTCTAGTGATTCCTAGATTTTTAGTGTATCATCTCAGAACTAGCTTCATGATAAGAAGATTGTTTAGGTAGTACTTTTACAAGTCTGATAGTTATGGGATTTCAGATCTTTAACTAGAATTGTTTCCATTTAGCACTACATATACTTATAGTTGTTCTAGATCAGTTTTTAGGCTCTTGAGAGTGTGGGTCACATTCCTAGTTTTCCAATTACTATAGGATTTAAATCTCTAACAAATCGAACTATGAATCAGATGCTTGGCCAATAGTCAAATTGGAAGTCATTACTAGTCATTAGGGAATTCTTACTGGGGGTTTCTTATTATTGTTGGTTAAAACTCATTTGTCTTGTTGCCTAAGGATTTATCTTAGTTTTGTTAAATCTAATTATTTTTCATTGGGATAATTAGTTAATTTAAAACCTCAAATTCAAATAAACCAATATCTAAGATTAGTCAGAATTGAGTTAAATATCACTAGTGTCTTGTGGGTTCGATTTTTGGACTTCTTTAGGCTTTGCTACTTTCGATATCTACACTTACCTGTCTTGTGGTATAGCATTAGGAGAGACTAGGTTTAACTAGTGTCTAGAATTAGGTTAAATTTATTACACCATGTTTAGCACATCAATTAAAATGGTTTCCACGGGATGGTCGTTAGTATGGATTATATGGAATGGGAGTTGGAAGTTTGTCCAACTGTGTCGCGCGGCTAACATACAAGTCGACGTCATTAAAAACCGGCTTTGATGCTTGAAGTGATAGTATCACAAGGTCTTTGGTTTTGGCATGCAATCTTTGGTGTGGTCGCTTCAAATAAGGATATAAATATTGTCATCAATCAGCCGTTTTCAACGATACATAAACAAGGTTAGATCACTTCATTTTTTGTAAACCATGTTGAGTACAAATACAAGTATTATCAGTCACATTGAATTTACGCAGGATATTTTGTGATTGTAAAACAGTTTACATAAGATACAACATTAGATGATAAGAAAACAAAGTTTAAACAAAACTTAAATGGCGACAAGAAAAGACGTTGAACACTTTTGGTGTTTTGAAGAAACGATGGAACATTGTGCTCATCCCGTGTAGGTTTATGGAAAATATAGAATTAGAAATATGATCTACGCGTGCATTATTTCACACAATATAATTTTGGAGGATGACAGACACGCAATTTGCCAAAACAACAAAGAGGATACGCAACCAAATATTGTAGACGCCGGTGAAGAAGCGGGACGAGTAAACCGACTCGCAATTTTAACAAACAGACGCATAACAACCTTCAAGCATATTTGGTTGAACATATTTGGCGTATTGAACGGAAGAATGACGATGATGATAATTAGACTATGTAATTCGAATTTCTTTTGATTTATGTATTTTTTTTCTAAAATTTATGTGATTAATTATTTCTTAAAAAAGTGTCATTGTCTTTTTTATTAGAATTAATAGAAATGTTTTTATTTAATTAATTGTTTTGTCATAAAAATTTATATGCATTAAGGAAATTATTTAATTAGAAAAATACATAGTTTTGCTCTTGCCATTGACCACCACTTTTGACATGGAGAGCAAAGCCTATATGGCCTACGTGGCAGGGTGGGGCTTTGCTCTTACCCTCAGGACTCCTTGTAGTTTAATAAATAGTCGAAGGATGTGAGATAAGTCATGGCACGAGTAGATGGGTCTTCAACACTTGAAAGTATTAAGAACAGTTAAAGCCATGAATATACAAAGGAAGTAAATAGCTAGTGGGACCTACAACCATATCATTAACTATTGGCGAATATAGTTTGTACCCAAGCCAAAAAAAGGTAACGTTTAAGGCATGTACCAATAACGGCCCAAAAATAAGTACATATCAGTTACATCATAAAGGTAAAGTTAACTATTGTGACAAAGGGCATTTATGATGTGTGACACTATCACACCAAGAATAATAAGACGTCTTACTTAAACATGTTTAGACCCAACATGTTTCCAATAATAGAACCTTAGTTCAAATCCTAAAGTCATCCACATTATAATACCACCCTTTTCCTAAGGTAAAGCAATCACTTTCTCTACTCACTCTCTCATTAATTACTCCATCTTTCACTCTCTACAAACACGTATTCTCACACAAGAGGGTGGTCATGGTAAAAAAAAAAACTACGGGGCCAATTCTTAACGCGACAGGCAAAAAAGTTTTGGTCGACTAACACGTCCCATTAAAAAAAAGGGTTGTGCTTGGGTTGACCCATTAACCCATTTAATTATTTAGGAAAAAAAACCTTCTATAATTTTATTTTTATTTTTATGTTTATTTTTCCATTTTCCATTTTTACATGGTTGATGTGCTTACAATTATACATGAATTTCACATCATTTTCATCTTTTTTTATAGGTTCCTTTAAGATTATAGTAGATTACCTTTAAATAATTTACTCAAATAATTTACTTCCAACTTTAAGGAGCAATTTGCGTCTGGATTACCTAAAAGCGCATAAAAAATTGAAGAAAATTTGGTCACAAAAAGCATAGGCACAGAGGCATGTTAAAGACAAGCTTAAGCGGTCCCCCTATGCCCTCGTGTGCGAACTGCTTAGCACGCCTGTGCCTCCCTCACCATGCCCCCATGCCGGCCAGATCTGAAAAATATGGTTCCGACCAAGTTAGTGGAAGCAAAGGACAGACTCTCCCGAGGGCGCAGTCTGCAAGCCTGTGACTGGCAGATTTATGCTAGGATTAAAAGAACTAATAAAAGAGACTGGCGTGTTGGAATAGCTGACTATTGATAGAATAACTGTAGTCACAACTCTGGTACAACTCAACCAAAATGAAGTCGCAGAACTGACAAGGGTGGTGGATGGCCTCGCCAATACGGCGGCCACCCTTTGCAATGTCCCAAATGGCATGGTTGCACCAAGAGACCCCAACCATCTGCTCCCTCATGAGATGATGATGGGGAGGTGGAAGAGTGTCTAGGTTAGGACTACGGAGCTTTAGCGTAACAGGCTTGCCTGATTCACCTTTGGTACCCTCATTTTGATAATAACTAACCTTAGTACTTTAAGATCTTGGTAGCTGGGCTTTGACCCACAGATTAGGACATGCTAACATTGTATTTGTAATTCAATAACTATCTACAACTTTTGGTTAATAATAGTTATTGTGAGCACTTTTGAGTTATGCTTGTTTGTCATTCCTAGTTACCTTATCTAGGTTTTGGTCTGTCCTCCACAATTTTGACCCTTTAACCAGGGGCGGACCTATATAGTAAAATACGGGTTCCTGGGAACCCATTGAGTTTGGAGTTTTTAATAGAATTACACATAAAAAAATCTAAAGTAAACCCATAAAAGAATCCGAAGTGAACCCATGCAAAATGAAGAGTGGCTCCGCTGGTTAAGACACTTGATTTTAAACAACTGCATAACGGTTCAAGTCTCCTGTATCACACTTTTTGTAATATCTTTTTTTAACCAAAACTCACGCACATGGATGTAATGAGATTTCTACCTATCTAGTGACAAAGTAACCAAAAACAAAGAGCCAACAAAACAAAACATGCAGTGTCAAAGACAGAGACACCAATACACATCTAAATTTCAATTTACTATATATGTTGATGAAGATCTACATAACAGATTGTTTTGTTGAAGCTTAGTATTTATGCAATAACATTGATTGAGCTCTAGGGGAGTCAGTTTTAGAGGGCTTCATTATTTGTGAAATTGAAATATTTTTTCAAAACTTGAACTTGATTTCAAAAAAGAATGAATACACATTAACACTATATTTTGCACTATTTGTAATCAATAATGGTCCTCAACCTGGACATTAACATATGTAATTTTTATGTTTTTTTTTATTTTTATTTTATTTTATTGGAGTTGCAATTGTGTGTTGCATCATATTGTGGTTTAACTAGTGGAATATATTGTAGCTAAAAAAGAAATTACTTTAATTGTGATTTAACTAGTGGAATATATTGTAGCTAAAAAAGAAATTACTTTAATTTAATCATTCCTAAAAATAACCTATTAAACTTAGTTATTTAGATCATTGTCTATGCCTTATAATACAGATGTGGGCTTTGAAGAGTAAAACCATTAAGTGCATATATCTTAAAGATGTGACAGAAGCTTTAGATTACTGTAACAAAATTGTAATGGATATGTCTTTCTTTCTATCTTACTACGATTTAGCGTAATTTTTCGCGACTAGCCGGTTTAGATATGACCCCAATTTCCCCTCACAAAAGTTTTAACGTTTGGTTGTAAGAAATTTATCCTGGCCCGACCCGACCGAAAATTTTAACGTTTGGTTGTGAAAAATTTGACCACCGAAAAAAAGGTGAACCCATTAGAAACAAAATCCTGGATCCGCCACTGCCTTTAACTCAATTAAACACCCATGTGTATTTTGATGTGTTGACCTTAGACCAAAACCTCAATCTCAGATATTATATTTCGGTGATTCTTGTATAAGTGGATGTTTTACTTCGTATCTTGGATGGGCATTCGCGTTTTAGGCGGTTGTGGGTAGGTATCGACCATACCCTTTCAGTACGACGTCAATAAGGCGGTTGTGGGTATCAACCATACGCTTTCAATACGACGTCAATTAGGCGGTTGTGGGTATAGACCATATGCTTACATATTGTTTTCATTTTGCATGCATTTGGAAAACAGAGAGAAATGTGAAATTCAAGTGTGGGGAGGGAAGGGATATGAACTTTTTTTTCTTGTCAACCAAGTCTTACACAAAACTCATTTAAATTTAATTTTTAGCACTCTGATTTTTTTTCTTCAAAAATAATTAGAAAAAAAAATTTTAAATCCAGAAGTAGTTAATAACATTTGTCAAATATTGTTTTTGAAACCTCGTGTCATGGATGTGCTTTTCGGGCGACATGAGTAAAGCACCATTCAGAAGTAAATAATAAAATAAAGTCGAGGCGTGGAATAGTATCGATTTTATATACAACCTTATACCTGACTTATTCTTGCCTGATTCTAGTGAGCTTTTGAGAGTTATTGAGCATCCTACAAAAATATACAATTTTACATGTTGTTCGTCCATTTGAAACTTGTGTGATTGCCAATATTGTTTGAATATTACAACTTGACAAGGTTATACATTCCCGAACCATGAACAAAGGTACGTGCCTTTATGTAATTGAGTCAAATTAGGGTTTTCACCGATTGATTAGCCTTTTTTTTTCTTTTTCCTACCCAAAATAACCCCTAGTTAGCCCCCATTGAGCATATCCCTTTAGTTTCCTTTTCTCGCATCTTGATGCAACCTTCACCCACGTGACCATCTAACCTTTTACATTTTACGCTCATTTTAGCGCAGTTGGCTTTTGGTCAAAAACACCCGCATTAGTGACCTTTTGATTTTGCACTTTTATGGTTTGTACCTAAACACATGTGGATGTGTGCGAATGTGTATGTTATTTTAGAACAAGTTTTAAAATATATGGAATTACTTAAGAACTAAAGCATGTGGATGTATGCGAATGTGTATGTTATTTTTAATACCCGATAGAACTGTTATAAAGTATATTTTTATGTTTACTTTATAATTGTTATATTTAAGTTTTCCAAAAATGCTTATTATAAAGCAAATAATTTATACTTGAGTGAATTTATGTTATTTTAATTATTTTTACAAATTACAAACCTAAAATTATTTTTTATGTAAAATAAAAAAAAAAACTTATTTTCTTAAAACCGGGTATTAATATCCGGACCCATACCAGGTTATATCTGAACATGATCATACACTACGCAGGTACATAAGGTATGGTTTTTTCCTCAATACATGTACTAGAACCCTACCTGGTTTCTTTCAATAATCAATTTTTCGATATCCAATCATACTTGAAACTGGTTCCATATTAAGAAGTAAGAACCAATGTAGTGTTTGGTATGCAGGAATGAGAGGCGGAATGGAATGGGTCATTACTAGGAAATGAAGAAAAGGATGTTTGGTTGGCCAATGGAATGGAATCACCCATTCCAAATATCATTTCATTCCCTCAAAATCATTCATTCCACCCCCTATGTTTTTTTTTTCATTCCATCCCCTCTTGCATCTTTTACTAACAACACCATAACCCACCACCTTCGCCACCACCCACTACCACCACCCGCAACCCGTCATCTCGACAGCAACCGTCGCCGCCACCCACCCACCACCGTCGCCACCAACCACCACTCCGCTAATGCAGCTCGTCTCCACCACCACAGGCCACCGCCACCAACCATCACCGACGGTCGCCCCCCGCCGCCACCACCCACCGCCGTTGCCACCATCACCCACCACCGCCGGCCACCGCAATTTTTACGAAAGTAAAATCACAGGGACTGAAATCGCAATTTTTAAACTGATGGACTGAAATAGTGATTTTTTGACAAACAGCAGGGACGAAAACAGTAATTAACTCTATTTTAAACTTAAGAAACGCTTTGTGTGTTAGAGTTTGATTTGCTAAAAAAAATTATAATGGTTGCGATTTGCTATACTGGAATTATTGATCAGACACTTCAATAGCTGTTTAGAGGATTTTGGGTAATAGTGAAACTGCTACAAAGCAAGATGAATACACACTATATGGTTATCAAACAACTTAGGGTGCTCAAAGTAGTAGAGAAGGAGCTTTTGGAAAGTGTCAAAACCTTTGATTGTTCTGGAATCTGCATAAATCGTAAGTATGATAACAAGTATGGATTTAAAGATATTTGTTGTTCTACCCACCGCTTTGCAAGTGTCAACCAATTTTGGTCACTGATTACCGGTTCTGGGAACTCTGCAAATTGCTTCATTTTTGTTTTGGATAATCATGCCAGGGCCGTCAAAAAGCTTACAAGCTCATGGCTTGGAGCTTGTTTATGTTTTGCATGGAAAAAGCTTGCTCGATAGGGTTATATGGTGTGATTTGAAACCGATTCAGTCGGCTTGGTGGTATCTGAGGGGATGTATAATTTTTTTATAATTTATTACAAAAACTAATATTTTTTTACATGTATGTTGGAGTGTAATTTGATAGCTATAATATGAATGAATGTTGATTAAAATGCTAATGAACTAATAGATAGATATTTGTAACTTATTTTGTGTTTAACTTGATTTTGGTTTTTAATGTATTAGATTGAACTTTCTTTGGATGTATTTTAACCATTGAATCATATTTTGGACTACTAATTTTTTGATAGCCTATATTAATTTTTTCTCTTTATTATTGAGCCAAACATAGTCGAGTTGAGCAAGCATGGTTTAAAGCTAAGCCTTAGTTTAGATTTTCAGCTTGATTTCAGATTCAAGCTGAGCTAAGCCTCCTAGTTTAGGTTGTAAATGAAACGTTCATTTCTTAAGAAAATAATGTGTGCATGAATTGTTCATCAAAGTCATTGAATGTTAAAGATTTTTTGTTCTTGTTTATTCATTAAGGAAATGAATGTGTTCGTTTGTGTTTGGATTGTTGACCTTAGGTACCTGACAAAAGCGAATGCAAGCAACTCAACCTTATCAATGTTTTAAATACCGATAAATACCGACCGGTTATACTGGTATTACCGCTTCCAAATGTAAATCCGGTACGAAACACCTTGGTAAATAAGTGAAACGGCATAAGGTTTGTACCAGCGGTAAAATCCGTATACCGGTTTGAAATGTAATACCAGTACCGACCCGGGGTTATTTTAGTTTTGGTTGTTACTTATTTTTATTATATATGTTACTTAGCGTACGTAATTTTTATATATTATGATTATTCGTAACTAAAACTTCTTATTTAATATTGTATGTGACGAAAATAGTGTCCTTTAGTTGATGAGGATGACGATAATAGTAAATTCCATCTTTTATGCGATCGTGAACTTGATGTATTCAACACTCAAATGGCTTAATTATACACTTCCATTGTAAAGAGTTTGTTAGAAAATTGAATGATTTTTATCTTTGGGATTATTTTTTATTATGATTTAACATCTGGATTATCTTTTAATATGTAATCGTGCATTTTTGGATTAACTTTTGAGTTGATGTTGTAATTTATAGTTAACTAGTCAACCCAGTTGAACCGCTTGGTACAACCTTGTTTAACCGGTTGAACCATTTTTTAGCCTAATCTGGTTTGATTTAAAAATCGGTTTTTAATACATTGCTTCATGTAACACAAACAAGCGTATATGAATAGAAACACACGGTAACATATATTAATTTAGAATAAAATTAGTATTTTAATCATATATTTTACATAGATCAGCCCAACATATACTAATCAATATTCCAAACATACTTGACATAATCTTGATCACAAATTATCATAACAAAAGAAATCCAAATTACCATATTAAACTTGAAGGAGCAGCCGATGTAGGAGAAGGTGGTGATGCTTCTTCTTCCTTTAAAGCCAACTGGACATAAGAAAGACTTGGACTACAATTGGCCGAATAGACTTAAGGTGGCCAACATGAAAACATAAGGACTTGGACTATTAAGGCAAGTGGGCAATACAATGAAAGTTGTGTTGCCGTGATCCCCAATTTAAACGACTTCTCCTTCCACTGAGCAGGAGCATAGTTTTCTCTCCTACTCTGAAGGAGCAGCCGATGTAGGAGAAGAAGGAGGTGATGCTTCTTCTTCGTTTAAAGCCAACAGGACATAAGAAAGACTTGGACTACAATTGGCCCAATAGACTTAAGGTGGCCAACATGAAAACATAAAGACTTGGACTATAATAGGCCCATAGGCTTAAGGAGGCCCACATGAATGTTTTAGTCAAAAATCAATTTAAAGATAATGTAACCAAATCTGATTTTGTGAGGTAGTGTGCTTGAATATTGAACTATTGTGTGATCGAAAAATGAAATGTAAATGAAGATGGACACGATGATTTATACGAGAAAAAAATCCATGATATATAGAAGATCTCCGACATAAAAATCTCGGGTGATGAAAACTACCGATCACCAACTCTATTAAACAAGTAATCAACAATCTAATACAACTTCGGATGATATTGAGCTTATTACAAGTGAATTCTAGCATGTGTGTGTTCGAGAGCTGTTTCGAGAGTGATCAAGTGTGCAAAAGAAAGGTGTGTCTAATTAAGCTCAGTATCCCTTGATATATTTAGTAAAATATCTAATAACTAACTAAACGAAAAATATGCAAGTCTCCCATGTTCGTCCATAACGGCTACTCTCCATTAAGCACGTGGTCTTTATGAAGCATATTCAGCGAGATTCCAGCATAGACTAAGTCCACGTCGCCCATTACCTGCGTATAAACATTTGAATCATAAAGAGCAATTGTTAGACAACATAAGTAATAATAAGGATCCTTGATCCTCAGACTTCCTGCACCATCTGCTAAGGATAAGTGATATAGGCCAGGTCTCAGGATACATGATCCAGACTTAGTAAACTTAGCCCCTAACAATTGCCCCCATATATGGCAGATAAAATATGAATCAATTCTGTTATATTTCCTTTAGATGCAGACGAGCAGTTGCAAGTGTTAACAAGCCGTTGCGAGTCTGACGTCATTGATGGGATAGACTACAACCATCATCACACTATATAGGATAGAGATAAGATTGAGAATTTATTTACAGATCAACAAATCGTCTTATATATCTCCATTCTGGAAACAAATCAGGCATTCTTCTCCTCTCTTCCTCTTCATCTTCTTAACTCTTCATCTCCTCCGATTATGGCTAAGATGGTTACCAGATCCTCCCCAGGAAAAAGTCAGGATAATGATGACATACCCCAAAGCCAAAACCTTTCTTCAAACCCTTCTTCAGAACTTTGCAAGTTCACTGATCATGAAATCGACAGTGTATATACTTGCTTTCCCCGAATATTGTCTTTCGTCCATATGATTCGACGATGAAGAGCGACGCTATCTCATCCACTTGGGTATGTTTCCCTACGTTACCTTTCCTTCTTGGCTACTCCTATCCCTTCCCTGATTTCACTCAAGGGTTCTTCACCCTCACCGGCATAAGCTACATTTAGGCTATGCCAATGCTTTGGAGGGTGTTGTATACCATTGAGCAGATCATTAGCACTGAAAGAATCCATTTTACCCTGTCTGAACTTTCCTATCTCTACAGTCTTATCAACCATGGATCCCATCGCTTCTTGTTGTAGACTAAACCTCAACCACTCCCCCTCCATCCTCAAGACCATTCAAAATGGTTCCACATGGAAGAATCAATTCTTGTTTATGCGAAGGGACTCTATTCCTTAAGGGGATAGACTGCCCAAAAAGTGGATCTTGAAGGGTAGGATATTGGATCCTTAGATAACCAATGTAGAAATTATTGTTGCTTTCTTTGACTTATTTCTTCTTTGTTTGCATGCAATGACCCATTTCGTCTGCCTTGCTGAGCAACCTGGTTCTGACGTGAGAATTAAAGCATTCTGGACTATCGCCTCAACAATCAGGACTTTCAAGCCAAGGATAAAGGATCTAGAAGCAGTAATAAGACACAGTAAGAGAACTTAGGATTCGAGAACCAAGTTAATTAGACAACTTACAGGAACGGCTCCTGAGATAAGGCTGGTAGAGGGCTAGAGAGTCTTCAAGTGCTTAGACAATGAACCCTTAGTGGCTGCAGGAGGAGCTTCAAACACGGCTCGAGAAGCAGGGGGAGGCTTCTGATGACCAGCGCTACGTAACCTGGAACGAATGTTCCAGGCCTCTGGCATAACCTTGCTGGGTTCCCTTCCCAAGTCAAGTTCCGTTTGCGAGCCAACCTAGTCTCCAAATCCTCATCCCCACTACTCACATTCTCGATTTGGGGAGAATTGTGAGAATCCTCAGACTTTTAAGGAGAAGGAGTTCCCTCCTCCACAACCACTGCAACGTCAGAGCCCTCCACCACCGGGGCACTCCCCCCAAGAACATCACCCATAGTTTAATTCTTAACACCATCAACCACAAAGGTCACACCCTTCGTATCCGCTTGCATCAAACTCCAAAATGTCATATCTACAAAGAAAAAACACATACATAAAGCAAGCACCAAAAGAACAAAACGGACGATCTAAAAGAAAACACGTACCATGATTATCGGCAAAGGCTCATGGGCGAACAGGGTAAAAAGGGCTTAAACCCCCCATCGCCAAGATCCCCTCCGGGAAGTTGTAAGCTCGAGTAGGGTGTTCACACATCTTTTTCCATAAGGCACTCTCGGCAGCATTTAGGGAGGGAACTTCATCCTCAATAGAGGCCTTCAAATTCCCGATCGAGAGCGGTTCAGACAAGAACGAGGAAGAAACAAAGATAAACCGATTTTTCCATTCATTAGGATAAGTGGATGTGGGCATAAAGGAGTAGCAAGGAGACATGATACGCTCTTTTCGTTTCTCAAACGTAAACCAGTCGCCGTCGGAGCGAAGACGTTAAAATCGCCGGAACAGTGGTATCGTTGGTTCACCGGCAAAAGCGGCACAAGTGAGTTCAAAGTAGACAACCCTTAAAAGAGCAAGAGGATGCAGTTGAGAGAAATGAATACCGTAATGAATAAAGAAGTCCATCTTAAAGGGCGATAAAGGACACCGGACTCCACAAAAAGAAAAGGAGAGAGTATAGATCACCATTTTTCCGACGAGCATGTCACCGAATCATCCGGACCAGGAAGAGTCGGAGAAAGGTGAGGGGGAATCTGGTATGAAGCAACGAACGAGTCTAACTCATCTGGCGTAATGATTAATCAGATCGAAGCCTTGTCTCTACAACTCATTATATGGGTAATTAAGAAATCCAGGAGGATAAGGAAGTAAGAGAACCAGAGAGAGAACGAAAAGAAATGGGGAGAAAGTATAATGGAGAAGAGGAGGAGTTAAGGAGAAGTTTTAATAACTTCTCAAAGTGGGCGGTAACCGTCCCATCGTTAATTCAAAAGAAGGTCAAGATTTAAAGCACGTGGGATAGATGGCCTCTCATTAACCGTTGATCTCATAGCCTGGATAGGTGTAGACAACGATCAAGTGTCACACCCCAACCGATGGCGGAAACATCAAGGCGGGACGAAAGAGATTGGTCATTGCTCATAATGCTAATTGCGACAATATTTAATTAAACCGGATTTCATTTCATAATTAAAATTTGTCGAGTACAATACATGGAAATTTCAAATACAACAATAATCATGGCAAAATTTGATACAACATTTATAAACCTAAACGTCTACGTGTGTATCTAGTCATCAACGCTACTCCAATTTCATAGCATCATCTTCATCAACCTGTAACATGTTTTAAAATAGAGTTCAATGCAAAAGAAAAGGCGAGTACACAAGTTTGGTGATACATAGCATAAGTATAAAAGGTATAACTCGAATCCACATGTTAATCGTTATGTAAGGTAAATGCTAATCATGCAACACTAGATCAAACCCCGAGTTTCCACAAGTATAAACGAGCTTCCCCCGTTGCAAAAGCAACGAGACTAAAATGAGTATGAGAATCTTAACATAACCCCGACGGGTGGTGTGCTACTCCTATAGCGCTATATATGTCAAGTTGGGCTCGCTAAGTTAATGATCGAGCATGTAGAATTCTAGCATGTATATAAGCATAACAAGCATCGTGTATCAAGGATTGAGCATGTAAAAGCATGAATTTGTGATAAGTGTATTTTGATAAGTAAACATGTTACAACCCAAAAGTGAGAAAATGGTAAACGGGTCGAGTGTACTCACGGTTTTGCTTAAAGTGTTCCACTTAGAGAAATCCGCGAGCTTGTTTGTAGATTAGGGTTTGGCACCTTTTCCTTCTACAAGAAGAACATAGGTATGAGTAATGAGTTTTAACGGAAGATTCGGATTATCGAGCATGATCACGGAATAAAGAATAATATAGTATTAGGAGATAAAAAATAGTCACTAAGGTATAGGACTCGTTTTTGACACTATGATAACCCATACGGGTTTGATGTGTTTTCATAGGTTCGGGACCTATTAGAATCGTAACGAGGAACTACACACTTTAGTGATAAACTTATTAACTTGATAGGTGATTATATAGTCATTATCAAGGGTTCGGTTTCTAGGATTTTATTATAGTCCTTAGTTATATATGTACATAATATTAAGCTAACTAACAATAATATCATATAAGTCAGGGAGTGTCACACCCCAACCGATGGCGGAAACATCGAGGCGGGACGAAAGAGATTGCTCATTGCTCATAATACTAATTGCGACAATATTTAATTAAACCGGATTTCATTTCATAAGTAAAATATTCGAGTACAATACATGGAAATTCAAATACAACAATAATCAAGGCAAAATTTGATACAACAATAATAAACCTAACGTCTATGTGTGTATCTAGTCATCAACACTAATCCAATTTCATGGCATCATCTTCATCAACCTGTAACATGTTTTAAAATAGAGTTCAATGCAAAAGCAAAGGCGAGTACACAAGTTTGGTGAATACATAGCATAGGTATAAAATGTATAACTCGAATCCACATGGTAATTGTAAGCAAAGACTATACTAATCATGCACTACTAGATCAAACCCGAGTTTCCACAAAAGTTTACAAGATCGAGTTTCCCTCGTCGCAAAAGCGACAAGGCTAAAATGAGTATGATAATCTTAACATAACCCCGACGGGTGGAGTGCTACTCCTATAGCGCTATATATGTCAAGTTGGGCTAGTTAAGTTAATGATCAAGCATGTATAATTTTAGCATGTATCTAAGCATAACATGCATCATGTATTAAGGATTGAGTATGTAAAAGCATGAATTTGTGATATGTGTATTTTGATAATTAAACATGTTACAACCCAAAAGTGAGAAAGCGGTAAATGGGTTGAGTGTACTCACGGTTTTGCTAAAGTGTTCCACTTAGAGAAATCCCGCGAGCTCGTTGTGATTAGGGTTTGGCACCTTGTCCTTCTACAAGAAAACACATGTACGAGTATGAGTTTTAATGGAAGATTCGGATTATCGAGCATGATTACGGAATAAAGAATAATAAAGTATTAAGATATATAAAAATAGTCACTAGGTATATCACTCGTTTTTGACACTATGATAACCCATATGGGTTTGATGTGATTTCATAGGTTCGGACCTATAGAATCGTAATGAGGAACTACACACTTTAGTGATAAAACTTATTAACTTAATAGGTGATTATGTATTCATTACCAAAGTTTTGGTTTGATATATTATA
The DNA here is from genome assembly GCA_947069175.1 of Scalesia atractyloides. Classification (NCBI taxonomy): domain Eukaryota; kingdom Viridiplantae; phylum Streptophyta; class Magnoliopsida; order Asterales; family Asteraceae; genus Scalesia; species Scalesia atractyloides. Next base: position 23,304,984 of record CAMTDV010000006.1, read on the forward strand.
AAGTCCATAGATTTATATATAGTTATATAGTCATGTAGGAGGTGGGAGGATGAACCATCCACTTTGGAACCTCTTGGTGTCATGTAAGTCAAGTAGGAGGTGGGAGGATTAACCATCCACTTTGGAACCTCGATTGGATTCACCACTACACAAGTGTCATAGACACAAGGAGGTTTATGAACATAGAATTACATAAACTACATAAAATAAAGAATTCTTCACTAAAGCTTCACATCAACCGAGTAAGCAAACTAGGGTCGTGCATCCCGTAGATCCTTCGTCGGGGACTTGGCGTAGCCTTGTTACTCTATAAAGGTCGAATAGGCCTTAGTGGTATTGGAAATCATCAAGTGTTGTGTGGACTTTTATGTAAGATAGCCCAAGCTAACCTTGTAGTCTCACTAACATCAAGTTCAAGACTTGGCAACACTTGTGAGCTAAAAGCTCTTTGAAAACAGAAATTTTAGGGTGTTAGAACAGCCCTTAGTTCATATAAACAAGCTTGGTTAGGCTTCCTTAATCATAAGTGTGATTAGGAGCACAAGAACTCAAGTTTGTTGAAGGTAAAACAAAAGTTTTAAAAATATTTGTTCAAAACAGAAAGTTTGGAGCCCTTTTCGGGGAACTTCCAGGTCTGGATTCTCCAAGGAGAGACCATGGAATCATACCCAAGGTTAATCCAAGTAAGTAGGAAAAAGAATTAAGTAAATTGGCCAAGAAATGAGTGAGTTATGCTCACTTTTGTAAGAGGTGCTGAATCTGCTCGAACTCTTGATTTCAGCCGCGATTTAGAGTGTTTGAGAGTGAATGGGGAGTGCTTAGAAAGTGAAAAATGCTTGGAGGATGATTGGGTTATGTAGGGGATGGATTAGGGTTTCATTGGGTTGGGCTTTGGGAGTGTTTAGTTTACATTAAGGCTTGAAACAAACCCAAACACACCCTTAAAAGTGGGCTGCCATTTTTTTTTTGCTAATTCAAGGTTATTAATTGGTTAATTTGTTACCTTTTAATGGGTTATGAACTTGTAATAAGGTGTGGCATGATATTCCTAATGTTTAGTTATTATAACCTAAGGTTTGATAAGCAAAAATAACATGTTTGGAAAAGATTAATCTAGACTAACACTTAACAAGTTTATAACACATAACGAAGTATCAAATAAGTGTAACTCCCGCGATTGAATGATTATAATTTCTGCGATTGAATAACCAAGTATCTTGTATGAGTGAAATGCTTTAAGAATTACGATTACACGAGAACTGTTTACGAGTTAATTATGATACGAAGTATGTTAATAAACTTGTGTATGAATCGATGTATAAACATGTATAAGTAATGTATATTCGACATAAAAATTAATTTCATTATGATCAAAGTCTCGAATTTACAAGATTCAAGATGAGATACGATTACAAAGGAAAGAGTTTCTGAAAATAGAAGTATGATACAATCTTTCTAAAAACAGAAAGCTGCGAAAAGCAAGGCGTTACAGTCTCCCCTCCTTTAGGAAATTTCGTCCCGAAATTTAGGAAGATGCAATGAAAAGATGCGGATACTTAGTCTTCATATCACTTTCCAGTTCCCAAGTAAATTCGGTGCCACGTTTACCTTCCCATCGAACCTTGACGCTAGGAATTCGACTGTGCCTTAATTGTTTGGTTCCTCGGTCCATGATTTCGACTGGTTTTTCCACGAAGTGCAATTTCTTGTTGATTTGAAGATCTTTGAGTGGAACTTGAAGTCCTTCTTCAGCTAGGCATTTCTTGAGATTTGAAACATGGAAGACAGGATGAAGGTTCTTGAGTTCTTGAGGTAGATCCAGTTGATACGCGACCTTGCCAATCCTTTCGATAATCTTGAAAGGACCTACGTAGCGAGGAGCGAGTTTCCCTTTTTTACCAAATCGAACAACACCCTTCCAAGGGGATACCTTGAGAAGTACGTTATCACCTATGTTGAATTCCAGAGGCTTGCGTGTTTTGTCAGCATAACTCTTTTGTCGGCTTCGAGCTTTGAGAAGATTATCACGAATTTGTAGGATCTTGTCCGTTGTCTCTTTATCAATTCGGGACCGGTGATCTGAACATCTCCAATCTCGTGCCAACAAATAGGCGAAAGGCACTTACGACCATACAATGCTTCAAATGGAGCCATTTGAATACTGGCGTGATAACTATTATTGTACGAGGATTCTACCAAAGGTAAATGCGAATCCCAATACCGCCTAAATCGATTACGCAAGAACGAAGCATATCCTCCAAAGTTTGGATTGTACGCTCGGTTTGACCATCAGCCTAAGGATGAAAAGCAGTGTTGAGGTTAAGACGAGTGCCAAGGGCGGATTGAAACGTTTGCCAAAGGCGAGAGGTGAAACGAGTGTCGCGATCAGAGATAATATCGAGTGGAGTACCATGACGACTGATGACTTCATCCGTGTAGATACGAGCCAATTTCTCGACTTTGAAATCTTCACGAATGGTGAGAAAGTGAGCGGATTTGGTCAACCGGTTAATGATAACCCAAATGTTGTCATAACCAGACGAAGTACGAGCTAATTTGGTGATAAAATCCATGGCAATGCTCTCCCATTTCTAGACAGGGACTTCTGGTTGTTCGAGCAAACTAGAGGGACGTTGATGTTTGGCCTTGACTTTGGAACACGTAAGACACTTTGAGACATAAAGGGCAATATCTTTCTTCATCCCAGGCCACCAATAATATGTTCAAAGATCATGATACATCTTGTCAATGCCAGGATGAATGGAGTATCGGGATTTGTGGCTTCATCCATCAAGGTGTTTGAAGGTTGAGACGATCGGGAATCCAAATGCGACCATGGTAGTAAAGGATACCATTGGGCTTAGCTTCGAGTGGGTTTGCGACTCCACAATTCAATTCATTATCGAGGTTACCCTCGTTAATAACGACAAACTGTACTTGGTGAATTAACTTATTGAGTTTTCCCACGATTTGGTAGCAATGAACACTCTTAACATGAGTCTTATGACTGAGTGCATCGGCCACAACATTCGCTTTACCAGGGTGGTAGCGAATATCGCAGTCGTAGTCATTTAACAATTCTACCCAACGACGTTGACGTATGTTGAGTTCCTTTTGATTAAATATATGTTGGAGGCTCTTGTGGTCGGTGAAGACCGTACACTTTGTACCATAAAGGTAGTGTCACCAAATCTTTAATGCAGAAAAAACTGCACCAAGTTCAAGGCCGTGTGTAGTATAGTTTTTCTCATGAATTTTAAGTTATCTCAACGCGTAGGCAATGACCTTGTCCCGTTGCATAAGAACGCAACCAAGACCTTGGTTTGAAGCATCGCAATACACGACGAAATCGTCGTTTCCATCGGGGAGTGTAAGGATAGGAGCATTACAAAGCAAGTCCTTGAGGGTTTGAAAATACTCATCTTGTTTGGGACCCCTAACAAAAGGTTTATCTTTTTGGGTCAAAGACGTTAAAGGAACAATTTTGGAAAAGTTCGAGATGAAGCGACGATAATAACCAGCTAAGCCAAGAAACGAACGAATTTCAGAAGGCGATTTAGGTGCAATCCAATTCTGCACAGCTTCTATCTTTGCGGGGTCAACATGTATACTGAGTTCATTGACGGTGTGACCAAGCAACTGAACCTCTTTTAGCCAAAATTCACAATTGGAGAATTTGGCGTAAAGACTTCGGTACGCAAAAGCTGAAGGATAAGTTGCAAATGTGGCCCATGTTCTTCTTTCGTCTTGGAGTAGATGAGAATATCATCAATGAATACGATTACGAAGCGATCGAGAAAAGGCTTACACACGCGGTTCATGAGATCCATGAACACTGTAGGCGCGTTAGTCAAACCAAAAGGCATGACCACGAACTCGTAGTGCTCATAACGTGTGCGGAATGCAGTTTTAGGTACATCTTCTTCGAGAACTCGAAGTTGATGATAGCCGAACGAAGGTCGATTTTTGAAAAACAAGTTGCACCTTGAAGTTGATCAAAGAGGTCGTCGATACGAGGAAATGGATATCGGTTTTTACTGTAAGTTTGTTGAGTTCGCGATAGTCAATACACATCTGAAAGGATCCATCTTTCTTCTTGACGAATAGAACGGGAGCCCCCAAGGAGAAGTACTAGGGCGTATAAATCCTTTATCAAGAAGCTCTTGAAGTTGGCTTGATTGCTCTTGCATTTTCGAGGGTGCTAAATGATAAGGAGACTTCGCAACAGGAGTTGCGCCAGGGATGAGGTCAATACAAAAACCAACAGATCGAGGAGGCAGAGGACCAGGAAGATCCTCAGGAAAAACATCGGTAAATTGACAAACGATGGGGGACATCACTTATGCTTGGGCCTTTGTCTTTCTTCTCCACAACGTGGGCAAGAAAGGCAAAGTACTCCTTACGTAAGTACTTGTTCGCTTGGATACATGACATTAGCAAAAGACCTTTGGAAGGTTTCTCACCATAGACGTGTAATGAATCATTGTTAGGAAGGGGAAGGGGAAGGTGAATGAACTTTTCAGAACAAACAAATTCGGCACGAACTCGCCTAAGCTAATCCACGCTTACTATTATATCGAAGCTTCCCAATTGCATGGGAAAAAGGTCAATAAAAAACGTATGATCATTAAGATCCAAGGAGCAATTAGAAAGGACGGAATCAACGGTGATGGATTTCCCATTAGCGACTTCGACAGTGAAAGGATTAGGCAATTTGGAACGTCCGCACTTAAGTAAAGGTTCAAATTCGACAGACACAAAACTTTTATCGGCACCGGTATCAAATAGACATGAAGCATAAATATAGTTGAAAAGGAACGTATCAGTAATGACGTCATTGGAGTTTTGAGCCTGTGCAGAGGTAAGCATGAAGGCTCTTCCTTTAGCAGACTGAGGCTGTTGCTGCTGTTGAAGTTGAGGCTGCTGGTTGAGTAGAGGACAAACATTGGCGAGATGATTGAGATCGCCACATTTGTAACATGCTCGCACAGGAGCATTCTGACGTTGGGGTTGAGGTTGGTTTGGGTTAGGGTTAGGCATGATGGCTTGATTGTTTTGGGGTTGACGACAATGGCTAGAAAGATGCCCTATCCTGTTACAGTTGGCGCACTTTCGACACGGGGTGGAAGGGAGATGGTGGTAGGTGCAACGAATACACCTAGGCTAAGTGTCGGTGTAGTTTCGTTTGGATGGATCGTTGTTTTGGGTAGTGGAGATGGCATTTAGAGGTGTAGGGGCAGGCGGAGTGACGACCGCGTTGTTTTGAACAAAAGCCTTCCGCTTCTTGTTCCTGTTGTTGTTCTTTTTGGCTAGAGGGGAGGCGATTCAGTAATGGTGGTGGCTTGGTGTGCGTGCTTCGTGGAGACCTTGTCGTAGGCCCCATTACGAATGCAATTGTGGTTCATTTCAATCGTGAGGCTATAAGCATCTTCGAGGGTTTTGGGGCTAGCGGCGGCGACATGGTTTGTTAGTACAGGTGAGAGGCAGCGAATGAGTTTGGCGATATCCTTGGGTATGGTATCCACTTGCCCAGGGCAAATGATACTCAATTGTTTGAAGCGCACGATCAGTTCTTCGGCGTCGCTCCCTTGTTGAGTGAGATTCCAGAATTCGTTTTCGAGTTTCTAGGTCTCGTGAGGAGGACATAACTGATCCTTCATGAGCTACCTTAGCTCTTCCCAAGGTAACGTGTGGGCTACTTCACTGCCACTCGAGGGCTCTCTCATGAAAAACCCCTGTGGCGTTCAAGGTTCGGAGCTCATCAGGGAATCCACTTTGCAAAAAGGTGAGTTCGATCGCGTCGAACTAGTTAATCATGGCAGTAGCGCCATCATTAACAGTGAATTCCATGGGCTTACAAGCCATGAAGTGTTTGAACTGGAACGTTGCTTTGGGAGGGTCCACCTTTGAGTTAACGGAGGACTTGGGGTTTCATGAATGGTTTGGATTTGGCTTATGATGTTTGGGATAATCTTAGCCATCTGTTCGGCCATCTGTTCAGCTACTAACCCTACTAATTCTTGCTTGGAGATAGAGTCTCCTTGGTTGTTTGAACCCCTCTTGGAGCCATTGGATTTCTTGGAAGAACTTGGAGAAGACATCTAGGGTTGAAATAGAAAGGAAAAAGGATGAGACTTGATCATAATGTAAGAAACCAAGTTTTGCATGTATAAGCATGGATAATTCACGTATGTTGCATGTATGTAGCGAGTATTTAACGAGTATTCAACAAGTGTAATCACGTATGGATGCGTATAAAGAGCGTAAAATTAGTTTGTTCTCGAGGATTATGATGTTTTTGATTGAGAGAGGCGTGCGAATTTGTGTAACGGTTCGAAACGAATAAGGTAACAAGTATAAAATCACATAAAAATTGAGATAACATATGGGATTGTTTCGGGTAGAGAAACGTCGACTATACCAAAGTGATTCGTAAGATCTTTCGAGTTAGGGAACATGCTTTAGCCTAATAGGTAAAACGCTCTCGTCGAGAAGTGATTAACGACATTTTACCCTTCCAGTTACTACATGTCCCCAGTCGATCGAAAATTCGAGACTTTGGCGAGATTGAAAATCGAGGAACGGGACTTAACCGACAAGGTGCGGGTTTCACCCCTAACTTAACATATTCGTACCCTAAGTGTGGTTGTTTCTTACTAAACGAGGAGCATATTCCAACTCGTTTGTAAGATCCACTAGAGTATGAAATGGAATTTTCCATCAAGGTGTGGATATCACCCCTAACTTGATGGTATAACTTCGTGAAAAATCGAATACGCGGAATGATGTTCGGCCTTGACTTTGGAACAGGTGAGACACTTTGAGACGTAAAGGGCAATATCTTTCTTCATCCCAGGCCACCAATAAGATGCTCGAAGATCATGATACATCTTGTTGGTGCCAAGATGAATGGAATATCGGGATTTGTGGGCTTCGTCCATCAAGGTGTTTTAAGTTCGAGACGATCAGGAATCCAAATGCGATCATTGTAGTAAAGGATACCATCGGGCTTAGCTTCGAGTAGGTTTTCAACTCCACAATTCAACTCGTTATCGAGGTTACCCTCGTTAACGATGGCAAATTGTGCTTGGTGAATCAACTCGTTGAGTTTTCCCACGATTTGGTAGCAACGAACACTCTTAACATGAGTCTTACGACTGAGTGCATCGGCCACGACATTCACCTTACCAGGGTGGTAGCGAATATCACAGTCGTAGCCGTTCAACAATTCTACCCAACGACGTTGACGCATGTTGAGTTCCTTTTGATCAAAGATATGTTGGAGGCTCTTGTGGTCGGTGAAGACCGTACACTTTGTACCATAAAGGTACAGTCGCCAAATCTTTAATGAAAAAGCAACTGCACCAAGTTGAAGGTCGTACCTAGTATAGTTTTTCTCATGAATTTTGAGTTGTCTCGCCGCGTAAAGAGATAACCTTGTCTCGTTGCATAAGGACCCAGCCAAGACCTTGGTTTGAAGCATCACAATAGACGACGAAATTGTCGTTTCCATCGAGGAGTGTAAGGATAGGAGCATTACAAAGCATGTCCTTGAGGGTTTGAAAAGACTCCTCTTGTTTGGGACCCCAAACAAAAGGTTTATCTTTTTGGGTCAAAGACGTTAAAGGAACAACGATTTTGGAAAGTTCGAGATGAAGCGACGTTAATAACCAGCTAGGCTAAGGAACGAACGAATTTCAGAAGGCGATTTAGGTGCAATCCAATTCTTCACAGCTTATATCTTTGCGGGGTCAACGTGAATACCGAGTTCATTGACGGTGTGACCAAGGAATTGAACCTCTTTTAGCCAAAATTCGCACTTGGAGAATTTGGTGTAAAGACGTTCGGTCCGCAAAAGCTGAAGGATAAGTTGCAAATGTCGCCCGTGTTCTTCTTTCGTCTTGGAGTAGATGAGAATCTCGTCGATGAATACGATTATGAAATGATCGAGGAAAGTTTACACACGCGGTTCATGAGATCCATGAACACCGCAGGCTCATTGGTCAAACCAAAAGGCATGACCACGAACTCGTAGTGTTCATAACGTGTGCGGAAAGCAGTTTTAGTACATCTCCCTCGGAAACTCGATGTTGATGATAGCCAGAACGGAGATCGATTTTCGAGAAACAAGTCGCACCTTGAAGTTGATCCAAAGAGGTCGTCAATGCTGGGAAGAGGATATCGGTTTTTGACTGTAAGTTTATTGAGTCCGCGATAGTCAATACACATCCTAAAAGATCCATCTTTCTTCTTGACGAACAAAATGGGAGCGCCCCACAGAGAAGTACTAGGGCGTATAAAGCCTTTATCAAGAAGCTCTTGAAGCTGGCTCTATAGCTCTTGCATTTCCGAGGGTGCTAAACGGTAGGGAGCCTTCGCAGTAGGAGTTGTGCCAGGGACGAGGTCAATACGGAAGTCAACAGATCGAGGAGGAAAAGGACCAGGAAGATCCTCAGGAAAAACATCGGGGAAATCACAGACAACAGGACTGTCACTTACACTCGGACCCTTGTCTTTCTTTTCCACAACGTGGGCCAAAAAGGCGAAGTATTCCTTGCGCAAGTATTTGTTTTCTTGGATACACGACATAAGTTTGAGAACTTTAGAGGGTTTCTCACCGTAGACATGTAATGAATCATCTTTGGAAGAGGAAGGCAAATGAACTTTTTTGAACAAACAACTTCAGCACGAACTCGCCTAAGCCAACCCATGCCTACTATAATATTGAAGCTTACTAATTGCATGGGAATGAGGTCAATCGAAAACGTATGATCGTTATGATTCAAGGAGCAGTTAGAAAGGACGGAATCAACGGTGATCGATTTCCCGTTAGCGACTTCGACACGAAAGGATTAGGCAATTTGGAGTGTTCGCACTTAAGTGAAGGTTCAAATTCGACAGACACAAAACTTTTATCGGCACCAACATCAAACAAATAAGAAGCATAAATATGGTTGACAAGGAACGTACCAGTGATGACGTCATTGGAGCTTTGGGCTGAGCAAGGTAAGCATGAAAGCTCGTCCTTTAGCAGGCTGAGGCTGCTGTTGCTGTTGAAGTTGAGGCTGCTGGTTGAGTAGAGGACAAACATTGGCGAGATGATTAAGATCGCCACATTTGTAACACGCTCAACAGGAGCATTCTGACGTTGAGGTTGAGGTTGGTTTGGGTTAGGGTTAGGCATGTTGGCTTGATTGTTTTGGGGTTGGCGACAATGGCTAGCTAAATTCCCCATCCTGTTACAGTTGGCGCATTTTCGACACGGGGTGGATGGGAGATGGTAGTAGGTGCACCGTTCACATTTAGGCCAAGTACCAGTGTAGTTCATTTGGGTGGCTCAGTGTTTTGGGTAGTGGAGACGGTGTTTAGTGGTGTAGGAGCAAGCGGAGTAACAACCGCATTATTCTGAACATAAGCCTTCCGTTTCTTGTTCCTGTTGTTTTGTTTCTTGGCCTGAGAGGGGGGTGATTCAGTAGTGGTGGTGGTATCAGCGATGGCTTGGTGTGCATGCTTCGTGGAGACCTTGTCGTAGGCCCCATGGCCAATGTATTTGTGGTTCATTTCAATCGTGATGCTATTTAAACATCTTTGAGGGTTTTGGGGCTAGCGGCGGCGACAAGGCTCATTAGTACAATGAGAGGCAAGGAACGAGTTTGGCGATTGCCTTGGGAATGGTATCCACTTGCCCAGGGCAAAGGATACTCAACTGTTTGAAGTGGAGAAATATCACTAATATTTAATTTTTCGAAAATATAGTTAGGCATTATATTAACACAAAGATCTTTGTCGATGGTGATATTGCTAATAAAGTTATTTGAAAGAAACATCGAACCGGTGTTACGTTAATTTCAAATTGTTCATCTTTTATTAGCGCATTTTGATCATTTGTTAATTTGATACTAACTATTTCGTCAACTTTAGCGTTAGTGTTTAACTCTTTTAAAAACTTTGCATGAGTGGGTACCAAACAATGGTTTTCGAAAGAAGGTGGTAAAATGTTAATTTCTTGAAAATTTGACTCTTTTTCGAAATTTCTGTTTGTTGACTTACCTTCTTCTTTGGGTGACTCATGCGTAGGTTTTTCACTTACTTGTTCTTCCATTTTTACTTCTTCGATTATTACATCCTTGGTACAAACAGCCTCTTCCCTTGCGCGGGATTCTTTTAGTAACCGCTCAAGAGTTTTGAGATGTTCTATTATTCTTTCGGCTTCGGGAAGGATAGTCGGTGGTGTGTCAATATGAGTGGGATAAGTGTTCCAATCAAGGTTTGATTTTGGAAGTTCAAAACTAGGTTCCTCATAATAAGAATATGAGGCGGATGGTTGGAAAAAGTCACAATATTTTACCGAATGGGGATTGTCGTAAATGGTACAATATTCTTCCTCATGATCATCCTCTATGTAGTAGTGAGTGTAATCTCCTGAGTATTGATCCATGAGGGAATACCCAGCAGATTCAGAGCCTCGGGACCAGAAAATAAAATTTAAAAAATTGAAACAGAAGTTCACCACGACCTGTGTTGAGTGGACACGACCCGTGTTCAAATCCTGTATCTGGGCGTTAGAAAATTGTTACTGGTCACTTGCAGCACGGGGGCGTGTCCATGGGCCACGGCCCCGTGTTCAGCTTACTATAATGTTAAAAATTCCTAAAAATTTAAAAACGAGCGTGCAGTTTTGAAAAAGTTTTGAAAAAATGATTAGGCCGTTGATTTTAAGCTTTCTTAAAATCCTTGTGTCCACGGCAACGACGCCAAAAACTTGCTGTGCGTTAAGCGTATTATATTTTTGTTAATATCTTAGGTTCATTTTACGCATTAGTCAAGTTTTAAATTTATAAAACACGATATTGTACTAACACTAAACACACACATAGGCAAGTGCACCCATCGTGAGCGTAGTATAGCGTTGGTAAGGTACCGAGATCGTCCAAGGACACAGGAGCTTTTAATACCGGTTTATCGTCAACGTCTAATCAGTGTAAAATTTTTTGATAAAAGTTTTAAATATAAAAATTAAAAATAAAAATAAGAAGATAAAATAAAATACAAATAGACAAGATAGAATCACTTGGATCCAACTTCTCTTTTATGTATACTTTGATAGTTTTCGCACTTCAGACTTTTTAACAGATTATCTTAGTTATAGTAGTAGGCCCCTCTTTTGAAGGTGACGTTGTTTGAGTCAGCAGGGATACAATCCCAAAGGTTATTAATGCGAAAAATGGTAGGCCCCTCTTTTGAAGGTGACGTTACCCTCGGCTAAGTGGTTTGAGTCAGCAAGAATACAATCCCAAGTAGCCGGTTTAAAATATTAATAGTAGTTTACATATAAGGGGTTCAAACTATTCGCGCCCCCACCATCCAATACCCATAGAGCATTGAAGGAGGCCCTAATAAGCTTGAACCAAGTCCTCGCAGGATCTATACACTGAACGAGACAAGAACTTTACCAAACCACCCTTCTAACCCCATTCCAAGTAGTTAACGCGCTTTATATAGACCGTAAAGACACGCATGAGCATATCAATGACATCATAAAGAAATGGTTAGGAAAATTCACTTTCAATATAAGAAACTAGTTATTGAAGTCATTAATACGTACCCAATTAAAAAGTGCCGAAAGATTAAAAACTAAAAGTAATACATAAAAGATTAGTCTTCACCAAGTGATGTATGGAATTTAGCCAAGCATGACCTTTGTTTGACAAGAACCCTTACAATCTATCTTGGTTCCCGAGACTACTACACACTCTAAAAATGATATATGGATGATGGTGGTGGTTGTTGGTGTTGTAATGGTGGTGGAGTGATGGCAAAGTAAGAGAGAAGTGGTTTGCTAAGGATGCCTTTGAAGGGAACCAAGCACCCCTATTTATAGTCAAAACATAGGCCCGGCCACGGGCCCGTGTCCAGGGGGCACGGCCCGTGGCCATCATTCTTCTCTTTCTTCATTAATTGCATCTGACAACAGAGGGCCCCACACGACCCGTGGCCTCTGGGCACGGCCCGTGGTCAACTGTTCGATGTACTATCTGGATTCTGCAAATCTTATAGTTGACCACGCCCCATGTTGTCATGGGCACGGCCTCGTGATGGGCGTAGAAGCTTCTGCAGGTTTTATCTTGAAGTGTAAGGTCTGACCACGCCCCGTGTTGGATGGACACGGCCCGTGGTCGTCTTCTATAACTTTGTTTTTATCTTTTGGGGTGTTGTTGAGGGGTCGGGCATGGTTCGTTGTTCCTTCTTTTCGTATTCATGTTGGTTTTGGCTGCTTATTTGCTTCTTTTGTTCTTTTATGATCTTTTAGTCGTGAAAATACAAAAGGAACAAAGAAACGTGCTTTTTCCAACATTAGTACGAAAAAGGGTTGGTTTTATGCCTTAATTGATGTAATTTATATGTTGCATTTTGCACACATCAAATATCCCCACACTTGAATCTTTACTTGTCCTCAAGCTAAACTATTTAATCTGGCTTACACACCCAAATGGAATAGGTAGAGAAGAAGTTTTGTGGTTTGTCTTTGAGTGTCGGGAATCCAAGATCTTTATTTATAATCCTATTCGTCATGATTTATTTAGAACGGTTTAAAGAAAATTATTTGTTTTGGGCATAACATGCCTCCTTAAAATTCTATTTATATACAAGTTCACATACCTCTTAAGAGATCACTCAACACTCGGCCGAAGATGTATTTTTGTGATATCGCTCGATTCCGGTTTGGAACTTACTTCTACCATATGCTTGCCAAGTGATCAAACCTCCCCCTTTTTAACTATAAACCTTTGCGAGTATCAAGAAGACTTTAAAAGGGTTAGGCTTGGGCTAAGGGTAGGTGATTTATGGGTTAGCGGTTAGTAAATGGCGAAAAGCGTAAAAAGCGTCGGTTATCATAAAAATTGTTTAATTCTTTAAACCAATCATTTTCAAACAAGAATTTTTTGAAAGAACTTGTTTGGTTAAAGAGATATGGTTTTTTTTCACATATATAACCGTAGCTTTTACTAAAATAAGTGGGTTTGAAATGAAACGGGGTTTTGGTGGGTAATGGATGTTTTTGTTTTGCGGGTTTGAAATGAAAAAGGTTTAGGCTCAAAGGGGTTAACTAGGGGGATTTTGGTAATGGGTAAAAAGAGAAGAAAATAATGGTTTTGAATGAAAAACGAGTTAGTCCTAGTGCCTCCATCATTTACTTACTTGGGTTTATGTTGGTAAGGATTTGAAATGTATCTTCTTGGCAAGTTCTAGAGTCATAAGAACGAAGCGGCTATTCACACAAGAAACGAAGATGAGCATTTAGTTTAAAGATGAATGTATGCTCGATAAAGGCTCAAAGCTCACTTACTGTGGGAATGGGTTTGTAATGTGATCAAATATATATAATCAATTTTTTTAAAAGATTTGTCATGCCCTTTTTATATAATTTTTCTTATTTGGTTCTTTTTATCACGACGCTATCGGTTGTAAATTTGTAAAAACATAACTTTTAGTACTTGTTATTCCCAAATTAAACCAAGACAAGTAAGAAAATGAAAAATCCCCCCCCCCCCACACTTAAATTACACATTGTCCTTAATGTGTCCAAAAATAAATTTTTCGGTTGAATGCGTAAAATCGTGTTTAAAAACAATTTTTTATGTTACTGGGCATCTGGGCACGGGCCCGTGTGGTCCGGGCATGGCCCCGTGTCCAGAGTGCCAGTATCAAGAACTTACAGAAGGCTACCTACGGGGCGTGCCTAATGGACACTCCCCGTGGTCAGAGGCTAGAAGTCAAACAGCAGCTTTTTAAGGTATGGGCACGGGCCGTGTTTAGTGAACACGGTCTCGTCGTGGCAGTCTGCGATTTCTGAATCTCAGGTTTCTGGTTTTTGCGTCTGGTATCCAGTTTCGTCTAGCTCTGATTTTCAGACTTCCCTTACCTATTTTACCAATATCACACCACACAAGCATACTACAATACAAAATCCTAAATTACGAGTGTTTATCATCCATCACCACAAACAAAGAAAAATAAAATGCTGAAAAGAAAAAGTTGTTTGGAAGAGTAAATTGTTCAAACCACAACATGCAGGCCGGTCAAATTGTTCAAAGGGTAGAGAGATTAACCTGATACTGCCTTCGTCACCCATCACCTCACCGCCATCGTCACCACTCAGTCCATGTCCTCGTCCTCGTCCTCGTCGTCCTCTTCACCATGATACACCATGTGCTCCTGGATATATGTGATGTCTCCTTGCATAGCATTGATGGAGTGTTCCACCGGTCCAACCCGGGTGTTGACGTTGATGGCCATGTTATACGTATTGCGGGTGCATAAGAGGTTTTCATGCAAAAGGTCAGTTAAACTTTGAAAATTAGGAAACCCGCCTCCTTGAGATGAGGAACCCGTCTGGTAGCCATGGTATTGAGGAGGACGACGGTTGGGGTTGTCAGCGAGGGCTAGGACTTCTTCCGGTGCCCATGTATTTCCTTCAGCATTTCGGAAGCGGATGGTCCCGTCACCCATGTCTTGGATGAACCCCACGGATCGGCATAGGTCGACATCAACCTTCTTGGACTTTGCACCTTGAGTAAGTGACTTTGGAACACACTGGACATAGTTTTTGAACAGCTTGTAGATCCATCCCCCAAAGAAGATTGGTGTGGGTGGATTAGCCAATTGGTTTAGGTGCATGTTCTTGAGGAGCATGTAGGTGACATTGCGTGGTCTACGGGTGTGGATGCAGTGGAGGCATGTGAGGTCACGAAGGCTTACCCCTCTCGTGCTATCTCGCCATTGATTCAGTGAGTTGCTTAAGACCCGATGGATGTATTGGTAGAGCGGGACTCGAGCTGAGAGCTTTTGGTGATGCTTGGGTTGTATGCTCCGTCTCCAATCTTGGACCATGCTATTTGTCTCATATTGACCGGGATTTCACTGAGACCACCCGTGACATGCTCATCAGCTGATTCATCTTCGGTGTACAATCCGATGTTAACACCAAACTGGGCCATGGAGATGGAGAGAAGTTGCCCGGCACATCTGAATTGAACAACATCGGAATCAAACGGGTCTGCCTTGGTGTCGAACTTGAAAGTGCTACAGAACTCCATGTTAAACTCATAGATGGAGTGGAGCTTCTTGTCAAGAGTGGCTTGAAGTGGGCCTGTGACCAGCATATCATATTTACTCTCTGACCCACGGTGTCTAGGTTTTCGTAGCATGTTTGTCTTGGCCCCTCTTCTGGCCTCGTTTGAAGGACTTCAAAGCGGTTTTGGTACTCCCACTCGGATTCTTAAACTTCAGAAACTTGTTTGCCATTGCTGCACGATAGAACCAATGTATAATTAGTGCGTTTCGAATTAAATTTACTGGAAAAACTGAAAACAGAGAGTTGAACACGGCCTCGTGATGACTGAACACGACCCGTGTTCAATTCTTCTACCTGGCCACACCCCGTGGTGGCTGACCACCACCCGTGTTCAGGCCACTGTTACTGCAAAACTTCATTTTTCGACCCGATTTCGAAAAGTTGAAAATTTTTTGTTGAGTAGGGTCGTTTTCCCCGAAAATGAAACCCTAAGTCCCGTTTTTCCAAAAATAACCCGTCTACCCTATCAATTTTAACTTTTTTGGTTAAAAAACAAGGGTTTGTGACTTACACTTGAAATCGGGTGTTTTGGTGTGTGGTTGATTTACTCTTTTCAACATGAATTTATACTATTAATACTAGATCTATACAGAAATTTGAGGGTTAATTTGGTTCTAGTTCAAGAACCCTAGATTTTTCCTCAATTTTCTTGATGTTATTCTACATGCAAATCGCTAAACTATCTAGAAAAAGTGTAAGAATCATACCTCGCGGACGTTAAACGAAGAGATAACGTGAAATGGGACAGCAAATCGGCGTGAACCAGAGAGTTCTCGGAGAAACGGGTCGTGGTGTAATGAAGAACAGTTAAGAATAAGGGTTTTTATCTGTCTGTATGCTGAACACGGCCCCGTGGTCAGTCCATATATTATTATTATTATTATTATTATTATTATTATTATTATTATTATTATTATTATTATTATTCTAAAGGATTCGTGTGATTAGCGACCGTTTTCCCGAGAAAGGGTCTCCAAGTTATCTTTCCTTTCCGAAGTTCTCCCGATGTTTACTACCTATGAGTCATAACGTTAATTTACATATATATACACATATACATACCTTTGTTTCATCATACCTTGCTTGTTTGAAGAGAAATTTCTTCCTCCTCATCCTCAATGAATCCTTGGTAGAGTTTAAGCCTTTGTCCGTTAACCTTGAACGGAACGCCATTTCGAGATTTAATCTCAATTGCACCGTGTGGGAAAATATGGGTGATGGAAAAAGGCCCCGACCACCTAGACTTTAATTTTCCAGGAAACAATCAAAGTCGTGAATTAAACAATAGCACTTGATCCCCCTCTCGAAATTCATAAGGTTTAATATGTTTGTCATCTAAATTCTTTATGTGTTCCTTATAAATTTCAGAGTTAGAATAAGCTTGAGTTCTCAATTCGTCTAATTCGTTTAATTGATAAAGTCGTTTTTTACCGGCGGTTTCCTGGTCTAAGTTTACGTTTTTTAATGCCCAGTAGGCCCTATGTGCTATTTCTACTGGCAGATGGAAACTTTTTCCATAGAATAGCTTATATGGGGTGGTTCCTATTGTTGTTTTGAAAGCGGTTCGAAAAGCCCATAAAACATCGTCTAATTTTTCGGCCCATTCTTTTCTATTTATCCCTACGGTTTTTTCGAGTATTCGTTTTAAACCTCTATTGGTTACTTTGGCTTGTCCGTTTGTTTGAGGATGATAAGCGGTAGAAATTCGGTGATGGACCCCATATCGTGTTAAAAAAATTTCAAGTTGATGATTGCAAAAATGGGTGCCTCCATCACTTATTAGAGCCTTTGGAGTGCCAAAACGAGCGAATAATCGTTTCAGGAATCTTACCACAACCCTTCCATCGTTCGTTGGAAGAGCTTCGGCTTTGGCCCACTTTGACAAGTAATCCACAGACACAAGTATATATTTGTTTCCTTTTGATGGTGGGAAAGGACCCATGAAGTCTAAACCCCATACATCAAAAATTTCACAAACAAGAATACCATGTGGCATTTCGTTTTTGGAAGAAATATTACCTGATCGTTGGCATGCATCACATGTCTTGATAAGATTTTGTGCGTCTTTGTAAATGGTTGGCCAATAGAAAACAGAATCAAATACCTTTCGAGCGGTACTAGTGGCTCCGTGATGTCCTCCATATGGTCCTTCATGACAATGGCGGAGAATTTTTTTCTGCTTCATTGCCATGTACCCATCATCGGATGAGTTGGTCAGCATAAATTTTGAAAAGATATGGATCTTCCCAAAAGTAGTGTTTTACATCGGCAAAGAATTTTTTTCTTTGATCATGTGACCACCCTTTTACGACTATCCTACTAGCTAAGTAGTTGGCGTAGTTGGCGTACCATGGTTCTTCCCGATATTCCATCATTTCTAAAGATTCAGTTGGGAATTTTTTCATTGATGTGCTCGTCCCTAGTTGCTTCCAAAGCTGGATCTTCCAAGCGAGATAGGTGATCCACGGCGGTTGTAACATTTGTCGAAAACGGATTTTACCAAACCCGCTCCATTTTGTAATCGAATATCAAGTTATAAATGTTCGTTGCCTATTTATGCTTATTTTAATTTTTAATGATACATAATTAATAAACAAACTAAACCATAAAAGTTATAATTGATAAAAAGTATAAATAAAACAATTAAAAATAAAATGGGGCTGCCGGGATTCAAACCCGGGTCAGCAAGGTTGTAACTTCAAAGACTTAACACTCACACGCTTAACCACTCCGCCACTTGTTTGTTTTCTGTCATCTATAGGAAACAAATAAATCTTATAGACGAATGTAAATAAATTGGTTACGCCAATTGTAACTGAAATTGGTTATTAAACGCGCAAAGGCGATCTGGATACTCACGGTTCAATGAGTATAACCGATATACCGACGTTTTTAATCAAGTTGCCTTGAATGAACTTGAATTCTAGAAGTGGATCGGTTTTTATAACCGAAAATCTTCAATTCCAGTTTTACTTCCATCTTTGTACTCCTTCGCGACTCTGAAACATTCCACAAACCTCCAATTACATTTCCGCACACTTTACAGTCCACCGAAGAAGTTTATTTTATTCGCCGGAAATTTCTGCAAGTTTGCCGGAAAACCGTATTCTTCATCAAAACGGTAAGTCCTTCAATACCGTCGCAGTCTAACAATTGTTAAGTTATTTCTAACTAAAACCTTTCACTTGAAATCGAATTCAGACGCCGTTATCGGATAATTCCAGTTCGCCAGAAAATTTCTGGAAATCTTTATTTTCGTCTGTGAAACGGTAAGGATCTTTAAACACACTGTTAACGTTTGTTTAGCACTTCAATTCCATGATTAGCTAATCAAAACGATTAATTGATTTGCTCAGTTGAAGTTCATAAAAACAGAGACCGACGCCTTGCCGGAATTCTGTAATAAGTCGTTCACCGGTATGTTTACTTCTAATTATCATCTCTGCTATCTCATATTAGTCTGTGCAATGTTTAACAATCGAATTAACAAGATATAATGGTGTAATCTGCGGTCTGTAAAAATCAACGAAGAAGATGAACTGCGCTAACAATATAAGAATAATTAAAGTTGGTATTTTGAACGGGTTAGACACACAGTCCAGCGGTGGACTGTGTGCGAACAAAAACACGCATACGTCCCGAGTTCGATCCCTGATACACGCACCCTCTATGTAATAAAATGCCTTTTTGTTTAAAACTGAACCGGGTTAACTCCGATAGTTGTTAAGTATAATAAAAATCTGTATAATTACCAAGTTAGACACACAGTCCAGCGGTGGACTGTGTGTAGCGTTAAAGCACAGGTCCCGGGTTCGAGACCTGTACATGGCACCGGTTCGACGAATTAAAATGTTTTTGAAAATAAAAGGATTTTGGATAAATTGAGTTAATATATAAGTATAATTAAGAACAGAATTATTTCAGGTTAGACACGTAGCTCAGTTGGTAGAGCTGCGTGCACGCGTACGGGAGGTCTCGGGTTCGACCTCACCCAGCGCATGAATTTACACAATAAACCGGTCAACAAGTCAAAGGTCAACGGTCAACGGTCGCAAAAAGTCAACATTTTTTTATATTTTTATTTATTTATTTTAATTTAAAAATCAATTAAAAATACTTAAAAATAATGTTTTTAAAGATAGGAAATAGCCTTAAACTCACAAAAATATATCTAAAAATCTTATTAAAATTATTAATAAAATCCACTCATTTACTATATTTTCCGTTATTATTTAGGGTAGTTAATTCTCGTTGTTTAGCTCTTCCAACTCGTGCGCATCTCACCATCTCAAATCCAACGCACCCAATGTGAGTGAATCTTTACAAATTCCCCGTTTTAATCACGTTTTGGGGTGTATCATGTGTCTTGCTATATATTATATTTAAATCATTGTGCATACATCATATCATGAACATGTGTATTCAGCTTGATTCAACTGTTTGTGTGGTTATTCTTAGATTCAATTTATTATTTTTAGTACATGCAATTTCATAGGCCGCCGCTCCCCATTACATTATGAGCGTTGAGCAAGTTCCCCATTACATTATGAGCGTGAACCTGGCGTGCCAACATACGATCGGCTCCGTTGGATTGAGCCTTTATCGCACAGACATTTATCATTTTCAGTACATGCAATACGATCGGCTCCGTTTGATTGAGCCTTGATCGCACAGTTTCATTCATGTTATTTATCGTATGATGTTGGTATGTTAATGTATGCTATCATATGTTATTGTTATGTTATAGTTGTGATTGCTATTGCTACTGCTTATTATTTACATTTGCTCATTTATGATTATGCACAATTTTTCATTGATAAACTAACAAGTAAATCAATAATAATGTTTATCTAACAAGGTTCACTCGCCAACTTATGTTGACCCAAAAACCCCCATTTTTACACATGATACAGGTGAACCAGCTGCAGCCAGAAACACTTAGGATTGGACTAGAAGAATAAAATGATTTAGAGCTTGGAATTATTTTGTTTGGTTATTTTCTTTGTATTGTATGGACATGTTTGGATTATTTGGAATGTAATTTTGACTTTAATAAATACGAAACATATTAGTAAATATCATGAGCTTTGGTGATAACCCAATTATGCCCCGACTCTTATTCCGCTGCGGGTCGGGGTGTGACAGATTGGTATCAGAGCCATGACTATAGGGATATAGGATAGGTTATTAGACCCTTAGAGCCTATACTATAGTTGATTAGAAACTTATAAGATTTTTGTGTGTTACATGCCAAATTTAATGATGTTTATATGTTTTATGTTAAATGTTACATTCAATGTTATGCAAGCATGTTCATAAGTATATATTATCATATAATGCCTATCATGAATCATATTCTCATAACATATCATATCCATGAAAGCACACACCACATCATGATTGCTTTTACAATGATTTTTGTGTTTTCAAATCTCATCAAAGTGAGTTCTCATGACGGGCATGTAGTAACTGGAAGGGTACCAGTACCGGTAGTCGGAACGTCCTGTCTAGGCTGGCATTCGTATAAATCCAAAATAAAGGACCAGTTTGCCTACCTGGGGACTAACGATGAGAGTACGAAGTACCTATTAGGCCAAAGCATGCTATACCAAACGTCGTGTGAGCTAACCCCACTTTGAGTTGTCATTGTGTCTACACCTAGACACATTCCGACCATACATCTCGTAAACATATTTCATGGTTTGCATTCGGGTGATGCGAGTGTTAAATCGCCAATACTAATGTGAATCCTACCAAGCCAATAGTCATGGGGGCCCACATGACTATACAGGTGAAGGTATGGGGACATTTGAGGCCCAACATGAGCAAACCCAAGACATCCTATGGATGTAGTTGCATAATTGATATTTATGTTATTTTCATTTTCTTAAAGACACATGACACCTAAAAAGACTCCATAAACTCACAATCTTCTTATGTATGTTCCTGTAGATGTCATCCAGACAACAAAGAGGGGGTAAAAGATCAGGAAGGTCTCACGAATGTTTGGCCACACAAATCGCAAAACAAATGGCCACGATACTGCCTGACATTATGGTCCAAGTACAACAAGCCCTCGCCACAAATCCCATTAATCCTCCCCAACAGAATGACCAGAACATCGGAAACCCTCCTACTAGCAAGTTCTCATACAAACATTTCAAGTCTTGTGATCCTCCTAAATTTGAAGGGACCGAAGGTGTCACTGCTCTCCTCCATTGGTTTGAGGAAATGGAAAACACTTTCCTCAACTGCGATTGTCCTGAGGATCGCAAGGTTCGATACGCCACCGGGAGACTATTTAGGGTAGCTCTCACCTGGTGGAATACTGAAAAGGGGAAGAGGGGAATTGATGATGCAATGGCCTTAACTTGGGAAGAATTAAGGGAAATCATGACTAGGCGTTTCTGTCCTAGGAGTGAAATTAAAAAGTTGGAGGACGAATTTCATTCTTTAAAGCAAAAGGAGGGAGATCATACCACCTATAACAAGAGGTTCTTAGAGTTGAACCAAATGGTTCCAAATTTGTTCACCCCAACTTATCGTCTGATCGAGCATTATATTCGAGGAGTTCCCTTGAAAATTCAAGATTCAGTTCTCAGCATTTCACCGGTAACACTTGAAGCTGCTATGTAGCTAGCGACTGAACTGACCGAGAATCGAATTCACAACAGGAAGTTTAAAGAAGAGAAAAAGAAAGCCCCTGTTGAGGGTCAAACATCAAACCATTCCATCTCCTCCTCTAAGTTTGCTAACAAGAGGAAGCGCAACACCAGAAATTTCGCCGTTACACAAACCAACCTCCCTATTCCTGCTGCACCCATTACCCAGGTTGCCCCTTCACCTGCACCATACAAAAGACCATACTCTGGCCCATTACCAAAATGCAACCGTTGCCAATATCACCATTCTCCTGATTATCCTTGCCAACATTGCACCGGCTGTGGTCGCGCAGGTCATACTGTTCAAACCTGCCGCATGCCTCAGCGAACGAACCGCCACCACCTTCAACCCAAACCCACCAACAAATAATGGGTCAAGCCCAACAACCCCTACTATTACCACCCACTCAACATTTAGCCCAAACATATTACCAACCCAATTATCCTATGGTTCAACCTATGCGGGCTTGCTACAATTGCGGAGACCCAAGCCATTTCAGAAACACGTGTCCAAGGTTGGTAAACATTATTCATGCTCAGGCCCAAGCCAACCCGGTGAATCAAGCGAACCAAGCTCCTCCACCTGCAAGAGGAAGAGCTTTCAATATCAACGCTAATCATGCTAGAGCTGACGGCAATGTGGTTAACGGTACGTTCCTTATAAATGGTAGATATGCATCCATGTTGTTTGATACTGGTGCGGATAGAAGTTTTGTGTCCTTAGAATTTGAACCTATCCTAAACCAAAATCGTGATAAGCTCATGGAATCCATAACGGTAGAAGTTGCAGACGGGGAACCGGTCTCATTAAACTCTATTATTCGCAACTGTACACTCACATTAAACGACCACGACTTCTCAGTTGACCTTATTCCTATGAAGCTAGGAAGTTTTGATATCATAATTGGTATGGACTGGCTCAGTCAACATCAGGCAGAAGTTGTATGTCGCGAAAAGTTTATACGTATTCCTCTTTCAAACGGTCAGACTCTTCGAATCTTTGGAGAAACCTCGTCGAAAGGGCTCAGCTTAATGTCTTGTCTTCAAGCTCAAAAATATCTTCGCAAGAATTATGTCGCGTTTTTAGCTCATATCATCAAAAAGGGAACCATGGACAAGAAACTTGAAGACATTCCAGTAGTAAAAGATTTCCCGCAAGTTTTTCCTGACGACATTTCAGGACTTCCTCCAGTTAGAGAAGTCGAATTCCGTATTGATCTTATACCTGGTGCTACACCAGTTGCAAAGTCTCCTTATAGGTTAGCCCCCTCTGAAATGCAAGAGCTAGCCAGTCAATTACAAGAGTTGACTGACAAGGGATTCATACGTCCTAGCTCATCGCCTTGGGGTGCACCTGTCCTTTTTGTAAAGAAGAAAGATGGATCGTTTCGTATGTGCATCGACTACAGAGAGCTCAACAAATTAACAATCATGAATCGCTATCCTTTACCTCGCATTGATGATCTTCTTGACCAACTTCAAGGTGCCAACTGCTTTTCAAAAATCGACCTTCGATCTGGCTATCATCAACTTAGAGTACATGAAGAAGACGTCCCAAAGACTGCTTTCCGAACTCGTTATGGCCATTATGAATTCATGGTCATGCCATTTGGTTTAACCAACGCACCAGCTGTCTTCATGGACCTAATGAACAGAGTCTGCAAACCTTATCTTGATCGATTTGTTATAGTCTTCATCGACGACATTCTTATTTATTCAAAGTCTAAGTCTGATCATGAGCGTCATCTTCGACTCATCCTTACACTTCTAGAGAATGAAAAGCTTTACGCCAAATTCTCCAAATGCGAATTCTGGTTAAAAGAGGTGCAATTCCTCGGACATGTAGTCAATGACAAGGGAATACATGTCGACCCCTCAAAGATCAAAGCGGTACAAGAATGGCAAGCTCCACGTACACCAACTGAAGTAAGATCTTTTCTTGGTTTGGCTGGTTATTATCGTCGTTTCATTTCAAACTTCTCTCGCATTGCTGTACCACTCACGGCTTTAACTCATAAGGGAAAACCTTTCATATGGGGACCCAAGCAAGAAGAAGCCTTCCAAACCTTAAACAAAAACTCTGTGATGCACCAATCCTCACTCTTCCTGAAGGTTGTGAAGATTTCGTGGTCTATTGCGACGCGTCAGGGCAAGGATTAGGCTGCGTTTTGATGCAAAGAGGAAAAGTTATAGCTTATGCTTCGAGACAACTCAAGACACATGAGAAGAACTACACCACCCATGACCTAGAACTTGGAGCCGTTGTGTTCGCTCTTAAGATATGGAGACATTATCTCTATGGTACTAAGTGTGAAATATACACTGACCACAAGAGTCTTCAACATATCTTCAATCAAAAGGAGTTAAACATGAGGCAACGAAGATGGGTTGAACTTCTAAATGACTACGACTGTGAAATTCGGTACCACCCTGGCAAAGCAAATGTGGTGGCTGATGCACTTAGTCGAAAGGGGTATGCGAACTCCATTCGTCTTCTATGTTCGCAAATCATAACTGACATTAAAGATCAAATTCGAGAAGCCCAACATGTTTCAGTAACAGAAGATGATGTACGAAAGGAGATGTCCTGTGGAGCTGAACTTAAAATTGAAACTAAATCTGACGGTATTCTGTACTACCTAGATCGTATCTGGATTCCTGACCACAACAATCTTCGTGAAATTCTTATGAATGAAGCTCACAAAACGCGATACTCTATACACCCAGGAGCCGATAAGATGTATCAAGACCTACGATATACCTATTGGTGGCCTGGAATGAAAAAGGATATTGCTGTTTTTGTTTCTAAGTGCCTTACATGTTCCAAAGTGAAAGCTGAACACCAAAGACCCTCAGGACTTCTGGTCCAACCTGAAATACCTGTATGGAAGTGGGAAAATATAACCATGGACTTCATTACTGGGTTACCTCGCACTTCTGGTGGGTATGACACTATATGGGTAATAATTGACCGACTTACAAAATCAGCTCACTTTATTCCTATCCGCGAAGATTTCAAGAACGAAAAGCTAGCTCGTATTTATATCAGCGAAATCGTAAGCCGACATGGTGTACCGTTAAGCATTATTTCTGATCGTGATGGTCGTTTCACTTCACGAACATGGCAAGCAGTACAAGCCGCTATGGGTACGCGATTAGATATCAGTACCGCCTATCATCCTCAAACTGATGGTCAATCTGAACGTACCATTCAAACTCTTGACGATATGCTTCGGGCATGTGTCATAGACTTCAAGGGAAATTGGGACGCTCATCTACCATTAGTCGAATTTTCGTACAACAACAGCTATCATTCAAGCATCGGCATGGCACCTTTGGAAGCCTTATATGGTCGTAAGTGCCGATCTCCAGTATGTTGGCACGAAATTGGGGAAGCTCAAATCACTGGTCCGGAATTAATTCAAGAAACCACAGACAAGATCCATCAAATTCGAAACAATCTTCTAGTGGCCCAAAGTCATCAAAAGAGTTATGCAGACAAACGACGGAAGCCTTTAGAGTTTAACATTGGTGATCATGTACTTCTAAAAGTATCACCGTGGAAGGGAGTAGTTCGTTTTGGTCAAAAAGGCAAGCTAGCACCACGCTACGTATGACTTTTCAAGATACTCGAAAGAGTAGGACCTGTAGCATACAAGCTTGATCTACCAGAAGAACTCAACAGGATTTATCCCACATTCCACGTATCAAACTTGAAGAAGTGCCTCGCTCATGAAAACCTCCACATTCCTCTGGAAGATATTCAGATTGATGAATCTATGCATTTTATTGAAAGACCAGTAGAGATCATGGATTTCGGAGAAAAACGTCTACGACGAAGTCGCATTCCAATTGTTAGGGTACGCTGGGAGTCGAAACGGTGACTTGAGTTTACTTGGGAACGTGAAGACTCAATGCGTGAAAAATACCCGCATCTTTTTCCTACTACTTCTACTACTTAAATTTCGGGACGAAATTCCTAAAAGTAGGGGATACTGTAACATTTGTCGAAAACGGGTTTTACCAAACCCGCTCCATTTTGTAATCGAATATCAAGTTATAAATGTTCGTTGCCTATTTATGCTTATTTTAATTTTTAATGATACATAATTAATAAACAAACTAAACCATAAAAGTTATAATTGATAAAAAGTATAAATAAAACAATTAAAAATAAAATGGGGCTGCCGGGACTCGAACCCGGGTCAGCCAGGTTGTAACTTCAAAGACTTAACACTCACACGCTTAACCACTCCGCCACTTGTTTGTTTTCTGTCATCTATAGGAAACAAATAAATCTTATAGACGAATGTAAATAAATTGGTTACGCCAATTGTAACTGAAATTGGTTATTAAACGCGCAAAGGCGATCTGGATACTCACGGTTCAATGAGTATAACCGATATACCGACGTTTTTAATCAAGTTGCCTTGAATGAACTTGAATTCTAGAAGTGGATCGGTTTTTATAACCGAAAATCTTCAATTCCAGTTTTACTTCCATCTTTGTACTCCTTCGCGACTCTGAAACATTCCACAAACCTCCAATTACATTTCCGCACACTTTACAGTCCACCGGAGAAGTTTATTTTATTCGCCGGAAATTTCTGCAAGTTTGCCGGAAAACCGTATTCTTCATCAAAACGGTAAGTCCTTCAATACCGTCGCAGTCTAACAATTGTTAAGTTATTTCTAACTAAAACCTTTCACTTGAAATCGAATTCAGACGCCGTTATCGGATAATTCCAGTTCGCCAGAAAATTTCTGGAAATCTTTATTTTCGTCTGTGAAACGGTAAGGATCTTTAAACACACTGTTAACGTTTGTTTAGCACTTCAATTCCATGATTAGCTAATCAAAACGATTAATTGATTTACTCAGCTGAAGTTCATAAAAACAGAGACCGACGCCTTGCCGGAATTCTGTAATAAGTCGTTCACCGGTATGTTTACTTCTAATTATCATCTCTGCTATCTCATATTAGTCTGTGCAATGTTTAACAATCGAATTAACAAGATATAATGGTGTAATCTGCGATCTGTAAAAATCAACGAAGAAGATGAACTGCGCTAACAATATAAGAATAATTAAAGTTGGTATTTTGAACGGGTTAGACACACAGTCCAGCGGTGGACTGTGTGCGAACAAAAACACGCATACGTCCCGAGTTCGATCCCTGATACACGCACCCTCTATGTAATAAAATGCCTTTTTGTTTAAAACTGAACCGGGTTAACTCCGATAGTTGTTAAGTATAATAAAAATCTGTATAATAACCAAGTTAGACACACAGACCAGCGGTGGACTGTGTGTAGCGTTAAAGCACAGGTCCCGGGTTCGAGACTTGTACATGGCACCGGTTCGACGAATTAAAATGTTTTTGAAAATAAAAGGATTTTGGATAAATTGAGTTAATATATAAGTATAATTAAAAACAGAATTATTTCAGGTTAGACACGTAGCTCAGTTGGTAGAGCTGCGTGCACGCGTACGGGAGGTCTCGGGTTCGAGCCTCACCCAGCGCATGAATTTACACAATAAACCGGTCAACAAGTCAAACGGTCAACGGTCAACGGTCGCAAAAAGTCAACATATTTTTATATTTTTATTTATTTAATTTAATTTAAAAATCAATTAAAAATACTTAAAAATAATGTTTTTAAAGATTGGAAATAGCCTTAAACTCACAAAATATATCTAAAAATCTTATTAAAATTATTAATAAAATCCACTCATTTACTATATTTTCCGTTATTGTTTAGGGTAGTTAATTCTCGTTGTTTAGCTCTTCCAACTCGTGCGCATCTCACCATCTCAAATCCAACGCACCCAATGTGAGTGAATCTTTACAAATTCCCCTTGGGGTGTATCATGTGTCTTGCTATATATTATATTTAAATCATTGTGCATACATCATATCATGAACATGTGTATTCAGCTTGATTCAACTATTTGTGTGGTTATTGTTAGATTCAATTTATATTTTTAGTACATGCAATTTCAAAGGCCGCCACTCCCCATTACATTA
Source organism: Scalesia atractyloides (assembly GCA_947069175.1). NCBI lineage: Eukaryota > Viridiplantae > Streptophyta > Magnoliopsida > Asterales > Asteraceae > Scalesia > Scalesia atractyloides. The sequence goes on from CAMTDV010000006.1 coordinate 23,332,809, forward strand.
TGAGCGTTGAGCAAGTTCCCCATTACATTATGAGCGTGAACCTGGCGTGCCAACATACGATCGGCTCCGTTGGATTGAGCCTTGATCGCACAGACATTTATCATTTTCAGTACATGTTCAGTACATGCATACGATCGGCTCCGTTTGATTGAGCCTTGATCGCACAGTTTCATTCATGTTATTTATCGTATGATGTTGGTATGTTAATGTATGCTATCATATGTTATTATATGTTATAGTTGTGATTGCTATTGCTACTGCTTGATTATTTACATTTGCTCATTTATGATTATGCACAATTTTTCATTGATAAACTAACAAGTAAATCAATAATAAATGTTTATCTAACAAGGTTCACTCGCCAACTTATGTTGACCCAAAAACCCCCATTTTTACACATGATACAGGTGAACCAGCTGCAGCCAGAAACACTTAGGATTGGACTAGAAGAATAAAATGATTTAGAGCTTGGAATTATTTTGTTTGGTTATTTTCTTTGTATTGTATGGACATGTTTGGATTATTTGGAATGTAATTTTGACTTTAATAAATATGAAACATATTAGTAAATATCATGAGCTTTGGTGATAACCCAATTATGCCCCGACTCTTATTCCGCTGCGGGTCGGGGTGTGACAGCGGTGTTCTCAGCTCCTCTTTTGTCTTTTATTTCGATGTCAAATTCTTAGAGGAGTAGGATCCACCTGATTAAACGTGGTTAGGCATCCTGTTTTTTAAACAGATAACGAATGGCTGCAAGGTATGTATAAACTGTTGTTTTAGAAAGAACAAGATAAGAATGAAATTTATCAAAAGCAAATACTACAGCTAGTAATTCTTTTTCTGTTGTGGTATAATTTCTTGTGCATCATTGAGAGTTTCACTAGCGTAGTATATTGGATGAAAATGCTTATCTTTTCGTTGTCCCAAAACTGCTCCAACTGCAAAGGCACTTGCATCACACATGATTTCAAAGGGTAGTTTCCAATCGGGCGCTATCATGATTGGTGCATTGACTAGCATCTCTTTTAGTGTTAAAAATGCATGGTTGCAATCCTTGTCAAAGATAAATGGTGCATCTTTTTCAAGTAGTTTAGTTAGAGGTCTTGAGATTTTTGAAAAGTCTTTGATAAATCGTCTATAAAATCCGGCATGCCTTAAGAAACTTCTTATGGATCTGACGGAGGATGGAGGTGGTAATCGAGAGATAGTGTCAAACTTTGCTCGATCAACCTCCATTCCTTCGCTTGAGATTTTGTGACCGAGTACTATTCCCTCCGTAACCACGAAATGGCATTTTTCCCAATTAAGGGCGAGGTTGGTTTCCTCACATCGGGATAGCATTTGTTCAAGGTTATCGAGGCATTGGTCGTATGGATCTCCAAAGATAGAAAAGTCATCCATGAAAACTTCCATGGTTTTTTCTATCATATCATGGAACATAGCCACCATGCAACGTTGAAATGTTGCGGGGGCATTACATAGACCAAAAGGCATGCGTCGATAAGCGAAAGTTCCATAGGGGCATGTGAAGGTTGTTTTTTCTTGGTCTTCCGGGGCTATCGGTATTTGAAAATAACCTGAAAAACCATCTAAAAAATAATAAAATTTGTGACCGGATAATCTTTCCAACATTTGATCAATAAAAGGTAAAGGGAAGTGGTCTTTCCTTGTTGCCTCATTTAATCTACGGTAGTCTATACAAACTCTCCATCGGGTGATGGTCCTTGTTGGTATTAATTCTTTTTTTCATTGGTTATTGTCGTCATACCTCCTTTTTTGGGAACTACTTGAACGGGACTCACCCATGGGCTATGAGAAATTGGGTAGATGAGTCCAGCATCAAGTAGTTTGATGACTTCGTTTTTAACCACCTCTTGAACATTTGGATTGACTCTACGATGTGGTTGTATTACCGATTTGTAGTCATCTTCCATTAAAATTTGTGTGTGCACATGGAAGGGTTTATTCCTTTTATATCTACAAGCTTCCACGCAATTGCGTTTTTATGTTTTCTTCAAAGTGAAATCGGTTTTTCTTTTTCTAAACTAGTTAATTTTGATGAAATAATTACTGGTAATTTACCATGCTTGTCTAGAAAAGTGTATTCCAAACCTTTTGGGAGCTCCTTGAGCTCAAGTGGTGGGTCTTTAGGAGACTCCTTATTTGGTTGCTCTTGGTTGAGGACCATAAAGGTTTGTTCAATGGCATCTTCTTCTTGGACAAATTGGTCAAGCTCTTCTTTCGTATCGGGTGGCTCATCTTCATCTTCAATTATGGGGTCCTTGTTGCCGAATGGCTATTTCATAGATTGGTCAAGATTGACATACCTTTTTCCTGCCCCTAATTGAATTGGTAAGTTGTTTTGTTTTCAGTTGCTCAATGCTTGATGGGTTTTTATGAAAGGTCGTCCTAACACAAGCGGGGCATCATCGAGAATGATGAAGTCGATGGGGACTACTGCTTGGTTTGTTTGAATTAACACATCTTCAACTACTCCTGTTGATTTTATCATCTTTCGATTGGGTAGAAAATGGGGATTTGAAGTGGAGAAAAATCACTAATATTTAATTTTCCGAAAATATAGTTAGGCATTATATTAACACAAAGATCTTTGTCGATGGTGATATTGCTAATAAAGTTATTTTGAAAGAAACATGGACCGATGTTACGTTAATTTCAAATTGTTCATATTTTATTAGCGCAGTTTGATCATTTGTTAATTTGATGCTAACTTTTCGTCAACTTTAGCGTTAGTTTTAATTCTTTTAAAAACTTAGCATGAGTGGGTACCAAACAATGGTTTTCGAAGAAGGAGGTAAAATGTTAATTTCTTGAAAATTTGACTCTTTTTCGAAATAGTTGTTTGTTGACTTACCTTCTTCTTTGGGTGACTCATGCGTAGGTTTTTCACTTACTTGTTCTTCCATTTGTACTTCTTCGATTATTACTTCCTTGGTACAAACAGCCTCTTCCCTTGCTCGGGATTCTTTTAGTAACCGCTCAAGAGTTTTGAGATGTTCTATTATTCTTTCGGCTTCGGGAAGGATAGTCGGTGGTGTGTCAAAATGAGTGGGATAAGTGTTCCAATCAAGGTTTGATTTTGGTAGTTCAAAACTAGGTTCCTCATAATAAGAATATGAGGCGGATGGTTAGAAAAAGTCACAATATTGTACCGAATGGGGATTGCCGCAACTGGTACAATATTCTTCCTCATAATCATCCTCTATGTAGTAGTGAGAGTAGTCTCCTGAGTATTGATCCATGAGGGAATACCCAGCAGATTTCAGATCCTCGGGACCAGAAAATAAAATTTAAAAAATTGAAATAGAAGTTCACCACGACCCGTGTTGAGTGGACACGACCCGTGTTCAAATCCTGTATCTGGGCGTTAGAAAATTGTTACTGGTCACTTGCAGCACGGGGGCGTGTCCAGGGGCCACGGCCCCGTCTTCAGCTTACTGTAATGTTAAAAATTCCTAAAAATTTAAAAACGAGCGTGCAAATGTTTTGAAAAATGATTAGGCCGTTGATTTTAAGCTTTCTTAAAATCCTTGTGTCCACGGCAACGACGCCAAAAACTTGGTGTGCGTTAAGCGTATTATATTTTTGTTAATATCTTAGGTTCATTTTACGCATTAGTCAAGTTTTAAATTTATAAAACACGATATTGTACTAACACTAAACACACACATAGGCAAGTGTACCCATCGTGAGCGTAGTATAGCGTTGGTAAGATACCGAGATCGTCCAAGGACACAAGAGCTTTTAATACCGGTTTATCATCAATGTATAATCAATCTAAAAATTTTTTGATAAAAGTTTTAAATATAAAAATTAAAAATAAAAATAAGAAGATAAAATAAAATACAAATAGACAAGTAGAATCACTTGGATCCAACTTCTCTTTTAAGTATCCTTTGATAGTTTTCGCACTTTCGGACTTTTTAAGAGATGATCTTAGTTATAGTAGTAGGCCCCTCTTTTGAAGGTGATGTTACCCTCAACCCAGTGGTTTGAGTCAGCAGGGATACAATCCCAAAGGGTCGGAATATTGGAAGATAATTAAATAAGTTATTAATGCGAAAAGTGGTAGGCCCCTCTTTTGAAGGTGATGTTACCCTCGGCTAAGTGGTTTGAGTCAGCAGGGATACAATCCAAAGTAGCCGGTTTAAAATATTAATAGTAGTTTACATATGAGGGGTTCAAACTATTCGCGCCCCCGCCATCTAATACCCATAGAGCATTGAAGGAGGCCCTAATAAGCTTGAAACAAGTCCTCGCAGGATCTATACACTGAACGAGACAAGAACTTTACCAAACCACCCTTCTAACCCCATTCCAAGTAGTTAACGCGCTTTATATAGACCGTAAAGACACGAATTAGCAAATCAATGACATCATCAAGAAATGGTTAGGAAAATTCACTTTCAACATAAGAAACTAGTTATTAAAGTCATTAATACATACCCAATTAAAAAGTGCTGAAAGATTAAAAACTAAAAGTAATAGATGGATGATGGTGGTGGGTGTTGGTGTTGTAATGGTGGTGGAGTGGTGGCAAAATGAGAGAGAAGTGGGTTGCCAAGGATGCCTTTGAAGGGAACCAAGCACCCCTATTTATAGTCAAAACAGAGGCCCGGTCACGACCCTGTGTCCAGTGGGCACGGCCCTTAGCCATCATTCTTCTCTTTCTTCATTAATTGCATCTGATAGCAGAGGGCCCCACACGACCCTGTGGCCTCTGGGCACGGCCCGTGGTCAACTGTTCGTTGTACTATCTGGATTATGCAAATCTTATAGTTGACCACGCCCCATGTTGGCGCGGGCACGGCCCCGTGATGGGCGTAGAAGCTTCTGCTGGTTTTGTCTTGAAGTGTAAGGTCTGACCACGCCCCGTGGTCAACTGTTCATTGTACTATCTGGATTATGCAAATCTCATAGTTGACCATGCCCCATGTTGGCCCGGGCACGGCCCCGTGATGGGCGTAGAAGCTTCTGCTGGTTTTGTCTTGAAGTGTAAGGTCTGACCACGCCCCGTGTTGGATGGACACGGCCCGTGTCGTCGTCTGTTACTTTGTTTTTGTCTTTGTCTTTTGGGGTGTTGCTGGGGGGTCAGGCATGGTTCGTTGTTCCTTCTTTTTGTATTTATGTTGGTTTTGGTTGCTTATTTGCTTCTTTCGTTTTTGTATGCTCTTTTAATCCTGAAAATACAAAAGGAACAAAGAAACGTGCTTTTTTCAACATTAGTACTAAAAAGGGTTAGTTTTATGCCTCAATTGATGTAATTTATATGTTGCATTTTGCACATATCATCCACAACTCGAGGGCTCTCTCACGAAAGACCCCTGTGGCGTTTAAGGTTCGGAGCTCATCAGGGCATCCGCTTTGCAAAAATGTGAGTTTGATCGCGTCCAACCAGTTCATCATGGCGGTAGCGCCATCATTACCAGTGAATTCCATGGGCTTACAAGTCATGAACTGTTTGAACTGGAATGCTGCTTGGGAGGGTCCACCTTTGAGTCAACAGAGGACTTTGGTGTTTCATGGATGGTTTGGATTTGGCTCACGATGTTGGGAATAATTCTAGCCATCTGCTCGGACATTTGTTCCGTGACTAATCCTACCAATTCCTGCTTGGAGATAGAGTCCCCTTGGTTGTTTGAACCCTTCTTGGACCCCTTTGATTTCTTGGAAGAACTTGAAGAAGACATCTAGGGTTGAAATAGAAAGGAAAAAGGGGTGAGACTTGATCATAATGTAAAAATAAGTTTATAAGCATGGATAATTCACGTATTTTGCATGTATTTAGGGAGTATTTAACGAGTATTTAACAAGTATAATCACGTATGAATGCGTATAAGGAGTATAAATTTAGTTTGTTCACGAGGATTATTATTGTTTCTTATTGCGAGAGGCGTGTGAATTGTGTAACGGTTCAAAACGAATAAGGTAACAAGTATAAAATCACAAAAAATTGAGATAACATAAAAGATTGGCTCAACAAAACATGGGATTGTTTCGGGTAGAGAAACGTCGACTACTCTAAAGTGATTCGCAAGATCTTTCGAGTTAGAGAACATGCTTTGGCCTAATAGGTAAAACGCTCTCATCGAGAAGCGATTAACGGCATTTTACCCTTCCAGCTACTACATGTCCCTAGTCGATCGAAAATTCGAGACTTTGTCGAGATTGAAAATCGAGGAACGAGACTTAATCGACAAGGTGCGGGTTTCACCCCTAACTTGACAATTTCGTACCCTAAGTGTGGTGGTTTCTTACTTAACGAGGATCATATTCCGACTCGTTTAAGATCCACTAGAGTATGAAATGGAAGTTTTCCATCAAGATGTGGATATCACTCCTAACTTGATGGTATAACTTAGTGAAAAATCGAATACGCGGAATGAGGGATTTCACCAAAAATTGTAAGTCGTTGGACCTATCATGGTGCAAATCATCTCGTTTGCATCATGAGTGTCTTCAAGTCTTCAAGTGTAAGTATTAAGACCAAAAGAAAGGAAGAAGCAATGAAGGAAGAATAAAGTTTTAAGCATAGCATATGAATGGTAAAAAAATGGACACTTAAACTATAGAATAGGTCGAACATGGCAATTCTACCTAATTCCCTATAGTTATGGCTCTGATACCAATCTGTCACACCCCAACCGATGGCGGAAACATCGAGGCGGGACGAAAGAGATTGGTCATTGCTCATAATGCTAATTGCGTCAATAATTAATTAAACCGGATTTCATTTCATAAGTACAATTTGTCGAGTACAATACATGGAAATTTCAAATACAACAATAATCATGGCAAAATTTGATACAACATTTATAAACCTAAACGTCTACGTGTGTATCTAGTCATCAACGCTACTCCAATTTCATAGCATCATCTTCATCAACCTGTAACATGTTTTAAAATAGAGTTCAATGAAAAAGCAAAGGCGAGTACACAAGTTTGGTGATACAGAGCATAAGTATAAAAGGTATAACTCGAATCCACATGTTAATCGTTATGTAAGGTAAATGCTAATCATGCAATACTAGATCAAACCCCGAGTTTCCACAAGTATAAACGAGCTTCCCTCGTTGCAAAAGCAACGAAACTAAAATGAGTATGAGAATCTTAACATAACCCCGACGGGTGGTATGCTACTCCTGTAGCGCTATATATATCAAGTTGGGCTGGCTAAGTTAATGATCGAGCATGTATAATTCTAGCATGTATCTAAGCATAACAAGCATTATATATTAAGGATTGAGTATGTAAAAGCATGAATTTGTGATAAGTGTATTTTGATAAGTAAACATGTCACAACCCAAAAGTGACAAAATGGTAAACGGGTCGAGTGTACTCACGGTTTTGCTTATAGTGTTCCACTTAGAGAAATCCACAAGCTTGTTTGTAGATTAGGGTTTGGCACCTTGTCCTTCTACAAGAAGAACATAGGTATGAGTAATGAGTTTTAACGGAAGATTCAAATTATCGAGCATGATCACGGAATAAAGAATAATAAAGTATTAGGATATAAAAATAGTCACTAAGGTATAGCACTCGTTTTTGACACTATGATAACCCATACGGGTTTGATGTGTTTTCATAGGTTCGGGACCTATTAGAATCGTAACGAGGAAACTACACACTTTAGTGATAATCTTATTAACTTGATAGGTGATTATATAGTCATTATGAAGGGTTCGGTTTCTAGGATTTTATTATAGTCCTTAGTTATATATGTACATAATATTAAGCTAACTAACAATAATATCATATAAGTTATGGAGGAGGTAGGAGGTAGAACCATCCATTTAGGAACCTCGTATGAGTTCACCACTACACAAGTTGTCATAGACAACAAGGAGGGTCAAGAACAATATTGACAACAAGAATGTAAATGGTGTCACTTTACCAAGTAGCCAAGTAATTCTTAACCCGGTGAGCACACGTCGACACACGTCGATGGCTAGACGGGGTTGTGTTACTTTTCAGCTATCAAACTAGCTTGGGATAGTGATGAGAAATCATCAAGTGATGTGTGGTCTTTAGAGTTAGGATAGCCCAAGCTAACCAAGGTAGACACACATGAACAAGTTCAAGACTTGCATCACTTGTGAGCTTAAAGCTCTATGAAAATAGAAAGTTTGGAGTGTTTAAACACTCCTGTTTACATGTATACAACTTTGGTTAGTTTCACTAATCATAACTTTGATTAGGAGCTCAAGAACATAAAGATGAATGGAGAAATGATGAGATTAAACAAGTTTTGAAAGTGTTTGAACAAAACAGAAAGTTTTGGAGTCCTTTAGGTGCATTTTCAGGTCTAGATTCTCCATGGAGAACCCGTGGATTCATACCTAAGGATTATCCAAGCATTTATAAAGAAGAATCAAGTGATTTCGATGAGTTTTGAGCAAGTTATGCTCACTTTAGTGAAGGAGGTACAATCTGCCCGAATTCTGATGTTGCAAGTGTTCTTGAGATGATTTGAGAGTGATTTAGGAAGGATTAGAGGGTTGTGAAAGTGGAACATGGTTTGGATTAGAGGTGGGTTTTATAGGGAAGAGTTGGTGTTAGTTGGGAGTTGATTAAATGGGGTTTATGGCCATTGGGGAGGAGGTTTAAGGTGGGATCCGTGCATAAATCGCAAGTTCAAAAACTTTCTGCCCCACCAGGACCTATTGCGGACCGTAAGGACCTGGTCCGGGTGGAAAGTTTGTTGTTTGGTTCACGTGTGACGGGTTTTAATGCTATTCTAATGTATTTTATGAATAAATAAAGCACTATAAGTATAAGTATCATGTCACATTGTGTATGTATGTATGTAATGAATGAGATCGAGTATGCACATCGAGTATAACGCATGTATGAATTATAAGTGTCACGTAATTGCAAGTATGTCATGTTTTCGAGTATGAGCACCATGTATGAGTATGTATGATTAAGTATAACAAGTATTGAGATAAAAAGTTTGTTCCATTATGATTCAAGTCTCTATTACAAGGGTTACGACGAAAATACGAATGCGAGATACAATGGTTTCCGAAAATAGAAATACACGACTAGCTTTCTAAACATAGAAATTATGAAAAAGCGAGGCGTTACATCAAGAGTGTCGATCATTCGTCACCCGGGCCTACTCCCTGCAGTGGGAAGCGCCGCCTGACTTAAGTCTAGGCCCATCCCTCATAGTCATGATCTGGACTAAGGATGACTTATCGACGAGGGTCCCAGTTTGGGCCTCCTCATCTTGGACCCGTCTACCCCAGAACCAAAATGGGCACCATCAGCTTTAGCCCAAGAAATGTCCATCACCTGGCCCACCTCTAAAGGTAATCTTCTTCTCCAAGCACAAGCATTAAATGAGATGCAACATGAAGAGACTTGAGGCCGAACAAGTACAAGGTAGTTACAGGTCACATTTAATGGGAAAGATCTCCGTCCTCACTGAAGATTGACACGTGTTTGGGGAGACTAGGCAACAGCCTGGCCTCTGATATTACCGTTAACGGTGTCAAGGACTAACCGGACGTGATAAGGATCTTTTGGTATATAAGAACATAACAAGAGATGATACAAGGTATGCACTCTCAGAACTCTCACATTAACTACACTCTCATTTACTACACATTTAATCCCACATTCTGGGAAGCATATTTAATTCTCTCGGATTTAGACCTTGATCACTCCAACGACGATAACTCGTCGGAATATTCTATTCTCTGGCAAGTTTACTTATTCTCACGCCGTAGCTTGGTCATGGATCCCCCCTTTGGGGCCCTCTGTGACGAGGCTAACGGTTGTCTCTTTTGTAGGCACTAGAAGGAAGCTTGGTCAACGCCAGCGAGTCACTTGGTCCTTCACGTTGAAGCTAAGGATTCGACAATAATTATTAAAAAAAATACTAAATGATAAATATTTTTAAATGATTAACTTTAACAAACATAAAAATAACAATACTTGAAAAAAATATGAACTGCGCTATAATGATAATAAAAATCGTATTTCCATCCCCAAAGGTCTGAAACCTCCCCTTTTTCTCCAACATCAGACCCAAACTTGCGTCACTTAAGTGGTCATACGAGTTAAGAGAGAACTCAAAAATCAAAATCATCCTAACATTTATAAGAAAAACACAAAATATTTATTATAATAATAAAAAAATTAAACCTACAAAAATTATAAATCTATACGACGGGAATTAGGTCGGTATTGATTCAGTTCATTACGATACCGACAATCACTATAACTATTGAAGGAGAAAAAAAAATAAAGTCATGATACGGAAAAAGGATATCAAGACGTGTTTTACATCAACTGAAAACAATAAAAACGAATATTAATACATGTACTGACGTTGTTCTGTTGATATCGATTCGTTCGTTTCAATAAATGTTCGATACCAACATTCGTATAGCTAACATCGCAAGTTAAATGACTGAAACTAAAAAAAACCACAAAAACAAAAAAAAAATCACTGTAAATACGGCTGCATGATTAGTTATTTATATAAACTTTGATAAAAAGTAGCCCATAAGACCCAATAATCATGTAGCCCATAAGACCCAACCGATCACCCAAAACCCTAACCAGAGCAACCTCTCACACACTATATATCCCCTCCGCCATCGCCTCTTCTTCCATCAGTATCAGTCTTCGTTTTTCTCTCATTAACGGACCTCTTATCTCCTCAACCAACTGGTAAACAATGCTTGATTTTCGTTTTGTATGCAGTTTATTTTCCAAATTTATATTTGTGCAGTGATGAATCTATTTGTGGACTAGAGTTTCTGATCTGGGCTCTTCTTCCCATTTTATTTTGACGACAAACCCTTGGCTGTCTGAGCACTTAAATTTTGATCTTATTCATATTTTTATCAATTGATTTTTTTTAATACTCAGATCTTATTGTTTTTAAATAAATTAGCTAAGGGCTAATGATGAGAAACATAATTATCTTAGCGGATTTCAGTGAGATTATTTTTAATCAATGATCTGATTGTTACACACACTGAAGCTCTTAGTCTTTTTTAATTTTTTTTATAAAATGGGATGGTAATAATATTAATAGCAATGATGAGGTTAAACACATGAGGATGTGTTTAGGGCAGTGGACAATACAATTTTGTTTGTGTTGCCGTGATCCCCCAATTTAAACGACTTCTCCTTCCACTGAGCTTTTTATTTTCATTCCAACTTTTATACAAAATTACAGCTTTTTTTTTTCTTTCTAATTTGTTTATGTTCTGAAAAATATATATTTTTTTGAAGATATGCGTCCATTTACCAATTCTGGAGGATAAGTTGGTTCCTCACGGTGTAATGGCTCGGACGCTATATTAACGTTTGTGGCTATCCTGATCAATGGGTGCTCAGTACCATTGCATCCTGGAAACACCTCATACATTTAAATCTGTGATAACATCTAATTATTTTAAGAAACAACGCTTTGTGTATTTATAGACTCTTTTCTGCTTGATATGAACTTGAGTTGGATTTGCAAAAAAATATAATGGGTTGCGATTTGTGCTAGACTCTAATTGCTGATCAGACTCCAATAGCTGTTCTGTGGATTTTGAGTAATAGTGAAACTGTTGCAAAGCAAAATGATTAGACACTATATGGTTATCTAACAATTTAAGTAGTAGAGAAAGAGCTTTTGGCAAGTCTCAAAACCTTTGATTGTTGCGGAATCACAAATGTTGAGGGATGATTATGTTTTAAGTTATTTGTTGTTCATCATTCTGAAGTGAGAAACCTGATTTCAAGAAGCTTTGGGAAACAGATAATACTAGTGCAGAACTGCAGCCATAGAACTATATACCTGCGCTAACCCTACTGTCCCCTGTATAAGCAACAAAGCCACTTTTTCATTAACAAGAAGCAAAATAATGGAACACAACATAACCAGCGTAGATCCATTTGATGGCTTTGCAATTCTGAAACTGTTAACCAAGAGCTTCAATGTTACTATTATCTTGGAAGCAAAAGGAAGTAGATATTCCATCATATGCATGAAGCAGGTCAGTATAATGGTCCGGTATAGTGGGATTAGGTGGTATTCTTTACGCGTCACTTGCAAGTGTCAAAATGTTATGGTCACCGATTAGCGGTATCCCACAACGTGAACTCTGCAAAATTGCTTCATTTCATCTTGGATAATTATATTTGGGGCTGTAAACATATCAAACTAACATAAAGAGGGTTTTGTTCGGTTCTTTCGTTAAGAAAATCATTGATAAGATTTTTATGTTGTTCATTCATTAAGAAATAAATGAATGAATGTGATGCAAGCTAACACAAACAAACGTGATGAATACAAATAAATGTTCATGAATAGAAACAAAACAAACACGGCTAACGTATGTTAAATTTAGAATAAACTTAGCATTTTAATCACATATATCCGTACCAGCATGCACTAATAAAGTATTCCAATAAAACTAAATTGCAGTCTGTGTCATTTAAGTTTGAGTTAAATTGCACGCGTAATGAACTATCTCTGATTACCATAACACTAAATTGTGATTTACGTCCTTTAAGTTTAAGCTTAGTTGTACGCACTATTATATTATTGTTTCTCTCCAGACTTGCGCTTTTGGACCGACCCATTTTTTTTTCTTAACTCTTAAAACGTGGCACTCACAACAGGTCATAATAGTCATTTTCACTTAATAATTGTTTTTACCTTCTTTACATTTTAATCAAATTTCAAAAGTTCTTTAACTAACGAAATTATAGCAAATCTTCTTTATGTTTTAGATTTTGTAGAAATGTTCTTGTTGTAGTAATTCATCTACGTTTTAACATTAAACCAGGTCATGTGCCACACACATAACAACAAAATAGGCCCTTTAGTGTAATTTTTCTTTGGCAAAACCACCACTCTAATCGTCGGCCAGGGGCCACCACCCCTCTTTCTCTTTCTTGTGGATGCCAACCATCAACTCTTGTTGTCACCATTGTTAGAAACCCCAAATCATAGTGGCTGATCTCAACAATCCATGCCTACCCATTGATGTATTGCAAAATATACCATTCATCGTGTATAGTTTGTACATATTTCTTATTGATTTGTTTAGTTTTCTTAGTTAGATTTTCGTATTGATTTGTTTAGTTTCTTAGTTAGATTAGTTTCTTTTGATAGTGTGTCCTTGTGTAGGCCCCGGTTGTTGAAAAGAGCAGAAAATGGTCATAATCTGCCCTAAACTAACTACGGGAATCAGGACGAATCGTAGCTGAACGCGAATGCAAAATAAAAATTCTGGAAGTTTTACCTCGTCGGGCTACGCGACGCCCAAGGAAGAAGGGCTACACGTAACGCGTAGCCATTAAAATATATCTCTCAGATTCTACACGCCGCTCTACGCGTAGGATGTTCCAAAGACCCGTTGCATAATGTGACGGGGTGTTTTGTCGCAACAGGATCATTGTTGGAGCTGGATTGCTGCTAAGTTCACTATATAAACATCTTAACTCCATAATCAAACCTAGTTACGAATTGAAGACTTCTTGGACAAACTCAGCAGCAGAATTTGCAAGTTTTCGGAGCACGGGAATCATTCGAGTGAAGCAGGATGCGTAGGATTGAAGACTTAACGGGGTTTGTCTCCTGGTTTTCTTTGTTTTCTCGTTTCTTATACTTTATTCGATGAATTCTTTCTTTAAGACTTGTGTTTTGATTTCCACATGTTTTCTTGCTAAAACTTTATTACTACCTAGGTTAGGATGATTCCTTAACAAAGTTCGGATTTTTATGCGGTTTCTATCGTGTGAATGGATTTTCTTCTAAAGTAACGAACTTGGAACATTGATTTGGTGTATATGCGTATCTTGTTCTGATTATTAATTGTTTACTCGTTTCATATGGATCTTGATGAATGTCTTTCATAGAATAGATTTATGGTAATTATCTAATCTTAGCGGGTTTGGGAAATTTTTGGGTGAATTGGCCAATAACCTTAGAAACGGTAATCAAAAGATAATTTGATCTTGATATTCTGCCTTGATACTGAGAGGTAATAGGTTATTAATAGGTCTAGAATGAGTAAATTGCACAAAACATCCTTTATGTTTCCTCAAACTTGCAGGTTCCAGCCTTAATGTTAAAAGTTGCTAAAAACAGCCTTTAAGTTTATTTTTGTTGCGGGTTCAATCCTTTATAGCTAACCACGTTATTTTCTTCAGTTAAGTTCTCTCACATGCATAACATGTGAGGGTATATTCGTCATTTTGGTTGATCTTCCACCCACTTCAATTATAAAAAAAAATATTAGTTTAAACAAAGTTTGGTAAAACGTACGCGACTATAGAGGAGCACGATTACCGTTTGATAGTGTTTAAGTCTAACTTGCGGCGTCCTAAGCGTCACCAGTTGCTCGATTCGACTACTGAACACGGTGTTACGAAGTTCTCTGATTTGACGGCATCGGAGTTCCGTGAGAGGTATCTAGGGTTGAAGAGTCGTTTGTCGTTTCCGTCTGATACGAATAAGGCGCTGATTCTTCCAACTGATGATAATCCTGAAGAGTTTGATTGGCATTATCAAAATTTGTGTTAATCTTTACAGTTTAGTGGACTAGCTTAACAAGATTCCTATCTTAATTCCGGGTTCGCCGGAGAAGAAGACCGGAAAAGAGGGTGTTTGGTTTTTAAAAGTTTGGTTTTATTGCACATTAGTCCCTGCGGTTAAATTTTTTTAAAATGGGTTAAACCTTAAATATTCTTTTTTCTTATAATTGATGTGGGTGGAAGATCAACCAAAATGACGAATATACCCTCACATGTTATGCATGTTAGGGAACTTAACTGAAGAAAATAACGTGGTTAGCTGTAAATGATTGAACCCGCAACAAAAATAAACTTGAAGGCTGTTTTTAGCAACTTTTAAACATTAAGGCTGAAACCTGCAAGTTTGAGGAAACATAAAGGATGTTTTATGCAATTTGGTAAATAGTTAGGATTAGGTTTTAAGAGAAGCCGATTTTAATTCCCTTTCCATATTTTTTTGTCTATTGAACTAAATTGATTTCCTTAGTTGCCTTAGGATTACGCGCTGAGAGGTAGTTAGTCACTTTAAAGCACTTTTTGAGAATTTAGATAACCGATAGGAAGTCTTTCAAACCGGTGAGTATAAATCTTTTAGAGTCATTAGGTTTCTTCCTGAGAAGGGTCGGGAGGTCCTCTTTGATATCTCTTAGGATTTAGCACATAAAGATCCCGGTTCCATATCACGTTAGTTCCGATAGAAATCCATTCCAAGTTAAACAGGATCCTAGCCTAGGTAGTTGTTATCAATCACTGAGTTCAACCTTCGTTGTAAAGCGTGTTCTAGTTAACCTAGTTAATTAGTTTTTACTTTAATTGCAAATTTGGAATTTCTAGTAACACCCCCCCCCCCCCCTCAAACAAACAAACAAATAAATAATTAGTCATGTCCGTGTCGGTCTAAGTCTAGGTAGAGTCGTTAGCGTAATTAAATAGAGTCTCGTGGGTTCGATATCCGGACTTACTTAGCTTTACTAGAGTCGATCGGTTCACTTGCCGGTTAGCAGTTTAGTCAAGTCTTAGCGAGTCTAGAGTATTACTTTGAGTCTAGATTGAGGTTAATTTTAGTTGTTTTTAATATAACTACTTTTAGCATATCAAGTTTTTGGCGTCGTTGCTGGGGACTCTTTGGCAATTGCGTTAATTACTTTATTTGGACTTATTTGACATCATATATGTGCTACTTGTGTTTGAGTCGTAGGAGTCTAGATAGTTTTAGTGTCGTTTATAATTTTCGTTGAGTCAAATTTTAGGGTCGTCTTACTTGTTCGTTTTTGGTTTTGCAGTGGATGCCTTATACACGTTCTCAAGGACTACCACCGAAGCCGCCTACAGACAAGTCTGCCTTCTCCTCTTCTACACCTAAGGTAAGTTCTTCTTCTTCATATTTCACCCTTTCTAACTCTACCCTCCAATCTAAACCACTGAACTTTGACTTCACACCGAATTCGTCACCCCATAATTCTCCACCACCTTCTCGTACCCAGAGTCCACCACCCGTTACTCAAATGGCCAATCGAGCCGTTTACCAACAAGCAACCACCAGTTTTACCGGTGCAAACTCACCCATCACCCTTCCCACCATTAATAACGAAAAATCCTGCCAAATTTCACGGTCGTGATGACGAGGACGCCCCAACCCACATTATCCGCCTTACTCTCCTCTACGGCAATTTCAATCTCGAAGGTGCTAACAATGACGCCTGATTTCTTCAGGTTTCCCCTTCTCACTTGCGGGTCGAGCAGCCATTTGGCTCGATTCACAACCAGCAGGTACCTTCACCACTTGGGCTGGCTTATGAGATGTTTTTCTCAATAAGTACTTCCCACCCGCCAAAACATCTCGTCTTCGCGATCAGATCCATTCATTCCATATGGAACCTGACGAACCATACCACTTCGCCTGGGAGCGTTTCCAAACCCTACTATCATGTTGTTCTCAACATTGTTTGTCTGACTGGGCGCTTATAGAGAAATTCTACAACGGTCTCACCCTGAGACCCGAGCCCGTTCGACACTTTGCAGGAGGGCACCTAATGGGTAAGAAATATGTGGCTGAGTGCAATCACCTTTTCAAGAGCTTTGCTCATTCTGACACCGATTATCGCGCTACCTCCAGGAATTCCATTCCTGTGTCTAGTACTACCTCCACCGGTCGAGGAGTACACCAAGTTAGCTTGGTAACAACGGTAGCTATTGCGTTAGAAAACCTTAGGAGAGAGATGACCAAAGAAATGCAAGAGTTGAGTGCTAAGGTAGATAGGTGTGTGTAGAGGGGGTCACGATACAATAGAATGCCCCACGCTCACTGAGGAGCAAGTTAATTCCATCACAGGTCAAAATCGCGGCCCAATGAACCCGTTTAATTATGATAATAACACTAACTATAGCTTGAATTGGCGTAATAATAATAACACATTCCGTTCTTCTGGTACCCCTGGTTTCCAAACAGGTCAAACTCAAAACACGGGGTAGGGTCAATTCTATAGTGGGGGTTCAAATAATCAGGGTCAGTATTCTGGTGGGGGTTCGCAAGGTCATTTTAGTGCAGGGGGTCAAACATGCAATTTCCTAGTGGGGGTTCAAACAGTCAAGGTTCAGCCAACCAAGACTTAGGTAGTGGTCTAGATGAAATCAAATCTATGTTATCCCAAATTTTAGTTAGAGACCAAACCACACAGAAAACCTTAAAGGAACATGCCACACTCCTTAAGAACAACCACTCTAACTTTTTAGATCTTTAGAGGCAAGTCGGGGATATTGCTCGTCAGTTACAAAAAAGACCTCTCGGTCAATTCTCTGGCAATACTAAACCGAACCCGTCCGGCCAACTGAAAGCCATTTCGACCCGTAATGGTAAAACTCTAGGAGGGGTTGTTAGACCCGAGATAGTGGATGAAGAAGAAGAGGAGCCCGTAGATGAAGAAATAGAGATGGAGACTCCCGGTAAGGTGCAAACTAGGTTAGATCCAACAATTACCGCACACGCCGAGGAGCCTCAAGTAGAAAGGAACGTTGAAAAGCGACCCATAGCGTTTAGGTCGTCACCAATCATCGATTTTTCACGCGTCCCATACCCCACCCGCCTTAAAAATAAAAAATACACAAAAGAATATGGGCAATTTCTCGAAATGTTTAAACAATTAAAAATCAATCTTCCTTTCATCGAAGCCCTTCAATCCATACTCAAATATGCAAAATTCTTAAAGGACCTTCTTAAACGCAAAGATAGGTTAGGAGAAATTTCTAACATCCCTTTGAATGGGGGGGGTGTTCTGCCATTGTCCTCAACAAGGTCCCGGAAAAATTGATGGATCCGATCCTTTTCACCATTCCATGCCTTTTCAGGAGTGATACCGAGTGTAGAGCCTTAGCCGATTTAGGTGCCAGTATAAACCTCTTGCCCTATTCGATGTACGAGAAATTAGGCTTAGGAGAGTTGTCACCCACTCGATGTCCTTGTCTTTAGCCGATCGGCCAGACAAGTATCCTCGTGGCATAGTCGAGAATCTCTTAGTTAAAGTCAATAAGTTTGTCTTTCCTGTAGACTTTGTCATCCTTGATATGGAAGCTGATGAGAGAGTTCCTATCATCTTAGGACGCCCATTCATGTGTACCGCAAAGGCCATCATAGATGTCTTTGACGGTAAAATCACTCTTTCGATTGGTGAGGAAAAGGTCACATTCGAGGTAGCCCATTCCATGCAACATCCTAGTGGTTCTAACGATTATGATGGGACGTGTCATTCGATCTATTTCATCGAATCATTCTTATCATGCGCTGACCAATGTTTCGATTTCATTAGTGGAGCCGATTTAGTGGAAGATAGGGTAGTTGAGAAGAGTGAGGAAGTTGTCGAAGAGAGTGTAGACGAAGAAGAGACCGTTTGGTCCCCGAAGTATTAGAGTTGAGTGAGGTCAAGGGTGAGAGTGAGAGAGTTCCCATTGAGACACCCGCTCCGTTAGAACTTAAAGTCCTTCCCTCCCATTTAGAGTATGCTTTTCTAGGTGATGGGTCAATCCTCCTCGTCATTATTTCATCAAAATTAGAGGAGGGAGAGAAAGCTAGGCTGATAGAGATGTTGAGAGAAAATCTGGAGGCCACTGCATGGTGACTTTCGGATATCAAGGGCATAAGCCCTGCCTACCCAACGGATACTCATGGAAGATGAATATAAGCCGGTGGTGCAACCTCAAAGGCGCCTCAATCCAAATATGTAAGAGGTCATGAAGAAGGAGGTTCTTAAGTTGTTAGATGTCGGGGTGATATAACCCATTTCTGATTCATCGTGGGTTAGTCCGATCCAAGTTGTCCCGAAGAAGAAGTTGGGATGACGGTGATCATGAATGAGTAAAACGAACTTATCCCATCTCGTACCGTAACCAGTTGGCGTGTGTGCATTGACTACCGCAAGTTGAATGACCTACCCAAAATATCATTTCCCTCTACCGTTCATTGACCAAATGTTTGAGCGTCAAGCAGGTCAACAGTTCTACTGTTTTCTCGATGGATTTTCGGGTTATTTCCAGATCCCCGTCGCACCAGAGGATCAAGATAAAACGACATTTACATGCCCTTACGACACCTATGCGTATCGCTGCATGCCATTCGGGTTGTGTAACACTCCGGCTACTTTCCGATGATGCATGGTTTCCATATCCAAGACATGATTGAGACTTCTATGGAAGTTTTCATGGATGATTTCTCGGTCTATGGTGGCACTTTCGATCAGTGTCTTCTCAATTTAGATAGGATGTTAAAGATGTGTGTTGAAACCAACTTGATGCTAAATTGGGAGAAGTGTCACTTCTGGTGACGGGGCGGATAGTTTTAGGTCGCAAAATCTCTAGAAATGGGATTTTTGTAGATAGGGATAAGATAGACACAAATAGTAGGTTGCCTCCACCCACGAATGTAAAGTCCGTCCGTAGTTTTATTGGTCATGCAGGCTTCTATAGACGCTTTATTAAGGACTTTTCAAAAAACACCCGTCCCATGACCCGACTCCTTGAGAAAGAATTCCCTTTGTCTTTGACGAGGAATGCCTAAAAGCCTTCAACTTTTGGAACGAAAAGCTAGTTAGTGCCCCCATCCTTATTTCGCCCGACTGGAGCTTTCCTTTTGAGTTCATGTGCGATGCAAGTGATTATGCCATAGGTGCGGTATTGGGTCAAAGAATCGATAAACACTTTCATCCGATCTACTACGAGAGCGAAACCCTCAATGATGCTCAAGAGAACCATACCACCACGGTTGAAGAACTCTAAGCCGTAGTGTTCGCGTTTGATAAGTTCCGCTCATACTCGTGCTTTCTAAGACGATTGTCTTTACCGATCATACGTATTGTGTTTTCTCTTTCAAAAGAAAGACGCCAAACCCCGCCTCATCGGGTGGATTCTTTTGCTCTCCGAGTTCGACATAGAGATTAGGGATAAAAAGGGAGGGGGAATGTAGACGCCGATCATCTATCACGTCTAGAGGATTCTAAGAGAGAGGAAATTCGTGAGGAAGCGATAGGAGATAAATTCCCTCATGAGTCCATGGATTTTGTAAAGGCCGAAAAGGAAGGTTTGCCATGCTTGTCGGACATGGCAAACCACTTAGTATTTGGAGTCATAGTGAAAGGTATGTCCACCCAACAAAAGAAAAAGTTTCTTAGGGATGCGAGGAAATACACATCGGATGATCCTTTCCTCTTTAGGATAGGTGACGATAGGATTCTTAGGAGGTGTGTCAGAAGAGAGGAAGGTTTAGATATCATTAGGCATGTACACGAGGGTTTGACAGGAGTTCACCATGGTCCACATGTTTCCGCTCAAAAAGTTTTCGATTGTGGTTTCTATTGGCCTTCGGTAGTTAAGGATGCTGTAGAGTTTATTTGGACTTGTGACGCATGCCGACATAACGGCAATATCTCATCCAAGGACGAGATGCCCCAAAATACCATCCATGTTCTAGAAATCTTTGACATTTAGGGCATTGACTTCATGGGACCATTCCCCTCTTCCAGTGGGAATAGGTACATCCTCGTGGCAATCGATTACGTCTCTATATGGGTTGAAGCTCAAGCTTTGCCTATGAATGATGCCCGAGTGGTGGTGAGGTTCCTTAAAAAGCTATTCGCTCAATTCAGATACCAAAATCCATCATAAGTGACCGTGGCACTCACTTTTACAATACCGTAATGGAGAAGGCATTAGCACGCTACGGAGTCACTCATCGTTTGTCTATCACGTATCACCTGCAAACTAATGGTCAAGTCGAGAATGCAAATCGAGGGGTGAAGAGAATTTTGGAGAAAACGGTGGGTAAGAGTAGGAAGGATTGGTCGGAGAAGCTAGATTGTGGGCATTTCGAACCGCCTACAAGACACCTTTAGGGACTTCTCCTTTCATGATCATCTATGGTAAAGCTTTCTATATTCCTGTTGAATTAGAGCACGAGCGCTTTGAACTCTTAAAACCATGAATTTAGATCTTACGGAAGCCGCTAGGAAACGATAATTCCAAATTCACGAGTTAGAAGCACTTAGGGATGCCGCATATGAACATTCTTAGAGTATAAAGGAAAAGATGAAGGCATTACATGATAGGAGGTTGAAGAGGTTGAAAGAGTTTAAGGTCGGCAACAAGGTACTGTTATACAATTTAAGGTTAAAGTTGATTGCCGGAAAGTTGAAATCAAAGTGGGCGGGACCTTACATGGTGAAAGAAGTGTTTCCGTATGGCACCGTAGAGTTATTCGATGAAGCCGACGGAGGTACTTAGAATGTGAATCGCCATAGGTTAAAGCATTACTTAGGCAGGCCTATTGACACTACTGGGGAGGAGGAACTCCTCTTACAGTTCCACCTAGCACCACCGTTTAGAGCATTGAGGAAAACCGCATGTGTATAGTTTGTACCGTTTGTATTTTAGTCGTTTTTGAGGTTCTTCATAGCTAACGGTAATTTTTGTAGAGTCCGGTCTTGCTTTTTGTGTTTTTGAGTCTTTTGCAAGAATTCATTACCGAGGAAGAGCGAGGATTAACGAGAAAACAGAGTTCCAAGTAAAGTCACAGTGTTAGAAAATTTTTGGGAATGGTTTTTGGGAGGTGGGGTTAAGTTCCAATTTTTTTTAAGGCATGAAAGCCGTCAAAACTCGAAACTTTCTATGAAAAGCAGCCCTTGGCATCGCGCGTAGGTCAAGAAAAGGAGGCCTATGCGTAGCGTCTAGCCCTTTGTCACTTTTGCTGCTTTTCTGACATGCCGCGTCGCGCGACGCTCACCCCTTAAGGGCTATGCGTAGCGCGACACCCTTTTGAACCATAACCTAAAATGAACCGACCCTAGACGACATGCAAAGGTCCACAATTTTATCTGTCGCGTAGCGCGACGCCCCCGGGTCCGGTTTAAAGCTTTCACTTTTCCCTTTCTTCCCCAAATCACACTTAAACCCTAAAACGCGAACCGCCGGCAAAAAACCACCATTTTCAGCCATAACCACCACCAAACACCACCATTCTTTCTCTAAATTCAACCCACATCACCCATTTCACTTCCATATCCTTATTCACCATCAATTTCACCTGTTTCAAATCCACCGAAACACGAGCTTCACTTTCTGAACTTTAAAAGTTGAAATTTTTATCTCAATCTTCATGAATCTGGTATGTTTCTTGTTATATTCTGTACATTACTCGTTTATTAGTTAGATTTTAGTTTAGTCTTGCATGTTTAGGTGTCGGTTTGTGTCAGGGGAATTTCAAGTCTTAGTTTACTTTAGTATTTTGTGTTTAATGGTTGCGGGAGGCTTGGCTTGGGTATATTTTGGACCGTGGATTGTTTGATTATAACCACATTGCCAAAAAGAGACGAACTTGCGTATTGAATTTAACGGTTAAAACCTCCTTTAACTAGGCAGAATTTTTCGACTTAAATTCTGTTTTTGCACACTAAAGCTTCAATCTTTACGCTAGTTTGGACTCAATGTCTAGTTTGGTAGACACTTGGCTCTTAATTAGGACAATTAAAGTGCCGGGAGAGGATAGTGTACATTGAGTCTCGTAATTTAGTCATTTTAGTAGTAGTAGTTCTTGGTCTTGGGTTTATTTATATGCACGTAGAGGTACAAAACACTTCGCTCGTACTCAATCTCCATTCGGACGAAGTTTTTTATAACTTACGCTTTTTGTAAACAGTAACCCACCTTTTTTTGGAATTAGCCGCAAATGGAATGCTATACAGCGATTTCCAACTTTTATAAAATTTTCAAAAATAAAAAAAAAGTTTAAAATACCAAAATAGTTTGCGATTACTGACTTTCTGCTTATATTTCCTTGTTTAAACATCATTTTTGCAGATATGTCAGATGAAGGTAGTTCGAGTGGGGCTTAAAGACATAGAGGCCCAACAACACGACGTAGAGGATATCCCGCTCAACAGCACCCCCAACCTGGCCCGAGGCGTAGCCGCATTCGGTATGAGGGTCAGGAAGGGTGAATTTAGCCCGGATTCCACTAAGGAGATAGCATCCACTTTTACAGTTTGAGGTTAACACAAAAGAATGGACGGAGCTTTATAATCATCAATACTGGAATCCTTAAGCATCGGACGATAGATTGGGAGTGGTTAGCTCGTATGGGTGTTCGAGATAGAGTTGAGACATTGTTAGCGGGTAAAGTGCGGACTATGGTTGATTGTCACTGGATGCAGTACGGCGAGCTTGTGGTTGAATTTCATTCTACGTATCAGCACAAGGAAGGTGCTTTTGCTGTGGATGACGCAATGTCGTTCAGTCTTGGGAGGATGATTCATTAGATGTCCATCCCGTAGTTCGCTGTTGCTAGTGGTTTCTATACGGAGGCGGAGGTAGTGACGCCCAAGTTTTTGACAGGTTTGCGAGGTGTGTTTGTTAATCAGAGGGAATTGTGTTTGAAGAGTATGGATATGGCTAGATTTTAGGGTACCATTGTTGATCTTCCATTTGCCAAGACTAATTTGATATCATCTGTTCTAGACCCGATTTATAGGTATGCGTTGAAGGTGTTTTCTACCACTCTAGTTGATAGAAAGTCGGGTGAGAATAAGGCGATTGGATCGATTGTTTTTGCTTATATGTTTGGTTGAAGTTCGAAACATGAATTTGACTAGTGTATTGGTATGGTCGTTCAACCGTGCACGTAGGGGAGGTCACTGAGCTACTCTTGACATGGGTCCTTATATTAATAGGTTAGCGGAGAATTTGAAGGTGTTTGAAAAGTATGGTCCACAGAGTTTGCGTATGGGTCCGGCTTCGAAGCATTTTGAGATTAAGGATCTTCAGCTTGCGGGTATACTTACTTTGACTGAGCCTATCACATGTCTTGATGCTAGGCAGGGGCCTCAGCTTATGCCACTAGAGGGTCATCAGGCTAATGATGTTATGCAGGGTATCTATCGGACGGTTCGTCAGAGACCTCATCAGAGACAAGAGATTCAGGCACCTCAGTATCCTAGGAGACAGCCACCACCAGATCCGCTTACCTTAGCATCGCTTTATGATCGTATAGATCAGGGTTTTGGTAGGATTGACTATAAGCAGGATCGGCTGGACAATGCGCTCAGGTATATGATGGAGCGCATGAGCATGAATGTTCCAGACTTTTTCTAGCCGTATGTGGATCCAGTGCAGTTTTCCGGTGCCTCCGCCGGTTGATCCGTTTGTGAAGGTGGTTCAGGTCAGCAGGGTGGTCAGGGTTCTGGTCAGTATGGTTATGTGGACCCGACACCCGAGTTTCAAGTGTATGGGCAGGGTGATGATGACAGTGATGACGAGGAGACGGAGGAAGAGGAGAGTGATGAGGACGAGGATTAGTGTGGGATGGATGCAACAGTTGGAGCTTAACGGAGTATCTTTTTACTTTATTTTTTTCTTTTTATGTTGTTTTTGTCCTTATCTTGTCTGTACTTTTATGTTAAATATTTTGAACTTGGTAGGTTGGGTTGGGGTAGGTTGGTTGTTTATGGTTGACAGTTTGGACACTTTTTATCTATCTATGTTATGCTTGATATGTTTATTTTGATTTGATAGATATGCTATATTTTTTCCGCTTCCGTTCGCGTGTGAGAATTGTTTGTTGAGCGTGTTCGGGGTGGAGGGCATATGTTGAATTGACTGGCACATTAACAGTCTCGCATATCTGCTAAGTCGTTCACTTGTATAGTTTGTATATTTTATTTGGTTTTTATTATTAGTAGTCGCTTAGTTAGTTTTGAGTCGTATTCTCGTTCTTGCATTATGGACAATGCAAATCTTAAGTGTGGGGATGGGATACATAGTTGTAAATATGAGTCGTTGAGTTAATTTAGTAGTTAGTTCATTAGTTGAGTCATAAAGTTTGAAAAATACAAAAAAATTAAAAAATCCAAAAAAATTGAAAAATTTTGAAAATGTTTTTTGTGTTAAGAAGTTTGCAAAATAAAAGCGGAAAATGATAGAAAAGTCGGGATTTTTTTAGGTTTTAAAATAATTAAATTAACTTGTGTGTAATTTGGGATATGTGAGTAGGCCCGATATGGTTTCTAGGTTCTTTTGATATTAATATACCTAATTGTTAGTTTGCTAGTGGGTACCCATCTAGGAAAAATGGTGTGACATTTGTGCCTTTTGCAACCATCATAAAATTCTGAACGATTTCGAATCCAATGAAATCTTGCATTTCATTCACGGATGTTGTATAATTACATGTGACATTAACACATTTAAGTCCATATACAATTTCGACACTTCAAAGCTTTTCTGGAAGTTATAGGTAAACTGTTATGCAAATGTAATCGGTTTAACGTGAAGTACACTCCGAAAAAATAACATAAGCTAAACATACCCTAAATATCCTTTACATAACTTAGAAATAAGTTTTGAAGGGTTCGGTATGGCAAAAACAGGTTTATTCAAGCTCAGGGGCTATTTTGCAAAATGTGCGAAAGTATGCCGATTTGCGTAATTCTTAATACGGAACACGTACGCACATTCAAAAACTTTTGTAAACATTAAAATCTTGTATTTTAGTGATGTGAATGCAAAAATATCATTCGTTACGCAATTACGGTCGTTCTCGCATTAATTAAAGCGTTCGTCGTAATTAAACGAAAAATGCAACCGTACAACCGAACAAATCGACATCCATGACACTTTTTAGCATAATTCAAGTTAAATATGCTTTAACTTTCCCATAGATCTTAAAAATGAGGTTAACGGGTGTTAGAAGTGCCAAAACGCGACGTAACAAGTCTAGGGGTCATTTCTGCCATTTTTCAAAGTTCTGCCCCAGACCAGGCCTTACGAATAGCACAGCAACCTTGCAGCTTCTTATGCAACTGGCAGCCTCTTATGCCAACACATGGCAACTTCTGGCAGCTTCTTATGCAAAGCCTTGGGCTTCAAGTTCTCGAATTTTCCAGCTTTGTACCTGCATTTAACACATGTTATCACATTCCTAAGATCATGCCAACACATGGGACACTTGTGATAATCTTGTGGAGCTTGAAACACTATAAATAGCAAGTGATTTCTTCATTCAAACTTGCTTAATCCTTTTCTTTCTCTAATCTGCTCTACTTGGAGTTGCTACCACTTGTGGAGACCTCCTACTGAGCATTCTTGGCTCCCTAGAACATATGTAAGTGTTCTTCCTTAGCCTCTTTCATTTCTTTTTGTTATTTTGAGCTAAAAGTCAAACAGCTGACTTTCGGTTTGACTTTCGGTTCTGACCATATTTGGTCAAGTCAATGTTCAAATGAGCTTTGCAACGTGATCGTAATCACGAAGGTTATAATCCCTTGCGATTATACCTACTGATTACCACGTTTACTAGTTGAACTGGCGAGTCAAAGTTTCGGTCAAAGATGCGCATAATGTGCATTTTACGACGAAACTATTTAGGGTATCAAAACACCAAGTTTTGATACCAAATCAGTTGTATAAACTTAGTTAGACATGTTTGACATGTCTAACTCGCCACTACTAGTTTAATGCTTATTTAGGGTCGTAAGTCGAGCGGTCTTGACAACTGCTTTAACTTTCGAATCCGACTCATTTGGTTGATCTTAGGATCCGACCAAACACATATTTGTGACTATAGTTTTATAGGGAATAACCCTCTGAGGTTATACCTTATGGTCACGTCATTTGGTTAGTATTATGATAAGTCGCTTATTATGCCGTTAATAATGACCAAAACGCCCTTTTTGCGCATAAATTGATTTTAAGCCTGTGTAACCAATGTTTTAACATATAAAATGATGTTACAACATTATTTAACATGTTTTGGCATATAATACTTATCATAAGACATATCTAACCATCCAAACATATATTTACGAAAATAACCCGTTAAAGTAGCGTAAACTACCTTAACGAGTCATAACGGGTCATAAGCACTTAGGATTCATTCCAAATCAGAATGTTGAGTTTGTTAAACCATTTCATATGAGTTCCAACACTCATTTGGTTTACAAACCGTCATTCTATCTGATTCTCCCAATTATGTCCCGACTTATTTACATGTATCCGACTCATTAGGACACACTTGATTCCTTGATCTTTGGGATTTGCTCACACATTCATACAAGGCTTATACGCAATCCCAAGTGAGTATATAGCTGTAACATCCGTCAAAAACCGGGTTAACCAAACCCGCTTCGTTTATTAACCGAACATCCAGTTAAAATTTTCGTTGCGTATTTAATGCTCAAATTAATTTTATACGATACATAATTAATAAATATATTATAATTTAAAAAATATAATTAATAATCAATAATAAATAAAGAGATAAAAATTAAATAGAGACGCCAGGTTTCGAACCCGGGTCTCCCGCTTAAACAAACACACAATGCACCACTAGGCTACCTGCACTCTTTGTGAAATAATTGAAATCAATAAATATAAATATTCGTGCCATACGAGTCAATTGCGAGATTCCAGTAAGTAACCGCTCTGATTCAAACGTATACGTTTTAAAGAACGATTATGACAATCAATCCCTAACCGAAATCGCAATCAAACGCTTTAACTCGCAAACCGTTATCACTGTTACAAAATTTTTGTTTTGATTTTAAGACAAGTCGTGATTTTGGAAGCCTATGAGTACTTTCAGTTAGGGAACCAACTCGCTATTCACTCGAATCAACTCTCAATACACTCGTAAACCCTTCTACAAGTCCCTATTCAGCAAAAACAACTCGCCGGAATTCTCTGCAAGTCGCCGGAAAACTGAACCCCTTCATCTCTGTTGCCTTACTTTATAAACAGAACATCTAGAGCTCATACCGAAGTCACTCACACTCGCCTCAAACTTTCTGAAGATCCTCTGCCGCAAGATACACGTCGCCTGAATAACCTGCTGTCATCGGAATCTCGCCGGAGAAACAGGGGATCTCTGTTCGGTATATCATACACATAATCTCTCTCATTTTTATTAATCTCATATGTAATTAATTACAAATTCACTAAAGAAGTTGATGAATGTGTCGAAACAGTCGGGATTGGTTTCTGGGTAAAGTTTAACGAAGAAGATGAAGCTTCGGTTATATATATATTTAATATAAATCGAGTTATATCTCGGGTTAGACACACAGTCCAGCGGTGAGCGATTTTAAAGCATACGTCCTGGGTTCGAATTCTGTTGTGTTCCGATTCACTGAAATATAATGCCTTTTTATAAAAGCCAAATCCTGAAACATGTAATCAGTGTATAAGTATAATTAAAACAAGTTATATAAACGGGTTAGACACACAGTCCAGCAGTGGACTGTGTGCAAACGATTAACACACGTCCCGAGTTCGATCCTTGACACAATCACATTCTCTATAATAAAAATGTTCCTTTTTAAACTGAACCGGATCCACACGCAGTTAGATGTTAAGTTTAATGAAAACCGGAATAATAACCAAGATAGACACACAGTACAGTAGTGGACTGTGTGCGATTTTTAAAGCATACGTCGCGGGTTCGAGTCCAGGCTACCGCACCGGTTCTGGCAATTATCAAAGTTTTTATATAAGGACAGAAATGAATTTATCTAGTTTGTATATAAGTATAATTAAAAACAGAAATATTTCGGGTTAGACACGTAGCTCAGTTGGTAGAGCTGCGTGCACGCGTACGGGAGGTCACCGGTTCGAGTCTCACCCAGCGCATATCATATACACAACCGAACCGGTCAACAGTCAACGGTCAACTGGTCAACTGGTCAAAAAGTCAAAATTTTTATTTTCTTTTATTTATTTATTTTATTTAAAAATCAATTAAAAATACTTAAAAATAATATTTTTAAAGTTAGAAAATTTCCTTGAACTCACAAAAATAAACCGAACAATTCCATTGAGAACGCTAATTAGAAATACTAATATCAAATAAGAGTTTATTTATTTATTGAACTATTATGTTATTATTTAGGTTAGTTCCCTTGCCGATTAAATCCGAATTCGTGCGCATTTATCATCAATCCAAGAAACGCATCCATTGTGAGTGAATTCTTACAAATTCCCCTTTTTATTCATGTTTTGGGGTGTATCATGTGTCGCTTAAACTAATTCGTTTATTCAAACTCGTGCTATACCATATTATGATCTAAACCTAGAATGTAAATATTGATTGTTGTTATGTATTACATATTGTCAAGTTGTATACAAATTATTTGTTAGGCCCATCAGTTCCTCGTGGGAGACGAGTTGAACAACGCGTGCCTTAAAACTCATTCATTAGGCCCATCAGTTCGTAGAACAATGCGTGCCTCAAAACTCATTCATTAGGCCCATCAGTTCCTCGTGTGAGACGAGTTGAACAACGCGTGCCTCAAAACAAGCTATTGTTGTATGTGTGTGCAATATTTAATATTAAGTGTTTTGTGAATAAATTTACATTTACATTTACTCATATGTGGTTATGCACTTTATTTTATAATCAATTCAATAAAAACGTTTAAATGTTTTAATAGGATTCACTCGCCAACTTTTTGTTGATCCAAAACCATTTTTACACATGATACAGGTGGACAGGATGAAGCAAGGAACACATAGGAAAGTGCCTTAGAAGAAAAATAATGAAGCCTAGAAAGATGTATAGAACATGTTGAACTTGTATGATATGATTGTATGATCTCCTTTAAATTGTAATAATAAATATGAAACATTATAATAAATGTCATGAGCTTTGATGAAAACCCAATCATGCCCCGATCACCTTTTCCGCTGCGGGTCGGGGTGTGACAATAGCTCCCCTCTTTTATGTTTTCTAAATGTTTTGGGGTGATTCATATGTGCTAAACTGTTTTCAAGTTTTCATAACAAAGTCGATGGTTTATATAAACAACACGATTTCAATAATGTGAACGAACTTGTTGGTGTGTTATCCATAACACGAATGACATTCATTAACTTTGGTCGAAGCCGACCAGTAGTATGTTATGGTACCATAGGACTGACGATCTTGTTACTAGACTATTCACTGGAATTTGGTGGGAAGTTTGGGATGCGACAGAAACTGTTTCTGATTAACAAATCATTCGTTGAGTTGATAGTCTTGTTAAAGAGATCTTTTAGGGTCTATTAAAGATACCCATGGGGCATAGTCAACACAGGTTTGAATGTATTCATTAAAGAACGACCAGAAGTTTTCACAATTAAAACACAAACGATTAACTGATGATACAGACGATTGGTTTATGACACGGACAATGGTTTATGACATGAACAATGGTTTATGACAAGTACAATGGTTTATAACACAGACGATTGGTTTATAACAGGGACAAATGGTTTTGAACAATGACATACAATGATTTTCACTTAAAGATATAAACCATACAATGTTTTCTTTTAAATCGACTTATTACTCGGTTTTACAAAAGAAAAGTTTTCGGTCAAGATTCATGGCTACAAGGTTTTCTTTCACTTATATCAACTTGTTAAGTTGATTATATATATTGCAAAATTAAACACTTTTGTTTTCAAGGTACATACTCGTCGACTCTCGAAGTTGGACTAGGTTTTGCAATATAAATAAAAAGCCATGAATTTGAAACACACAAAACCTATGTTACTGCATTTTTATGCTGACGTAGCTATTTTCACATATGTTTCAGGTTTACATATGTGATGATTGTCGCCGCATGCTACACATAGGATGGATTCGGGCCTTAGAGACTTTAAAAATTTGAAAGACAAGATGATTGTATTTCATTTCGGTTATTTCTTGTAATCCGATAATTCAATAAAACAAAACTTTAAGTACCATGTGTTGTGAAACAATTTGTAACGTGACTCCCGAAGTGTTTCTGCCGCGTGTTGTACTACGCGATTTGGGGTGTTACAAGTGGGAAGCCAAAACTGCCAATAATAATATAATGAATGCCGTTATAAGCTAAAATTGCTAGAATTTTTTATCATGATGAGAAAAAATAGAATAAAAAATAAAAAGATGAGGCCTATGTAATCTTCGTTAGGGATGGTGACTCTGACTTAGATTGGCTCTACGTTGAGTTAAATAAAAAATTGCAAAAATTACGGACGCTCACGTTGTCGCTCTCGGGGACAGTGCCTCTGGTTGAGACAGCCTCTAGGTTAGGTAAAGCAAAAGTCTAGTGCTCAAAGAAAGAAAAAGAAAAGAAGTGAAAAGTTGATTTTAAATTATATTGATTTTGGTATAAAACGGTTAGGAAATGGGTCAAATGATTCGTTCCTTTTGTTCTATAAGCTTGAGGCGAGATTAGGTGAACTTCGGTTTCTAGTGTGAGACCCTAGGTAGATTGTCCATACTTGAACTAAATTGCATATGATAAGGGCTTGGAACCGGGTTTGGGTTTAAGAGGACACTTATATTCGCAATCGTGGTTAACACGAGTTTTAAATGTTAATAAATAATTTAAGTTTTTAGGCCCCGGGTATTTTCCGACTATGATTCCGTTCGCATAATTCTTTTTCGGGGACGAAAAAAGAGTAAGTGTGAGGATATATGATGTATTGCAAAATACATTTATTTATCGTGTAGAGTTTGTACATATTTCGTATTCACTTGTTTCATTTTCTTAGTTAGATTAGTTTCTTTTGATAATGTGAGACCCTACGCGACACCCAAGGAAGAAGGGCTACGCGTAACGCGTAGCCATTAGAATATAATTCCTCAGATTCTACACACCACGCTACGCGTAGGATGTTCCAAAGACCGGTCGCGTAACGCGACAAGGTGTTTTGTCATGACAGGATCATTGTTTGATTTGGATTGCGCTAAGTTCACTATATAAACATCTTAAACTCCATAATCAAACCTAGTTATGAATTGAAGACTTCTTGGACGAACTCAGCAGCAGAATTTGCAAGTTTTCAGAGCATTCAGAGCACGTGAATCATTCGAGTGAAGCAGGAAGCGTAGGATTGAAGACTTAACGGGTTTTATCTCCCGGTTTTCTTTGTTTTCTCGTTTCTTATACTTTATTCGATGAATTCTTTCTTTAAGACTTTTGTTTTGATTTCTATGAACATGTTTTCTTGCTAAAACTTTATTACTATCTAGGTTAGGATGATTGTTTAACAAAGTTTGGATTTTTATTGAGTTTCTATCGCGTGTATGGATTTTCTAAGAAAGTAACGAACTTTGGAACATTGATTTGGTGTATATGCGTATCTTTTTTTGATTATTAATTGTTTACTCGTTTCACATGGATCTTGGTGAATGTTTTTCATAGAATAGATTTATGTTAATTATCTAATCTTAGCGGGTTTGGGTAATTGTTGGGTGAACTGGCCAATAACCTTAGAAACGGTAATCAAAAGATAATTCGATCTTGATATTCTGCTAAGCTTGATACTGAGAGGTAATAGGTTATTAATAGGTTTAGAATTGGTAAATAGCTAGGATTAGGTTTTGAGAGAAGCCAGTTTTAGTTCCCTTTCCATATTTTTGTCTATTAAACTAAATTGATTTCGTTAGTTGCCTTAGGCTTACGCGCTAAGAGGTAGTTAGTCACTTTAAGGCACTTTTTGATAGGTTAGATAACTATAGGAAGTCTTTCAAACCGGTGAGCATAACAATCTTTTAGAGTTCATTAGGTTTCTTCCTGAGAAGGGTCGGGAGTTCCTCTTTGATATCTCTTAGGATTTAGCACATACAGATCCTAGTTCCATACCATGTTATTTTCGATAGAAATCCATTCCAAATTAAACAGGATTCCAGCCTAGGTAGTTCTTTATCAATCACCAAGTTCAACTTTCGTTCTAAATCATGTTCTAGTTAACCTAGTTAATTAGTTTTGTACTTTAAATGCAAATTTAGAATTTCTAGTAACCCCCCCCCCCCCTCAAACCAATAAATAATTAGTCATGTTCGTGTTGGTCTAAGTCTAGGTAGAGTCGTTAGCGTAATTAAGTAGAGTCTCGTGGGTCGATATCTGGACTTACTTAGCTTTACTAGAGTTGATCAGTTCACTTGACGGTTAGTAGTGTAGTCGAGTCTTAGCGAGTCTAGAGTATTACTTTGAGTCTAGTTTTAGTTGTTTTTATTAAACTACTATTCGCAAATCACCCATTAACAAAACACTTTAATATATGTAAAATCAACACTCAAGATGATGATAATCCCCTCATTTGAGAGGCGCATAACCTGACTTAACGCTAAAATGTAAATGGGTTACAACAAAAGGGCCTGACTTAACGCTTGAATTTGATTGGAAATTAAAGGACGTAAAATACAATTTACGCTAGATATTAAGTGAAAATGACCATTTAGCCCTCATGTGAGTGGCATGTGCTAAGAGTTAACAGAAAAAATAACGAGTTAGGGTAGAAGAACACCGCCTGATAAGAAACAATAACATAAATAATACCAGTGTAATTTTGTTAGTTAAAGGACAACGCCTACAATTAAGCTCAAGCTTAATGGAGGTAAATTGCAATTTCGTCTTACATAAAATAATATCTCAAAATAAAAACTAAATTAAACTTGAAGTCTTTATTTAATCCACCCAGGGTAAACTACTATTCATTTAATCCACCAAAAATAAATTCAAAGTCTTCATCTGATCCACTCAAAATAATAGTTATTAAAAATAAGTATTGTAATACTAATAAACTAAATTTATTAAATATTTATTAGTAGGAACTTGAAGTACTTAAATGAAAAATAAAAGTTAAAAATCCTAATCAACCATTGAACACAAACAAACAAAAATGAACACTTTACTCAAAATTACGAACATATATGAACAAACGTCGTCTCTGTTCATGTTCGTTTGTTTCACTAAACGAACAAAATTTCTTATTCTTGTTCGTTGGATAAACACAAGTAAACTTTCTTCCGAACGATTCATGAACTAATCGCTGAACGTTTGCTTCCTATGTAGCCTTAATCATGTTTGTAAGAATGGGTTAACTTTTGCTCCAATAAAGGCTCTTCAAATATGCTTTTATTAGTAACTATATTAGTAATGATCAACTTAATGGTGTCTGGTTTTTGACAATAAAATACTTATAATCCCTTTGTCTTTGAGCACTTTTGGTTTCAATTAAGAAGAGTCTTTTTTAGCACCTTTTGGTTTCAATTAAGAAAAGTCTTTCAAGGGCATAGATAAAACTTCAAGATCTTTGAATAATTATTTGTAGTACTAAACAAACCCAAACACCCCTTAATTGTTTGATTGTTAGTATGTTTAGCTTGAGAATCTACAATTGAACCCTTAAATTTCATAGCTATAAAGAGTGAGTTTTGAAGAAAAAAAAAGTAAGAACCTGTTCCAAATCCGCCAAGTGTTGAGCAATATCTATTACAATGTCATTAAAGAAAACTAGGACACCTTTTATAAATAAAGGTTGAAAGGTAGAGTTCCATGACCCAAGGAATTTGTGTAGCATCCGGATTTCCTCGTACCGACAATATTATCTCTTTGCCAACAGGGAGCTCATGGATTTGTTTTGAGATGCCTGGTGGAAACTCCCAGAAGGTCACTCATCCCGATATTACTTCCATATGAGCATTATTAACCGTAGGGTTTTTCTCTCATCCACTATCATTATGCCCAAAACGCATTAGTGATATTTGAGACATAGCATTCCTTATGCTCTTGTATCTACTATGGACAGATTAGACCAAAACAATGTGCCATTTGCTCCAGCATCGTAAACATAAAATAACATTGGTAACACTAATATCGTTTGTAGCAATTACACATCAAATTACTAGATGTGCTTACAATTACACATTGAATTCACACTATTTTATCCCGTTTTTTAATTGTTTCCATATATATTGTAGTAAGTTAGTTAATTGGTTTACTTCAAATTTTCTGGAACAACAAGCCTCTGGATGACCAAACAAATGAAACCACATCAGAAATTGAAGAAAAACAATCACATAAGGCATAAGCATGGGTCATGCCCACGAGTTTCTATAAGTAAAAGATCAAGCTCCCATTCAAGACAACACCCCCTAGACTTTACTACCACTTTGTAATTTCATGTTTTGAGTACTTTTAATAAGTAGTTAGTAGCTTCCATGTCTTTCTTTGATCCAAGTTGTAAGAAAAATAATTTTACATACAAGTGTTGTGATTGCTTATTGTCTCCTTTTGTAGGATGAAAATTCCTTTAAGTTTTTCAAAAGACAAACATGCAGTTTAACTGATTCTCTCAAACTTTATGCCCAACAACCTTATTGGAGTTATTAATTGTTATAAAACATGATATCAACCTTAGATCTTCAAGAACAACAAAATATCCAAACTGTTTTGTAGTATTACCCAATTGAAATGATTAAAACTGATTACAACAAGAAACACTCACAAATAATCTCTCAACTACTCCTAAAAGATTATCAATATGATAATCTTCTCACGACTAACAGATGACAGCACTAACCACACATATTCAAGATGAATATGTGTTTATAAGATGTTAAGAAACCCTAATCGCCGAACGGAAGAGAGAGATGTAACGCCCTGCTCTTTCATACTTTCCATATTTAGAAAGCTCGTTTTGTAATTCTATTTTTGGAAACTTTGTAATCTTGTATTCGTTCTTCGTTGTAATCCGAGATTTGAATCATAATGAAAACTCGTATTTTATCTTTATTCATGTTATACATATTCATACATTCAAACATATGATACAAAATTCGTGATACTTGTAAACGTGTGACAAACATGCAAATACGGAACATTCATACTTCATACAAAACGTAAACGTGATTCTTATACTTATTCATATTCATTATATACTTGTGTAACCTTTAGTACATGTTATATATGCTTAAAGGCCCTATAATAAGCTTAGAACCATTAATATGTGACAATTAGACAAGGCCTTAATCCACAAAATCAAAAGTAAAAAAATGAAATTCTGCCTGAAGGCCTTGCGAACCGTATGGCTCCCCCTTACGGTTCGTAAGGGGGTCTGGCGGGCAGATTGTATGAATCAGCCGCGATTTTGCACGAAATCCCAACATCTAAACCTCACCAATCACATCTAAACCTTCATTAAACACCCTCAAACCAACCCTAATCCTTCCCTTATAAATACCAAGCATTCTCCAAGCAATTTCACACTTTCAACACTCTCTAATCTCTCTCAAACACATCAGAATCTCTTGAAACTTCAGAAACTTGGCAGATTCATCAACCTTTACAAAAGTGAGCATAACTTGCTTATTTCTTAACATTTTTGCTTGATTCTTCTTTCATAACACTTGGATTAACCTTAGGTTTGATTCCATGGATTCTCCTTGGAGAATCCAGACCTGGAAATTCACCAAAAAGGTTCCAAACTTTCTGTTATGAACAAAATCTCTTTAAACTTGTGTTTTACCTCAAACAACCTTGAGTTCTTATGGTCCTAAATCAAGTTTATGATTAGTGAGCCTAACCAAGCTTGTTTTACATGAAATAAGGGTTGTTCTAACACCCTAAACTTTCTGTTTTACATGAGCTTTAAGCTCACAAGTGATGACAAGTATAGAACTTAAAGGTAGTGTGACTACAAGGTTAGCTTGGGCTATCTTACATATAAGTCCACACATCACTTGATGATTTCTCAACTCTATCCTAAGTAGTTTGCTTTGCAAGTAACACAACCCCGTCTAGCCTTCGACGTGTGTAGACGCCGGCTCACCAGGTTGTAGATTACTTGGCTACTTAGTATAGTGCTAACATGTAATTACATTTCCATTACTATACTTGTTCTTGACCCTCTTTGTTGTCTATGACAACTTGTGTAGTGGTGAACTTACATGAGGTTCCTAAATGGAAGGTTTATCTTCCTACCTCCTACATGACTTCTATGACATCCTTGTGGACTTATGATATACATATAACTATCATAATCTATATAATATATACTTGAAACCGAAACCTTTTGATGACTAAATAATCATATGTCAAGTTACTAAGCTTAATCACCTAAGTGTTTAGTTCCTCGTTACGATTCTAATAGGTGTTAACCTATGAAAACATATTAACCCTTATGGGTTCTCATAGTGTCAAAAACGAGTGCTAGACCTTAGTGAATACTTTCGTATACGTTATTTTGGTTATGCTTATTCCAAATTCCGAATCCTCCCTTATCATCCAAAACTCACACCTATGTTTTCCTCTTTAGGATAACTTGGTGTTCCTCCTACAACCAAACAACTCTTCACGGAATCGTCAAGTCGGAAAGCTTGCAAAACCGTGAGTACACTCGACCCATTTTCGTTTATATCACTTTGGGTGTAACATGTTTACCTTATACAAAAATCACTAAACTTATGCTTTATACCATGCACGAAACAATCCAATATACATGAACGCTTTGATACAATACTTGATGCTTATATTTGGACCATTCTTATGTAATACCATAGTCATTAGCTTATCTTAAGCCTCCATTTGACATGTATAGCGCTATAGGAGTAACACACCACCCTTGAACGAGAGGTCATGTTAAATTATCGTTATTTCGCGTAAGCAAGAGGATTGACTTGAAATATTGCATGCCATGTATAATGCTCTTGTATAAACTTAGTTGTCATGTGGATTCGTTTTAAACCTTATTCGTATGCGTATGCTATGCTTAAACTTGTGTACTCGCCTTTGCTTTTGCATTGAACTTTATTTTAAACATGTTACAGGTTGAGAAGGATGATGTATGAAATCGAAGTAGCGTGATGCTAGATACACACATAGACGTTTTAGGTTTATTAATGTTGTATCAATTTTTGTCTTTGTTATTGTTGTTATTTGAAATTTCCATGTATTGTAATGAAAATTTACTTATGAATTGAAATTTAGTTTAATTAATTATTGTCATCATTAGTGTTGTGAGCAATGAGCAATCTATTTTGTCCCGCCTCGATGTTTCCGCCATCGGTTAGGGTGTGACAAGAGACTATGAACTTGAGTGAATGAATTGAAAGACTGATACAACACCTCTATTTTTACGTGCATACTAAACCCTAAGCTGGCCTGCAATCACCTGAGCACATCAGCAACTCCTAAGCCCAGCTGCAATATAAAAGTTATGAACCAGCCCAACATCTCCTAAGCCCAGCAGTTATATAAGTTGTGAATCCAGTAGCCCAGTAGTCCGTCCAGTGGTGAATGTACCTCACACAAATTAATGTAACAATATTAATACACAACAGACAATATAATGTGTGACAATATTATTATATAAATGTATGTATGAAATGTATGTAACAATGTTATATTACACAATGTTATTAATAGTCATTGAGATAAGAATGTTACTATCGAACTTTTAACACCCCCCCCCCCCACAACTCAATGACTAAAGCCGTCCTGCATGTTTAACTGATCGCACAAATATTCATGTTGAGTAGCCAACATACCTTTAGTAAATATATTAGCAATTTCATCTTCAGACTGAATACCAACAGTTGTAATAACACCTTTGGATATTTTTTTTTCTCAAGAAGAAAAGGTCAAGCTCAAAATGCTTAGTACGATCATTAAACACCAGATTAGCCGCAATGGCTAAAGCTATTGTACTATCACAAAATAAATATGCAGGAAGATGTACCTTGACATTCAACTCGCTTAACACATTGATAAGCCACAAAATCTCACAAGCTGCAACACACAAAGCTCGATATTCAGCTTCGGCTGAAGACCTCGAGACCGTGCTCTGCTTTTTACTCTTCCAGAAAACCAAGTTGTTTAGTAACTGACTTTCCCTAATTAGAGTCAGCATATGCTTTCAAATCAAACAAATCACCCTTTTTTGTCACACCCCGACCCGCAGCGGAATAAGAGTCGGGGCATAATTGGGTTATCACCAAAGCTCATGATATTTACTAATATGTTTCATATTTATTAAATTCAAAATTACATCCTCAATATTACAAACATGTTCATACAAATACAAAGAAAGATAATCAACTAAACAATCCAAAGTCTAAACCAGTTTATTCTTCTAAGCCATCCTATGTGTTTCTTACTGCAGCTGGATCACCTGTATCATGTGTAAAAGATGGGGGTTTTTGGGTCAACATAAGTTGGCGAGTGAACCTTGTTAGAAAAACATTTATTATTGATCTCTTGTTATCTTTATCAGGAAAAATTGTGCAATAATCATATGTGAGCAAACGTAATTAAATCATACAATAACAATAACAATAACTTACAATAACAAAACAACTTGCATGAATATAACACATGAATGAAACTGTATATGTTGGCAACCTCACGTTCACGCTCATAATGTAATGGGGAACGGACGGCCTATGATGAATGTCTGTGCGATCAAGGCTCAATCAAACGGAGCCGATCATATGTTGGCAACGCCTGGTTCACGCTCATAATGTAATGGGGAACAGCTCAACGCTCATAATGTAACGGGGAGCGGCGGCCTATGATAATGTATGTACTGAAAAATGATAAATATAATCTAAACAATAACCACACAAACAGTTGATACATGTTGAATACACATTTGTTCATGGGTATGATAGATGCACAATAGTTTAAATGTGATAAATAATAAGACACATGATACACCCCAAAAACGTGATTAAAACGGGGAATTTGTAGAGATTCACTCACATTGGGTGCGTTCGGTTGAAGATGATGAAATGCGCACGAGTTTAGAGGATTGATCGACGAGAATTAACTAACCTAAATAATAACGAAAGGTATGGTAAATGAGTGGATTTTATTAATAATTTTAATAGGATTTTTAGATGTATTTTTGTGAGTTTAAGGCTATTTTCTAACTTTTTAAAACATTATTTTTAAGTATTTTTAATTGCTTTTTAAATTAAATAAATAAATAAAAATAAAAAAAATTGTTGACTTTTGCGGTGACCGTGACTGTTGACTGTTTGACCTGTTCGTGTGTACGCCGGGTAAGGCTCGAACCCGAGACCTCCCGTATGCGTGCACGCAGCTCTACCAACTGAGCTACGTGTCTAACCCGAAATAATTCTGTTTTTAATTATATTTATATATTGTTTTAGTTTATTCTAAATTCTTTTATTTTTCAAAAAGGATTTTAATCATCGAACCGGCGTGTGTAACAGGTCTCGAACCCGGGACCTGTGGGTTAGTGTTGCACACAGTCCACCGCTGGACTGTGTGTCTAACCTGGTTAATATACCAATTTTTATTATACTTAACATCTTCCTTGACGTAATCCGGTTCAGTTAAAAAGGAAAACATCTTTATTACAGAGCATACAATTGTGTCAAGGATC
This sequence comes from Scalesia atractyloides, assembly GCA_947069175.1. Lineage (NCBI taxonomy): Eukaryota > Viridiplantae > Streptophyta > Magnoliopsida > Asterales > Asteraceae > Scalesia > Scalesia atractyloides. The sequence continues at coordinate 23,373,057 of CAMTDV010000006.1, forward strand.
GAACTCGCGGCGTGTGATATATGTGCGCACACAGTCCACCGCTGGACTGTGTGTCTAACCCGAGATAATATCCAATTTATATTAAACTTATATACAAACTAACTTCATCTTCTTCGTTACAACACAGACAACGATTACCCTATTGATTCTGTTTAATTCGATTGACAATCTTTTAAGTGATTAAAACAAAATGGACAGGAAAGATTTTGGGAGTAGACATACCGGAAAAATGGTCTTTCTCAGAATTCCGGCGAAGTCGTCGGCTCTGTTTTTATGGGCTTCGTCTGAACGGACCAATTAACAGTTTTGATTAGCTAGATGTAGAATTGAAGTACTGAACAAGAGTTACCAGAAGGTTTAAAAGGCTATACCAATTGGGAATTTTCAGAAGTTTTCCGGCGAGAGTTAATTATCTGATATCGTCGTCTGAAACTGATTCTGATTGAAAGGTTTGAGTTAGTAAAAGCTTAACAACTGATAGAAGATAGAAGAATTGAGAAACTTACTGTTTTAATGGAAGACACGGTTTTCCGGCGAAAGTCCGGCGAGTTCAAAAAGCTTTTCCGACGAACTGAAAATAGAGCGAAAGTGAAATTGAAGGTTATGCGGATGATTTTGAGTCGCGAGAGGATGCTATTGTTGGAGTAATTCAGGAAGTGAAGATTTTCGGTTATTAAAACCGATCATCACATGAATTCAAGTCCATTCAAGACTGAATTGATTAAAATTGTCGGTTTATCGGTTATTATCAGAAATCCGTGATCACTCAAACGTCTTGGACGTTTGGAAGCCGATAACGGTTTCAGTTAGCGTAAACAGGTCGATTCATGGTTGAACATATAATTTAATTGTTTCGTAGAACTCACAAAAAGATCAAGTGGCGGAGTGGTTATATGTGCGCGAGTTAAGTTGTTGAGCTTTCCGGCTGACCCGGGTTCGAGTCCCGGCAGCCTGTTTTTCATTTTATTTATTTTATTTTTACTTTTTAACAATTATAGCTTTTAAATTCTAATTTGTTTATTAATTATGCATCGTTCAAAATTAAAATAAACATAAATGCGCAACGAAACATTTATAACTTGATATTCGATTACAAACGAAGCGGGTTTGGAAAACCCGTTTTTGACAAATGTTACATTTTTGAAAACAATACCTCTCCCAGGAGACCGTTTAAGATATCTTGATAACTTATAAGCAATCTCCAAATGTCTAATAGTTGGATTGTGCATGTATTGGCTCAAAAAAATGCACACTATATGCTATATCTGGTCTTGCATGTGACAAGTAAATTAACTTACCAACCAGCTTTTGATAAAACGTTAAATTTCACAAAGCTTGATGTTTTTCCTTACAAATATTTTCAATCACATGGTTTTGTTCAATAGGGCAGTTACTTGGTTTACACCCAAGCATCTCATATTAGTTTAACAAATCCATACATTATTTCCTTTGTGACAAACATATCCCGCTATTGTCTTTTATAACCTCAATTCCTAAAAAATACTTTAACTCTCCCAAATCTTTAATAAAAAAATTTGTTTTCAAAGCATTATTAACTTGTGTAATTTCGTTTATATTGTTCCCAGTTAAGACAATGTCATCTACATAAACAAGAAGAACAACAATAACATTATCACAATTTGTAAAATATAAAAAATAATCACACATACTTTGCACAAAACCAAACTCAGTTAACACCTTAATAAGTTTTGCATTCCACATCCTAGGTGCCTGTTTGAGACCATAAAGTGACTTCTTTAACTTGCAAACTCTAGACTCATTCCTAGAATAATAACCCTTGGGCAAAGACATGTATACATCCTCATGCAAATCACCATACAAAAAAGCAATGTTAATATCAAATTGAAACAACTTCGAATCATTTTGAACAGCAAGAGACAGAACACACCTTATTGTTATCATTTTAACAACAAGAGCAAAGGTTTCTTCAAACTCCACACCCTTTTTTTACTATACCCTTTTGCTACTAACCTGGCCTTGAACCTCTCAACCTCACCAAACGCTTGTATTTAATCTTATATATCCATTTACACCCAACAAGGCTCCCGCCTTTAGGCAAATGAACCAAATCCCAAGTCCATTTCTGTTAAGAGCTTCTATCTCATCACTCATCATTGAAACCTAGTTAGGATCCGTAACAGCTTCACTATATGATCTAGGTTCAATGCTCTTATTAAGAGAAGTGCAAAACACTTATTATCTAAAGACAATTTAGAATAGTTAACAACTTTTTCAATCCCATACTTCACTTTCTTTCCACAATATAGTCCCTAAATTTTTTTAGGCAAATTAAAAATCCTATTAAACCTTCTACTAACACTTTGGACTTCTAAACTAGAACTTGGTCCCCTCAGAGTTTAAGTTTTCTACATGTTCTTCACTCACACCTGTCAACCCCGCCAGACTCACCGTCATTACTCCTAGGCTGTTGAGACTCAACTATGCCTGTAGAAGGGACAACTTGAGTCTCTGGCTGTTAAGACTGATGTGGTAAAGATACATCAGTAGTTTTTTCCCTTTCTTCATCATCGGGTACTCTCATTGCTGAGTCCCAGTGTTATCATACTAATCAGAAAAATTAAGCGTATTAACCTCAGATGTCTGTTCATATCAAAAGAGTCAAAAACATATTTTTCCTTAAAAGGGAATATTGGTTCATAAAATTTTACATCTCTTGAATAAAACACTATTTTACTATCCGACTAAAACCTTATATCCCTTTTTTTTCATTTGAATATCCTATAAGCACACACTTCTAAGCTCTACTACTTAATTTATTTGATTCATTTAATATAGTACAAAAAAAGACACCCAAACAATCTCAAATGTTCAAGAAAGGGTTCAATAACATCTCATATGGTGTTTTTTCCATTTAGCACAGAAGAAGGAGTCCTATTAATCAAGTAAGCAGTAGTCAGAATACACTCATCCCAAAGCCTAACAGGCAAACCACTTTGAAAAAGTAAAGCTCTAGCAACATTAAGAAGATGCAGTGCTTCCTCTCCACAACACCATTCTGTTGTGGAGTGTAAGCAACAATTGTTTGATGAATTGTACATTTAGCTTACAGAAGTTATTTATTTTACTATTTATAAATTCCTGCCCATTATCACTTCCAAGCCATTTTACAGATTTACCAAATTGTGTTTTGATAATGTTCATAACAGTTTGAAAATAGTCAAAAACTTCAGACTTATCCTTCATCAAACACACCCACACTGCCCTTGTGTAATCATCTACAATGGTAAGAAAATATTTAAAACCTTCCATACTAACCACTCTATAGGGACCCCAAACATCTAAGTGTATTAAATCACCTAATTGAACAATTTTATGATTACTCAAAGGGAAAGATTCTCTGTGTTGCTTTGCTTTATGACAGATTTCACAAGGAGTATCATCTTCAACAATATTAATGTTTAATTTACCAGATAAAGGTTTAATAGCTTGAAAAGAAGGATAACCTAACCTAGCATGCCACAAATTACACATATTAACATTACTACTACACAGCTTAAAAGAATTACAGGAATTTCCACAAAAGTACAGACCATCCAACTGTCTCACCAGTCACCAGGATTTTCTTTGCGAACAAATCCTGAATATAAAAAGTATTCTCATCAAACCAAACATACAACTATTATCCTTTGCAAGTTTATGCACAGAAATCAAGTTAATAGAATACTCGGGTACAACAAGCACATCTTGTAAAATCACTCCTTGTGTAAGTTTTAGACTTCCATCCTTAGTAACAAAGCATCACTTCCGTTAGGATGTTTAACCTTAATTTTTAAATTAGAAACATCAACAAAATCAGTAAGTAAATCATGATTTTTAACCATATGTTGATTTGCACCTAGTCAATTATCCAACCACTAACCCCCTTGTTTCCAACAAAAGTTGCAAAACTATATACAGGCTTGTAAAACATATTGGCATAGATGAATTCATAACCTTACCTGAAACATTGCAGCTTTGACCAGGAACTTCACAAGTTCTATCAGACAACAAGTTTAATAACTAGACACTTGTTCACAGTCAAAGAAGCAGTACCACCGGTATCACTAACAACATTACTACTATTTACAGTTGCCTATTTTCCTTGTCCCCTCTTGGTTTCATCCAATAGGGGTAGCCTATAAACTCATTTTCAATGGATTGACCCACTTTGTTACAATTAGTGCATTTTAATGACTGATTAGAAGTCTTTTATTATTTTTTACCAAATCAGATTGACTAACTTCAGAAACAAAACCCACTGGTTTACTTTTCTTGTCATTACCCGAGTTTTTGTGAGATTCTTCTCTAGAACAATGGCGAAAGCCTCCATCACAATAGGAAGATTTTCCTTTGCTATCAAATTTATCCTAACACTTTGATAACTACTATCCAATCCCATTAAAAACTGCATAATTTTGATCATCCGATTAAAATTGTTAAAAGATGTCGAAGCATTATAAGTATAGGAAGGCAACTGTAAGATCAGATCCAATTGTTTCCACATAATGCTCAGTTTATGATAATACTAAGATACACTCAAACCATTTTGACTAAAACAATTAATTTTCTGATAGATATTAAACACAACAGAACCATCTACTTTATCATATGTTTCTTTTAGATCTTCCACACCTCTGAGGCTAACTCAGAATAAACTTGACCCAAATACAACTCTAGACACATAATTCAATATCCAAGCCAAAACCAAATAATTACACATTTCCCATTGAGCAGTAAGAACATCATCATCTACAGACTTAACAACAGTTCCATCAATGAAACAATCTTATCTTAACTCTCAAAGCAAGAATCATGGGATTAGCCCAAACAGTATAGTTACCAGTATCATTTAGTTTTATATTCACAATAGTTAGGTGTGTGGAATCACTAACATGCAAGTACAAAGGATTCTTGAGTTCAAGTTTACTAATCAGGTTTCACCAAACAGATTAACAAAATCAGCCATGTGTACAAACTAACAATCAAAATAAAGACAAGTAACAAGATTAAAGAAACAGAACAAAATTCACACAAAAAGAGAGAAAAAACAAAACAAAGAAGAACAAATCAACAACGACAGATATGTGCCAGGGGCAGATGGTAGGTTCGTCACTCAAGGCGCCTATGCAAGTCTTTGCATAGAAGCCAACACTAGTAATCACCAACCCTAGTAATCACAACACTTATCAAAGCACAAGAAGTATCACGTATTGAACACAACAACAGAAAGACAATCAATACACAAAAATACAAACTTTCAGAGTGAACCCTCTCTGTATCCCAATATCAGTAACCGGTCCTCACTACCCTGACATCAACAACTACATCAATAAATTATACAAAAAAAAGAAGAAAACAAATCAGAACAAACTCACAGCGGGTGCATTTAACTCCAAGCAAACCTGTTTTGTAACCTTCTAGGGTTACAAGAACAAGGTCAGAGAAAAAACCGCAACAAATTTCGTCAGTTTGCCTTGAAGCCTTCACCTGGGGCTACAAGGACCAACAAGAACCACTCGAATCACCTAACCCTAAGTTGGGGTTTTCAACTTTTGGAGATCTTTGAACTTTCTGCAACCGGCACGAATTCCAAGAACCAAATCTGGAGTCGGCAAAATTTATTATTCACCAAGACTATTGCAGATCTAAACAAAATCACTCGATCTGACCAGATCTGAACCAACCAACAACAAGAAGCACAACGGATCAATAAAACCCTAAGAGTTCAACACATCTCTAATACCATGTTATAAAACATGTATCAACCTTAGATCTTCAGGAACAACACAATACCCAAACCGTTTTGTATTATTACCCAAATGAAATGATTAAAATTGATTACAACAAGAACACTCACAAATAATCTCTCAACTACTCCTAAAAGACTATCAATATGATAATCTTCTCATGACTAACAGATGACAACACTAACGACACAGATTCAAGATGAATATGCGTTTACAAGATGTTACGAAACCCTAATCACCAAACGGAAGAGAGACACTGTGAACTTGAGTGAATGAATTGAAAGGCTGATACAACACTTCTATTTATACGCGCATACTGAACCCTAAGCTGGCCTGCAATCACCTGAGCCCATCAACAACTCTTAAGCCCAGCTGCAATATAAAAGTTATGAACCAGCCCAACATCTCCTAAGCCCAGTAGTTATATAAGTTGTGTTGTGAATCCAGTAGTTCCGTCCAGTTGTGAATGTACCTCACACAAATTAAGGTAACCGTATTAATACACAACAGACAATATAATGTGTGACAATATTATTATATAAATTTATGTATGAAATGTATGTGTAACAATGTTATTACACAATGTTATTATTAGTCATTGAGATATTGAGTGAGAATGTTACCATAGAACTTTTAACATTAATAAAGCTATATCTAACACGTGGGTGGATTGATTCAAGTGTGTAAATGACTGTTTGATCTCCAAAGAGAAATTTGCATTTCTAGTGTAACCACAATATTCTTGACTTTGATGACTAATGAACTCGTCTATTGGATTAAGAAGTCAGAGTCAAAGTCAAAAGCGATGCTTTTTAAGATCGATAAAAGGCAATTGACAAGTTGAATTGGAATTTTATTGTTGATGTGCTGACACATATGAATTTTCCTTTCAGGTGGTAGAGGTGGATCATGGGATGCTAATCATCAGATTATGGGTGTTTGTCAAGGAGATACGCTATATCCGTTTCGTTGTATAATTTCTATGGATGCGTTATTTGATACTATAATGCATCTCATTTTTTGTAGGGGAGTAGTTTGAGTATAATGCAAGAAACCTATGCCAAATATTTATGCAGAACATGCAATTATTGCTTCTTTTGGTGTATGTTATTTAAGTCGGCATGGTTAAAAGAAAGGTCTTTGATATGGGAGTGGACAATGTGTGGGTTCAAAACATGGCTTAAATCCTTTATTGTAAAGCTAGTTTTCCCTTTTCTTACTTGGGTTTGTAGGTGTGTGCGATTATGAACCTAGTTAAACATTGGAAGTCAGTTCTAGACATATTCGAAGCTAGGCTTTCATAATGGGAAGCCAAATTGTTTTTTATTTGGGGTCATTTAACTCTAATGAAAGCAATGTTGGATTTTCTCCCATATATACTATCTATACTATATATAATACATAAAACAAAGACATTTTAAGACACGCAAAAGTTAAGAACTTTTTTTTTGCTTTAAGATACAACTTAAAATATGATAAATTAGTCTTTCAAACATTACTTACACTTGAATCCCCTCATCTTAATTACACTTTAATTTCTTCATGTTTAATAAAATTTTATATAATAAGTTAATAGTTACAATTTATCCCCTTATAAAAAACTAAGTACTCGCACTATTTTTAAACGTTCCTACCCTTTTGTATGTTAATATCTTTCTTAAAAATACACCATAAATTGAGTAATTTATTTTCTTTAATTTGAGTATGGTATTGCTATAGTTTTTTATTTAAAAATTGATATGTTACGTGGTTGACAATGTCTAAGCATGAGCAATAACTGAATCTGTAACACCCCAACCCGGATATTGTTGACGTGTCACTATTAGCAGTGGTTGGAAACATAAGACATAGTTCCATTTGATATTAAAGTTGGGTTACATTCCAAAAGATAGTTTATAGACCTAAGAGCATTCACATTCAATCCACCATCTTTGACCTTATAATTTAACTAAAAATCACTACTTTTTAAAATTTATCTCATATTTTAAAAAAACCTTCTACATCCAACACCCCATACCTATCTCTATATTCTTTTTTTTATTATTCTTCTCTTTTCCAATTTACAATTTTAACTACTATCTATTTTGCCTTATTATATTTTCTTCTAAAATTGATTCTATAACTTTTTCTATAGAAGCTACAACAGGATTACATTTTAAAATCGCACTTAATTAATTTTTTCAGCCAACTTTTCACACCCAACACAAAAACTTTTCAGAACCCACCAACACAAAAAGAACAACACGTTTTTTCAACAAATAAACGCCAAAAACCTGCAGCTTTTTTTAGCAAAACCCCCCAGAAAACATGTTTTTTTTAGCAAATAAACGCCAAAAAGTGCAGGTTTTTTCAGCACCCGGTTCGGCCAAAAAACAACAGATTTTTAGTAGAAAAAACCTCAAAAAAACGCAGGTTTTTTATGCGAAAACCCTAAAAAATGCAGGTTTTTTCTGTGAAAAAACTCAAAAAACGCATTTTTAGCGGAAAAAGCAACTAGCAGTAGTGTTGCTGCAGTTTTTTTGACCAGGTTTTGGACCGGCAAAAACAGCAACAACAGTAGCATTCTGCAGTTTTTTTGACCTTTTTTTGGATCGGTTATAAAAAAACTGGTTCTGAATTAAGATCATCATCGCTATCATCGAAAGATTGGTATCTCAACAATTTGCGAAAGAATGTACGAACCATGTGATCAAACGTGCAATTGACTGAACATGTCATTTTATATATTATAAGTCAAAACAGAAAAACATAATAAAGCATCGATGAGTCCTACAAAGAACTTATTAAATAATTTTATATTTAGTCATATGGTTGGTAGTGCTTAACCGTGGTGATAAGTCCTACAAAGAACTAGACATTCTAAAAAGCTGCTACAATAATTATTCATAATATTCAGATGAAAAACTGGCGTGGTATTAGCTTTAGTAATTATTGATAGTCACACTCTTTTAATAGCCGCGCACAGGGTATAAAGTTAGTTTGTATAAGAAATTAAATAGCCTAAAAAACTAGTTCTTTTAATTTAAATGCAAACGGTTCTCACGGTTATGTATGGTTTTCGATAGGTCGGAACGGAACCGATCCAGAACCATATATTCACGAAATATAAGAACATGAACCGACCCTTTTGCCAAAACGGTTCTAAAGAGTCGGTTTCGTGGTTCTCGCGGCCGTAAGCGTTTATTGCTCACCCCTAATACTTACGTCTAGTTTTCTCAACATTTGCATGACAAACTCTACCATCTTTGTATACAATAATACCTGCATTTTATACACTTCATGAATTAACAATCAAAACTCAAAATCCAACAAAAGATTGAATAAAATAAGCTTACAGAACGTAGATGGATGGAGATGTGAAGGATGAATCAATTGATATTTCCACTCATAGAAAAATCATTTTCAAATCGGAACCCTAGTTTCCAATAGAAGCCGCATCATTGCCTATGTTTACAAATCAGAAGTATTTTCAACTCGGAACCCTCCACAATTTACAAATCAGAACCTAGGAAGTGGGAACTTGCTGGTAGTTTTATTTGTTGATGGTAGTCGATGTTCAGGAGAAGGAGAAGGAGAAGGGCGGGAGAAGATGTGTGGTTGTTGGAGATGGGGGTGCTACATGAGCTTTTTTATGAATAAAAAGCTAATGTACCTTTTTTATAATCTTTAAGGTTAGGGTATAGATATAGTGGACATGTTGGAGTGAGTTTTTAGAAGATTTTTTTTATACTTTAGAAATAGTGGTTACTTTGATGGAAGAAATGAGAATACTCTAAGGCCCAAAATATATTTTATCTTATAAAATGACAACATCTTTAATTAGCACTCTAGGGTTTATTCTTTACTCTTCACCTCACCCATGTATCCTATGAATTTGTGGTAAAATAAAATTGTACGGAATGAACCAAATGCCCAATACGGAATAATAGGCTCAAATAAAAACAATACTAGCGGTAACAATAACAATCAGTGACAATGATAACAGTGAACAATAATATGATACAATATAAAGCAAGTCAACAAGTAAATCGTATCATAATGATGTACCCTTGAGCTGAACACTAATAGGTAGGATGGGTGTGGGCAGACAAAACCATCTACCTCTAGTAATAGTAATCCAGGATCGATCCATACGCCTCCTAGTAGCTATGTACTACACTTGTACCTACGGACGCCGTGATCTGATCTCTCTGTCACGGAAAGAGCACATGTTATCGGTGACTCAATAACATGCTCATGGGACACTCCACGAGAAGCATACAACTCAGGGTAACAGACGCAATCAGTCAGAAACATAATACAGTTTAACAGTAACCATTTAATTTATATGATCAATATCTAAACATGCGATAATGAGTACAAAAATAACTACAATCGTATCACATGATGTTAAAGTCAAATTCAATAACAATTATAACTCGGAAATGAAAGAACGGACGGTCAAATGAATCGATGTTCAAAATATGTTAGGAGTTCTAGTGGTATATAAATAAGAGTAAAGTCCTTTTTGAGTCCCTGTGGTTTGGTTGTTTTAACTACTTGAGTCTAAAACTCAAACTTGTCTTGATTTGAGTCCCTGTGGTTTGGTCGTTTTTAACTACCGGAATGAGTAAAATGCCCATATAGTCCATGTGATTTTGTAAAGTAACACCTATAGTCCCCAACTTTTGAAAATTACACGGGTGCTCCCTGTGGTTTTCTTTTTGTTACTCAGATGGTCCCTGGAATAGACGTCCGTTAGTTTTCACCGTTAACTCCATATGAAATTATTATTTACCCCTCTCTTTAAAAAACTAAAAAAGACAAATATTATACACACTCTAACAAATATAAAGTCAAACATATGGACCCCACCACCCATGTTCATCTTCAACCTCACAAAAACCTAGCCCTCTCCACCTCTGTCATCATTATCTTCAGCATATCACCCACCCTCCACCGTCATCTTCTAGTGCCTCCACCCTCCACCTTCACACCTGCAACCACCCGTCAAAAGCCACCCACCTGCAACCACCCATCAAAACCCACCCACTGCAACCACCTGTTCCGTCAGCACCTGCAATCACTCGTCACCACCTAATCGACCCTCGAGATCATCAATACTTGGCCGGATGTAAGATGTTCAGTTATTAGAATATCAATTTCCATCAAATAAGTAAATAGCAATAACATATCATCAACCCACAACAGTTATTAGAGATTCTTGAAGCCGTCATCATCTCCGATAAGTTCACTGGTGTTTTGATCGATTATTTGTTTTGACCTAACTTTATTTCTGTGCAGATCCGATGGGACCGACCGGATTCATGTTGGAAATACGGCAGAGTTACGTCATCATGGCTCTGTTGATGATGAGGGTTAAATTGGGGATGGGCTGGGCTGATGAGGATGGTGGCAGGTGCTGGTGGCGGCAGGTGGTGGTAGGGGTATTCCTAAGAGAGAGAGATAGTAGAGGAGAGGTTTTCCTGAGAGAGTAGAGAGAGAGAGTCAGAGTATTGTTTATATTGTTTGTATGATTTTTTCTTATATTTTAATAAAATCAAGGGGTAATTTTGTAATTTCACATGGACTTAACGGACAAAACTAACCCCCATCCACTCTAGGGACCATCCGAGTAACAAAAAAAAACCGATAGGTGTTACTTTACAAAACCACATGGACTATCCAGACATTTTACTCTACCGGAATTAACCAAAACCGATTATAGATTTTTTTGTACCCTCGTTTAACCATAATAACTAAACGAAGTATTCATATTTTCATATATATTTCTAGCCTTTATACGTTCGGTTCATGTATTTCATATTTTACACCTCCATTTTATGTATTTATACATCCATTCCATGTATCCATATCCATTTCATGTATTTATATCTCAATTTTATGCATTTCTAAGCAAAAGGTTTAGCCAAAGTTTGTTTTGACTATTAACTGAAATTAACCAAATTAAATCAAATTCCGCCAATCTAACCAAATAAACCGAACAAATTGTTGGAAATTTTTTAAATCTGATGAATGGAAATTTATTGAGATTATTCATACTAAATTCTACATATAGTGACAAACTCTTGAGTAGAGTTGTTTATGTCACTTATTTAATTTTCTATTAGAATAATAAACTTTTCATGTGGTGTATTGATGACAACTCTTGAGTAGAGTTTCTTTTATGACAATTGATTAGAGATTTTATGGCAAAATAAGTCTCTACTTATGTTCAACTTTTCACCATCCATGACTCTTGCATATTTAGTAGGCCATGTGACTCTTTTGATGTGGCTAGATATAAGAAAGAGATATATATGTATGAAGAGTTCTTGGGAAGAAGAAGTACTTGATGACCCATATGTTGGGAACAAATAGAGATAAGTTTCTCTAAACGATTCAACTTCATTTCTATTCTAAGTTTCTAAAAGTTCTAACACTATGATTTTACCCAGTGTAACCTCGGGCGCGTGGCCTTCTCGCCAGTACAGATGCTCAGCCGTTGTACCCTAGGAGACAGACGCATCGTCTTTAGTAGAGGCGCGAAATCTATTTTAAGCGAAGCGTGTTGAATACGTGCCTCAGCCACAACTGTCAACATCGTTTGTTCTTTCTTGCAGCAAGGGATACTACAAGAAGGCCTTGTTCGAGCACAAAGTTGATTACTCTGTTTTTTGAAGATCTTGCTAAGGAGACTACAAGAATATGTTCTAAAGATCAAGTTGAAGACTTTATCTTTTGAAAATATTGGTTTGAATCAATTGTTCTATTAAATGTGTTGTAGTTCATATTTAATTTTCGTTTGAATTTGTTAAGCTCATGTACTACAATTTTCCAAATGTTAAAGAGAATATCTTTACTATTTTTTATTTATATATTTTTATTATAATTGTCACACATGTCTACAAACTTAAAACAGATTCCGTGAGATTGTTGCTACAACCTTAAAACCTTATTTATAAGGATTTTGGTTCACGAAGGATTTATAATAAAAAAACATTTTTTAGAGATTATGATCTTATAAATGTTTTTTGGGAAATATGTATGTGTACAACTTGTTGTGTTTGGATTTATTGAGATTGTGGTACAATCTTATATCTTACACCGTGATACAAAAACGAGTGACTTATGGTTCAAACGTTTGGTTTTAAAACGATTTTGGGAATCATTAATTTTCTAACTTTTGTGTTAGATCGGTTTATTAGTGTAAACCATACGTTTTTTTTAACGTTAAATTCTCTAACATGTGTGTTAGACCAGAATTATGGGTGTAAACCATACGTTTTTTTTTGTAAACGTTAAATTCTCTTTAATAGAGTTTTAATGTCTTTAAATAAGAGTTTATATTACTTGATTAGAGTTTTATGTCTCTAATTAAGTCTTTATTTAAAGTGGACTCTTACTCCACCCATGGATTTATAGCACAAGCTTTTAGTGATTCTAAATGAGACTGGTTTATATTATTTGATATAAACTAATAAGACTTATAATGATTTTTATAATCATATATTTCTAAATGAGCGTGTTAGAATTGGGTTTTATACATAAACTTATATGGTTATAATGATTAATCTAATCGTTTATTTCTAACGAGTTTGTTAGAACCTATTGGTATGATAATGATTTTTATAATCTTTTATTTCTAACAAGTATGTCAGAACATATTTATTGATAAGCTTTATAACAATTTTTTAATTGTTTACTTCTAACAAATGTGTTAGAAACAGTTTATAAAAAAAACGCAAATGATTTTTGTAATCATTTGTCTACTAACATGCGTGTTAGAAACGGTTTATGAAAGTGTTAGTTTGGTAGCAATTTTAGTTGTTTATTTTCTAACATGTGTATAGAATTGACTTATTTATATGAACCATCTATGTGTTTATAACAAGTCGAATTAACATTTTGTGGAAATGTTAATATTTCTAACGTGCCCGTTTGATTTTATTTTTCGTTTTAACATGATTGTTAAAAATGGTTAGAATACAAATGCTTTAAAATGTTTTATGTAAGTAATTTGTTATAGAATTGATTTTAGTGAATATAACACATTAATGCTTTGTATGGTTTAGAAATGAAAGTCATACATTGAAGTTGATGCTTGATTGGTTTCAAGAATTAAATCACCATAAAGTGATGGTGTAGTTGTGTGGGATTTATCATCAACTTTAATTTGTGATTTCTAAACCTAAATGGTCATCTTTTGATATATAAAATAACTTGAATTTTCTTAAATGTGTGTTAGAAATTATGTATCACGAATACAAGGTTAGAGATTATTTGTTTATAAGCCATAATGAGAAATGTTTTATGTAAACTATATCTTTAGAAAATGTTTTTATGTAAACGTTCGATTCTATAATGTGATTGTTATAACATTTTTTTCTAACATGCGTGTTAGAAAACGTTTGGTACATGTGTAGTAAGACTAAACCATATAAACCGGTTTGATATTTTGGGTTTTGATCCATGTTATCATAAACTCTAATTGATATCATTAATATTGTACATTGCAAACTAAGAAAATATTTTAAAATGGTTTTTAAAACAAAGTTTTGCATAGCTTTGAGAATTCAAATGGTTTGCTACTCTTGCTAGAAGTAGCATTTTTGAACAAAGTAACAATCTCATGGATATTATTTGGTTAAAAACGACTTGGTGTTGTTGTGTACAAATTCAGTTGTTTAAGTTTGCTACTTAAATGTAGCTTTTGTAACAACTTGATGTCGTTTTGAGCAAAATTGTCCAAGTTTAAAGTTTCAAGATGAAATGGGAAACTTGTACTTACAAGTGCATGGAGTCTTATTAAGGGAGTACCTCAAGATATGCCATGGGACAATATCGTTGAAAAGATTTCGACCAGATTATAAAGTGTTAAAGATAAAAGCACTTTGGTATTTGATATTTGCATATCGTCTATGCTTCCGTTTAAATTTCAAAAGGCACTTATGATTTAATTTCCAATGTATCTTATTGTTTTGTGTTCAATATCTTCGGATAACACATGCAATTTTTTACAAAGAAATAAATCACTAATGTTTGTGACGTATTAATTATTTTGTGGAAAATAAATATAACGTCAATTATACATTGTTTAAAAGAATATGGTTTTAAACGGATAGTACATGAAAATACTTGGACATAAACAACTTAAGAGTTGTTGCATTGAGCAAAAGTCAAAGATGAGACATCAAATGTGTAACCACATCACGAGTGAGTCATGTCGAAATACTTCGTTAGAAGTCTTTGGAAAATTCACAAATGTGAATTCTAACATATGAAAGTAAAAGTACTATATATGTTACTGTATACCTTTAATAAATCTTGCGAGATTTATACGTAGATGCGTCTACCACTTGAATATGGAAATTTTACCTTTGTTTGGGAGAACATCCTAAATATACATATCTCCTAATAAATAACAATAGATGTGTGCAAATCACTTATGGCAAAATTATGATTGTCATGTTGTTGAGTGTGGATCTAGTTGACTCTATCTTCCACATAATAGTGATTGTAGACGACGAACATTCATCTTGTTGGCGATGAGTGCGTTCACCAAGTGACTTGGATTAAGACTTATGTTTAAGTCCTTATGAGTCAATGGTAAAGCGCTGGAGATCAAAGGTAAACAAGTTATGTTCCTTAATTGAATGATAAAATTTAGCTATGTGCTATATACAATAATTTGTGAGACCTTCCTAAATATTGATGTTTTAGGATTATGAATAAGTCTCATTATTTTGTCTTAACAAAGGATGAATGTTGCAAAGTAATATCATGATATCCTTGAGCTGTGAAGAATCAGAATGATGCATCTTCTGTTCACATGCTAAAGTATTGTAGTCTAAAGCATGCTAGACTAGTACTTGGTTAATTATGGGTCTTGACGGAGACTAATTAACTCTAAACATTCAAATGTGTATGAACACAAAAAGAATTTGTGTATAGACAAAGTTGAGGGAGAATTTTTCATTCATTATAAGGAAAAGACATGTAACTTATGTAGAGTTTTTTCCGAAAAGCTAATGAGGAGAACTCATTGTCTAGGCTTATTCTATATGGTATATAAGAATCATTCTAAGTTGGTGACGAACTTATGACAATGGCATGTGTTGCTTTGGTCAGTTATGTAAGCTAATGCAATATGATTAAATTCACTGATACAATGAGGTTGATCTTGTTCAATCATATGTGTATAAAGGTCGTCACTAGTGAAGTTACGGAAATGTTGATCAAATAACAAGAAATGTCGGGGAGGATCCATTTAAAAAACAACCCTATGGGGGTATGTAGAAATGGTTTTTGTTACTCCATCTAGATGTTATCCAATAACCCTTAAATGTGGGGGTGTCTTGCATTTGTACCATAATATTTTGGCAATAAGGATTTTGTAATCCAATCTAACATTGCAAACAAACGACTAAGTGGAGGACACAAATGTCGTAGTACATAATGGAGATGTGTTTGCGTTAAATGATAAATGTATCATTCTAAGACATATATTATAACAAAATTCAGGTGGTCACTGAGGTTATAGTCTTAGAAGTTGACATAGGCAATGTTAACTTTCAGGTTACGAACACGTCATGAAAATTGATCTCAATTGCAAAGTTATATTTAGTGACTTGTCAAAGACAAAGATAATGTTATGGATCCAAACACCTTAGGGTTTATTAGAGATCAAGTTGTGGAGTGAGACTAAAGCCAATGGAAAAAATGGCATGTGAAGGAAACCTAACTTAGTTGACTAGAGATCCCAAGATCTAAGTTCAATAGGACAACTAATTCATATGCCTAAGTGTGGTCACTGTGGGGGCATAGCCGATATGCATAAGCTAGTATATATGGTTATATATACCCCCTAAACGATAAAAGGGTGTTTAAATATGTCCTAGTTAATTCCTATGAAATTCAGTGACAAATTGTCAGGCTAAGCATATTATGTGGTAAATGATTTTGCGTAATCATGGTAACCACGATGCTTTTAATGATTTAAGGAGAACCACCTATGTTAGAGAGAAGTGGGGTCGCTTCGAATGGAATTGGGGGCACAATTCCTAGAGCTCTCGCAGAACCAGGAAAGTGTTCCACGACCATTATTGGACACGACTATGAGGGGATGACCCGGCTAAGGAGAGTATTGTGTGAAGTGTATTGTCGTCTACACAAATGGGGGTTTGTTCAAGGACATACGTCTACAAATCGCTAGGAGGCTAAGTATGCTTCACAACGGAAAGTTCAAAGGGAACACCTACTTATCCGGCAATACGCAACTATCTAGGTTGCATTGAAAATTTTATGTGTTTTGATCAATCTCGATTCATGTGGGATTGTTGGAAGTTTTTTAAATGTGATGAATGGAAATTTATTGAGATAATTCATATTAAATTCTACATATAGTGACAAACTCTTGAGTAGAGTTGTTTATGTCACTTGTTTAATTTTCTATTAGAATAATAAACTTTTCATGTGGTGTATTGATGACAACTCTTGAGTAGAGTTTCTTTTATGACAATTAATTAGAGATTTTATGGCAAAATTAAGTCTCTAGTTATGTTCAATTTTTCACCACCCATGACTCTTGCATACTTAGTAGGCCATGTGCCTCTTTTGATGTGACTAGATACAAGAAAGAGATATGTATGCATGAAGAGTTCTTGGAGAAGAAGTACTTGATGACCCATATGTTGGGAACAAAAGAGACAAGTTTCTCTAATCGATTCAACTTCATTTCTATTATAAGTTTCTAAATTTCTAACACTATGATTTTACCCGGTGTAACCTCGGGCGCGTGGCCTTCTCCGGCAGTACAGGCTGCTTCGGCTGTTGTACCCTGGGAGACAGACGCATCGTCTTTATTAGAGGCGCGAAATCTATTTTAAGGGAAGCGTGTTAAATACGTGCCTCAGCCACAACCGTCAACATCGTTTGTTCTTTCTTGCAGCAAGGGATACTACAAGAAGGCCTTGTTCAAGCACAAAGTTGATTACTCTATTTTTTGAAGATCTTGCTAAAGAGACTACAAGAATATGTTCCTAAAGATCAAGTTGAAGACTTTATCTTTTGAAGATATTGGTTTGAATCAATTGTTCTATTAAATACGTTGTAGTTCATATTTAATTTTCGTTTGAATTTGTACACGCTCATGTACTACAACTTCCCAAATGTGTAAAGAGAGTATCTTTACTATTTTTTTTTATATAATTTTATTATAATTGTCACCCATGTCCTACACTAATTAACCGTAAACTAATTATTAATAAATATACTAACCGATGATTACGGAGAACCAAAAGAGCTTGTACACAATGTATCGCTCACGCACCCTTCTAGTTTTTCATTATACAAGAATCGGTTATTTTCATTGAGGCAATTGAAAATCAGAAGAAAGTTTAGGGGGGGGGGGGGGGGAATAATGATAATAATAAAATAAAATGGAGGTTTCATGGTAGAAGGTAATAGCTTCCAAGGAATCGGGAGGTGCTGTTGTTTTAAGGTAGAAAAGAACAAACTATGGCTATTAGTTCCATTCATAACAATCTGAGGGTCTTGGCTTATACCCTTGTATAGTTATCGGTTTTCTGGCCTTGAAAAAACATCTACAAAATTAGGAGCTGCTTCAAGTTAATATGGAAATCGCTCGCATGATTCAGGGCATCATAGGTTGTGGTGATCAGATTATTTTCTAGATGTATAAATGGATTGATGCAATGCCTTTATGTCACATATTTCTTATTCTATTCGATTTAGGTCAAGATGAACTGTGCATTGTTGCTGATTGGTATTCTGACGACACTTAATTGGTATGTGGTAATGGAAATTCATTTTTTTTGACAATGAGGACAAGTGTGGGAAGATGAAGGTACTGATTCTTCTGGAGTCAGTTATATTTTGCCCTCGAATAAATGGACCCTTAAAAAAGTTGATGCATTTATTTGGCGGAGATGGAACGACTGCCTACTTGGGTTGCGCTATCTGAAGAAACGAAACGTCGGTGTTGAATCAACTTTGTGCACTATACGTGGTGATGCTAAAGAGACGGATGAGCATTTGTAATGAAACACTACTAATCTAGTCCGACAACATGTAGGCAATTGGTGCAAAATCCCTATCTATGCCTTTAACATCCGTGATCTTTTAGGCTGATGGGTATGGGACTCGGCCTTGGTCTGGCGAGGCCTAGCGCCGCCCCGGAACACCGCACCCCTAGGCCCGGCTTCGGCACACCCGGCCAATACCTGCCGCCCTTGCCGTGCCACATTTCACCAATTTCAATAATTTGACCGTTGTTCAAACAGTCAATTATTGAAATTGTAAAGAGACGGATGAGCATTTGTAATGAAACACTACTAATCTAGTCCGACAACATTAGGCAATTGGTGCAAATCCCCTATCTATGCTTTAACATCCGTGATCTTTTAGGCTGATGGTATGGACTTGCCTTGGTCGGCGAGGCCGCGCCGCCCGGTACACCGCACCCTAGCCCCGCTTCGCACACGCCAATACCTGCCGCCTTGCCGTGCCACATTTCACCAATTTCAATAATTTGACCGTTGTTCAAACGGCTAATTTTAAAAAAAGTTTTTTTATTTACTTTAAATACACAAACTCTCCCATTTTTTATACCCCATTCTACCAAATTCTACCACTCTTCTCATCAATTTTAAATCCTTCGTCTCTTTTAAAAAAACATGATCCTTTCAACCCTTTCAACCCGAACCCGAACAATGGACCTCGTAGTTTAATTTTTTTTAGGAATCGTTGTTTAATTATTTAGGATCCGTAATTTTTTTTAGGATTTGTAATTTTTTTAATTTTATGTAATGGATTTAATTATGTTGTTTTAATTATGTAGTTTTTAATTTTGTAGTGTTTTTTAAAAACTAAACTAATAAAAAATAAAAAAAATATTTAATATTTGAAGTGGGGTAGGCTTATCCTCCATGCCCTTCAAATGTCTAGAGGAGCATCATTTGGATGATGAGGATTGATGTCCTAAGTGACGACCATTCCCATGGGAATGTACCCTCCCCATAGCCTTATAATCTTATAACAACCTTCCAATTTCCAAGGTGAAAAAGAAATTGATTAATGCTGCAATGAGCATTTATTGCCGCCAGCCCACCGGTGAAGGAGCAAATCGGTGAGTACTCACTAAGTGGTGAAGAGGAGATAGAGGATGTTAATAGTGGGTAGGGCTGTTTAAATCGCTCGCCGCTCGTCGCTCGTTCGAAAATTGCTCGGAAAATGCTTGTTTGATTTGACGCTCGGTTGTAAACGAACCGCTCTTGGTTCGGTTTGTAAATGAGCTAAGCATGAGCAAAGGCCCGCTCGGCTCGGCTCAGATCGAATTATTATTTTTAATTAGTATATTATACATATACATTTACACATATAAACATTATGTATACACAAATATAAATCATACACGTATATACACACACCTATATATATACACACACATTACACATTCATATATACTTGAATATAAATTAAATTTATAGTTTTATATATACCACTCTATTAGATTTTGGTCCACTTATACAAATTTACAACTATATTTACGTACTAGCCAAACTGTGCCAATAAAAAAATTAATATCAAATACAAAAGTTAAACCCTAAACCAATAAACGACAGTCTACTCATCGCCTCAATATTTCATGTCGTTTCCCTAAGTCGAACGTCTCCTGCTCTCAACGTCATTGTTCATGCAATATGCAATATGAATATCGTTACGTCGGCCACAACATTGTTATTCGTAAAAAATATAATGCCATGAAATGTACATACTTTAAAGACATATTAACTTGAGAACCGCCATTGTATCTCTCTCGGCAAATTTAAATCGGGCGACACTATTGTCCAAATCGCTCAAACTTCGCTCGACGCTCGCTCAGAAAATTTACTACTCGTAAAATGCTCGCTTGATTTGACGCTCGGTTTTAAATGAGCTACTCCGCTTGGTTCAGTTTGTAAATGAGCCAAGCAACAAAGGTCCGCTCGGTTCGGCTCGGCTCGGCTCGTGAACAATCCTAATGGTGGGCCCTATCCTCTTTCAACCAATCACAAATTTATCTTAAAAAAAAATTATTTACCACTTTCCATGTGTTTGAGCCCCCCTTGTATTTGAGTGCAAAATGGTGAGTGAAGGGGGAAGTTGACATGACATGATATTATTGTTAGGGAGGAAAATTTACCGCTCCCCATTTGGGGAGCACCCATTCCACCCTAACGTGGATATGTTCACATCATGTTGACGCATTTAGAATCGACACAATAAAAGGCTCTTTAATCGGATAAACGAATCTCTAAGTTGATAAAGGACATCATGTCTCCTAGCTTTCGTAGGTGAAGAATAGGCCCAAGTTGAAAGCGTTAGATTGGTCAAAATGGTGTTTTTTGATGCTGAGTAGTTTGTTTTGTATTTGCTTTTGGTGTTCATATTCTGTATGGGATATTTGGTTTGGTGTATGTAGTGAGTGTTCTAGCTCTTGCTAACCCTGTACTTATATCTAGACATCTAGTACATTACCCGCCGAAAATAAACAGGGCCTGTATTTTTGTTTATAACAGGTAAAAGAAAAGCACCTTAGCTTCAAAAATCTGGTTCCCAAACACTGATTTAGAAAAATTCCTTTAAATGAACCTTTAGGCCCCAGGCCCATAAAACCCATACGATATAGGATTACAGAAGCCCATAAAGCCCAACCGGTCAACTAAAACCCTAGTTATGTAACCCTAATCACATTCTCCTTTTCCTATATATCCACCCCGCCATTGCATCTTCGTTCAACAGTCTTATATCTTCTCCGATTTCATATCGTCAACCAGCTGGTAATCCATACCTGATTTTGTTTTTGTATTCATTTTCTTTTGAAACTGTTTGTTTGTGCAGTGATGAAGCAATATTTGTGGACTAGAGTTTCTGATATTGGGCTCTTCTTCCCATTTTATTTTGACGACAAACCCTTGGCTGTCTGAGCACTTTAATTTTCATCTTATTCATATTTTTATCAAATACTCAGACCTTATTGTTTTCAAATAAATTAGGTTAAGGGCTAATGATGAGAAACATAATTATCTTAGCGGATTTCAGTGAGATTATTTTTAATCAATGATCTGATTGTTACACACACTGAAGCTTTAGTCTTTTTTAATTTTTTTATAAATGGGATGGTAATAATATTAATAGCAATGATGAGGTTAAACACATGAGGATGTGTTTAGGGCAGTGGACAATACAATTTTTGTTTGTGTTGCCGTGATCCCCCAATTTAAACGACTTCTCCTTCCACTGAGCTTTTATTTCATTCCAACTTTATACAAAATTACAGTTTTTGTCTAATTTGTTTTATGGTTTTACATATATATGTTTTTAAAGATATGCGTCCATTTACCAATTCTGGAGGATTAGTTTGTTCCTCACGGTGTAATGGCTCGGACGCTATATTAACATTTGTGGCTATCCTGATCAATGGGTGCTCAGTACCATTGCATCCTGGAAACACCTCATACATTTTTAAATCTGTGATAACATCTAATTATTTCACACAATATAATTTTGGAGGATGAAAGACACGCAATTTGCCAAAACAACAAAGAGGATACGCAACCAAATATTGTAGACGCCGGTGAAGAAGCGAGACGAGTAAACCGACTCGCAATTTTAACAAACAGACGTATAACAACCTTCAAGCATATTTGGTTGAACATATTTGGCGTATTGAACGGAAGAATGACGTTGATGATAATTAGACTATGTAATTCGATTTTCTTTTGATTTATGTATTTTTTTTTTCTAAAATTTATGTGATTAATTATTTCTTAAAAAAGTGTCATTGTCTTTTTATTAGAATTAATAGAAATGTTTTTATTTAATTAATTGTTTTGTCATAAAAATTAATATGTATTAAGGAAATTATTTAATTAGAAAAATACATAGTTTTGCTCTTGCCATTGACCACCACTTTTGATACGGAGAGCAAAGCCTATATGGCCTGCGTGGCAGGGTGGGGCCTACAACCATATCATTAACTATTGGCGAATATAGTTTGTACCCAAGCCAAAAAAAGGTAACGTTTAAGGCATGTACCAATAACGGCCGGCCCAAAAATAAGTACATATCACTTACATCATAAAGGTAAAGTTAACTATTGTGACAAAGGGCATTTATGATGTGTGACACTATCACACCAAGAATAATAAGATGTCTTACTTAAACATGTTTAGACCCAACATGTTTCCAATAATAGAACCTTAGTTCAAATCCTAAAGTCATCCACATTATAAATACCACCCTTTTCCTAAGGTAAAGCAATCACTTTCTCTACTCACTCTCTCATTACTTACTCCATCTTTCACTCTCTACAAACACGTATTCTCACACAACAGGGTGGTCATGGTAAAAAAAAATAACTACGGGGGCCAATTCTTAACGCGACAGGCAAAAAAGTTTTGGTCGACTAACACGTCCCATTAAAAAAGGGTTGTGCTTGGGTTGACCCATTAACCCATTTAATTATTTAGGGAAAAAAACCTTCTATAATTTTATTTTTATTTTTATGTTTATTTTTCCATTTTCCATTTTTACATGGTTGATGTGCTTACAATTATACATGAATTTCACATCATTTTCATCTTTTTTTATAGGTTCCTTTAAGATTATAGTAGATTACCTTTAAATAATTTACTTCCAACTCTAAGGAACAATTTGCGTCTGGATTACCTAAAAGCGCATCAAAAATTAAAGAAAATTTGGTCACAAAAAGCATAGGCACAGAGGCATGTTAAAGACAAGCTTAAGCGGTCCCCCTATGCCCTCGTGTGCCAACTGCTTAGCACGCCTGTGCCTCCCTCACCATGCCCCCATGCCGGCCAGATCTGAAAAATATGTTTCCGACCAAGTTAGTGGAAGCAAAGGACAGACTCTCCCGAGGGCGCAGTCTGCAAGCCTGTGACTGGCAGATTTATGCTAGGATTAAAAGAACTAATAAAAGAGACTGGCGTGTTGGAATAGCTGACTATTGATAGAATAACTGTAGTCACAACTATGGTACAACTCAACCAAAATGAAGTCGCAGAACTGACAAGGATGGTGGATGGCCTCGCCAATACGGCGGCCACCCTTTGCAATGTCCCAAATGGCATGGTTGCACCAAGAGACCCCAACCATCTGCTCCCTCATGAGATGATGATGGGGAGGTGGAAGAGTGTCTAGGTTAGGACTACGGAGCTTTAGCGTAACAGGCTTGCCTGATTCACCTTTGGTACCCTCATTTTGATAATAACTAACCTTAGTACTTTAAGATCTTGGTAGCTGGGCTTTGACCCACAGATTAGGACATGCTAACATTGTATTTGTAATTGCAATAACTATCTACAACTTTTGGTTAATAATAGTTATTGTGAGCACTTTTGAGTTATGCTTGTTTGTCATTCCTAGTTACCTTATCTAGGTTTTGGTCTGTCCTCCACAATTTTGACCTTTTAACCAGGGGCGGACCTATATAGTAAAATACGGGTTCCTGGGAACCCATTGAGTTTCGAGTTTTTAATAGAATTACACATAAAAAAATCTAAAGTAAACCCATAAAAGAATCCGAAGTGAACCCATGCAAAATGAAGAGTGGCTCCGCTGGTTAAGACACTTGATTTTAAACAACTGCTCAACGGTTCGAGTCTCCTGTATGGCACTTTTTGTAATATCTTTTTTTTAACCAAAACTCACGCACATGGATGTAATGAGATTTCTACCTATCTAGTGACAAAGTAACCAAAAACAAAGAGCCAACAAAACAAAACATGCAGTGTCAAAGACAGAGACACCAATACACATCTAAATTTCAATTTACTATATATGTTAATGAAGATCTACATAACAGATTGTTTTGTTGAAGCTTAGTATTTATGCAATAACATTGATAGAGCTCTAGGGGAGTCAGTTTTAGAGGGCTTCATTATTTGTGAAATTGAAATATTTTTTCAAAACTTGAACTTGATTTCAAAAAGAATGAATACACATTAACACTATATTTTGCACTATTTGAAATCAATAATGGTCCTCAACCTGGACATTAACATATGTGATTTTTATGTTTTTTTTTTTTTTTTTTTTTTATTGGAGTTGCAATTGTGTGTTGCATCATATTGTGGTTTAACTAGTGGAATATATTGTAGCTAAAAAAGAAATTACTTTAATTGTGATTTAACTAGTGGAATATGTTGTAGCTAAAAAAGAAATTACTTTAATTTAATCATTCCTAAAAATAACCTATTAAACTTAGTTATTTAGATCATTGTCTATGCCTTATAATACAGATGTGGGCTTTGAAGAGTAAAACCATTAAGTGCATATATCTTAAAGATGTGACAGAAGCTTTAGATTACTGTAACAAAATTGTAATGGATATGTCTTTCTTTCTATCTTACTACGATTTAGCGTAATTTTTCGCGACTAGCCGGTTTAGATATGACCCCAATTTCCCCTCACAAAAGTTTTAACGTTTGGTTGTAAGAAATTTATCCTGGCCCGACCCGACCGAAAATTTTAACGTTTGGTTGTGAAAAATTTGACCACCGAAAAAAAGGTGAACCCATTAGAAACAAAATCCTGGATCCGCCACTGCCTTTAACTCAATTAAACACCCATGTGTATTTTGATGTGTTGACCTTAGACCAAAACCTCAATCTCAGATATTATATTTCGGTGATTCTTGTATAAGTGGATGTTTTACTTCGTATCTTGGATGGGCATTCGCGTTTTAGGCGGTTGTGGGTATAACCTTGTCAAGTTAGTTGAGCATATCCCGAACTTGAGTCAAATTAGGGTTTTCACCGATTGATTAGCCTTTTTTTTTCTTTTTCCTACCCAAAATAACCCCTAGTTAGCCCCCATTGAGCATATCCCTTTAGTTTCCTTTTCTCGCATCTTGATGCAACCTTCACCCACGTGACCATCTAACCTTTTACATTTTACGCACATTTTAGCGCAGTTGGCTTTTGGTCAAAAACACCCGCATTAGTGACCTTTTCATTTTGCACTTTTATGGTTTGTACCTAAACACATGTGGATGTGTGCGAATGTGTATGTTATTTTAGAACAAGTTTTAAAATATATGGAATTACTTAAGAACTAAATGCATGTGGATGTATGCGAATGTGTATGTTATTTTTAATACCCGATAGAACTGTTATAAGGTATATTTTTATGTTTACTTTACAATTGTTATATTTAAGTTTTCCAAAAATGCTTATTATAAAGCAAATAATTTGTACTTGAGTGAATTTATGTTATTTTAATTATTTTTACAAATTACAAACCTAAAATTATTTTTTATGTAAAATAATAAAAAAAACTTATTTTCTTAAAACCGGGTATTAATATCCGGACCCATACCAGGTTATAGGTTATATCTGAACATGATCATACACTATGCAGGTACATAAGGTATGGTTTTTTCCTCAATACATGTACTAGAACCCTACCTGGTTTCTTTCAATAATCAATTTTTCGATATCCAATCATACTTGAAACTGGTTCCATATTAAGAAGTAAGAACCAATGTAGTGTTTGGTATGCAGGAATGAGAGGCGGAATGGAATGGGTCATTACTAGGAAATGAAGAAAAGGATGTTTGGTTGGTCAATGGAATGGAATCACCCATTCCAAAATCATTTCATTCCCTCAAAATCATTCATTCCACCCTCATGTTTTTTTTTCATTCAATTCCCTCTTGCATCTTTCACTAACAACACCATAACCCAACACCTTCCGCCACCACCTACTACCACCACCCGCAACCCGTCATCTCGACAGCCACCGTCGCCGTCACCCACCCACCACCGTCGCCACCAACCACCACGCCGCTAATGCAGCTCGTCTCCACCACCACAGGCCACCGCCACCAACCATCACCGACGGTCGCCGCCACCCACCGCCGCCGCCACCACCCACCGCCGTTGCCACCATCACCCACCACCGCCGGCCACCGCCACCCATCATTTCCGCCGCCACCTATCACCACCCACAATCACTGCCACCGACCACCACCACTTACCAACGATTTTATTCATTCGTTTTTCTTGCCTACCAAACAATACACGATAATAATTCATTCTATTCCCACATGGTAAACAAACGAGACATGGAATGGTAATGATCCATTGCATTCCCTCATCTATTTTATTACCTCGTCCATTCCATTACCCCATACCAAAACGGAAGTATTAAAAAAATGTGCACCTCTACCCGAAAACCCTCTCCTTGAAATTTTAAAATTAGATTAAACAAAGGCCTGAATGTGTATCCTTAAAAGCCCAAACGATACTGGGTTACCCAAGCCCATAGATCCCAAACCGTTCACCTAAAACCCTAATCAGGTTCACCCAACGCACACTCAAACGCCATAAATATGCATAGCGATCGAGTCTTCTTCCATCATTCGTCGTTCTTCTCTCATGGCCGGACCCCTTACCATCACCAGTAACTTCATTTCTTACTTCCTGTATTTAGTTTGTTTTTGAAATTGTTAATATGATGTGCAGTGATGAAGCAATATTTGTGGACTAGAGTTTCTGATATTGGGCTCTTCTTCCCATTTACTTTGACGACAAACCCTTGGCTGTCTGAGCACAAATTATCTATCATTATTTTTCTCCAAGTTTTCATAATTTTTTGAAAATCTTTTCATTCAATTTTGATTGTTTGTGAATTAGGTTAAGGGCTAATGATGAGAAACATAATAATCTTAGCGGATTTCAGTGAGACTACTTTTAGTCAATGATCTGATTGTTACACACACTGAAGCTCTTAATCTTTTTTAATTAAATGGGATGTTAATAATAATAATAATTGCAATGATGAGGTTAAACGCATGAGGATGTGTTTAGGGCAGTGGACAAGACGGTTAAAACCGTTTTGCCGTTATCCCCCAATTTAAACGACTTCTCCTTCCACTGAGCTTTTTATTTTCATTCCAACTTCTATACAAAATTACAGTTTTTCTCCAATTTCTTTAATGGTTTACAAGCATATATATATATATATATTTTCAAAGATATGCGTCCATTTACCAATTCTGGAGGATTAGTTTGTTCCTCACGGTGTAATGGCTCGGACGCTATATTAACATTTGTGGCTATCCTGATCAATGGGTTCTCAATACCATTGCATCCTGGAAACACCTCATACATGTTAAATTTACATTCAATATGAACTCAATTGTAACTAGCTATTGCTTTAAATGATATGATATTAAAAATTTAAATTGTAGTAATTTTATTTAGATAAATGAAGTTTTGTTTTGTTAAATTGTGAAAATTCCACTATGCTAACCGGTTTGACAACATTAATAATCTAAGTAAAAACAGATTAAAAGACATCTCTGAATTAAGCTTTGACCCATATAAAACTTACGTTGCACCTAACCTAAACATGATTCCAGTTTGACGATGCAACACTGAACAGAGAAGATGTTCTGCGGATTCAGTCCCATCTTCACACAACAACAGTTTACGTCAGCAGCGAAACTGACTGGAGGGTTGTAAGCGTTGGGATTCGGTCCAAATCCGCCCTCCAAATGAAAACATTGTATTTTGTTGGGACCCATTTTGACCAGCGGATCACAATCCTATTGCTGAAATCATAACCGCTGGGAAGGAAATTTTTCGCCGGGTTTACCGAAAAAACGTTATCATCCCCTCCCATCCAGTCCCATGCATCAGTCCAATGTATACTGTTCTGAACAACACATCGTTTCTCCTGCTCGAGTCTAAATAAGTTCGGGAAACGGACCTCTAGAGGAATAGAGCAAATCCACGGGTCAAGCCACATTCTAATATTTCTATCGTCCCCTATATGACCTTTAAGAGTTAAATGCCCGGATAGTCATTGTGGTTTGACCTTTTTTCATTTTTAGTCCCTAACATTCTAAAATTACCTCTATAGATCCTAACTTTTCAATTTTCGTTCCCGGATAGTCCCTGACATGAATAAGGTTAGTTTTCTCAGTTAAGTTGGTGTAAAATGACTATAATGCCCTTAACGAAAAACTTAAAAGAAATATAATTAAAAACTTATATGAGACCCACCACCTACCCATCATCTTCATCTTCCCTTGTCTTACTACCTCCACTTTCCACCACCACTATCTCAAACCGTCGGAATAACACCACCACCTCCACTTTCACATTTTCGTTGTAATCAACCCAAAAAAAATCATAACTTTCGGACAAATATATAATCAAAAATCTTAAAAACAATCTTGGGGTAAACAAAAACAACTACATTGGTTCGATTGATGGCATCTGTGAGTTTTTCACCACAAAAACAATTGCCTTTCTTAACAGACGAATCCATGAACAATCGAAGCTTTTTTATATTTGAACCGAGAGCTAGGCTCGATGTCGTAACAACGCATCCTCTTGCGAATTTCTAGAAATTAACGCCGATTGATTCCTGCAACTCCTTTGTTCCACAAGCCTGCAAACTTCTTCGCCGTCTGCGGCGGTGGAGTCTCACATATTGTACAGATTGATTGGTTGATAATTACTTAACTGTGTGTGAATAATATTATGTGTGTGGGGGTTTTTGGTGTGATTGATTGTGGATGAAGAAGAGGATGTGAAGTGGAAAAGAAATGGCGGCGAGTTTCCGGCGAGAGACGGTGGCAGTGTAATATCCACGGTGGATATTGTTGACCTGTTCTGGTTATATATATATGTGATGAAAACCGTTAATTATCAAGCGTTTGATCTGGAAATAGAGGAGGAGGTGGTGACTTTTTTCTGGTGGGTGATGTGGTGGTGTTAGAAGGTGGTGAAGATGAAGACGGTGGGTAGGTGGTGGGTCTCACATATTTTAAGGAAAGGTTATATATGTCATTTCACGCAATTTTAAATGAGAAAACTAACTGATATTAGGTTCAAAGACTATCCGGGAACGAAAATTGAAAAGTTGAAGACTATAGCTATAATTTTATAAAGTTAAGGATTAAAGGTGAAAAAGGGCAAACCACAAGGACTATTCGGGCATTTAACTCTACCTTTAAAGAGCTGATAAAAGCATATACCGTTGACATATATCTTCTCTACCACGTTGACTACAGTTTTCCACACTCCACACGGTGACCCTTTCGCTGGCAACGGGGACCTACGTTTCTTATGATCGTGCAATGCTTTAATCACCATCCTCCACATTATTTGGTTCACTTCGGTATCTCCACACCCATTTTGAAAGCAATGCAGAATAAGTCTCATTTAGTTTACAATGACTGAGAGCTCCGACTTTAATAGGCGAAGCAACATCCCATGAAACCCACAATGACTTTGGAAGGGGCTTTAAAGATGGAAAAATAATAAGTGGGGTGGCTTTCCATGACCGCTTTAACAAGGGTAACCAGGCCTTCGATAGATTGAAAAGAGGCCTTCCACCTAAATAACCTCGCTTCAAAAACCTAAAATAGTTATAAGTGGCTATGGATGGAGTAAAATTTTTTTAAATATATTTTAATAGTAGTTGTGTGTGAAATAGAATTGTAATGCTTAAAGTGAAATTATTTATTAAAAAAGAGAGTAAAAGGTTTGTAGTTTTTAGAAAGGTGGGTGTGGTTTAAAGCTCTAGGGTTTTTATCATGTTACATCCGCGTCACATAAGCGAGGGGCTTTACTGTTAAAGTCCTTTTTAAATAATACAAGAAAAAAAGAAAAATAATCAAAAAAGAGGAAATCTAATTGGTGGGAATAAATGGGTCCCACATGCACATCCATTTACACTCACCACTAGGGGTGTGGTATAGCCATAGCTTTCATGCCACATCATCCTCTTTGGTGCCCCATAGCACCCCTAACACCTTTCCTGGGCGCTATGAAAGATCAAAATTAAGAACTCAAATCTTAAGATAATGCAACGTACTCTACAACGCGGTCAAACCGCGTATTGGGGTCAAGCGTTTCAACAATACAAATGGCGTGAGCTCAAACCTAAGTTTGATCGGTTTAAAGTTTGGTTCGACCGTTTCCCTGCGAGCGACTTGACCCACGACGATCGAGTCTAAACCGAGAAGATAGTTCATGCACGATGGGAATACGGATTTTAAGTGGGTTCCCCACTTTAATATTTATCGTATTTTGTAATTTTTTTTACTTTTTTAGGATTTAATAAGTAGGTTTGTTTTTTATTTTTTATGACTTAATAAGTAGGTTTTTTTATGTTTTAGGATTGTCTTTTATGTAAATTTTTTTAAATTAATATAAATTGTGTTTTTTATATAATTGTCAATTAAAAAAAAACTATATGGCACCTCACGTCGGCCTGACCATGCCGCTTCCGCACCCCACTTTTTTGGGTGTGGCCTGGTGGAGCTCACGTCTGTCACATGTCGAGCAATGCCCCTACCAAAGCCCCTTCACACCCAATAGTTTAAAAATGGTGGAAGGGATGTTCCCTTGATTATGATAGCAAATTTTGTGATTATATAAGTTGCTAAAAGAGTAAAATGCCATTTTAGTCCTTGAGGTTTGGTCCAAAATGCTATTTTATTCAATGTGTGTGTTTGTGTATATCTAGTCAATGTTTGTGTGTTTTTGTATATCGTTATATTAATGTAACATATTCGTGTTGTATCATTATTTGTGTAACAGATTAGTGTAGGATCATTATATAGTTTTAACATATTAGAGTAAGATCATTATTTGTGTGTATAGGCTAACATTGTAATATGTTTAGCTTAATGTGTTTAATGTAGGGCTGGCATAACGGGTTAATCTGATCTGTTAAGATACGAACACGATAAGACACGAACCCGAAACATGTAAACAAGGGAACACGACGTGAAATCTTATCGTGTCAGATTTTTAAAACGAACACAAACCTGTTAGTAAACAGGTTGCACGAAACGACCTGTTAAGACACGAAAAAATTACCAACGTATCATGCGACCTGTTTAAGACACAGACACGATCTGTTAAGACATGAACACGACATGTTTAAGACACGAACACGATCGAATTGGGGAAGCTATGAACCGAATTGGGAATGGTGGTGTTTGTGGAAAAAGAACCGCGTGTGTTTTTGTATAATTCATCCCAAGTCCCACGACTGATGACCACATGTCTACACCCACAAATAATATATTTTTTTTAATTTTTAATTATTAACATGTACTTAATGGGTCTTAACAGGTTAACGGGTTTTAACCTGTCTAGACACAAAACCTGTTAAGGTCTTATCGTGTCGACCTGTTTTAGACACGAAACATGTTAAGGTCAAAGACGAAACATGATAACTACGTGTAGATTCGTGTCGTGTTATCATGTTCATTTCAGAATTTCCAGCCCTAGTTTAATGTACATAGACTTAATGTGTGTAATAGGTTGTATTGGTTCATGTACAACTTGACTTAGTAAAGTCAAAAAGTGAAATGTGTATATAAATAATAGTTATTTTGGAACTGAACAAGTTAACTTAATGTAATGCTTAGTGGGTTTTTGTAGTTGAAGTGAGGGTGAACTTGACCCTCACAGGCTGTGAGTTCAGGAAAGGTTCGTTATCAAACACAAGTTCTGCGTTTAATCTGGATTAACGTGCGAAATCCATAAATCGAACCGTAATCGTTACACGTAATCGTTAATATAAACTCTCAAGCTTTATTACGACCCTAAAGACAACTGGACAGAGTTTTGACGTATACGACACTATGAACAAGCTCATAGATCTAATCCGTAAGAAACTGGTTCTTGATGATCTTGTACGGAAGTGTTGAGCTTGAAGCTTGGGTAAGATGAAAACCACTACTAGTGCTTGAATCGTTAGATGAAGTGCAGGCGATGTACCTTTGTAGTATAGATCAAGTTCATGCCCCTCTAATTTTTCAATAAACTTTCCCAGTTTCAAATCACTATATCATTCTTTAGAATCATCAAATACTTGACTAACACGTCCCATTAAAAAAGGGTTGTGCTTGGGTTGACCCATTAACCCATTTAATTATTTAGGGAAAAAAACCTTCTATAATTTTATTTTTATTTTTATGTTTATTTTTCCATTTTCCATTTTTACATGGTTGATGTGCTTACAATTATACATGAATTTCACATCATTTTCATCTTTTTTTATAGGTTCCTTTAAGATTATAGTAGATTACCTTTAAATAATTTACTTCCAACTCTAAGGAACAATTTGCGTCTGGATTACCTAAAAGCGCATCAAAAATTAAAGAAAATTTGGTCACAAAAAGCATAGGCACAGAGGCATGTTAAAGACAAGCTTAAGCGGTCCCCCTATGCCCTCGTGTGCCAACTGCTTAGCACGCCTGTGCCTCCCTCACCATGCCCCATGCCGGCCAGATCTGAAAAATATGTTTCCGACCAAGTTAGTGGAAGCAAAGGACAGACTCTCCCGAGGGCGCAGTCTGCAAGCCTGTGACTGGCAGATTTATGCTAGGATTAAAAGAACTAATAAAAGAGACTGGCGTGTTGGAATAGCTGACTATTGATAGAATAACTGTAGTCACAACTATGGTACAACTCAACCAAAATGAAGTCGCAGAACTGACAAGGATGGTGGATGGCCTCGCCAATACGGCGGCCACCCTTTGCAATGTCCCAAATGGCATGGTTGCACCAAGAGACCCCAACCATCTGCTCCCTCATGAGATGATGATGGGGAGGTGGAAGAGTGTCTAGGTTAGGACTACGGAGCTTTAGCGTAACAGGCTTGCCTGATTCACCTTTGGTACCCTCATTTTGATAATAACTAACCTTAGTACTTTAAGATCTTGGTAGCTGGGCTTTGACCCACAGATTAGGACATGCTAACATTGTATTTGTAATTGCAATAACTATCTACAACTTTTGGTTAATAATAGTTATTGTGAGCACTTTTGAGTTATGCTTGTTTGTCATTCCTAGTTACCTTATCTAGGTTTTGGTCTGTCCTCCACAATTTTGACCTTTTAACCAGGGGCGGACCTATATAGTAAAATACGGGTTCCTGGGAACCCATTGAGTTTCGAGTTTTTAATAGAATTACACATAAAAAAATCTAAAGTAAACCCATAAAAGAATCCGAAGTGAACCCATGCAAAATGAAGAGTGGCTCCGCTGGTTAAGACACTTGATTTTAAACAACTGCTCAACGGTTCGAGTCTCCTGTATGGCACTTTTTGTAATATCTTTTTTTTAACCAAAACTCACGCACATGGATGTAATGAGATTTCTACCTATCTAGTGACAAAGTAACCAAAAACAAAGAGCCAACAAAACAAAACATGCAGTGTCAAAGACAGAGACACCAATACACATCTAAATTTCAATTTACTATATATGTTAATGAAGATCTACATAACAGATTGTTTTGTTGAAGCTTAGTATTTATGCAATAACATTGATAGAGCTCTAGGGGAGTCAGTTTTAGAGGGCTTCATTATTTGTGAAATTGAAATATTTTTTCAAAACTTGAACTTGATTTCAAAAAAGAATGAATACACATTAACACTATATTTTGCACTATTTGAAATCAATAATGGTCCTCAACCTGGACATTAACATATGTGATTTTTATGTTTTTTTTTTTTTTTTTTTTTTTATTGGAGTTGCAATTGTGTGTTGCATCATATTGTGGTTTAACTAGTGGAATATATTGTAGCTAAAAAAGAAATTACTTTAATTGTGATTTAACTAGTGGAATATGTTGTAGCTAAAAAAGAAATTACTTTAATTTAATCATTCCTAAAAATAACCTATTAAACTTAGTTATTTAGATCATTGTCTATGCCTTATAATACAGATGTGGGCTTTGAAGAGTAAAACCATTAAGTGCATATATCTTAAAGATGTGACAGAAGCTTTAGATTACTGTAACAAAATTGTAATGGATATGTCTTTCTTTCTATCTTACTACGATTTAGCGTAATTTTTCGCGACTAGCCGGTTTAGATATGACCCCAATTTCCCCTCACAAAAGTTTTAACGTTTGGTTGTAAGAAATTTATCCTGGCCCGACCCGACCGAAAATTTTAACGTTTGGTTGTGAAAAATTTGACCACCGAAAAAAAGGTGAACCCATTAGAAACAAAATCCTGGATCCGCCACTGCCTTTAACTCAATTAAACACCCATGTGTATTTTGATGTGTTGACCTTAGACCAAAACCTCAATCTCAGATATTATATTTCGGTGATTCTTGTATAAGTGGATGTTTTACTTCGTATCTTGGATGGGCATTCGCGTTTTAGGCGGTTGTGGGTATAACCTTGTCAAGTTAGTTGAGCATATCCCGAACTTGAGTCAAATTAGGGTTTTCACCGATTGATTAGCCTTTTTTTTTCTTTTTCCTACCCAAAATAACCCCTAGTTAGCCCCCATTGAGCATATCCCTTTAGTTTCCTTTTCTCGCATCTTGATGCAACCTTCACCCACGTGACCATCTAACCTTTTACATTTTACGCACATTTTAGCGCAGTTGGCTTTTGGTCAAAAACACCCGCATTAGTGACCTTTTCATTTTGCACTTTTATGGTTTGTACCTAAACACATGTGGATGTGTGCGAATGTGTATGTTATTTTAGAACAAGTTTTAAAATATATGGAATTACTTAAGAACTAAATGCATGTGGATGTATGCGAATGTGTATGTTATTTTTAATACCCGATAGAACTGTTATAAGGTATATTTTTATGTTTACTTTACAATTGTTATATTTAAGTTTTCCAAAAATGCTTATTATAAAGCAAATAATTTGTACTTGAGTGAATTTATGTTATTTTAATTATTTTTACAAATTACAAACCTAAAATTATTTTTTATGTAAAATAATAAAAAAAACTTATTTTCTTAAAACCGGGTATTAATATCCGGACCCATACCAGGTTATAGGTTATATCTGAACATGATCATACACTATGCAGGTACATAAGGTATGGTTTTTTCCTCAATACATGTACTAGAACCCTACCTGGTTTCTTTCAATAATCAATTTTTCGATATCCAATCATACTTGAAACTGGTTCCATATTAAGAAGTAAGAACCAATGTAGTGTTTGGTATGCAGGAATGAGAGGCGGAATGGAATGGGTCATTACTAGGAAATGAAGAAAAGGATGTTTGGTTGGTCAATGGAATGGAATCACCCATTCCAAAATCATTTCATTCCCTCAAAATCATTCATTCCACCCTCATGTTTTTTTTTCATTCAATTCCCTCTTGCATCTTTCACTAACAACACCATAACCCAACACCTTCCGCCACCACCTACTACCACACCCGCAACCCGTCATCTCGACAGCCACCGTCGCCGTCACCCACCCACACCGTCGCCACCAACCACCACGCCGCTAATGCAGCTCGTCTCCACCACCACAGGCCACCGCCACCAACCATCACCGACGGTCGCCGCCACCCACCGCCGCCGCCACCACCCACCGCCGTTGCCACCATCACCCACCACCGCCGGCCACCGCCACCCATCATTTCCGCCGCCACCTATCACCACCCACAATCACTGCCACCGACCACCACCACTTACCAACGATTTTATTCATTCGTTTTTCTTGCCTACCAAACAATACACGATAATAATTCATTCTATTCCCACATGGTAAACAAACGAGACATGGAATGGTAATGATCCATTGCATTCCCTCATCTATTTTATTACCTCGTCCATTCCATTACCCCATACCAAAACGGAAGTATTAAAAAAATGTGCACCTCTACCCGAAAACCCTCTCCTTGAAATTTTAAAATTAGATTAAACAAAGGCCTGAATGTGTATCCTTAAAAGCCCAAACGATACTGGGTTACCCAAGCCCATAGATCCCAAACCGTTCACCTAAAACCCTAATCAGGTTCACCCAACGCACACTCAAACGCCATAAATATGCATAGCGATCGAGTCTTCTTCCATCATTCGTCGTTCTTCTCTCATGGCCGGACCCCTTACCATCACCAGTAACTTCATTTCTTACTTCCTGTATTTAGTTTGTTTTTGAAATTGTTAATATGATGTGCAGTGATGAAGCAATATTTGTGGACTAGAGTTTCTGATATTGGGCTCTTCTTCCCATTTACTTTGACGACAAACCCTTGGCTGTCTGAGCACAAATTATCTATCATTATTTTTCTCCAAGTTTTCATAATTTTTTGAAAATCTTTTCATTCAATTTTGATTGTTTGTGAATTAGGTTAAGGGCTAATGATGAGAAACATAATAATCTTAGCGGATTTCAGTGAGACTACTTTTAGTCAATGATCTGATTGTTACACACACTGAAGCTCTTAATCTTTTTTAATTAAAATGGGATGTTAATAATAATAATAATTGCAATGATGAGGTTAAACGCATGAGGATGTGTTTAGGGCAGTGGACAAGACGGTTAAAACCGTTTTGCCGTTATCCCCCAATTTAAACGACTTCTCCTTCCACTGAGCTTTTTATTTTCATTCCAACTTCTATACAAAATTACAGTTTTTCTCCAATTTCTTTAATGGTTTACAAGCATATATATATATATATTTTTCAAAGATATGCGTCCATTTACCAATTCTGGAGGATTAGTTTGTTCCTCACGGTGTAATGGCTCGGACGCTATATTAACATTTGTGGCTATCCTGATCAATGGGTTCTCAATACCATTGCATCCTGGAAACACCTCATACATGTTAAATTTACATTCAATATGAACTCAATTGTAACTAGCTATTGCTTTAAATGATATGATATTAAAAATTTAAATTGTAGTAATTTTATTTAGATAAATGAAGTTTTGTTTTGTTAAATTGTGAAAATTCCACTATGCTAACCGGTTTGACAACATTAATAATCTAAGTAAAAACAGATTAAAAGACATCTCTGAATTAAGCTTTGACCCATATAAAACTTACGTTGCACCTAACCTAAACATGATTCCAGTTTGACGATGCAACACTGAACAGAGAAGATGTTCTGCGGATTCAGTCCCATCTTCACACAACAACAGTTTACGTCAGCAGCGAAACTGACTGGAGGGTTGTAAGCGTTGGGATTCGGTCCAAATCCGCCCTCCAAATGAAAACATTGTATTTTGTTGGGACCCATTTTGACCAGCGGATCACAATCCTATTGCTGAAATCATAACCGCTGGGAAGGAAATTTTTCGCCGGGTTTACCGAAAAAACGTTATCATCCCCTCCCATCCAGTCCCATGCATCAGTCCAATGTATACTGTTCTGAACAACACATCGTTTCTCCTGCTCGAGTCTAAATAAGTTCGGGAAACGGACCTCTAGAGGAATAGAGCAAATCCACGGGTCAAGCCACATTCTAATATTTCTATCGTCCCCTATATGACCTTTAAGAGTTAAATGCCCGGATAGTCATTGTGGTTTGACCTTTTTTCATTTTTAGTCCCTAACATTCTAAAATTACCTCTATAGATCCTAACTTTTCAATTTTCGTTCCCGGATAGTCCCTGACATGAATAAGGTTAGTTTTCTCAGTTAAGTTGGTGTAAAATGACTATAATGCCCTTAACGAAAAACTTAAAAGAAATATAATTAAAAACTTATATGAGACCCACCACCTACCCATCATCTTCATCTTCCCTTGTCTTACTACCTCCACTTTCCACCACCACTATCTCAAACCGTCGGAAAAACACCACCACCTCCACTTTCACATTTTCGTTGTAATCAACCCAAAAAAAATCATAACTTTCGGACAAATATATAATCAAAAATCTTAAAAACAATCTTGGGGTAAACAAAAACAACTACATTGGTTCGATTGATGGCATCTGTGAGTTTTTCACCACAAAAACAATTGCCTTTCTTAACAGACGAATCCATGAACAATCGAAGCTTTTTTATATTTGAACCGAGAGCTAGGCTCGATGTCGTAACAACGCATCCTCTTGCGAATTTCTAGAAATTAACGCCGATTGATTCCTGCAACTCCTTTGTTCCACAAGCCTGCAAACTTCTTCGCCGTCTGCGGCGGTGGAGTCTCACATATTGTACAGATTGATTGGTTGATAATTACTTAACTGTGTGTGAATAATATTATGTGTGTGGGGGTTTTTGGTGTGATTGATTGTGGATGAAGAAGAGGATGTGAAGTGGAAAAGAAATGGCGGCGAGTTTCCGGCGAGAGACGGTGGCAGTGTAATATCCACGGTGGATATTGTTGACCTGTTCTGGTTATATATATATGTGATGAAAACCGTTAATTATCAAGCGTTTGATCTGGAAATAGAGGAGGAGGTGGTGACTTTTTTCTGGTGGGTGATGTGGTGGTGTTAGAAGGTGGTGAAGATGAAGACGGTGGGTAGGTGGTGGGTCTCACATATTTTAAGGAAAGGTTATATATGTCATTTCACGCAATTTTAAATGAGAAAACTAACTGATATTAGGTTCAAAGACTATCCGGGAACGAAAATTGAAAAGTTGAAGACTATAGCTATAATTTTATAAAGTTAAGGATTAAAGGTGAAAAAGGGCAAACCACAAGGACTATTCGGGCATTTAACTCTACCTTTAAAGAGCTGATAAAAGCATATACCGTTGACATATATCTTCTCTACCACGTTGACTACAGTTTTCCACACTCCACACGGTGACCCTTTCGCTGGCAACGGGGACCTACGTTTCTTATGATCGTGCAATGCTTTAATCACCATCCTCCACATTATTTGGTTCACTTCGGTATCTCCACACCCATTTTGAAAGCAATGCAGAATAAGTCTCATTTAGTTTACAATGACTGAGAGCTCCGACTTTAATAGGCGAAGCAACATCCCATGAAACCCACAATGACTTTGGAAGGGGCTTTAAAGATGGAAAAATAATAAGTGGGGTGGCTTTCCATGACCGCTTTAACAAGGGTAACCAGGCCTTCGATAGATTGAAAAGAGGCCTTCCACCTAAATAACCTCGCTTCAAAAACCTAAAATAGTTATAAGTGGCTATGGATGGAGTAAAATTTTTTTAAATATATTTTAATAGTAGTTGTGTGTGAAATAGAATTGTAATGCTTAAAGTGAAATTATTTATTAAAAAAGAGAGTAAAAGGTTTGTAGTTTTTAGAAAGGTGGGTGTGGTTTAAAGCTCTAGGGTTTTTATCATGTTACATCCGCGTCACATAAGCGAGGGGCTTTACTGTTAAAGTCCTTTTTAAATAATACAAGAAAAAAAGAAAAATAATCAAAAAAGAGGAAATCTAATTGGTGGGAAT
Organism: Scalesia atractyloides; assembly: GCA_947069175.1. Classification (NCBI taxonomy): domain Eukaryota; kingdom Viridiplantae; phylum Streptophyta; class Magnoliopsida; order Asterales; family Asteraceae; genus Scalesia; species Scalesia atractyloides. The sequence continues at coordinate 23,413,016 of CAMTDV010000006.1, forward strand.
AAATGGGTCCCACATGCACATCCATTTACACTCACCACTAGGGGTGTGGTATAGCCATAGCTTTCATGCCACATCATCCTCTTTGGTGCCCCATAGCACCCCTAACACCTTTCCTGGGCGCTATGAAAGATCAAAATTAAGAACTCAAATCTTAAGATAATGCAACGTACTCTACAACGCGGTCAAACCGCGTATTGGGGTCAAGCGTTTCAACAATACAAATGGCGTGAGCTCAAACCTAAGTTTGATCGGTTTAAAGTTTGGTTCGACCGTTTCCCTGCGAGCGACTTGACCCACGACGATCGAGTCTAAACCGAGAAGATAGTTCATGCACGATGGGAATACGGATTTTAAGTGGGTTCCCCACTTTAATATTTATCGTATTTTGTAATTTTTTTTACTTTTTTAGGATTTAATAAGTAGGTTTGTTTTTTATTTTTTATGACTTAATAAGTAGGTTTTTTTATGTTTTAGGATTGTCTTTTATGTAAATTTTTTTAAATTAATATAAATTGTGTTTTTTATATAATTGTCAATTAAAAAAAAACTATATGGCACCTCACGTCGGCCTGACCATGCCGCTTCCGCACCCCACTTTTTTGGGTGTGGCCTGGTGGAGCTCACGTCTGTCACATGTCGAGCAATGCCCCTACCAAAGCCCCTTCACACCCAATAGTTTAAAAATGGTGGAAGGGATGTTCCCTTGATTATGATAGCAAATTTTGTGATTATATAAGTTGCTAAAAGAGTAAAATGCCATTTTAGTCCTTGAGGTTTGGTCCAAAATGCTATTTTATTCAATGTGTGTGTTTGTGTATATCTAGTCAATGTTTGTGTGTTTTTGTATATCGTTATATTAATGTAACATATTCGTGTTGTATCATTATTTGTGTAACAGATTAGTGTAGGATCATTATATAGTTTTAACATATTAGAGTAAGATCATTATTTGTGTGTATAGGCTAACATTGTAATATGTTTAGCTTAATGTGTTTAATGTAGGGCTGGCATAACGGGTTAATCTGATCTGTTAAGATACGAACACGATAAGACACGAACCCGAAACATGTAAACAAGGGAACACGACGTGAAATCTTATCGTGTCAGATTTTTAAAACGAACACAAACCTGTTAGTAAACAGGTTGCACGAAACGACCTGTTAAGACACGAAAAAATTACCAACGTATCATGCGACCTGTTTAAGACACAGACACGATCTGTTAAGACATGAACACGACATGTTTAAGACACGAACACGATCGAATTGGGGAAGCTATGAACCGAATTGGGAATGGTGGTGTTTGTGGAAAAAGAACCGCGTGTGTTTTTGTATAATTCATCCCAAGTCCCACGACTGATGACCACATGTCTACACCCACATATAATATATTTTTTTTAATTTTTAATTATTAACATGTACTTAATGGGTCTTAACAGGTTAACGGGTTTTAACCTGTCTAGACACAAAACCTGTTAAGGTCTTATCGTGTCGACCTGTTTTAGACACGAAACATGTTAAGGTCAAAGACGAAACATGATAACTACGTGTAGATTCGTGTCGTGTTATCATGTTCATTTCAGAATTTCCAGCCCTAGTTTAATGTACATAGACTTAATGTGTGTAATAGGTTGTATTGGTTCATGTACAACTTGACTTAGTAAAGTCAAAAAGTGAAATGTGTATATAAATAATAGTTATTTTGGAACTGAACAAGTTAACTTAATGTAATGCTTAGTGGGTTTTTGTAGTTGAAGTGAGGGTGAACTTGACCCTCACAGGCTGTGAGTTCAGGAAAGGTTCGTTATCAAACACAAGTTCTGCGTTTAATCTGGATTAACGTGCGAAATCCATAAATCGAACCGTAATCGTTACACGTAATCGTTAATATAAACTCTCAAGCTTTATTACGACCCTAAAGACAACTGGACAGAGTTTTGACGTATACGACACTATGAACAAGCTCATAGATCTAATCCGTAAGAAACTGGTTCTTGATGATCTTGTACGGAAGTGTTGAGCTTGAAGCTTGGGTAAGATGAAAACCACTACTAGTGCTTGAATCGTTAGATGAAGTGCAGGCGATGTACCTTTGTAGTATAGATCAAGTTCATGCCCCTCTAATTTTTCAATAAACTTTCCCAGTTTCAAATCACTATATCATTCTTTAGAATCATCAAATACTTGACCATTCGCCCTGTGGTAAGGCGTCAACTAACTTGTCAACCCCCTCTTCATCCTCCTTTTCGATATTCAACTGCTTCATCTCTGTAACAAGGTGACAATACCTCTCAACAAGTTACTTTAAAGTTTCTCCTTTCAAGGCTGTGAATATATCGAACTCTTTCTTCAGCAAAGCTTTCTTGCTTTATTGCATGGACATACTCCCTTGAAATTTCACTTTCAACGCCATCCAGATTGATTGGGCAGTTCCTTGGTGTTGGAGTAGCGTGAATATGTCCTCTTTAATAGCTTGTTGAAGAAGATTCAACATCTTTTTCTCTCTTATAAACTTTTCTTTTTCACCCTGAGTGATCTGAGTTAAACTTTTCTTTTGACCATTTTCACCAACTGGAGCAGTATATTCTTCCTCTATTGAATACCAACTATCCAGATAGTTGGCCTGCACCCAGTTCTTAAACCTTTCGTGCCATCCTTTATAATCATCCATGCTCATTAGCTTTGGAGGCTTCGTCATTGTTCCCATTTCGTTGTCTAAGTTTAGGTTCTGAACCACCGTTGTAGGATTTGTGGCAAATGCATCATAGAACTCATTTTCCACGTAAAGTTTCGTGCGGATGTACAAAGTTTGGTGCGAAAGAGAGCTCGTGCGGATGTACTTGAAATGGATTGAAAAAGGACTTTGATGCGGACGTACACTATCGTGTGAACTAAGAACAAAAACAAACAAATTGATTACGTTCACACGAAGGTACTTTTTTCAAACGGATGAAACTTTACTTCTGTACGAATGTAAAATTATCAACTAATTTTTTTTTTATTTTCGTACAAACGTAGTTAGTCCGTGCAGACGTATCTCCTTCGTACGAAAGTGAAAGTTCAAGTTTTCTCCTTTTCTGACATTTTGAACATGATTCTGTTTGAATTTTAGTCTGAATGTTTAGAGGCTTCGTTAAAAATGTATTTTCTATAACTGATGTGCTAAAAGTAGTTTAATAAAAACAACCTAAATTAACCTAATCTAGACACGAAGTAATACTCTAAACTCTCTAAAACTCGACTAAACTACTAACTGACAAGTGAACCGATTAACTCTGGTAAAGCTAAGTAAGTCCGGATACCGAACCTACGAGACTCTATTTAACTACGCTTACTCTATCCGGATTGAAACTGATACGAAGATGACACTAACTGTTTTTATATTTGTTGGGGGGGGGGGTTTCTAAAAATATTAAGTTGCAACTAAATTTAAAATAATTAACTAAGACAAACTTAAACGCAACTAAAATGGCTTTCTATCATATGCTAATGTGATATGGAACCGGGATTTTTGAATGCTAGACCCTAAGATGAACCGAACAGAACTACCGACCCTTCTCGGGAAGACACCTATGGAACTCTATAGGATTATTATGACTATCGGTTAACTAGACTCCCTCACAGTTATCTAGTTATCTAGAAAAGTGCCCTAAAGTGACTAACTACCTCACAATGGAAAGTCTAAGGCAACTATGGAACTCAATTTGGTTTAGTCGACAATGATTTGGCAGGGCAACTAAAACCGACTTCTCACAAAGAAGTCATTCTAACGATTTACCAGTCTAGACCTATCAATAACCTAGCACCTCACGGTGACTAGAATTAGTAGAATATCTAAACCGAATTAAATCAAGACAATTGTTTCAATGGTTTATTAGCCAATTTACCATAAGATTACCCAAAACCCCAAAGGACCCGACAATCAACATAAACTCATTATTTGAAAGACATTCATGAGAATCTATGTGAAACAAATAATCAATCAATAATCATGTAAAGATACGCATACACACCAAATCATAGGACCAAAGTCATTTTCGCAAAGATAACACATAAACATCATTAACATCCAATAAAAAAAAGAATAATCCAAGCTTTAACTAATTTTCATCACAACCTAAGTAGTTTTAAAGGTTTAGCCAAGAAACATGATTAAAAACATTGTAGCAAAGGTTCTAAACAAGGAATTGATTATAATGGAAGAGAAAATTGAGAAACAAGATGAATCGAGAAGATAAAACTCATTAAATCTTCGATCTTTATGCTCCCAGCTCCTACCAAACGATTCCAAAGCTTAATTTCCTTCAAAACCTTGCTAAATCAGCTATCAAACTTACCCAAGTTCGTCCAATTACGTCACTCGTTGTCTAGGGTTGATTGTGTGACATTTATACTATTCCATCAAGCACAAACCCTTCAGCTCACGTAACTCGCTGAATAAATGAGCCTCTCGCGGTCTGTCGCGCCCCGTGGCGCTATATACTCAGTCAACGGAGTCAAAACCCCTTCTCGCCACCCACGAGAGGTTTCTTCTCATGTTTCGGGCCCGCCAGGCACCAATACAACCTTAGTTTTCATGCCATTTCATCTTTCGAACTTCTGTTCAGGTTCCGGTACTTGGTTTTAGCATATTATGACTCGTTTTCTATCCTTTTCAGCTACTTTCATCTACCAAGACCTGCAAAACACAAACGGATCAAAAGTATATCCTAACTAAAATTGAAACTAAAACTAACAGAAATTGTACAAAATGTACAAGATAAATAGATGTGTTTTACAAAACATCAAATATCCCCACACTTAACCTTTTTTCATCCTTGAAAAAGAATTGTGCAAACGGAATCATAGTTATATAAAATATTCAGGTTCATAAACTAGATTACTTATTAAACTGAAACTCGTGTTAACCGCGATTGCAAGCATATGTGTCCATTTAAACCCACACCCGGTTCCAAGCCCTTATCGGCCAATTTATGTTCAAGTGTAGCCAATCTACCTAGGATATCACACTAAAAGCTGCAGTTTCACCTAATCCCGCCTCAAGCTCATGAAACAAAAGGAACGACTCAATTTACCCTTTCCTAACCGTTTTATATAAAAAACAAAAGAATTTATCATCAATTTTTTCCTTTTTTTTCTTCTTGAGCACTAGACTTTGCATACCTAACCCAGAGGTTGTCTCAACCAAAGTCACCATCCTCGAAAGCGACAACATGAGCGTCAGTAATTTTTCATTTTTCCTTTTAACTCAACCTAAAGGCAATCTAAATCAGAGTCACCATCCCCAATAAAGATTACATAGGCCTCGTCTTTTATATCAATCTAGCTCGATTATTATATATGTTTTCTTGATAAAAAAATTCTAACAATTTTAGCTTATAACGACATTCCTTACACTACTATGGCGGTTTCAGCTTCCCCACTTTTCCTAGATGAGCACCCACTAGTAAACTATCAATTAAGGTATATTAATATCAAAGGAACCTAGAAACCAGATCGAGCCTACTCACACATTCCAAGCTAGAGACAAGTTCAACTATATACACTTATATTATTATTATTTGAACTCGAACACACCCACTTTTCTATCAATTTCCGTCTTTATTTGCAAACTTCTAAAACAAGATACAATTTCTAATTTTTTTTAATTTTTGAATTTTTCTATTTTTTAAGAACCAAAACCGACTCAACTAACTAAGCTAACACTACGACTCAAGTGTCCCATCCCCACACTTAAAATGTGCATTGTCCCTAATGCAAGAATGGGAACACAACCCCAACCAAAAACAGACGAACTAAAAGAAGAAAGAAATAAATATACAATAATACAATGGAAAAGACTTAGCTAATAATTTTGCAAGACTGTCAAAGTGCCAGTCAATTTTAAAAATGCCCTCCATACCGAACGTGTTCAGCAAACAATACCTCAACTCTCACACATGAACGAAAGTGGCTATAACTTACCTAGACAATAACCATCACAAACCAAACACATGATAATATAGCAAATACGGTTTAACATCCAAACACCCAACCAAAATATCCCAACCAACCAGTATCAAGTTATAACAGTACAGACCATTATGAATAAAAACAACATCAAAAGAAAATAAAAAGATATAGCTCCTAAAACGGATGATGCATCCCCACACTAGTCTTCCTCCTCATCATCACCAAACACCTGATACAACTAAACATCCTCCATCCCACTCGATCCCGGCTGAGCTGGCTGTTGAAAGTAAGACGGAACACCCATATTCAAATTCTCCATCATATACCTCGTAACGTCTTCCAACCGTCTCTGGCCTGCCTCATGACTACTCCCTACTTGCATCCATCAACTGCCTAACACTGCCATACTGCTCCTCGATACACCCATGCAGCTGACCAAAACCCGTCTCCATCCGATCATAATGTGAGTCTAACGTAAGTGGATCCGGTCGAGGCTGTGCCAGGGGATATTGTCTACCCGGTAACTCAGCCCGAGTCATAGGCCTCTGATAGCGGGTCGGAATCCCATCCTGCACAGCTGCTGGGCATCAGAACTGGGTGGTGGTGGAACCTTGGACCAGACCTAACTGGCTCCCAGCTAAACGGCTCAGTCAGTGTCAAAATACCCGAAGCCTGTAACTCCCTGACTCCCATCAATCAGGGGGTTGGTCACCCTCTCATATTTTCCGCCTCATACTTGGTAAACACACCCAAACTTTCAACAACTTCATCAGATATGGGCCACAATAGATACGCACCCCTGGACCACCTCTCCAAGTCTCACATATGGGCCGTAGTAGATACGCCCCCCCCCCCCCGAACCACCTCTCCAAGTCCTCTTCATCGATCAAGCTAACACACTGGCCACATTCGTTGGCCTCTGCTCAACCATACACATCAGACAAAACAACCCAACATGATTCACTTTGTTGTCCCCCAACCCTCGACCTACCAGAGTAGCCGCCAAAATTTTGTGCAAAATCCTGTATACCAGATCAATAATATCCGAAGCTACTAAATTGGCCTAGAACGAAGCGGTGGATACAGTACTCCAAAACCTTGCTAACTCCCCTTTCAACAAACTGTGCTGATGTTGCTTCACGTAAAGTAGTGAAAAATTCCTGTGACTGTACCTCCTTACGAGTATAAAACTGTGTAGAAACTGCGAACTGTGGCGTGGTCATCTTATAACCTGTCTGCCCAGAGAAAATGATACTGCATCGTGCTGCCCATAATTACCCTGGTTGTACTGAAAAGTAGCATGAAATTCTAGAGTCAATTCTTTATACTAGGAGCATCATAGTCTAACGCAACCCTGAACTTATTCCCTAACAAGAACTCTGTCCTATCCCTTTGACCAATATAATCCAACAAATCCTACTCTATCCTTCTGAACGGTAGCAGATCTACCTGAATCAAATCACTCAACCTCTCGTACTCCTTTGTATCAAGCGCAAACTGCAACAGTGGGTTATCCTTAAGCCTCGTACTCCTCCCATGAGGGATTACCGGGTCTGCACGATATTTACTTTTTCTTTTCCTGAAATCCGGCATGGGCTGTGTATCAGCCGGATCTTCTTGTTGACGCGGAGTGGGTCCCTGTTTTGGTCAAAAATCGATTTAAGGATAATGTAACCAAACTTTAATTGTGAGGTAGAGTGCTTGATGTGTATGAAAAGAAATGTAAGCGATTGTATGGCAAAAATGACAATGAACACAGGGATTTATATGAGGAAAAAGCCCTTGATCTTTAGAAGATCTCCGGCATAAAAAGCCTCGGGTGATATAAACTACCGATCACCAACTATATTGAACAAGAAATGATTACAATTTCGGATGATATTGAGCTTGTTACAAATGAATTCTAGTGTGTGTTTGAAAATAGTTTTGAGAGCTTTCAGTGTGCGAGTTGTGTCCGTGTCCTCCTCAAGCTCAATATCCCATTGATACAAATAGAAAAATCTAACTAATTAACTATCCGATAACCATGCAAGCTTCCCATGTTCACCCTCAATGGCTACAACCTCACTTGCACGTGCTAGAATATAAGCTTATTCCCCGATATTTCATCATTGACTCAGTTTACTTCGTTCCATGCCTGCGAATATGAACCAAACTTACAAGAAACAATTGTTAGTCCTCATAGATATTAATAAGGATCCTTGATCCTCAGACTCACTTTACTATCCACTCAGGATCCGTGATTCAGGTCAAATCTCAGGATACATGATCCATAACATAAAATCAATGCCCTAACAATGGCCTCCAAATATGGTGGATATAACACATAATAGATCTGCCAAATTTCCGTTAGAATAGGACTAGCCGTTACTCTGAGTAACTAGCCGTTATGATCCCAACGTCAGTGATGTGACTACCTGCAACAAACATCATTATATATAGGGTAGAGATAGAGTTTGAAAAACCATTTAAGATCAAGATTTCTCATTTAAATCTTCATCCCGGAGACCATTCAGGTATTCTCTTCTCCTTCTTTTTCAATCCTTATTCTCTGTAATCGTTCCCTTCTCTCTCATAATCCATGGAAACGATGGCGACCCGATCCTCTCCAAACAAAGATCCGGCACCAGAGAGTCCATCCAAGAGTCAAAAACTCTTAAAAATCTCTCCTTGGAGTTATGTCGCTTCACTAATCTTGAAATTGATCATTACGGAGCTGCTTTCCTGAAGGAACCATCGTCAGAGCTTTTGACTCTTCACCGAGAAGTGATTCTGAAGCTACTTTCTGGGTTTACTTTCCTGCTGCCCCCTTTCAGATCGGTTATACCTATCCTTTCCTGGCGTTCACCTAGAGTTTCTTCACCTTAACTGGCTTGTGCTACAGCCAAGCAATGCCGATGTTGTGGAGAGTGTTATATACTCTCGAGCAAATCATTAGCAACGAGGGTTTGAGTTTCTCTCTTTATGAACTTCCACGCCTGTATAACCTTGTGAGCCATGGATCCCATCGGTTCCTTTTCAAAGCTAAGCCTAAACATCTGCTCCCACTCCTCAAAACCACCAAAAACGACAATAACTAGAAAAACCAGTTCTTCTTCGTGAGGAGAGACTCTATTCCTTTCTTATCATAATATCTGATCATGTTTGATTTACTTGTGCAGTGACCAGCTTTGCCTCTCTCAAGGATACTCCTACCACTCCTGGAAGGATAGCCGCATTCTGGGCCCTAGATTCAAGCATAAGAACTTTAAAGGCAAAAAGCAAGGAGTTAGAAGAGACCAGCTCTGCATCCTTCACCATGTCAAGTAAGTATTCATATTTTATTTTATAAAAGTAAAATGAAAAATAAAGGTTCACGAATATTATCTTTGCTTTAGGTGCTGCCAAATCTGCATCCAAATCTGCCTCCAAATTTGGCCTCAAAGATCTTGAGATCATCATGTCCCCAGGCTCCACGAAGAAAGGGATACCCATAAGCCCAATCCAAACGGAGCCTAAAGCGATGACTACCCGTGCCAAATCTGTGTAAAAAAGAAAGAAGTTGTGCGAGCCAACAGGAGATGCCTCCCAGCTTGAACAGCAGATCCACACTGTGTTTCTCAGGTAAGGATCACTGATTCTGGTATTTAAGAATCCTTTTAAGGATCATCGATCCTAATCATTATGCTCTGTCGTATACAGAAATTTGCCCAAATCCAGGCTATTCAGGACAAACGCCTTGTTGATGCTGAAGAGACTGTCGTTGATCTCCGCACCATTGCTGCTACCAAGGATAAGAGGATTTCACAGCTTGAAAAGGAGGTCAACCGCTTGGAGAAGCAGGCCCTGGTGGATGAGATTCGGGCGAACTAGTGTAACACCCCGACCGCGTAAAAAACAACAAACCGCGACGGAAACGTCGGGGAGTCACGTTAACAGATTGTTTCAACAACACTTGGTATTTGACATTTCGTTCTATTCAATTATTAAATTTACATAGTTGCATTGTCTTTGAAATATTAAACAAACTAAACAAACATATCAACTTGTCTTTCTTGTTTTAAGGCACTAAAGTCCATGTCCATTCATACATGAGCATGCATCAGTATCATCAAGCATTGTTCCGTGAAACATATGTGAAAACGAGTCAGCATGAAAGCCGGCGAGTACATAGGTTTTGTGAGTGTGTCAAGTCCATGGCTTTGTATATATTGCAATATATAATTCGACTACCAGAGTCGTAAGTGAAAACCTTGTTTTAAAAATGTTTGATATGCAATAGATAATCAATTAAAACATGAGGTTAAAAGTTTGTAAAATCTAGTAGCCATGAATCTTGACTCGAAATCATTTATTTTGTAAATCCGGGTTGTAAATTGTCTTGAAATAACTTGTATGGTTTATATCTTTAATTGAAAATCGTTGCGTGTCATTGTTTGAAAACATTTGTCCAAGTGATGCAAATAACACCATGTATGTAATATGATAAAAGCACTTATATATAGGAAGTACCAGCACCATATCCACCATGCTTTTATCACATTACACAAGTTCCGTTATCTAAATCACTTATCATAACCAATCATCCATTGTTCATTGTCCTTGTCGTAAACCACATTGTTCATTGTTCTTGTTATAAACCAATCGTTCGTCATTCCTTGTTACAAACCAATCGTTCATCGTTCCTTGTTATAAACCAATCGTTCATCTTTCCTTGTTTTAGTTGTGAAAACATTTGGTCGTTTCGTGAATACATTCAAACCTTTGTTGACTTGTTCGAGAACACCCAAGGGGTCCCTTAATCGTATAACAAACCACCAAAGGGTTTGTTACAAATACAGTTTTAGTCGCTTCCCAAACTTCCCCACAAACCCCGGGAATTTTGGTAACAGGATTGTCGGTCCTAGGCTTCGTTACTTACTACTGGTCGGCTTGGCCATTGTTAATGAATGTCATTCTTGTTATGAATATAACGCACCAACAAGTTCGTTCACATTATTGAAATCATATTGTTTATATAAACCATCGTATTTGTATTTTGAAAGCTTGAAAAAACATTTAGCACATATGCATCACCCCAAAATTAATTTCAAAACATAAAATATGGGAACTATGTACTCACTTGTGATTGCAAAGTAACCTTGAATCAAAGATCAAACAAGCTCAAAAGTCCGAGAAATCAAGCGTGTCCTAAAGTCGGATAACTATGTAAATATCGGGACTTTAATCGGCGGATCGGATAGAATGAGGTCTTGTAAACCAAATGAGTGTTGGAACTCAATGAAATGGTTTAACAAAGTTAAATTCTGATTTGGAAAGGTTCCTAAGTGCTTTTGACCAGTTATGACTCGTTAAGGTAGTTTACGCTACTTAACGTTCATTTGCGAAAAATGTGTTGGGATGGTTAGATATGTGTTATGATAAGTCTTATATGCCAAAACATGTTTAATAAGGCTATAACATCAGTGTATATGGCTAAACATTGGTTACATAGGCTTAAAATCGATTTATGCGCAAAAAGGGCATTTTGGTCATTCATAAAGGCATAACTAGGACTTAACATAACACTAACTAAACGACATGACCATAAGGTATAACCTCAGAGGGTTATTCCCTATACTACTTTTAGGACCGATCCTCAATGTTAGGAACCTAGATTTGATCTCTGTTGTCCATAATAGCGGAAATATTATGACAAGTTTACCAAATAACAAGAATTAGTCAATTAATCATCAATTTTATTGATATAACGTCGAGTCTCCAAATTGACAAAGCTTCGCCTCAAAAATGCCAAAGTTACAAATGAGAATGAAAAGCTAGCTATTTATAGATGTCTAAGTTCGATGGAGAAGGATGTGAGTTCGGGCAAACTTGCCAAGGCAAGTTCGTCCGAACTTGACAACTCATAACCACTTCAAGCGAACTTGACCTCTAGACTCATAAATACTTCGATTTGCTAGCCTATTCAACTCTAATCTATACAGACTCGATATAAGACTAAGACATAGACATTCTGCACCAACAGACTCCCCCTTGGATATCATCTTCGTCTTGTATCAGTCTTCAAAAACTCTGTCTTCAAATAAACATTAACGAACACGACCGAAGAAGTTCTTGAATGGCTTCTTTCGTCGTTCTTGTTTCGAATCTGGCATCTGATCTGTAGGAGGCACTTTGTTCATAAACTGAAATCTTCTAATACTTGCCTTTCTACCTTTCTCATGAATAGCTTCTAGACGCTTTTCTTCCTTTAAAAACTCAACCCGTTCCAGATCCCTCTAGCTTGTCTGCCACATCTTTCCTGAATTTACTTCATGCGCATAACAAACATTCATAACTCTTTGATATTGCATAGCCTGTTCTTTTTCACGTTCCTCGAATACTATTTTGCTGTAGAACAAGGTTTTGATATCTTCTCTGGAACAGTTGACAAGCCACATTGGATCTAGAATCCTGATCGTTCTCCACAATCCTCTCATACCCTGAAAACCCAATATCTCCACCCTTTGTTTTGTGATATCCAGATGTTCCTCAAATCGTAACACAATAACAGCTTCACACGTCGTAGGATCAATCTGCCACCACTTGAATATCGGATAGAAATTCTGCTCGATTGGCATTAAGGACATGTTCCTCATCACTCTCGGTCGCTTCATAATCAACGTTATATCTTTCTCCCCTGTTTTCTTGTTTGTCTTAATGCGACGCCCTGGAATAAATGGCTTCCAGTATTTAAATCCCTTTGTCGCTTCAAACTTGATCATTTTCCACAATAACTGATCAGTATACTTCATATGATAAGTAACATTCACAGTCTGGACAAGCTCCTCAACATCCCAGTACGGCAGAGTCTTGAAATCAGCCAGATATTTGAAGTATTGCACTCCAAATTCCCTTTTGATTGCATAATCATTCAGCTCCTTGAACCACCCCCAACTGAGAATATCCCCCAATGACACGTCTTTATCTCTGGTAAAGAATGCTAGAGGATGTCGAAACTTACGTTCGCGCGACATTTCTTTAAACCAAGATTTGTTCGCTTGAGCTTCTTTTCTTTCGTCATCGGCTTAGGAACTTTGCCTTCACGAATCGATTCTTCGATTTTCTCTTTCAACATATCTTCATCTAGTTGCTTGTACATCTCCTCAAATATAGGAAAACTATTAGTGTTAGGACTGACGTACTTCGTAGTTTGATCTGTTTCATCATCAGAAGACCAATCTTCAACAATTACTCTGTTATACTCGTCAGCTTCAAACCTTCGTATATACTGATAATCATTCGGCTCAAATGTGTTAACATTCAACACTTGCTCTTCAAAATCAAACTCTAGTGATTCTGCATCAACTTCAATCAACTTTGCAAGATCTTCTTTGGTATAGTTGTGCACGAATTCACCTTCTTCAACGTTATGTTCAAGCATCAAGATCATAGGCTTTGTCGCAACAACAGGCTTTGCAAATCTATCAACATTCGCCATATCAACATCATCTGATGGCCCTGTCTGCCCTGACTCCCCCTGAATCTGATCATCCATCTTATTCGATTCATCATCCATCAGAGAAGAAAAATCAAATTCATCAGCGACCTTTGCTTCATTAATCTTTAATCCAATTCCGCCCTATCATCATCATCGTCATCAGCATTATTCCAATCCTCATAATCAGAATCGTCTTTCTTTTCATCATCATCTTTATCTTCTTTCTCTGCTTCTTCATCATCCTTTTCTTCAGAAGCAACGATATAATCAGAAGGCTTGACAAATTCGTCAACCTTTGGAATATCGGACTCAGAAGCTATAACAACATCAGCAACAGACTTCTCTACAGCTTCAGATGATTTAGGGGCTTCACCCTCAACACCTTTACCTTTGCTGCTTGCTGCTAATTCTTTTTCAGATTTTTCCTTAGCTTCCTGTCGATCCAAACGATCATATTCAATGATGAAATCAATCCCCAGTGTATTAGATAACACTTTCTGCATTCTCGTGAATCTACGATCATTTAGAGCTTGGATTGACTTTAGATCAGCAATCTCTGTTTGAAGTTTATCATTCGCGTCTTGTAAACTTTCGATTAATGCCTTGAAGAATTCACGTTCATTCTCTAACACTTTGACTTTATCATCTAACATCTCTTTCTCTACTGCATTTTGAATCATTTTCTTTACCAGTTTAGCTTTCTCAACTTCATTTTGTTGAACTTTCTCTTCTAAAATCTTCACACGTTTTTCAAGAAGATCAACATTCGTCTTTGGAAAGAAATCATTTAGATCTTGAAGACTAATTGGATCATTATGCATATCACCAAACAGATTTTCCCTTGGAGTAGACTTTGTAGTAGCAGTCTGTGGTGTAGTCTTCTTTGGAGTAGAACTTTCAAAATGTGAAGTCGTTGGAGCAACAAGAGATTGAATAATAGGCACTTCCAATAAACCAGACACAGGAGGTTCTTGTGTTGCTCCTGGCCTTCAGCTTCCGATGAAATGATCACAGGAGGTTCTTGTGTGACTCCTGGATGTTCAGCTTCACTTGTAACAACAACGGGAGGTTCTTGTGTAGGAGGTTCTTGTGTAACTCCTATCTCCTGTGCGCCAGAAGGTTCTTGTGTAACTTATGCGCTTTTCAGCTTTCCCTTATAACGACGACTAGCAGGCTTTTGAGCTTTCTTTGTTTTCTTCCAGCCTTTTGTCTGAGGAGACCCTATAGTTTTTGTTGTTGAAATAGTAGCAGACTTCACACGTTTTGCCTTTTTCTTGGGTCTTTCCTCATCAGACTCTTTTCTTGATTCAGATCGAAATCAACATCAAATTCTTTTTCCTTTTCAGCTTGTTTTTCTGCTTCTGTCTTTTCTGGCTCTTTCACAGATGTTTCATCAAAATCTTCATCATTCTCTGAAGTAGCAGATATAACATCGTCTTCCTGAGTTGCTTTTTCTGTTTCTTGACTTTCTATAACGACTGCTGCGCTAGAACCTACTTCTGTTTGAACATTTTCTGGCTCGTCTTCATCAACAAGCATTGTTTCCACTTTCTTTGCAGCTTGCTTCTTCTTAGGCTTTTCTATTTCAGCTTTAAGAAACCACTCACTACGAGCTTTTGGTTTGAAATCTTTAAACCACTCTTTCTCATCGTTCAACTCTTTCTCGTCACCACTACCGTCTTTTCTCCATTTGTTATCAGCCGGTGCTATATAATTTTCATCTTTGATAGCCCCAAATACTGGTCTATCAACCGCTGCTGATGCTTACTTTTGAAACTTGATCAACTTCTTCACCGTTGTATCATCGAGGTGACTAAGATAAAGAACGTCATTTGGATCTCGTGCAATATTTGTATACTTCTCATCGATTAGCATCTGAACAAACCTCGGATATAAGCATAACCTTGAATGATCCATATTCCTCGACATGTGTAAACACAAACTTTGAATAATTAACGACTTTTTCAAATCAACGCCGTTGCCATACATGCCATGTAATCTTGAACATCGTCAAGGCCTGCTTTGCGGTGACTAAAGTATGAATAATCGCATGCATTAGAATCTTGTAGGGGTTAGGCACTTCCCCTTTCTTCAATGTCGATTTGTTAACGCTCCCCTTATAACCCATCCTGTAAAAACAACCTCTAACCATCTTCTCATCTAAGAAAATCAGATCGTCTTTGTCATCATTGAACTGTAGGACCCTGCGAATATCATCTTCTGTAATAGTGATTGCTTTGACCTCATTCCCGACTTGCACAGATGAAATAATAGACTTCTTATCTTCGCTGAGACTCGCGTCCATCCAGAAGTGATAAGTGTGCGAACGATAAGATACTGTGTGTTCCGTGATAGCTCGATGGATAGGACATTCCTTAAGAAACTTCAGAATACTCTCATACTCCTTCAGCGATGGACATATCGATTTATCAAGTGTAATACACATGTTATGGAATTTAGATAAATCCATAGAAATTACTCTCGCTGGTACTTGAACCTGAAAAACAACGCAAAAACAATTAGCACCCATTACGAGAAAAAGTTACAAATTTTCAACACTTTTTCATTAAGTTCGGGCGAACTTGATAAGTGTATAGAATCCTGATTTTGCCAAGTTCCCCAGAACATGCAATATAAACATGTTCAATAGATCAAGCATAAGTTCAGGCGAATTTATGATCAACTTTTCAATTTTCATCATACTAAGTTCAGGTAAACTTTTTAGAAAAACCATCATTCAATTCTTATCAGAAGTTCGGTCGAACTTAAGACCAGATCAATTTTATTCAATGTTTAGTTAGCAAGTTCGGTCGAACTTGATAACAAGTTCGGCTGAACTTGTTATCTTCTCCAACAAAACCTGCTTAATTCATTATTAGCCATTTTAATCAAATTCAGATCACATTTAAGGTCGATTTATATTGGTTATTAAAATTCTAAGATCAATTTGTCCAACAAACCCTAAATTCTATTTTTATCATTTTAGATCTGATTTAGCCGGTTCTGTTCAATTAACAATTCAAATAGTCAATTATTTACCTCTGCCATTGAAGATGGTGTGCTAATCACCAAAATTAAATGAAATTTGGGCAGCATAACGGTACAATCAAGCCAATTTAGCATAATCACTCAATATCCTTAAGTTCGCTAAGAAAATATTCGGATGTGATAATGAAGTTCGGCCGAACTTGCTGGATATAAATACCCAAGCAAGTTCGGCGAACTTGCAAGCCCAAATACAAAACCCATTCAAGTCCAGGCGAACTTACCTTTTAAAACACCAGCCATCACTTGCATGTTCGGTCGAACTTGCTGAAATGTTAAACTTTGTTCAGTTTGAGAAGTTCGTCCGAACTTGCCAAAACCAAATTCAAACTTTTTCAAAATTTGCAATTAAGACTCAACTTTTCAACTTTTACCAGTTATGAAAATCCACTCAGTTGACCAAGTCCAAGTTAATGACCTTGATTAACCGATTTGACTGCCGAGTCCAAGTTAATGACCCCGGTTTAACCCGTTACGAACAAACCGTTGATGTATTCAAAATTAAAGTTTCAAATTAATGAACTTTTCATCATTTTGGCTTTTCAGATTTTACAGATTAGCTCCCAGCCAGTTGTCAATGAGATTTCCACCAGTTTTAACACCTTACCAGACTTCGAAGACCTGTTCTCCAACATTGGTTTGCTGAAAACAATGTAGAAACAAAATCTTTTTGTATTTTTGTAAGTTTATGCTAAAACACACTGAAAATCTTTTTGGTTTTAATCTGTAAAGCTGATAAACTATGTCAAATCAATGTAAACTATGTATAAACATATTTACAGACATATTTTTGTGAATTCGTGTCTAAGGATCATATCAGTTAAAATGAGACATATCACCAGTACCGTTGACCTTTAGATGACTTTAAGTTTTAAACTTGTTTCCTAGATTGTCGATATGTTTGTCTACTTAAACTTTACCATGTTTCTCAACTGTTTCAAGATATGTTAAGATATGATTTATGAAACTTGACTTATCTGCGGTTCCCACTTCTTGAATATACTACCGTAGCAAGATTCCTAGATTTCATCTTACAGGTGAATATAGCGTAATTGATATCTGTATCTGGGTTATGCGAGACCTTGAGAGCTCAGGTTAGTACTACCGTACAGACAAAGAGATGAAGGCTCGACTTTAAGGTGTGTTCCATTTAAGGAATCTTTTCAGCACTGCAAATGATAAGATCTTTCGATACTTTTCAAGATTGCATGCAGTTTAAGGGTTTACTACGAAAGTATTATAGAAGTTCTAGGCTATTGCTTCCGCAAAATAAGAAGAACTTGTATAATACCCCAGATATCAACTATCTATAAAGACCTCGTATCTCAGAATCAGGCAATCTTTCAAACGAAATTTCGGAGTACTAAGTCCATATATCCAAGATATGTTAATCCACAAGATTAAGCAGTTTTAGAAATTAGTTTATATCTCGAAAACAGTTTACTGAACATGTTAAGCCTATCGACACATCCACAGAAAGACTTGTTTATCACTTTTAAACTTTACATTTATTTAGCACACTGTGATAGTCCACTGATGTACTATCATTTCCTTTTTGTGAAACTGAATTCTTTTTGTCTTTTTCAATGTTTTTGTACTTTTTGCATTTTTCATAAGTTTTTGAATTTTAAAATTTTCAAATGTTTTTGTATTTTCTCTAACATTTCTCCCCCTAAATCAAAACATCTTTTTGTATTTTAGTTTTTAATAAAATTCTAAACTAGAAAGATATAGACAAACCAATGTGGATCATGCGAACTCGTCGTCCGATCCGTATTCAACCTCAGCATCCGCACCTGTCAGCAAATTTTTCATACCATTAATTCTCAACAAGTATTTAAACCGTGATAAAGAAAATGGTTTGGTATAAATCAGCCTTTTGTTCGTCGGTGTGGATTTTTTCTATTCGTACCAACTTCTTTTCGTAGCAGTCACGAATGAAGTGATAACGAATTTCAATGTGTTTTGTACGTGAGTGATGAACCGGATTTTTGGTTATATCAATGGCTGCCTTATTATCAACATACAGCGGAGTGTCGAGAAATTGCAGACCATAGTCTCTCATCTGCTGTTGTATCCACAGAAGCTGTGAACAACAGCTAGAGGCCGAGATATACTCAGCATCACAGGTAGAGAGAGCGACCGTAGTCTATTTCTTACACTGCCAGGTTACCATTCTTGTTTCGAAGAACTGGCATCCTGCTGTAGTCAATTTTGAATTCAACTTATCTACACCAAAATCAGAATCAGCGTATCCTGCAAGATTGAAATTATCATTCTTCGGGTACCACAAGCCAGCACTTGGGCATCCCTTCAAGTATCTGAAGATTGGCTTCACGATCTGTATGTGTGAAATTCTCGGGCTTGACTGATATCTGGCGCATAGGCAGGTAGGATACATGATATCTGGGCGCGATGTCGTTAGATACATCAACGATCCTATCATTGATCTGTAGAGCGTCTCATCAACTTTGGTTCCAGTTTCGTCAATGCAAATCCCTTGATTAAGGGCAAGAGGAGTAGATAACGGCTTTCGAGCTTTCCATATCAAACTTCTTCAAGATGTCGTGCACATACATGGTCTGATGAATGAAAATACTGTCAGGAAGTTGATCTACTTGCAATCCGACAAAGAACTTCATTTCGCCTATCGAAGACATTTCGAATTTCTTCTTCATGATGCCCTCAAACTCCTTGCAAAGACTATCATTCGTTGATCCAAAGATGATGTCCTCCACATAGATTTGAACAATAATTAGATGACTACCAACTTCTCTGGTGAAGATAGTACTATCCACAGTTCCTCTGACAAAGCCGTTTCCCACGAGATGTTGCGATAATGTCTCGTACCAAGCTCTCGGGGCTTGGTGTAAACCGTAAAGAGCTTTATCAAGAAGATATGCAGTGGTTGTCCGACGTACACCTTCTCGCGTAATTTTCCGTACAAAAAAGCTGATTTGACATCCAACTGATAGACTTTAAATCCTTTCCATGCTGCGAAAGCAAGGAATATTCGAATAGATTCTAAACGAGCTACTGGTGCGTAGACTTCCGTGTAGTGTATCCCTTCCTGCTGGTGAAATCCCTTGACAACAAGCCGAGCTTTGTTTCGAACTATAACCCCTCGATCGTCTCGCTTGCATTTAAAGACCCATTTACTATCAATTGCTTTCTGATTTTCAGGTAGGTCTACAAGCTTCCACACTCCTAACTTCTCGAACTGTAACAGTTCCTCTTGCATTGCTTGTACCCAGTTTTCATCGCCTAAAGCTTTAGAAACACTTTTTGGCTCCATCTAGGATATGAAACATGAATAGTAGTAATACTCTTGAATTGGGGCAACACAAGTATAGAAACAACTCAAATATTTGTTTATTTGACTCCGTGTTCTCACACCAGCTTGTAATTCACGTATTATAGAATTTGACAGATGATAAGAATATGATCTTGGCATCACTTCGCCTGGAACAACCACAGTATTCTCTTGATTTGTGATATGTTGATCTGCCACTACTTCAACTTCAGGAGCACTACTCGGGCTTGCAGATTCATTCAATAAACTTGTAATCTGCTCTGCTTCTTCATCTGAAGAAGATTCTCCATCGGCATCGAATGTTGGAGCCTCGTCCGAGTCTGAACTCTGTGCTTCAGAAAGATTAGGATTCACTATAGTATTGATTGGTTCTGTAGTCGGTGTCACTTGTTCTGTTTGAATTTCTTGACCACCGCTATTACTTGAAATAGCACCAGAAGAAGATGATCCCAACGTGGGTTGATTAACCACAATTGGTCTGAAGATTTGCTCTTGATTTGCTTATTGATGAAGATAATATAAACCTGCAATTTCTTCATCTGATGGTTCTTCAGACAAAGCAAATGATTTCCACAAGTCTTGATAGTTGAATAACCATGCATCACCTTTTCTCTCAACAGGATCCGTATAGTTAAAACAATCAACATGCTGCGCTTCAATGACTCTTCTCAATGAGGGAACATAAACTCTTCGTAATGGACTTGCATATCCGAAAAAGAAACCTTCAGTGATTTAGCTCCAAATTTGCCATCTTGATCAATTACAGTACATGGCGCTCCAAATGGTTCTAAGAACTTCAAATTCGGTTTCTGTCGGTTGATCATTTCAAAACAGGTCTTCTTTGTTGGTTTGACTGTTAAGACTCTGTTAAGTGTGTAACAAGCCGTTGCAACTGCTTCACTCCAGAAGCTGACTGGAAGCTTTGAGTCTACAAGCATGGTTCTCGCAGTTTCTATAAGCGTCCTATTCTTCCGTTCAGCTACACCGTTTTGCTGCGGAGTGTAGGGTGCACTAAACTCGTGCAAAATCCCTTTAGCATTGCAGAATTCCCTCATTTTGGTGTTTTTGAACTCAGTACCGTTGTCACTTCTAATGCGTCTCACCGGAAGATGGTACAGGTTCTCAAGTTTCTTTAAAAGAATCACCAAATTTTCAAACGTCTCATCTTTTGATTCTTGGAAGAATACCCATGAGTATCGGGAATAATCGTCTGTAACTACCAAGCAGTAGAGATCTCCATAGATGCTTCTGACATTCACTGGACCGAAGAGATCTATATGAAGTCTTTCGAGAGGCAATTTTATCGAATTGAGAATCTTTTTCAGATGAGATTTCTTGATCTGCTTTCCCTTTTTACACTCGAGGCAATTATCTGTCATATGAAAACTTTTCAGATTCACACCTTCTACCAATTCATTATGCACCAAATGATTCATCTTTCTCAGGTGAATGTGGCCCATCTTTCTATGCCATAATATTGACTCCTTCTCAGTAGCTTCCGAAACGAAACATTGTGTCGTTTTTGAAGAAGTAGTAGCATTTCCCATGTCAAGAACATACAAATCATTCTCTCTTGGTACACGCATGAGTGTCCACTCGTCTGGTAGTTTGAAACCCGGTTTGATGATCATGCATTCTTTATCGTTGAAATGGACGGTAAATTTCTTATCACAAATTTGAGAAATACTCAGAAGATTGTTCTCAAGCTCCTCAATGTAGTTCACTTGATCAAATGAAACAACTCTGTTTGAGAGCTTTCCCTCGGGGACAATCCTTCCACCTTGGTTTCCAGCAAATCCAACATATCCGCCATTGATAGCTTTTATGTCGAACAAGAATGCTTTCATTCCTATCATATGTCTGGAAGCTCCACTATCCAGAATCCACTTGGAAAGTACGGATCTCTGGAGCCCTTGCACATTTCAACAATTAGTTAAACAGCGCGACCCAAGCCTTCTTGGTCTTGGGTTGAATTGGATAACCATCATCGTAATCAAATTCACACTCGCCAGCGTAATCAAATTCATATTCATCATCTGGATTTTCTTCGATGTTTATGTTTGAAAACTTCACTTTCTTTTTATCTTTCAAACTGTTACCACTTGTAATTTTGACAGTTTCAGACTTGATTTCAGATTTTGATTCTTTCATGCTATCATTAGTCTTAACAGGCTCAGACTTAGTGATTTCAGATGTTGGTGACCTTTTCTTAGCATCCCAGGCTTGAGATTTTATGTTTGCCTTTTTGATGTAAAACTTGTTTTCGTTTGTTTTTGAAGTTTCACCTTTTTCGAAAATTGAATTTTCGAATTTCTTTTCAAAAATTTGTTTCATTTCTTCTTTGTCAACATTTCTTTTTAAGATTCTTATTTGTCCAATCTCTGGTTGCTTTGGTTTTTCAACATCTGAACTTTCTTTTCTTTGAAGATAAGCCGGTTTAGATTTCGGACACTTCCGTACAATATGACCAACTTCATTGCACTTGAAGCAAATCCGATTATCATGTGAATGTCCACTAGTGGATTTTACACCACTTGTGGCTTTCGCCTTATCTCGAAGTTCTTTCTGTTTCTTAAACTCGTTATTTGATTGCTTCCCAATCAAACTCTCCTCGTGAACCGTGCTTGTCCCGTAAACAAATTTCATGTTTTTATCTTTGTACTCGTGAAATGGTGACTTTTTCTTAACCGGTTCTTCTTCCTCATCTAGATCCAATCCAGCTCTCCGGTTTTCCGGATGATCACCACCCTTTCTCCAGTAGTTGTTATAATTTCTTTTGGGTTTAGAATAGAATTTCTTTTCATTTTTCTCCAGGTCCTCTGATGTAACTTCAACCAGTTTGAATAGTTTGTCCAATTGATCCTCTTTGACGTTCCGAATCGGAAAACTATCATCAAAGTATAACCTATCAGATTCCTTAACCTTGTACATGACAACGTTAGGATCATCACATAGATCATCTTCTGATGATGTATCGTCATCTTCAGAGTTTGTCACAGAACTATTCAAACTCGAGGTGGCGCTCTCAAAGCTGCCATCATCAGAATCATTCAGAACTTTTTCAACCACCTTTTTCACTACCGCACTATCATCATCTGATTTAGTATAGACTACATCAATGTTCTCTGGCAACTCATTTTTCTTTTCAGATAACAACTCAATGTTGAGTGCCTTATCCATCCCATCAACCGTTTTGCGACAATACTTCTCGCAAAGGGGTGGAGGAACATTGTTGTATTCTTTACCAATTTTCTTTTTAGGTTTTTCTTCCGATGGAATTGTGGGAAGAATGTGATCAATGACATATGCGTTAGTTGAATAACTTCTTAAAAGTTGTTGAACACGTTCTGTTTCAATTTTCATGTCCTGGAGTTGTTGTTTGGTTTCAGCAATGGTGTTAATATAGATGTTTATTGCTTTTTGTTTATCAATTATTGTACCTTTCAACATCCTTATGGTATCATGTTGTTCAATATTATTTCTATCGACCTACCATAATCATCTTTCATTTTGTCATACGCTTCCTTCATTGTACGATAATCGTATTTGAAATGTTTGTTATATACATTGAGTTCAGCGATGATTTGTGATTTTTCGGCGCATTTAGCACATGGCTCGGTACATTTTGTGCAAGGTTTTACAACCTCCACAACTTGCACTTTAACAACTTCCTTTACCTCTGGACCTACTTTGGTTAGATTCGCCATCATAGCTTTATCTGCAAAGTCCTTGAGGTTTTCGGCAGTTACTTCTTGGACAACATCAATACTTTCTTCATTCGACTTCTCCTCGATCACTTGCTCCCGAGAACTTCCATCAAAGTGTCCTGCAAAACTATCACACAAGTTAGGAGATAATATTCATTGGTTCTTCATGTGAAGATATTCCTCTTCCTCCTGTTGTTGCAGATACTGTTCCAATAGAATATTCTCTAGAGCTGCTGCTTCTTCGACAGATGTATCTTCAACAATCTCAGCCGTCAATGCAACTCCGGTCTTCTTACCAATATAAGAATTCCAATCGAAGCCATCATCCTCGTTTGAAGCAACCATTGCTTTATCAGTGTTACTGCTGTTTGGCTTTTCCTGGATCTCAACTTGTGTCTTTTTTGGGAAAGGCTTGTATTGAAGAGATTTCTTGTAATACTCGTTGCCTCCACCAAATGGACTTTGATTTCCCGTGGCTTCAGGATTTTTGCATTCTCTCTTAAAATGCCCTTTCTGTCGGCATCTGAAACAAGTGACCTTCTGATTGTCGAACCCTAGCTTGTTGCTTGAATTTCCGATATCTCGATCAGTGAGTGCAACAAACTTTGCAACCCTTCGAATGATAGAAGCTAGAGACCATTTGATATCCATCAATTCAAGCTCTTCTTCGTCCACCTGATCGTAGTCTTCAGCGGTCATTTCGGGATTGCCGATCTTTCCCGCTACAAGACTTTCGTATGATTCTAGAACAGTGGCAAGAAGTGACATATGTTGTTTTGCAACTTGCTCAGAAACAACATTGTTTAGATTTACAACAATGTTACACTTGTACACATTTGGATCAGAATTCGTTTGTTGATTCTGATTTGCTTGACTTTGATAAGAAGCATTTGACCCTGTGCTTGAGAAAGAAGAACTTTGTGGACTTTGATCATATTGAGGATATGATTGGCTCTGATTCTGTGGAGAAGATTCATGTTTGCATTGAACGCTGTATGTATCTTTGGGCTTGAAATACTATCTTGCATTCCGTTCTTGTAATACAGACCAACATCTTGAACAATGTTAGCATTATTCGACTTTGCAATCTTCAGCAAATCCATTTCATGACCTTCAAGTTTGTCGATGAATGTTGACAACTTAAAGAATTCCCAATTCGGACTTTCTTTCAGAACCATCAAATAAGTAGTCCACTCTCCGTTAGGTGAGGCATCCTGCAAGCTTATTGATGTATTCTGGTTCAGTCTTCTCGAGACCGTGTCTTCTCATTTGGACTGTCAGATGACAGAAGTGCTCAATCATCTGCTTCATTGTCTCGCCCTTCAACATGTTGAAAATATCGAACTCCTTCATGATGAGAGCTTTCTTACTCTTGATCATCTCTGCGTTGCCTTGGTATTTCTTTTGTAGTGATAGCCAGAGATCTCTCGCAGTAATATACTCTGGCAACAAGACCAGAATATCTTCTTTAACAGATTGTTGAATGAGGCTTATCATCTTTTTCTCAGCAATGTACTCATCTTTCTGAATTGTGGAGTACTTGTACTTCTTGAGAACTTGCTGATGTTCATCTAACAGAACAGTATATTCTCTCTCAATCGACACCCAACCTTGGAAGTGCATGGCCTGAACCCAATAAGTAAATTTCTCCTTCCATCCTTCATACTCGTCCATGCTCATAAGCTTTGGCGGTTTAACATACGTGCCCATTTCGTTGTCTAGATTGACTTGTTGTATGACACTAGCATTGGATGTACTGACTCCAGACATATACGCTCTCTGAATATCATCCATCACGAATAACGAGACACGTACGCTGAAAACACTTTAAAACTTTTGAAAATGTTAGATTTACTGCAAGTTCGGTCGAACTTGTAGTTAAAATGAAGAATTTCAGATTTATCACAAGTTCGGTCGAACTTGTGATTTTTTTAATTGAAAAATGTCCCTGAGTAACCTCAGCCGAACTTGCTGAATGAAATTTATAAGAATCTTGTAAGTTCGGGTGAACTTAACCTAAATTTTCTTGATATTAATCAAGTTCGGTCGAACTTGATATAAACTCAATGAATATTTGGTAAGTTCGAGCGGACTTGGCAAAATTTTATCAAAAACACCTCAAGTTTGAGCGAACTTGGTAAAAACTCACTGAAAAAGTGACTTTTTACCTCAAGTTTGGTCGAACTTGGCTAACAAGTTCGATGATGAAGGGTTTTGAAAACATGGTTTGCAACATTTTGATACCAAATCATTTGATTTTAGTCTCCAAACTCTCAGGGGTTTATCTATGTTGTATTTAACATGACATATTGAAAATTGGACAGAATTTGCCCGTGAATTCTTTATTTTTGTGAAAAAGTTAAGAAAAATAGAAGAATGAAATAGAATTAGAAGTGTTCTTGTCTTGATATCAATCAAATCAGGCTATTCTAGCTCTGATACCACTTGTAGGACCGATCCTCAATGCTTAGGAACCTAGATTTGATCTCTATTGTCCATAATAGCGGAAATCTTATGACAAGTTTACCAAATAACAAGAATTAGTCAGTTAATCGTCAATTTTATTGATATAACGTCGAGTCTCCAAATTGACAGAGCTTCACCTCAGAAAATGCCAAAGTTACAAATGAGAATGAAAAGCTAGCTATTTATAGATGTTTAAGTTCGCTGGAGAAGGATGTGAGTTCGAGCGAACTTGCCAAGGCAAGTTCAGCTGAACTTGACAACTCATAACCACTTCAAGCGAACTTGACCTCTAGACTCATAAATACTTCGATTTTCTAGCCTATTCAACTCTAATCTATACAGACTCGATATAAGACTAAGACATAGACATTCTGCACCAACACTACTATGGTCACAAATATGTGTTTGGTCGAATCCTAAGATCGACCAAACGGGTCGAATTCGAAAGTCAAAGCGGTGGTCAAGACCGCTCGACTACGACCCTAAATAAGCACTAAATTAAAACTGACGAGTTAGACATGTCAAAACATGTCTAAATAAGTTATAAAAATGTTTTGGTATCAAAACAAAGTGTTTTGATACCCGAGAATAGTTCCGTCGCAAAATGCACATAATGCGCATTTTGATCGAAACTTTGACTTGTCACTTCGACTAATAAACGTGGTAATCAGTAGGCATGATCGCTATGGACCATAACCCTCGTGATTACGATCACGTTGCAAAGTCCAATTGGACTTTGCATTGACCAATTAATGGTAAAAGATGAAAGTCAAACACTGTTTGACTTTTAGCTTGAAATAGCTAAAAATAAATAAACAAGACAAGGAAAGAGCATTTACTTGTGTTGAAGAACACTTGAAGAGCTCAAGGATGAAGAATGCTCAGTTAGGAAGCCTCCAACAATGTGGTAGCCTCCAAGTAGAGCAAGAGAAAAAGAAGAAGTGAATGAGCAAGTTGGAAGTGAAGAATTGGTTGCTATTTATAGTAGTTTGGAGGCCCTAGGATCATTACACATGTCCCATGTGTTGGCATGATCCTATGGAGGTCCTAACACATGTCCCTTGTAGGTTAAATGGTGGCAAATTCGTATGCTTGGTGTCCAAGGGAGTTAACAAGGAGCTGCCAGGTTGCTACTATAATTCTGCTGAGGTGGGGGGTCCTTACAAACCGTAAGGGCTTTGGGCTTATGGTCCGTAAGTCCTTTAGCTGGCAGATAGTTTGGGTAATTGGCAGAACAGGCCCTTGAACTCGTTTCGTCGCGTTTTGGCACTTCTAACACCCGTTAACCTGATTTTTAAGCTCTATAAGGATGATAAAGCTTAGGGAACTTGAAGATGTCTGAAATGTCTCAGGTGTTGTCACACCCCAACTTGCAGCGGAAAAAAACTTACGGGATGCAACAGACACCTCTGGTACAAGCACATTGTTTAGAAAGACACTACATTTTATTACTAACAAAATGTTGATTACATACTACATGTATGTTATATCTGCATGTTCCCATGAACCACATAAGTCTTCTAAGCCACATGCGTCTATATCAGGGTTCACCTACAAACATGTCTTAAACAACATACATGGATCATACCAGTCTCAAGTTACCTGAAATGCATGTTAGTTTTGAAAAGGGTCAGCTAAACGCTGCGTGAGTTCCACTGGTTTAATTGTTGTGCAACAATATGTGTTAACAAGTTCAATTGCATTGGTCACAGGTTTAGTCACAGTGACGGTCACAGTCATAGTTGCAGATTGAATTACACGAGGACACAAGTGAAACCTTGGCCTGTCATAGTCACTCCGTGTCAGACAGACACATCATCGCACCGAGTCGTGTCACCACAGACACTTCCCACCGGGCCGTGTCAAGACAGGCACGTTATCCCGGAAACTGAGTCATGTAAAGTTTAATGTTCCCCAGAAGTTATGTCTAACGACTTAACTAGATTCAGGACACGTGTAGTTGCGTAGTCATCGACACACAGTGTCACCTAGACACTGCCTGGAGCAACTGGGTCTGTCAGACCAATAGTACTATCCACTGCCCCGTAAGGCTTAAGTTAATCAGTTGTAGAGGGGAGGTAGTTCGTGTGTTAGATAATTCACATCATCAAAAGTTGGTGCAATTAACACAATTTCGTAACATGCCAATCATCTCAGAACTAGTATCATAGTTTAAAAGTGGTGGAGTGAAACCCACTCCCAAGTTGGTGTAGTCAACACAGTTTTTAACATGCAAGTCCCCAGAAAATAGTAAAACAATTCAAAAGTGGGGAAGTGAAAACTCACCCCTAAATTGGGGCAATGTTCACAGTTTGTAACAAGTTCATGTGTTAGGGAAGTAGAATTCCCTTCATAAGTTTGTGTATCAACACAGTTTCTAACATGCATTCCACCCCAAGTAAAACAATAAAACAGTTAAAAGCGGGGTAGTGAAACTCACAGTACCAGTAATGATCTCAACGCAAGAGTAATCAAGCAACTGGATCAACTTTAATAAAACCCATGCAAGTATGGACTCAAATCAGTATCTAGATTGGTAATGGTTATAACTTAGATCTGGTCAGGAGTTTTTACTCCGGATTGAGTCTATAGGACACTAGTATGGTGATGGACGTCAGGGTAGTATTAGTTTTCAGTTTGGCTTCGGCCACCATTTCGCGTGCCAGCCAAAGTCAGTAGTTTAACGTGTTCGGATAATGGTACGGGAATACCAATAATGCCAACACATGGTTATTTAAGAATGATTAACTTTCATTAAGGGAGTTTGAGTATTTGGGGAGTCTAGGTTACCCAAATTTGAGTTTCCATTTTCACCGTCGGGAATTCTCCTGAACTGCCTTAGGACACACCCATGGTGGCTAATTTACCCGGGAATCTCCCGGAATACTCCGGTGTTCCAATTATAGTATTTGTCGGGTTGGGTCAGTTCACAGTTCCGGCAGGTTCGTTATACGGTAAACTGCCGAAATTGCTTTAAAATAATCTATTTTTAATCCCATAAATTCCCATTTAATCTATATTTTATATAAAAATCTGAAAATTTTTATATAAATCAGTAAACATCTGTAGGTTATCAGAAAATTTCTGAGAATTTATTTTGTTCATTTACTTGTTTAAATAAATTATTTATAAAACTACTTTTAACCACATTTCTAGAAGACTCTTTACATATCCAAAAACAGGTCACAAAATTTTGAGATTTTTCTGATTTTGTTTCGGTGCGTTCCCGGCTACCGAAAACTCGCAAAAACACGGATTTTTATCCCAAATAAAAACTCAACCAATGGACTACGAATTTTCCCAGATAATTTCCCATATATTCCTTAGTGTCTCTGTAAAATTTGGTGATTTATTGAATTCGTTTGATAATTTTTCGAAATTCTTTCGGTTAAAACAGCTAAAAATTCACCAAAAATCGTAGGAAATTCCAAAAATTCTAAAATTTTACGTGGACTTTCCTGACAATATCCTACATCACCACACCAAATATCAGCTCAATCCAAGTTTCACGGACCAAGAAACAATTTTCTGCCTAGCCTAGATTCGGTTCTCGGACGTCATACCTAGCGATTGTTCTGATTCCAAGTGTTTATCTCCATCCCAGAAGTGTGTGAAGGCTATATTCAGTACCTACACACAAAGTACAACCCAAATATGCTAGAACTTAGATCAATCAAGCTTTAACTCAATGTTTTTCGGTTAATTGAATAGTTAAGCGATTTTTGTCGAATAAGAGTTGATTAGGGTATCAAACCCCATTGATTAGTAACCATGGCTGCCATATAACACCAGGAATTTTAGGTGGTGTTCATATTCAGCCCTAAAACTTGTTTAAAACTCCAAAATTCATGGATTAAAAAGCGTTTTTCAGCTAGAAATCACGTTTAATCGAAGAAACGGACTTAGAATCATAAGTATCAAGGTTAATACCTTTGAACTAGGACTTGTT
The DNA here is from genome assembly GCA_947069175.1 of Scalesia atractyloides. Classification (NCBI taxonomy): domain Eukaryota; kingdom Viridiplantae; phylum Streptophyta; class Magnoliopsida; order Asterales; family Asteraceae; genus Scalesia; species Scalesia atractyloides. Next base: position 23,442,906 of record CAMTDV010000006.1, read on the forward strand.
CTTGTGAAATCAGCTGAGATAAAAAGGGCTTTAGAGCAGATTTTGAAAGGATAGTTGTGGTTTTTGTGTTAAAAATGAATTATAAAAATGAAAATTAAATAAAAAATATATGTATACATGGGGGGGGGGGTTGGTGGTTTGGAGGTAGGCCCCCTAGGGCCACCTCGTGCTTTGTTTTGCGTGACAAAAAATGATGTTTATCTTTCGGATAAGTATAGGTTCGTTTACGGTCCTGCGCGCGTTCTCGATTTGCGTAACGGACTCCGTTTTGCGCGTACTTAGTATCAAAAGGCTCGGTTTTAAAAATTATGCATAGCCGTCTTAAAATCCGAACCCAGTTATGTTTTAATCATAAAAGTCTCGTTTGACGTTCGTTTAAGTGTTTTTAAGCTTGATCGATTGTTCCTTGTATATTTGGTTGCCTTATGTTATGCCCGGAACGAAGGCGTTTCCCCAATCGGGAGCTGCTTAGTTTTGCGTGCCCGGCCTTTGATTATTTTCAAACCTTATGTCACAATCTATGGCACCTAACTAAGTTGTTCCTGGAACTCGGAATCTTAAATAATGCGACCGATAACCTATATTGACATGAAAGGTTTAATGCACTTTTAAACGTAAAGTCTCCATTTAACACGTTGTTCAAGGCTAAGGATGCCAACCACGCATCGTTGGTCCTTAATACTGTCATGTCAACCATGACGTGCTCTCGGATTCTTCCGAGACATTACAGATATCGCTAGGCATAGCACACAAGTCATGTGTGTTTACTAATACTTATTCCCAGAGTCATCAGTTCATTCACGACGTTGTCTTGTCATGTAGGTGACGCATAATGTCACTGTAATGTTTTTATTACTTACTCTGCATATACTCCCATCATAGTCGGTGTATCATTTTCCAGAATTCGTATCATCACACATAATCACAACAATATCACGATATACATACCACGCCCGGTTACCACGGACTTGCACCAATCAAAGTTTACCGGGATTTTTCACAGTTGTCATTGTCTCCCCGGTTAAAAGAATTTCGTCCTCGAAATTCTGTTTAGTAATCCATTGGAAAGCTCAGTCAGGCATCCAACAGACGAGTATGTTTTCGCTTTTCGTTTAGTATCATCGTCGTACGGAGATGATAATTGTGCTACATAGTAGCAGTGAAATTTGTCCATCCACAATTCCTACGTATCGTTAAGAATAACGACTGTCATCACTCCTAATCTGGAAGTGGGGGTGTTGCTGCACTCACCGTAGGATATGAGTTTTGTATTCAGCTTAAAGCTGACTGCAATTATTACGTTTTCTTTGCATTTATTATCTTCACCATTCATACACCATAAGTTTGAATTACGATTTCGATTAATAGTTATCGAACACTCCCTATAACGGAGGGGTATTGGTACTCTTCCAGGGTTTGTTGCACATGTCGCAATAGTGAGCACCATTCTCCGCATGTTTGTGAAAAGGGAATAAATTTTTGGTCTCACCAAGTTGTGAGCGAAAGTCTTCCCTTGCTGTCGTGTACGTGGGTGTCTTTGGTTAATACTAATCAACCAAGCAAGTCCCTACCCTAGGGTAGAGAAAGAGAAAGGCTTTTACGAGCCTACGGTTGCCATACGGCAAGCATGTACACGCGTACCAACGAATCTGCATACTTGCATCAATGGTGTGCCCGAGCTACTTACCAGTAGTCGGATCATGTCGTAAGGATATAAAATTTCTACAATAATAATTTCAGTTTGCATTAAGTTTTGGGAGCTTGGCTCCAGCTGTTGTACAACTATCTGTGTCTTTTCCCCAAAGGAAACAACTTAGTAACTTCGATGACATCGATGTGATTCTCCGAGAGATATCATATCAAAATTCCCATATACCGGGAATGATAGGGTGTGCGCCCAATGCGGTTTTAATCCCAGTAGCACCACATCTAGAATGCTACTATATCACGTGGAAATATTTAAGGCATGATGAGTGTCTAACGATCACAAGTATCATGGTAATGCCCCTACCCATGGGATTAGCATTGATTGTAGACGTACGGGTAATTCTGTAAAAGATGACTTAGTAACGAGTCATCAAATCAAGGTTCCCCATTGACAGAGTACCCTTCGTAGGGTAGGAACATAGCCATGCTCGACTATCATTTCATAAGGATGTCGTTAATGGAGACAATGAGAAGTAATCATTTCCCATGATGTTCTTGAAAGATTATCTAATGCATAGGCGAATATAACCCGTATTAGTCACAAGGTGGTTAATCACCAATTGACCATCTCGGTCTCGTGGTTTTTCAAGTCAAATTTGGACTTAGCAAGATCTGAACTGTATATAAGTATGAAAAGATATAATGCCTTCCCATCTTGGCACCTCCGCCAACTGAATCACCGCTTAACCGTAAGGGTTTCATCGAATTCATTCATGTCAAACCATCTTGGTTTAGATTCGGAAATTCGTGCGGTTTTATGAAACCATGGGCTGAATCCCAAATTCATAGTCACCCTAGTCCGATAGGGATAATTGACCACTGAATCTAATTTTTCCCATTAGTCTCATATTCGTAATAATGTAAACAAGAAATGAAGACCCGGCCCCCGGGTTGGTCGAGACTATGCTTGTTGAGTTTCTCGACCCATTGGTCGTAGGATTAGTCAGTTCTGTTTCCCACTAGGGCACGGAAGGAATACGTGCTGCTGGGAAATGTAATAACATCGATCCACAATCGCTCGACAATCTCTTGAAATAACAAAAGCACTTTCAAGGAGGCTGAATGAAAATCGTAATCAATCGACGTAAGCCTAGCACTTTGACGGCTAGGATACGAATAAAGGTTATGAATGCCATTTCACATCCGGTCGGTGCATCCAACTAAGCACTGATCTACACTTTGGTCATTTAGTTTGACTTAGTTTCGCACATCGAGTTATTTACAATTCATATCGTGTGTTAAGTAACTCTCCAAATTTGAAGAGTATTTGTTGTTGTGTCAAAGTCTTATTCCTCCTTCAAGTATATATGATGTGCTTACTAACGGAATTTCCCTCTGGATGGGCATGATATCCGAGGGACGTATTCGGAAGATTCACTAGTCCTTTATCTGAAATGATCAGCACTACTAGATTTACGGGTTAGCTTTCCCCCAGGTGGGTCAGTGCACAAAAGACACCAATTATAATATTCGGACAACTCGTGACTATTCCTATTACAAAGAAAGTTTGGTTTTAACCGTGTTCCTTCTACATAGTAGTTCATGCCTTTCATAGTATGGCGTATATACGTCACTCCAGTGACATGCTTTGACCGCACATTTAAGCACTGGCCCTTTTTGGGTTAAGTCTAAGTGCAATTTTAACAGTGGTATGATGACGAATTTTATTACATACATGATAATGATGTTGCTTAAATAGGTTGTGGACTCATGCGTGCGACGAATTTGTGTGATATGGGACGATTGAAAATGTGACATTAATGCATGAATATATATATATTTTGTTTATAATAGAATGGTCCCGAAACGCTCACCACAAATGGCCGAGGCAGAAATCACGTAAATGATAGCGCACAGCTTCCGACAATCATCCCCACGATCGTGAATTTCACTCGCGGTGCGACTACACAGGTATATATATACACAGTATTATACTTAAGATTTCTCTCGTTCTTATTTCCTTAAGTAACACAAGAATTTTCGTCACTCGAAAATAATGAAGAATCGGGTTGCTTAGTAACAATGTATTTTACGAAGACTTATTTAAATCGATCAAACTGAAAATCAATTGAAGGTACCAACTAGTTGAATGAAGGCGAGGGGTGTTTCAACAAAACTCCCCTGATCTAAAGAATTTACTTCTCGTATACTCACGAGGACAAGCAACACGTTTAACGCATACTATGGGTTACTCACACACATAGGGTATCGTTCACTTTGTGTCCCATCGACGGATGAAAGTCAGTGTGTCCCATGTATCATCTTCCTACAAATGTAGGAGACTATTACCAAATAACACCTTTACAAAGGTCCATAGGGAATTTCGATCATCCCATAGGAATTGTGAATAACATCGCGTATAATTATTTGGACTCCTCAAATGTTTCGAGAAAGATGAGAAGGCATATGGTGTTCCCCATGTATTATTATTATCGTAGAGTTGGGGAGTCAATACGTTCTATAGACATATAAGTATCTGAGTTGGTTCCTACTCAGGATCGATCACAAGGTCGTCGTAAGTATCATGACGCGAAAAAAACCTTAATCGCAAGGAATCAAAACCCCTGTATCCCCTTACGCGAATGCACCACCCTTATACGGGTGATATTGATTCAAGACCGAATATATAGAGTTGTCACGTGGGTTAGTCATCGTATTACGGTACTCGAGTACTACTCAAAGGCGATCTCGTTTTTTCATTGGTATATATTTTTACTAAGTTATGCGAGCTAAAAACAAGGGATCATTTGATATATAAAAATTCTATACGATTCTTTTAAATCTCGTCCTTCGAATTTGACACACGTAAATATATATAAATAAAATAATCATTTGGCGGAAAATTCGCATTGTGTCATTTGTTTATTAAATATTTATTAAGAGGTAGCTTCGTTACAACCCTTCGTACCGTTCATTCACTACTTCTTCGAGTTAATTATCTTGTAGTAGTTCGAACTAAATCAATAGGATTCAAGGTTGTAAGTCACTGGGTTCTATCACCAAGACACCTGTCATAGTTCTATAGAAAGCCAACGCACCGTAGCATGGCTGAATATTTAATGAAAGGACAGGGCATAATAAATTAGTAATTACATGTACCGGACCTCAACACCTTCCAACCGAGATCTAGCACTCAACACTTGGATTAAACTGCGGTAATGTTGTATATTATAACTAAACGTATGCATAGAAGGGCCTTGTTAATACGAAGTATTAACGGTGATAAGGAAAAAAAGCAACATTGTTCTCGCCTCCACGAGTCTTACTACAATCACATCCGCATCCACACAACCTTTCGCCGATCTTTATTCCAACGTATGAGTTTTCTCCATTTATATGTTACTCCTAAATCCCCTTAGATTATCAACACTGATGTTAATTACGCGTCCTTATTAAGAGTTAGTGATGGCATCATTAGCGAACGACAGCTAATAACGGAAATATATGCTTCACTAAGTCATTTCATAGACAACGGTCGATGACATGAGTATAGGTTGTTCGCCGTATCGTAATGATTCCGAATATATGAGTATACGTTCTAGAAAATCCTGTCAACAGAAATAACTTACACTGAATTGTCTTATCGAAGACAAAAACATTGTTACTTATCGCGAATCGACCCTTGGGTCATCGATGTGGGTTAGCTATCACCGGCTATACCCAAATAGTTAAGTACGGAGTACTACCGAGGTTTAGTATCGCTAGAAATCGTGTCACGTATTTGAGAAAAAAAGGACTTTCCCAGGATTAATCCAATGGTCGTTTATATGCCGCCCCAAACTACTTTTCATGTAAAATTACTACAAACGTATATAGATATTGTGGTTACGACAACTATGGCGTCATCTATCACATCAAACAGGGTCGAAGTCTCAATACCGCATTGCCCAAAACATAACCGAACAAATCGCAGCATGAAGCCGGTCTGCCCTGAGTAACGGTACCTTGATCATGTAGTAGAATATTTATATATAGGAAGTACCGCAGCGTATCCACCACACCCATATACCTGATCAATATTCCGTTCTCCACGATATTCGGACCTCATACTACTTTCTGCAATTAACCAACTGAAATTCGAAACAATAAACAATCGTAAAAGACCACAATGTAACCGATGGTCACACGAAATGAGGTTTCACAACACAAAGCATTTCAAAGGGACCTGTACCATCACCAACTTTGTATCCCAAGGAATCAAATGACAACAGGAAGGGTAACTTATTCACGCACCCCATGCCATCTCCATGACCCAGAGATCGTCATATCCAGATATAATATATATCAAAACACGTCTAATGAATACAGCTAAGTATTATGGTATCACACGGCGTAAAAGCTAAAGCTAATATTGCAAGCCAAAGAGGAATCCAACGGAAAATCAAATGAATCGCGGATTCAAGGACAAAAAAGTTTTGTAAGATGTTCAAACTCTGCGATTGTATAACAATTGAATGTGAAGTAACGAGAAGCGGAGTAAGGATTCGTATACGTCCTTCCAGCTTATCAGAACGACCGACACGTTCTTTATGTATCTATGTTCTTTTTGAAATACCATTCTGGTATGCAATCGTTGTCATAATAATTATAAGGATAGAGTTGGTGGAATCGTAAACTATAAGTAACCACTGTAGAAGTGGTATGAATCCAACTCTAGTGTATCTTAAATAGGTGGTCAGTAGGAATGTGGAATGGACTGTAACACTAGTTTTCTGCCTATCCCAAAGGCATACGTAGTAACGCATTATCCACCAATCCCAATTCATGTATCAATTCTCGCACAACCATTCACACACTATCACCTTGGCACACGTATGTATCATTCCACGTATTTAAGTGTGTTTATTACCGTGGCTTTCCAACACTGCCTCGTATGAGCAAGTCTGTTATTACGTTCCGGACCATAATAACCCACTTGCCCCACAACACCATCCTAGTACTTGCAAGTAGGATACTTTACAGTGTTCACTAAGCATCTTTAGTTGAGGTTAATTTCTCCAATGATGTCCACTAAAGTCCGAGCCTGTAGTTATAGTCTAGGTTTCCTTAAAGGCACCTAATTCTCTATAACCAATGGCTCATATACCATCTTCTGTCACACCCCAACTTGCAGCGGAAGAAAAATATACGGGATGCAACAGACACCTCTGGTACAAGCACATTGTTTATAAAGACCTTACATTTTATTACTTACAAAATGTTGATTACATACTACATGTATGTTACAACTGCATGTTCCCATGAACCACATAAGTCTTCTAAGCCACATGCGTCTATATCACGGTTTGCCTACAAACATGTCTTAAACAACATACACGGATCACACTAGTCACAAGTTACCTGAAATGCATGTTAGTTTTTGAAAAGGGTCAGCTAAACGCTGCTTGAGTTCCACTGGTTTAATCGTTGTGCAACAATATGTGTTAACAAGTTCAATTGCACTGGTCACAGTCTTAGTCACAATGACGGTCACAGTCATAGTCGCAGATGGAATTACATGAGGACACAAGTGAAACCTTGGCCTGTCATAGTCACTCCGTGTCAGACAGACACATCATCGCACCGGGTCATGTCACCACAGCCACTTCCCCCCGGGACGTGTCAAGACAGGTACGTTATCCCGACAACTAAGTCATGTAAAGTTCAATGTTCCCCTGCGGTTATGTCTAACGACTTAACTAAATTCAGGACACGTGCAGTTGCGTAGTCACCGACACACAGTGTCACCTAGACACTGCCTGGAGCAACTGGGTCTGTCGGACCAATAGTACTATCCACTGCCCCGTAAGGCTTAAGTTAATCACTTGTAGAGGGGAGGTAGTTCGTGTGTTAGATAATTCACAGCATCAAAAGTTGGTGCAATTAACACAATTTCGTAACATGCCAATCATCTCAGAACCAATATCATAGTTTAAAAGTGGTGGAGTGAAACCCACTCCCAAGTTGGTGTAGTCAACACAGTTTTTAACATGCAAGTCCCCAGAAAATAGTAAAACAATTCAAAAGTGGGGAAGTGAAAACTCACCCCTAAATTGGGGCAATGTTCACAGTTTGTAACAAGTTCATGTGTTAGGGAAGTAGAATTCCCTTCATAAGTTTGTGTATCAACACAGTTTCTAACATGCATTCCACCCCAAGTAAAACAATAAAACAGTTAAAAGCGGGGTAGTGAAACTCACAGTACCAGTAATGATCTCAACGCAAGAGTGATCAAGCAACTGGATCAACTTTAATAAAACCCATGCAAGTATGGACTCAAATCAGTATCTAGATTGGTAATGGTTATAACTTAGATCTGGTCAGGAGTTTTTACTCCGGATTGAGTCTATAGGACACTAGTATGGTGATGGACGTCAGGGTAGTATTAGTTTTCAGTTTGGCTTCCGGGCACCGTTTCGCGTGCCAGCCAAAGTCAGTAGTTTAACGTGTTCGGATAATGGTACGGGAATACCAATAATGCCAACACGTGGTTATTTAAGAATGATTAACTTTCATTAAGGGAGTTTGAGTATTTGGGGAGTCTATGTTACCCAAATTTGAGTTTCCATTTTCACCGTCGGGAATTCTCCCGAACTGCCTTAGGACACACTCATGGTGGCTAATTTACCCGGGAATCTCCCGGAATAGTCCTGGTGTTCCAATTATAGTATTTGTAGGGTTGGGTCAGTTCACAGTTCCGGCAGGTTCGTTATACGGTAAACTGCCGAAATTGCTTTAAAATAATCTATTTTTAATCCCATAAATTCCCATTTAATCTATATTTTATATAAAAATCTTAAAATTTTTATATAAATCAGTAAACATCTGTAGGTTACCAGAAAATTTCTTGGAAATTATTTTTTTCATTACTTATTTAAATAAAATATTTATAAAACTACTTTTAACCACATAATTAAAATTAAATACCATCAGTAGTCCAAAAATTCCAAAAATTTTCCAGAAGACTCTTTACATGTCCAGAAACAGGTCACAAAATTTTGAGATTTTTCTGATTTTGTTTCGGTGCGTTCCCGGCTATCGAAAACTCGCAAAAAACACGGATTTTAATCCAAATCAAAACTCAACCAATGGACTACGAATTTTCCCAGATCATTTCCCATATGTTCCTTAGTGTCTCTGTAAAATTTGGTGATTTATTGAATTCGTTTGATAATTGTTCCGAAATTCTTTTGGTTAAAACAGCTAAAAGTTCACCAAAAATCATAGAAAATTCCAAAAATTCTATACTTTTACGCGGACCTTCCTGACAATACCTACATCACCACACCAAATATCAGCTCAATCCAAGTTTCACGGATCAAGTTATAGCTAAAACAATTTTCTGCCTAGCCTAGATTCGGTTCTCGGACGTCATAACTAGCGTTGTTCTGATTCCAAGTGTTTATCTCCATCCCAGAAGTGTGTGAAGGCTATATTAAGTACCTACACACCAATTACAACCCAAATATGCTAGAACTTAGATCAATGAAGCTTTAACTCAATGTTTTTCGGTTAATCGAATAGTTAAGCGATTTTTGTCGAATAAGAGTTGATTAGGATATCAAACCCCATTGATTAGTAACCATGGCTGCCATATAACACTAGGGATTTCAGGTGGTGTTCATATTCAGCCCTAAAACTTGTTTAAAACTCCAAAATTCATGGATTAAAAAGCGTTTTTGGCTAGAAATCGCGTTTAATCGAAGAAACGGACTTAGAATCATAAGTATCAAGGTTAATACCTTTGAATTAGGACTTGTTCTTGTGAAATCAGCTGAGATACAAAGGGATTTGAGCATATTTTTAAAGGATAGTTGTGGTTTTTGTGTTAAAAATGAATTATAAAAATGAAAATTAAATAAAAAAATATATGTATACATGGGGGGGGTTGGCGGTTTGGAGGTGGGCCACCTTGTGCTTTGTTTTGCGTGACAAAAGATGATGTTTATCTTTCGGATAAGTATAGGTTCGTTTTCGGGTCCTTCGCGCGTTCTCGATTTGCGTAATGGACTCCGTTTTGCGCGTACTTAGTGTCAAAAGACTCGGTTTTAAAAATTATGCATAACCATCTTAAAATCCGAACCCCGTTACGTTTTAATCATAAAAGTCTCGTTTGACGTTCGTTTAACTGTTTTTAAGCTTGATCGATCGTTCCTTATACATTTAGTTGCCTTATGTTATGCCCGGAACGAAGGCGTTTCCCCAACGGGAGCTGCTTCATTTTGCGTGCCCGGGCTTTGATTATTTCAAGCCTTATGTCACAGTCTATGGCACCTAACTAAGTTGTTCCTGGAACTCGGAATCTTAAATAATGCGACCGATAACCTAATATCGACATGAAAGGTTTAATGCGCTGTTAAAAGTGAAGTCTCCGTTTAACACGTTGTTCAAGGCTAAGGATGCCAACCATGCATCGTTGGTCCTTAATAATGTCATGTCAACCATGACGTGTTCTCGGATTCGTCCGAGACATTACAGATATCGCTAGGCATAGCACACAAGTCATGTGTGTTTACTAATACTTATTCCCAGAGTCATCAGTTCATTCACGACGTTGTCTTGTCATGTAGGTGATGCATAATGTCACTGTAATGTTTTTATTACTTACTCTGCATATGCTCCCATCATAGACGGTGTATCATTTTCCAGAATTCGTATCATCACACATAATCACAACAATATCACGATATACATACCACGTCCGGTTACCACGGACTTGCACCAACCAAAGTTTACCGGGATTTTTCACAGTTGTCACATGTATCAGTTTTTTTGGTCGTACGGTTGCGGTTTTCGGTTAATTTCGGCGAAAATCATAACGATCGCGTGCATGACCAAAAATGCGTAACAAATTATATTTTTACATTCCAATCATTTAAATACAAGATTTTAATGATTACAAAAATTTTTGGATGTCCGTACATGTTCCGGATAGCAAAATACGCGAAAAGGCATAGTTTCGCAGAATTTGCAAAATAGTCCCCGTAGTTATAAAAGTGTGTTTTTGCCATACCCAATCCTTCAAAACTTATTTATAAGTTATGTAAAGGTTATTTAAGGTATGTTTAGCTTGTGTTATTGTTCCAGAGTATGCGTCGCATTAAACGGATTACGTTTGCGTATCTGTTTACGGTTTCGTTTACAGAAGCGATTCAAGAGTTCGGAATTGCGCAAGAATCGAATGTGTGCAAATAACATATTAAGTAAAAAAATATTCATAAGTAAAACATAAAATTTCATTCATTGGTAATCTTGTTCGTCATTGTTACATGATCGGATCGTCATAGATGTTAGTGCATTATGTCTATGTCTTAGTCTTGTATCGAGTCTGTATAGTTTTGGGCTAGAATACGTCAAATTATAGGGTTAATTATGTATTTTAGGGACACGTTCGCTTGGATCATGAATGTAAGATCAAGTTCGGCCGAACTTGATCAAGTCAAGTTCGCCCGAACTTGACCCCCTACCAGCAAACTTGCATTCCTATAAATAGGTGCCTTGGTGATTTCATTTGTAACTTCTGGGATTTTGCACACAGACGGCCAAGCTCTGCCGGATCAGGAACTGGATGTATTGAACATTATTGATCAATAAAACAACGTTTAAATAGTAAATCTTGTCTATTTGGTAATCATGTCATATTATTTCCGCCAATTATGGACATTAGATACAATCTAGGTTCCCGTGCTTTCGTGGAGACGGTCTAACAAGTGGTATCAGAGCACGGTACTTAGATTGGTGAAATCAAAGCAAGATATACTCTTATTCTACCTCTTTCTACCATTTTTTCTTCATTTTTCAAAGAACATATTGAATTCACGGATAAAAGTTGTTGATTTTTAAATATGTCATGTAAAATACACTTGTGATAAACTCCTGAGAGTTTGGACATCAAATTCAAACGAATTGGTATTAAAAATTTTAAAAAACCATGTTTTGCAAACTCATTCTGGCCGAACTTAACATCAAGTTCGCCCGGACTTGATTAAAAATTCATTGATTTTTAATCAAGTTCGCCCGAACTTGAGTGATTTTCAAGGTTTTTATATCAAGTCCGCTCGAACTTACCTAAATTCTCTTCAATTTTATCAAGTTCGCCCGAACTTGTATAAAATTAGTTGAAATTTTAGTATAAGTTCGCCCGAACTTGTATAAAATTAGTTGAAATTTTAGTATAAGTTCGCCCGAACTTATTCAACTCTCTTGAAAAACAAGCATAAGTTCGCCCGAACTTAATCAGGGAGAATTTTCAAAATCAATCACAAGTCCGCCCGAACTTGTGTAAAGCAAATCTGATTTTTTCTCACCTACTGCAAGTTCGCCCGAACTTTTCAGTGTACTGATAATTTCTCGAAGTTTGTGAACGTGTGTTTTTCAGTAAAATTCATCAATTTTCAAGATGGAAGATTTGCACACTGCATTCATGACTGCAACAACGTCAAACGCTCAGATGGTGAACCAAGTAAACATTGACAACGAAATGGGCACGTCTGTTAAACCTCCAAAACTCATGTGTATGGACGAATATGAGGGATGGAAAGAGAAGTTTATGAATTGGGTCCAAGTTACATATTTCCACAGCTGGGTGGCGATAGAGACTGGTTATACATGGCCAAGGGATGAGAATGATAATGTTATCGACATCAGCAAGTTCTCAACTTTACAAAAAGATGCTTACGTCGCCGAGAAGAAAATGATAAGCTTGATCCAACAGTCAGTGAAAGAAGATATTTTGGTGCTTTTACCGGAATTTAAAACTACACAAGATCTATGGAAATCCTTGAAGAACAAATACCAGGGAAGTGCAGAAATGGTCAAAAGCAAGAAAGCGCTGATCATGAAAGAATTCGACGTATTTATGATGATTAAAGGAGAAACGATGAAACAGATGATTGAAAGGTTTTGTCATCTGAAAGTGATCATGAGGAGACATGGGCTTGAGAAAATAGAAGAAGAATACATAGATAAGCTTGCTGACGCATTACCAGAGGGTGAATGGACTACTTATCTCATGGTGCTCAAAGAAAGTCCGAGTTGGGAATTCTTCAAACTATCAACTTTCATTGATAAACTAGAGGGGCACGAGAGTTGTTATAGATAGCAAAATCGAAGAATGCCAATGTGACTCAAGATGTAGGACCGTATTACAAGTCAGGAGTTCAAGATAATATCACTGGCCTGAAAATCCAAACCGCTTTCAGCGCGAATCTAAATTCTTCGAATCAATCGCCGCAGAGTCAAAGTCAATCATATCCAAAATATGATCAAAGCCCTCAGAGTTTTCAAGCACGGGTTCAAATTCTTCATAGCAGAGTCAAGCAAATCAGAATCATCAAACAAATTCTGATCCAAATGTGTACAAGTGTAACATTGCTGTCAATTTAAACAATGTTGTTTCTGAGCAAGTTGCCAAACAACACATGACACTTCTCGCCACAGTGCTAGAATCATACGAAAGCTTGGTGGCCGGAAAGATTGGAAATCCGGAAATGAACGCCGAAGACTATAATCAAGTAGACGAAGAAGAGCTTGAACTAATGGACATTAAATGGTCCTTAGCATCAATCATTCAGAGGGTCACAAAGTTCGTGGCACTTACTGGCAGAGATATCGGGAATTCAAGCAACAAATTAGGGTTCGACAACACAAAAGTCACTTGCTTCAGATGCCGACAGAATGGGCACTTCAAGAGAAAATGCAAAAATCCTGAAGCAACTGGCAATCAGAGTCCATTTGGAGGTGGCAATGAGTACTACAAGAAGTCACTACAATACAAGCCTTTCCCAAAGAAGACTCAGGTCGAGATCCAAGAGAAACCAAATGACAACAACACTGAGAAGGCAATGGTCGCTTCAAATGAAGATGACGGTTTTGACTGGAATTCATACATCGCCAAAAAGACCGGTGTTGCTCTTATGGCCGAGATTGTAGAAGATACATCTGCTGAGGATGCAGCCATGGAAAGTGCATTACTAGAGGAATACATGCAACAAGCTGAAATAGAGGAAATTTATCAGCATACAAAGATGCAGGGTATCCTTTCCCCTAATATTTCTACTAGTTTTGTAGGTTGTTTCGGTGAAACGATGTCGTCAGAGAATGTTGCTGAGGAAAAGCCCGAGATCAAAGAAGTTATCAATGTGAACAAAGAAGTGAACAAAGAAAACCTTACTATGATCGCCAACAAGGCCATGATGGCAAATCTAACGAAGGTAGGTCATGAGGTAAAGGTTGTAGAAAAGGAGGTAGTAAAAGTCGTTGAGGTTGTAAAGCATTGTACGAAGTTTGCTGAACCATGTATTCAATGTGCTTAAAAGTCCCAGATCATAGCCGAACTCAATGTGCATAATAATAATTTCAAATATGATTATCGCACAATGAAGGAGGCATATGACAAAATGAAAGATGATTACAGTAGGTTGGATAGAAATAACATTGAACAAGATGATTCTATTGGAATTTTAAAAGCTACTTTAATGGAAAAATAAAAAGCAATTAACGTTTATATTAACACAATTGCTGAGGTAAAACAGGAGCTTCAAGACATGAAGATCGAAACCGAAAGGGTTCGACAACTTTAAAAGAGCTATACCACGAATGCCTATGTCATCGATCACATTCTTCCTACTATTTAGTCGGAAGAAAATGTTCAGAAAGCCAAAGGTAAAAAAAACATGGAGAATATACCAATGTTCCACACCCCTATGTGAAAAATATTGTCGCAAAAAGGCTAAGGGGATGGAAAAGACGCTCAACATTGAACTTTTAACTGAAAAGAAAAATGAGCTGCCGGAGAACATTGATATAACCTACACGAGTGATGATGGCGAAGCAGTGGTTAAGCAAGTTGTTGATAATGTCTTGAGTGAATCTGATGATGGCAGCTTTGATAGCGCTAACTCGAGTTCGAATAATTCTGATTCACAATCTGAAGATGACGATACATCATCGGAAGATAGTTTAAGTGATGATCCTAACGTTGACATGTACAAAATTAAGGAATCTAATGACTAGACTTCAATGATAGCTTTCCGATTCGGAATGTGAAGGAAGATCAGCTTGACAAATTCTTCAAACTCGTGGAAGTTTCATCAGAAGAGTTGGAAATTAATCAAAAGAAGTTTTACTCCAAACCTAAAAGAAACAACTATCGAAGGAACGAGGGTGATTTTCCTGAAAATAGGAGAGCTGGGTTGGTTATGGATGTGGAAGAAGAACCGAACAAGAAAATGCCACCATTTCACGAACACAAAGATAAACACATGACATTCGTTTATGGGACAAGCACGGTTCAAGAGGAAAGTTTGATTGGAAAGCAGTCAAACGATGAGTTTTAAAAGGCAAAGGAACTTCGAGATAAGGCCAAAGCCACAAGTGGTGTAAAACCCACTAGTGGACATTCTCATGATGATCGGACTTGCTTTAAGTGCAATGAAGTCGGTCACATCGCACGCAAGTGTCTGAAATCTAAGCCGGTCTATCCTCGAAGGAAAACAAGTTCAGATGTTGTAAAGCCTAAGCAACCAGAGTTTGTAAAACCTGTCACGACTTTAAAAGAAATGAATCTAAACCTGAAGAGAAACCTAAAACAAAATTTGAAAACTCAACTTTCGAAAAAGGTGAAACTTCAAAGACAAATGAATCAAGGTTTTACATAAAAAAGGGACAGGTAAAATCACAAGCCTGGATTGCTAAGAAGAAGTTATCAACATCTGAAGTTACCAAGTCTGAGCTTGTTAAGACTGGTAACATAGAATCAAAATCTGAGACCAAAAACGAAATCGTCAAATCTACAATTGGTATCAAATCAACAAAAGGTAAAAAGAAAGTGAACTTTGAAAATGTAACTGACAGTGGAGACTCAGATGGAGATTATGAGGATGATTACCAAGCTTTTTATCCCAAACCCAAGACCAAGAAGGCTTGGGTCGCGCTTTTTGACTAAATTTTAATATGTGCAAGGGCTCCAGAGATCCGTTCTTTCAAAGTGGATTCTGGATAGTGGAGCGTCAAGACATATGACTGGGATGAAAGCTCTTTTATTCGACATCAAAGCTATTAACGGCAGATATGTTGGTTTTGCCGATAATCAAGGTGGAAGGATAGTCGCCAAAGGAAAACTCTCCAATGGCATAGTATCGTTTGATCGTGTGAACTACATTGATGAGCTTGAGAACAATCTACTAAGCATTTCGCAGATTTGTGATAAACAGTTCACGGTGCATTTCAACGATAAAGAGTGTATGATTTTAAAGCCGGGTTTCAAAATACCTGATGATTGGATTCTCATGCGCGCCCCACGCGAGAATGATTTATATGTCTTAGATATGGGCGTCGCTACCACATCATCAAAATCAGCTCAATGTTTTGTATCTAAGGCTACAGAGAAAGATTCTATTCTATGGCATCGAAAAATGGGGCACATTCATTTAAGGATAATGAATTTTATGGTACATAACGATCTGGTTGAGGGTGTTAATCTTCGGAGTTTCCACATGACCGATAATTGCTTAGAATGTAAGAAAGGGAAAGAGAAGAAGAAATCACATCCGAAGAAGAATTTGAATTCTATCAAGTTGCCGCTTGAACGTCTTATATGGATCTTTTTGGTCCGGTGAACGTTCAAAGTATTTCAGGAGACTTATACTGTTTGGTAGTAACGGATGATTACTCTCGTTATTCTTGGTTTTCTTTCAAGAATCAAAGGATGAAACGTTTGATAATTTGGTGATTCTTTTCAAGAAACTCGAGAATCTATATCATCTGCCTGTCAGACGTATTCGCAGTGACAACGACACGGAATTCAAAAATAACAAAATGAATGACATTTGCAATGCCAAAGGGATTCTGCACGAATTTAGTGCACCGTATACTCCGCAACAAAACGGTGTAGCTGAGAGGAAGAATAAAACGTTGATCGAAACAGCAAGAACCATGCTTGCAGACTCAAAAATTCATGTTATCTTCTGGAGTGAGGCGGTTGCAACGGCTTGCTACACACTAAACAGCGTCTTAACTAGCATTCTTTACCAGAGACAAAGATGTGTCATTGGGAGATATATTGAATTGGGGGTGGTTCAAAGAGCTGAATGTATACGCCATCAAAAGAGAATTTGGAGTTCAATACTTTAGATATCTGGCAGATTTCAAGACACTTCTTTACTGGGATGTTGAGGAGCTAGTTCAAACAAGAAATGTCACGTATCATATGAAGTTCATTGATCAGTTACTTTGGAAAATGATCAAGTTTGAAACATCACAAGGATTCAAATACTGGAAACCTTTTATTCCTAAGTGTCGCATTAAAACAAAAAGAAGACTGGGGAGAAAGACATTACTTTGATCATGAAACGCCCGAGAGCAATGAGAAACATGCCTTTGATGCCGATCAAACAGAACTTTTATCCTTTGTTCAAATTGTGGCATATTGATCCTACTACTTGTGAAGCAGTGATCGTGTTATGATTTGAAGATCATCTGGATATTACAAAAGAAAGAGTTGAAATGTTTAGAGCTCAAGGTTTGAGAGGGCTATGGAGAACGATAAGGATACTAGACCCGATGTGGCAAGTGAATTGCTCGAGAGAAGATATCAAGTGTTTGTTCTATAGCAAGATTGTTTTTGAAGAACGTGAAAAAGAACAAACGATGCAATATCAGAGGGTCGTTAATGTATGCTATGCACATGAAGTTAACTCTGGTAGAATGTGGGAATCGAGGTGGAGAGAGCTTGAACATGAAGAGTTTTTGAAGGAAGAGGCGCATATTGAACGAATACATGAAATGGGTAGGGAGGCGAGGCTTAGAAGGTTTCAATTCATGACTAAAGTGCCACCTACTAATCAGACGCGAGATCCAAAGCTTTAAAGACGAAGAAAGCCATACAAGAACTTCTTTGGGCGTGTTAGGAAAAAGTAGAGCTGTGAAGACTGATCAAGACGAAGACGATATCCAAGGGGGAGTCTATTAGTGCATTATGTCAATGTCTTAGTCTTGTATCGAGAGTGTATAGTTTTGGGCTAGAATACGTCAAATTATAAGGTTAATTATATATTTTATGGACAAGTTCGCTTGGATCATGAATGTAAGATCAAGTTCGGCCGAACTTGATCAAGTCAAGTTCGCCCGAACTTGATCCCCTACCAGCGAACTTGCATTCCTATAAATAGGTGCCTTGGTGATTTCATTTGTAACTTCTGGGATTTTGGTAGATAGACGGTGAAGCTCTGTCGGATCAGGAACTGAATGTAATGAACATTATTGATCAATAAAACAACGTTTAAATAGTAAATCTTGCTATTTGGTAATCATGTCATATTGTTTCCGCCAATTATGGACATTAGATACAATCTAGGTTGCCGTGCTTTCGTGGAGACGGTCTAACAACAGATATCACAGTCTCCCCTACTTTAGGAAATTTCGTCCCGAAATTTAATTAGAGGAAACTCGTGAGAACAATTGTGGGTACTTCGCTTTCATTTGATCCTCTCATTCCCAAGTAAACTCTGGGCCACGTTTGGATTCCCATCGAACTTTGACTATTGGAATTCATCTTCGCTTGAGTTTCTTGACGTCACGGTCCAATATCTCCACTGGTTTCTCGACAAAGTGCATCGTCTCATCAAGGTGAATTTTGTCGAGAGGGATGTGAAGATTTGTATCGACTAAACACTTCTTCAGATTGGACATGTGGAAAGTTGGGTGAATATTCCTGAGTTTAGGAGGTAGCTCAAGTCGGTAGACCACCTTTCCGATTCTTTCAACGATCTTGAATGGTCCAACGTATCGTGGTGCAAGTTTCCTTTCTTTCCAAATCTAACCACTCCTTTCCAAGGGGATACCTTGAGTAGAACGTAGTCACCAACTTGAAATTCCAAGGGCTTGCGTCGCTTGTCTGCATAACTCTTTTGGCGGCTTCTAGCTGTCAGAAGGTTATCGCGTATTTTCTTGACTTTTTTGGTTGTGTCGTGAATGATCAGGTCCATTGAGCTGTGACTCACCGATCTCATTCCAGCAGACAGGTGAACGACATTTTCGACCGTACAAAGCTTCGAAAGGCGCCATGTTTATGTTGGCGTGATAACTATTGTTGTAGGAAAATTCGATCAATGCTAGATGCGAATCCAACTACCACCAAAATCAATCACGCAAGCTCTAAGCATATCCTCCAATGTTTGAATCGTCCTCCCAGATTGTACATCCGTTTGAGGATGATAAGCAGTGCTCAAATTGAGTTTGGTTCCCATAGCAGATTGCATGGTCTTCCAAAAGTGAGCTGAGAACCTAGCATCTCTGTCAGATATGATGTCCAAAGGAACACCATGATGAGATACAATCTCATCGACATAGATCTTGGCAAGTTTGTCAGCTGAGTAATCTTCACGAATCGCTATAAAGTGTGCTAACTTCGTTAGACATCAACGATTACCCAAATTGCATCATGACCTCTAGATATGCGCGGTAGCTTGGTAATGAGATCCATCGCAATGTTCTCCCATTTCTAAACCGGTATTTCTGGTTGTTCCAATAAACCAGATGGATGTTGATGCTCGGCCTTGACTTTTAGACAAGTAAGGCATTTAGATACATACAAGGCAATGTCATTCTTCATACCCGGCCACCAATACTGGGTACGAAGATCCTTGTACATTTTTGTAGCACCAGGATGAATTGAATATCGAGACTTATGAGTTTCGTCCATCAAGAGAGTACGGAGATTGTGTTGATTCGGAACCCAGAAACGGTTCATGCAATAGAGTAATCCATCGTCTTGCGTTTTGAGTTGAAGTTCGAGTTGATGAGGTAGTTCGTCTTTCAACAAACCTTGGGTTACACAAGTGCGTTGGGCTTCAAGAATACGTGTTTGGATATCGGATTGAATTCGAACACAATGAAGCTTGACACGTTCTTTATGACTAAGCATGTCAGCCACAACATTCGCCTTACCAGGATGGTAGCGAATTTCGCAGTCGTAATCGTTTAGGAGTTCGACCCAGCGTCGTTGGCTCATGTTCAGCTCCTTCTGATTGAATATGTGTTGGAGACTTTTGTGGTCCGTGAAAACCACCCACTTCTAGCCATAAAGATAGTGTCTCCAAATTTGGGAGCAAAGACAACATCACCCAACTCAAGATCATGAGTTGTATAATTCTTCTAGTGGACTTTCAGTTGTCTCGACGCGTAGGGTATGACTTTATCTCGTTGCATGAGAACGCAACCAAGGCCTATATTCGATGCGTCACAATAAACCACAAAATCATCATTGCCATCGGGTAAAGACAAAATAGGAGCATCACAGAGTTTCTGTTTCAAGGTTTGAAAAGCTTCCTCTTGTTTAGGTCCCTACTCAAAAGGCTTATTCTTCTACGTCAAAGCAGTCAGGGGAACCACGATCTTTGAAAAGTTTGCAATAAATCGTCAATAGTACCCAGCAAGACCAAGAAATGAGCGAACTTCCGTGGGAGTAGTGGGAGTTTTCCAATCCTTAATACCAGCTATTTTGGAAGGATCCACATGAATACCTTGCTCATTGACAATGTGACCCAAAAACTGAACTTCTTTCAGCCAAAACTCGCATTTGGAGAATTTGGCATATAGTTGTTCTTTCTTTAGAAGTTCCATTGTCAAATGAAGATGTTGTTCATGATCGGCTCGAGATTTAGAATACATGAGGATGTCATCGATGAAAACAATGATGAAGTTATCCAGATAAGGTTTACAAACCCGATTCATTAAGTCCATGAATACAGCTGGAGCATTTGTCAACCCGAAAGGTATAACGGTGAACTCATAATGGCCATACCGAGTGCGGAAAGCAGTCTTAGGAATATCTTCCTCGTAAACACGAAGCTGATGATATCCAGAACGCAGATCGATCTTCGAAAAACATGTAGCACCTTGAAGCTGATCAAACAGATCATCAATGTGAGGTAGGGGATATCGATTCTTGATCGTGAGTTTGTTGAGCTCACAATAATCGATACACATTCGGAAAGACCCATCCTTCTTTTTCACAAATAGGACATGAGCACCCCATGGAGAATAAGTCGGACGAATGAAACCTTGTTAGATAACTCTTGTAGTGGTTTCGATAACTCTTGCATTTCTGACGGTGCAAGACGGTAAGGAGATTTGGCTATTGGGTTGGCACCAGGTACAAGATCAATATGGAATTCAACTTGACGTGCCGGAGGTAAACCAGGTAGATCTTTGGGAAAAACCTCAGGATAGTCTCGGATAAAAGGAATATCTTGAATACTCTTGTTCTTTACTTTCTCCTCTATGATATGTGCCAAGAACGCCACATAATTCTTTCGTAAGTATTTTTGGGCTTGGGTACATGTCATGAGTTTTACGTTACTAGCGGGTTTCTCTCCATGAATTTCCAAGGTTTCGCCAAACGAAATGGATATACGAACTATCTTATCAAAACAAATAACTTCGGCATGGTGCTTGGTTAACCAATCCATTCCTATAATAACATCGAAACTTCCAAGTTGCATTGGTGTAAGGTCAATAGGAAAAAGATGGTTATTAAGGTTCAACTGGCAGTTAGGAATGAAAGAATTAAGTACGAGAGGTTCACCATTGGCTATCTCGACTGATAAGGGCTTTCCTAGTTTAGTTGTAGGCATCGAAAGCAAGGGCTCAAAGGCTAATGATACAAAACTTCTATCAGCACCCGAATAAAAAAGAACAGTAGCAACATGATTGTTAACAAAGAACGTACCGTTAACGGCTTCGTTATGAGCACGGGCCTCATTGGCGTTCATATTAAAAGCTCGTCCACAAGCTGGATTAGCATTGGCTAGCCTTGGGCAATTGTTTCTATAGTGCCCCATCTCGCCACAATTAAAACAAGAACTAGGTGGAAAGTGAAGTCGAGCGGGATTTGCTTGTGGTTGAACTGGGTTCTGTACAGTTGGGTTTGGGTTAAAGCGACAAATATTCGCCAGGTGACTAAGTTTTCCACAGGTAGTACACTGTCGACATGGTATATGAACTTGATGGTTACCATTACATCGATTGCAAAGCGGTGCAGTTCCCGCATAAGGTTTCTTTGCAGGAGGTGGAGCAGGTTGGTTTTGAGGAGCTTGGTTGGGTTAGGTAGTCACAGCATAGTTCTGCGAAGCATTACGCTTCCTCGGTCTCTTGGAAGGCTCGGCTTTGTTTCCCTTCGGATTCTCTTTGATTGACTTAGCAGAGAATTTCTTATCGCCCTTACGATGGATGTTACCTTTCCTGATTTGAGATTCAGTCAGAGTAGCAGCCAATTCAATGGCTTGTCGAACAGATGAAGGGCGGCTCCCAGTAACAATGTCCTGAACAGGGTCGGGCAAACCATCGATATACTTTTCAATCACCTTATCCAAAGGCGTCACCATCGTCGGACATAACAAACTTAACTCATCATACCGATCAGTATAAGCACGATGCTCCCCACTATCCTGTTTGAGATCGTGAAATTCGTTTTCGAGCGCCCTTTGCTCATGGCAAGGACAAAACTCCTACATCATAAGAGCCCGAAGCTCTCCCCAGGTTTGAGCTAAGGCCACTTCAGCACCTCTATCCCTCATAATACCATTCCACCATGTCAAAGCTCTTTTCTTGAACACACTAGATGCAAACTCGACCTTTCACTCATTTGGATATTAAACAATTCGGAACGTGCTTTCAAGACTCTCAAACCATTGCAGAAGTCTCGTAGCTCCCTCAGACCCAGTGAACTGAAGTGGTTTAGCCAAACAGAATTATTTGTAGTTGCACGGAGCTGGTGCATTGTTGTTATTGTTGTTCGCTTGATTTAATTGAGTCACTAGGTTCGGGAGGATCGCAGCCATTTGCTGAGCGATAAGTGCAGCCATTTCGGCATTTTAAGTCGTATCACGTCGAGGAGGCATTCTAAAAGAAAACATGAATGAAGATATGTGAGATTGACATTCGGAAAAATCAATAGAGGCATCAAAAATATCGATGAAACATAAGGATGGTGGTCATTCATTTGTCTCTCAAGACAATCAAATGACACACAGTGACTAATCAAAGTAAATGGGTCTTATAATGTATCGCGAAGACATGCTTTAACCTATAAGTGGACACTCACCCCAAGAGTTCCCAGGTAAGAGTGACCGTCCGATTAAGTGGATTTGTATGAACACTCTAGCCTAGACAAAAACTCGGGGTATAGGCACCCACCCTTCCAGATTGCACGTGTTCACACTATTAAAACCCAAACTTTGACGGGATTTTTGAAAACTTTGGAAGGCATAAAGCCAAAATGATTCATCTAAGGATAGATGTTTTTTTGCAAAAAGATTTAGGAGAGAGTTTGTGACTTTTGTATTGTTTTTGGTAATCACCCAAGGATAGGTGATTGTATTGTATTTTAAATCTAAACGCAAGAAAACTCGCGTTAGGGTCCTAGGAAGGTTATAGTCTAGGTCAAAGCATTAATAGTAACCTATTTCCGCGCAAACAAGCTCAAAAGTCCGAGAAAATAAGCGTATCCTAAAATCGGATAACTATGTAGATATCAGGACGTTAATCGGCGGATCGGATAGAATGAGGTCTTGTAAACCAAATGAGTGTTGGAACTCATATGAAATGGTTTAACGGTTTAACAAAGTTAACATTCTGATTTGGAAAGGTTCCTAAGTGCTTTTGACCCGTTATAACTCGTTAAGGTAGTTTACGCTACTTTAACGGTTCATTTGCGTAAATATGTGTTCGGATGGTTAGATATGTGTTATGATAAGTCTTATATGCCAAAAAAATATTTAATAACGTTATAACATCAGTTTATATGGAAAAACATTGGTTACATAGGCTTTAAATCGATTTATGCACAAAAAGGGCATTTTGGTCATTCATAAAGGCATAACTAGCGACTTAAAAACCAAACGACGTGACCATAAGGTATAACCTCAAAGGGTTATTCCCTATACTACTATGGTCACAAATATATGTTTGGTCTGATCCTAAGATCGACCAAACAGGTCGGATTCGAAAGTCAAAGCGGTGGTCAAGACCGCTCGACTTACGACCCTAAATAAGCACTAAACAAAAAGTGACGAGTTAGACATGTCAAAACATGTCTAACTAAGTTATAAAAATGTTTTGGTATAAAAAAAGTGTTTTGATACCCGAGAATAGTTCTGTCGCAAAATGCACATAATGCGCATTTTAACCGAAACTTTGACTCGTCACTTCGACTAGTAAACGTGGTAATCAGTAGGCATGATCGCTATGGACCATACCCTCGTGATTACGATCACGTTGCAAAGTCCAATTGGAATTTGCTTTTACCAATTAATGGTCAAAGCTGAAAGTACTTTTAGCTTGAAATAGCTAAAATAAAATAAACAAGACAAGGAGAGAGCATTTACTTGTGTTGAAGAACACTTGAAGAGCTCAAGGATGAAGAATGCTCAGTTAGGAAGCCTCCAACAATGTGGTAGCCTCCAAGTAGAGCAAGAGAGAAAGAAGAAGTGAATGAGCAAGTTGGAAGTGAAGAATTGCTTGCTATGTATAGTAGTTTGGAGGCCCTAGGATCATTACACATGTCCCATGTGTTGGCATGATCCTATGGAGGTCCTAACACATGTCCCTTGCAGGTTAAATGGTGGCAAATTCGTATGCTTGGTGTCTAAGGGAGTTAACAAGGAGCTGCCAGGTTGCTACTACAATTCTGTTGAGCTGGGGGGTCCTTACAAGGGCTTTGGCTTAGGGTCCGTAAGCCCTTTAGCTGGCAGATAGTTTGGGAAATTGGCATAACAGGCCCTTGAACTCATTTCGTCGCGTTTTGGCACTTCTAACACCCGTTAACCTGATTTTTAAGCTTTATAAGGACGATAAAGCTTAGGGAACTTGAAATATGTCCGAAAATGTCTCGGGTGTCAGTTCATTTGGTCGTACGGTTGCGGTTTTCGGTTAATTCCGACGAAAATCGTAACGATCGCGTGCATGGCTGAAAATGTGTAACGAATGATATTTTTGCATTCCAATCATTTAAATACAAGATTTTAATGATTAAAAAAATTTTTTGGATGTCCGTACATGTTCCGGATAGCGAAATACACGAAAAGGCATAGTTTCGCAGAATTTGCAAAATAGTCCCTGAAGTTATAAAAGTGTGTTTTTGCCATACCTAATCCTTCAAAACTTATTTCTAAGTTATGTAAAGGTTATTTAAGGTATGTTTAGCTTGTGTTATTGTTCCGGAGCGTACGTTACATTAAACGGATTACGTTTGCGTATCGGTTTACGGTTTCGTTTAGAGAAGCGATTCAAGAGTTCAGAATTGCGCAAGAATCGAATGTGTGCAAATAACATAATACGTAAACAATATTCATAAGTAAAACATAAAATTTCATTCATTGATAATCTTGTTCGTCATTGTTACATGATCGGATCGTTACAGATATCACAACAAGGACCGGCTGGAAGCTGCTGATGAGGCTAAGGTTTGCGCTGCCAAAGCCATCCTGAAGGCAAGGATCAAAATGGCCCAAGAGGCTATAGATCCTGCCTTTAATAGAGCTGAATGGGACCTTTTTGGATAGAG
Source organism: Scalesia atractyloides (assembly GCA_947069175.1). NCBI lineage: Eukaryota > Viridiplantae > Streptophyta > Magnoliopsida > Asterales > Asteraceae > Scalesia > Scalesia atractyloides. Next base: position 23,468,155 of record CAMTDV010000006.1, read on the forward strand.
GCAGAGGCTACAGGATATTTGAGGCGAGAGGGAACCGGAGGAGGTGCTAATGCTTGAGGCTGAGCCAAGTAGGACCAAGGAACCGGTGGAAGCGGTAGTTGGAGGTGACGGAGAAGATGGTGAAGCGAAGGGTGATGAAGCAGCGGTTGAGAAGGCTGCTTGAGTGGGCGATGAAGGATATTTATGCCTAGGCCTGAGCCCATTATTTTACAGTTTTTGTTTAATGATGTTTTGGTTTCAAACAATTATGGTCTGTAAGTATTTGAACAATAGCTTTAGGGTTAAAGATCAATGATCCTTAGGATAATAGGGGGTGGCAAAGGTGGATGGGTCCTTCTGTTTTGTAGAGGATGAAACCTTTAACGCCCCTCACTTTTAATTTCCTGCACTTGATGAACAATTAGCTTGGACACCCTTTACCAAACCAAGTGGACGGGCCACGTATTGCTGGTAGAAGCTTGGGTTGGTAATTTTGACAACCTTTAAAAGGTTTCTTTCAAAATAAAACTTAATCTTTTGACTATATTTAGTGTTGGGCATTTCTTTTATTTTTGAAAGGTTATTTTGATATGTTTGTGTTGATTGACCTTGTTCTATAGAACTTAGAAAATATTGGATTGTCAAAAAGATATTAAGTGTTTACTATAGCGACTTCTAGAAGATACGAAATACCGTATGATCAAGGGTCACACGTTTTCCATTTGAAGGTCTAGGGTGTAAGTAATAACCCATAAAGTAAATAAACTAAGGATGAATCATACCAGGGAATCCAAGTTAAGATTCTATATCCTTAAAACTCACTGTTGCATAAATAGAGCATGGAAATTAGTTAAGGTTTAAGGATCTAGGATCCTTACTTGGGACAAAGCCAAATATCAACAAGCAAGTTATTTATAGCTAGGGACAAGCCCAAAGAATCTGGGGACAAGCCCGAATAAAATGGGGACAAGCCCGATCATAAGTAACATGAAAATGATGAAACTTGAGCTAACGTGAAAACGTTAGAAACCTTGGGATACTAAGGTCTGGCCCATACTGGCGACTAACCCATCATGAGTGACATGCAAATGTCAAAACCTCAGGAACGGATATATGGTACGTCTACCATTATACTTATGATCCTACATACAGCCAACAACTATGAAATTGTCAGCCCCTAAAGCGGGTACTGGTCCCATTGCCTTGAACTATACTTGGATAGTGTGCACTACTAGCAGGGTGTCGAAACCTAATTTGTGTGAAATGTGAAAACCTTTAAACCGTAGAAGGTAAAAGATACCTTAAACTAGGGTCAGGCCCAAAAACCTTCGAGAGGTGGCCAACCTCTAGATCCTTTGTCAAAGATGTTAAAAACTCTGCAAAGACTTAAAACTTGATAAAATTGGGTGTTAAGAATCTTACACCCTTTTTTCTCATAATGAATAATGAATGTAATATGAACGAAAATATTAGTAATACATTACCATAGCAAGGGTCATATATCCTTTGAGGATCCCTCAACTTGACTAGAATATCAAAGCCAGCACGGATCCTTGATCCTTTCTAAATGAAGTATTTCTTTAGGTGAACAGCATTCCAAGCTCTTGGTAAAAGATTACCATCCTAGTCAATAACCAATATGCCCCTTTCCAACTTCAGCTTCAATCAAGTAGGGGCCTTCCCACTTTGGTGCTAACTCGCCATCAGCAGGATTAGTGGTATTCTGGAATGCTTTTTTAGTACCAAGTCACCAACTTGAAATCGCCTGACCCTGACATTTTTGTTATAAGCTCCAGCCTTTCTATGTTGGTGGCTAGCCAACCTTATTCTTGCCAAATCTCTGAGCTCTTCCACGGTATCCAGATCTTGAGCCAGGTTCTCAGCATTTGTTTCAGGATCACGGATGCTTGTTCTGGCTATAGGAACTACCATTTCTGTAGGGATCACTGCCTCAGCACCAAAGACTAGGGAGAATGGAGTTTGACTCGTAGCATTCTTCGGAGTTGTTCTATATACCTATAAGATATATGGCAACTCTTCAGCCCACTTCCCTTTCTTGGATCCGAGTTTCTTCTTCAAGTTGTTGATGATGATCTTGTTGGATGATTCTGCCTGACCATTAGCTTGTGGGTGGACTGGTGTTGATGTTATCATCCTAATCCCCCAAATGTCACAAAACTTAGTAGTTAGACTCCCAATAAATTGGGATTTATTATCACAAACAATTTCGGAAGGAATACCAAATCTAGTAATAACATTTCTTTTAATGAAGGATATAACTTCCTTTTCACTGACTTGAGCAAAAGCTTCTACTTCTATCCACTTGGAGAAGTAATCTTTCATGGCTAGCATAAACACCTTTCCTCCTGGTGCCTTGGGGAGCTTGCCAACTATATCCATTCCCCATCTCATGAATTGCCAAGAAGAGGATATTGGATGTAAAGGTTCTGCCGATTGATGAAGAATATTACTCTGTCTTTGCAAGCATCACATCTTATTGCATATTCCACAACATCCTTTTTCATCGTAGGCTAGTAATATCCTGTTTTGAGGATCCTTGAGAATAGTGCCTTGCCCCCAGTGTGATTTCCACAGTCTCCTTTGTGAAAATCCTTCAGGACTTCTTGGACCTCTGGATCCTTAATGCACAATAAATAGGGGCCTGCAAGAGATCTTTTATATAACATGTTATTTAATATGGTAAATTGAGATACCTTAATTTTGAAGGCTCTAGGATTTTCTGTCACACCCGACCCGCAGCGGAATAAAAGTCAGGGCATAATTGGGTTATCACCAAAGCTCATGATGTTTACTAAAATGTTTCATATTTATTAAATTCAAATTACAACTTAAATATTCAAATCAAATCCATACAATTACAAGGAAAAATGAAACTAAGTAAAACAATCCAAAGCTTAAACTGATTTATTCTTCTAAGCCTTCCTATGTGTTTCTTGCCTCAACTGGATCACCTGTATCATGTGTAAAACGGGGGATATTTTGGGTCAACAAAAGTTGGCGAGTGAACCTTGAGAAAACATTGTTATTAAATTTCTTGTTGTATTTAATATTGAAAATTTGTGCAATAATCACATGTGAGCAAACATATATATAGCATAAACCGCAAACCACATTGGATGAGTAAATGACATGAATGATGATGTATTTGAGATCAAGGCTCAATCAAACGGAGCCGATCGAATGACATGAATGATGATGTATGTGAGATCAAGGCTCAATCAAACGGACCCGATCGAATGAGGCACCTGATACTCAAACCGTATCCCACGGGGCGCTGATGGGCCTAATGAAATGCATGTACTGAAAATGATAACTTCAAACTAAACATAACAATTGATACATAATGGATACACATTTGATCACGGATATGATGGATGCACAAGTGTTTTAAATATAATAAGGAATCAAACGACACATGATACACCCCAAAATGTGACTAAAACGGGGAATTAGTAGAGATTCACTCACATTGGGTGTGTTCTTTTGATGACGTTGGATGCGCACGAGTTTTGGGATTTGATCGACGAGGAAAACTAACCTAAAATAATAACGAAATGGTTCGGTAAATAAATGGATTTTATTTGAGATTAATTCTTTTAATTCATAATCTTAATAGGATTTTTAGATTTATTTTTGTGAGTTTAAGGACATTTTCTAACTTTAAAAATATTATTTTTAAGTATTTTTAAATAATTTTCTGATTAAATAAATAAAGAAAAAAAAATATAAAAATATTGACTTTTTGTCTTTGACCGTTGACCGTTGACCGGTCGGATTCAGTTTATTCATGCGCTGAGTGAGGTTCGAACCCGAGACCTCTCGTACGCGTGCACGCAGCTCTACCAACTGAGCTACGTGTCTAACCCGAAATATTCTCTGTTTTAATTATATATATACTGATTAACTTTTATCTAATTTAGTTTATTTCAAAAATGATTTAAAATGGCCAACCCGCCTCCAGTGACCCGGAGTCGAACTCGAGACGTTCGGTTCGAGTACGCACAGCCCAACCAGTTGGGCTGTGTGTCATATCTGCTTAACTATTGGATTTAATTATACTTATTATCGTTCGGTGACCTGATCCGATTCAGTTGTAAAAATGTTGGTTTTAATTCTGAAATTCGGTAACGTATGCGATTCGAACCCAGGACGTGTGCATTGTTTGTGCACACAGTCCACCGCTGGACTGTGTGTCTAACCCGGTTAAATATTCAGTTTTAATTAAACTTATACACATGCTTGACTTCGTCTTTTCGTTTCCAAAGACACAGAACTGAGATGCCCGACTGTTCTTGTTTAATTAGATTATCAAAACTTATAATTGGTTGGAATGTATTAGATAACGAGATTAAAGACATAACTGTACCAAACAGTGCGTTTACTTCAGATGACCGGCAGGAGTCGTCGGCTCTGATTTGTGACTCTCGGCTGAGTGAAATGTTTGACAGTTTAGTTTCTTGTGTTATGAAATTAAGTTACTGAGTAAGAGATTGCAAGAGTTTTTAGATGATTATACCGATCGACAGTGAGACTTTGATGTTTCAGTGGAATTCCGGCGAGTGTGAGATTTCCCGGCAGCGTAGTCTGGGACAGATTCTGGTTGAAGGATTGAAGTTAATATATGTCTAATAATGGATTACAACCAAAAGAGTCGAGAATTTTACCGATTTGAAGTAAGTCTCGTTTTCCGGTGAAAGTCCGGCGACTGTAAAATATCTCCGGCGAGTGCTAAAGTTTTGAGAGTTTGTGCGATTTTAGCGAAAAGATTACCAGAGGTTTGGGTGGGTATTTATAGGGAAGAAACAGCATGTATTTAGTCCGAATTTGGTCTTGATTCGTGGTCAAGGTTTCTCCGGCGGTTATGACTAAAATCAAGGGTCAGACATCGGTTATAACCGATGTCTTAGCGGTTAGCGTGTTTTGGTCAAAAGGAAATTGGCCAAAGTCGCGGATTTCCGGATTTCCGGTGACTGCGAGTTCTGAGCGCGGTGACACTCCGGTTTTGAATTCGGATTTCATCTTATGTATTATTTGTTTCGTAATATACACAAAGATGGCAAGTGGCGGAGTGGTATGTTGTGTGCTTGTTGAAGCGGCTGACCCGGGTTCGAAACCCGCAACCCTATTTATTTTTTTTTCACTTATATTTTTTGTTTTTATTAATTATGTTTTAAAATTCTAACAATGTTTATTAGTTATGTATCGTTTAAAATTAATATGAACATTAAATACGCAACGAAAATTATAACGAAATATTCGATTAATAAACGAAGCGGGTTTTGGAAACCCCTTTTTCGACTGATGTTACAGTATCCCCTACTTTTAGAGTAGTGGTAAAAGGAAAAAGATGTGGGTATTTCTCGCGCATTGAGTCTTCACGTTCCCAAGTAAACTCAGGTCCTCGTTTTGACTCCCAACGTACCCTGTCAATTGGAATACGACTCCGTCTTAAACGCTTCTCTCCAAAGTCCATAATTTCTACTGGTCTTTCAATGAAGTGCATAGATTCATCGATCTGAATGTCTTCTAGCGGAATATGGAGGTTTTCATCGCGAGGCACTTCTTCAAGTTTGATACGTGGAATGTGGGATGAATTCTGTTGAGCTCTTCTGGTAGGTCAAGCTTGTATGCGACAGGACCTACTCTTTCGAGTATCTTGAAAGGTCCTACGTAGCGTGGTGCTAGCTTGCCCTTCTGGCCAAAACGAATCACTCCCTTCCATGGTGATACTTTTAAAAGTACTTGATCCCTAATGTCAAACTCCAAGGGCTTTCGTCGTTTGTCTGCATAACTCTTTTAACGACTTTGAGCCGCTAGAAGATTGTTTCGAATTTGAATGACCTTGTCGGTTGTTTCTTGAATTAACTCTGGACCGGTGATTTGTGCTTCCCCAATTTCGTGCCAACATACTGGAGATCGGCACTTACGACCATATAACGCTTCGAAAGGAGCCATGCGATACTTGAATGGTAACTATTGTTGTATGAAAATTCAACCAATAGGTAGGTGAGCGTCCCAATTTCCCTTGAAGTCTATGACACATGCTCGAAGCATGTCTTCAAGAGTTTGGATGGTGGGTTCAGATTGTCCATCAGTTTGAGGATGAAAAGCGGTACTGAGTCTAATCGTGTACCCAAAACGGTTTGTACGGCTCGCCATGTTCGTGAAGTGAAACGACCATCACGGTCTGAAATGATGCTTAAGGGTACACCATGACGGCTTACGATCATGCTGATGTAGATACGAGCTAACTTCTCGTTCTTGAAGTCCTCGCAAATCGGAATGAAGTGAGCTGATTTAGTAAGACGATCAATGATTACCCATATGGTGTCATACCCACTGGAGGTGCGAGGTAACCCGGTAATGAAGTCCATGGTTATGTTTTCCCACTTCCATACAGGTATTTCAGGTTGGGTTAGAAGTCCTGAAGGTCTTTGATGTTCAGCTTTTACTTTGGAACAGGTAAGGCACTTGAAAACAAAAACAGCAATATACTTTTTCATGCCCGGCCACCAGTAGGTGTATCGTAGGTCTTGATACATCTTGTCGGCTCCTGGGTGTACAGAGTAGCGTGTTTTGTGCGCCTCATTCATAAGGAAATCACGAAGGTTATCGCGATCGGGAATCCATATGCGATTTAGATATATAGAATGTCATCGGATTTGGTTTCGTTTTTTGAGTTCTGCTCCACATGACAGCTCATCGCGTACGTCGTTTTCTGTTACAGAAACATGTTAAGCTGCTCGGATTCGATCTTTGATGTCGGTTATGATTTGCGAACATAGAAGACGAATGGAGTCGCTAACCTTTTCGACTGAGTGCATCAGCCACTACGTTTGCCTTGCTAGGATGATACCGAATTTCACAGTCGTAGTCGTTAAGAAGTTCAACCCATCTTCTTTGCCTCATATTCAACTCTTTTGATTGAAGATATGTTGGAGGCTCTTGTGGTCAGTGTATATTTCACACTTGGTACCGTAGAGGTAATGTCTCCATATCTTGAGAGCGAACACAATGGCTCCAAGTTCCAGGTCGTGGGTGGTGTAATTCTTTTCATGAACCTTGAGTTGTCTAGAAGCATAGGCTATCACTTTTCCTCTTTGCATTAATACACAGCCTAGTCCTTGCCCTGATGCGTCGCAATATAGTACAAAGTCATCGCAACCTTCAGGGAGTGTGAGGATAGGTGCGTCACAAAGTTTTTGCTTTAGAGTTTGGAAGGCTTCTTCTTGTTTAGGCCCCATATGGAGGGTTTTCCTTTATGATTCAAAGCCGTGAGTGGTACAGCAATACGGGAAAAATTGGCAATGAAGCGGCGATAGTAACCAGCCAAACCAAGAAATGACCTTACTTCGGTAGGGGTACGTGGCGCTTGCCATTCCTGTACTGCCTCGATTTTTGAAGGATCGACATGTATTCCCTTGTCATTAACGACATGCCCAAGGAATTGTACTTCTCTCAACCAGAATTGCATTTTGAGAACTTAGGTAGAGCTTTTCAGTCCTTAAGAGTGTAAGGATGAGTCGAAGGTGTCGTTCATGATCGGTTTTAGACTTGGAGTAGATAAGGATGTCGTCGATGAAGACTATGACGAAACGGTCGAGGTAGGGTTTGCATACCCTATTCATTAGATCCATGAAGACAGCTGGGGCGTTGGTTAAACCGAATGGCATGACCATGAATTCGTAATGACCATAACTAGTCTGGAAGGCGGTCTTTGGGACGTCTTCTTCATGTACTCTGAGTTGATGATAACCAGAACAAAGATCGATTTTTGAAAAGCAGGTGGCGCCTTGAAGTTGGTCTAGGAGGTCATCGATGCGAGGTAGTGGGTAGCGATTCTTAACCGTTAACTTGTTGAGTTCTCTGTAGTCGATACACATGCGAAACGTTCCATCTTTCTTCTTCACAAAAAGAACAGGCGCACCCCAAGGCGAGGAGCTAGGACGTATGAATCCTTTGTCAGTCAGTTCTTGCAGTTGACTGGCCAGCTCTTGCATTTCGGATGGGGCTAGCCTATAAGGAGATTTTGCGACTGGTGTAGCGCCAGGTACAAGATCGATGCGGAATTCGAATTCTCTCACAGGAGGGAGTTCTGAGATGTCGTCGGGAAAGCCTTGTGGGAATTCTTTCACTACAGTATATCTTGAGTTTCTTCTCCTTGTTTCCTTTCTTGACGACGTGAGTTGGTCTTCTTGCGGAGATATTTTCGGGCTTGAAGACAGGACATTAATTTGAGTCCTTTCGAAGGGGTTTCTCCAAAGATACGTAGGGTCTGACCGTCTGCAAGAGGAATGCGAATGAACTTTTCGCGGCATACTACTTCAACGTGATGCTGGCTGAGCCAGTCCATACCGATTATGATATCGAAACTTCCCAACTTCATAGGAATGAGGTCAACTGGAAAATCAGGATCGTTTAGAGTGAGGTTACAATTTCGTATAATAGAATTTAATGAAACGGGCGTTTCCGTCAGAACTTCCACCGTTAGAGATTCCATGAGATTATCACGAGTTTGGTTGAGGATGGGTTCAAATTCTAAAGACACAAAACTCTTATCCGCGCCAGTATCGAATATATGGATGCATAACTACCATTGACGAGAAACGTACCGTTAACCACGTTGTTGTCCGCTCTAGCTTGGTTGGCATTGATGTTGAAAGCTCTTCCTCTAGCAGGTGGAGGAGCTTGGTTAGCTTGGTTTACCGGATTCCCTGAGCTTGAGCATGGATGATGTTTACCAAACGGGGACATGTGTTCCTGAAGTGGTTTGGGTCTCCACAGTTGTAACAAGCTCGCATAGGTTGCATCATGGGGTAGTTGGGTTGGTAGTAGGATTGGGCTATATGTTGGGCAGGTGGTAGGAGTAAAGGTTGTTGGGCTTGACCCACTATCTGATGGTGGGTTTGGGTTGAGGGTTGATTGCGGTTCATTCGCTGAAGTGTGCGACAAGTTTGGATGGTGTGACCCGCACGGCCACAGCTGGTGCAATGTTGGCAAGGAGTTTCGGGGAGGTGATGGTATTGACAACGGTTGCATTTTGGGTATGGGCCGGTGTATGGCTTTTTGAACGGTGCAGCTGAGGGAGCAACTTGGGTGATTGGTGCGGCAGTGATAGGAGAGTTTGTGTGTGTGACGGCAAAATTTCTGCTGTTTCGTTTCCTCTTACCAGCAACTTTGAAGAGGAGATGGAATGGTTTGAAGTTTGGGCCTCAATGGGGGCTTTCTTTTTCTCATCCTTGAATTTACCGTTTCGGATGCGATTCTCGGTAAGTTCGGTAGCTAGTTCCATTGCGGCTTCAAGTGTTGCAGGCGAAGTGCTTAGAATCGAGTCTTGAATTTTTGAGGGGAGGCCTCGAATGTAGTGTTCAACCAGGCGGTACACGGGGGTGAACAGATTAGGGATCATTTGATTCAGTTCGAGAAATCTTTTGTTGTAGGAAGTGTGATCCCCTTCCTTTTGTTTCAACGAGTGGAACTCATCTTCCAACTTTTTTATTTCGCTTCTCGGACAGAAGCGCCTTGTCATGAGTTCCCTTAACTCTTCCCATGATAAGGCCATGGCATCTTCGACTCCTCGCTTATCCTTTTCTGTGTTCCACCAGGTAAGGGCTACCCCAAACAGTCTCCCTGATGCATAACGTACCTTGCGATCCTCGGGACAATCGCAATTGAGGAAGGTGTTCTCCATTTCTTCAAACCAGTGGAGGAGGGCAGTAACACCTTCGGTCCCTTCATACTTTGGGGATCGCAAGATTTGAAGTGTTTGTAGGAGCACTTTTTGGAGTGAGGGTTGGCGACGCTCTGGTCTTCTTGATTGGGAGGGTTGATAGGATTTGCGGTGAGAGCTTGTTGAACTTGAATCACGATATCAGGAAGTACCCGGCCATTTGTTTAGCAATTTGAGTGGCCAAGCGTTCATTGGATCTTCCTGACTTTCTACCTCCACGTAGTTGCCTAGCCAATATCTACAGGAACATACATAGGAATATTGTGAGTTTAAGAAGTTTTTAGGTGTCATGTGTCGTTACAAGAATAAAAATAACATAACTATCAATAATGCAACTACATCCATAGGATGTCTTGGGTTTGCTCATGTTTGGGCCTCCAGTGTCCCCCATACCATCGCCTGTATAGTCATGTGGGCCCCATGACTATTGGCTTAGTAGGATTCACATTGGTGTTGGCGGTTTAACACTCGCATCACCCGAATGAAAACCATGAAATATGATTGCGAGATGTATGGTAGGAGGGTGTCCAGGTGTAGACACAATGACAATTCAAAGTGGGATTAGCTCACACGACGTTTGGTATAGCATGCTTTGGCCTAATAGGTCCTTCGTACTCTCATCGTTAGTCCCCATGTAGGCAAACTGGTCCTTTATTTTGGATTTATACGAATGCCAAGCCTAGACAGGACGTTCCGACTACCGGTACTCGTACCCTTCCAGTTACTACATGCCCGTCATGAGAACTCACTTTGATGTGATTTGAAAAATACAAAAATCGTTGCAAAAATCATGGGAATTGTGAGGTGTGTGCTCTCATGGATATGATATGTTATGAGGATATGATTCATGATGAGCATTGTATAATAATAGGTACTTATGAACATGCTTGCATAACATTGAATGTAACAATAAACATAAAGCATATAAACATCATGAATTTTATATGTAACGCATAAACAATTTAAAAATTCTAATCAACTATAGTATAGGCTCTAAGGGTCTAATAACCTATCCTATATCCCTATAGTCATGGCTCTGATACCAATCTGTCACACCCCGACCCGCATCAGAATAAAAGTCAGGGCATAATTGGGTTATCACCAAAGCTCATGATGTTTACTAAAATGTTTCATATTTATTAAATTCAAATTACAACTTAAATATTCAAATCAAATCCATACAATTACAAGGAAAAATGAAACTAAGTAAAACAATCCAAAGCTTAAACTGATTTATTCTTCTAAGCCTTCCTATGTGTTTCTTGCCTCAACTGGATCACCTGTATCATGTGTAAAATGGGGGATATTTTGGGTCAACAAAAGTTGGCGAGTGAACCTTGAGAAAACATTGTTATTAAATTTCTTGTTGTATTTAATATTGAAAATTTGTGCAATAATCACATGTGAGCAAACATTATATATAAGCATAAACGCAAACCACATTGGATGAGTAAATGACATGAATGATGATGTATTTGAGATCAAGGCTCAATCAAACGGAGCCGATCGAATGACATGAATGATGATGTATGTGAGATCAAGGCTCAATCAAACGGAGCTGATCGAATGAGGCACCTGATACTCAACCCGTATCCCACGGGGAGCTGATGGGCCTAATGAAATGCATGTACTGAAAATGATAACTTCAAACTAAACATAATTCACACAACAATTGATACATAATGGATACACATTTGATCACGGATATGATGGATGCACAAGTGTTTTAAATATAATAAGGAATCAAACGACACATGATACACCCCAAAATGTGAGTAAAACGGGGAATTTGTAAGATTCACTCACATTGGGTGCGTTCTTTTGATGACGTTGGATGCGCACGAGTTTTGGGATTTGATCGACGAGGAAAACTAACCTAAAATAATAACGAAATGGTTCGGTAAATAAATGGATTTTATTTGAGATTAATTCTTTTAATTCATAATCTTAATAGGATTTTTAGATTTATTTTTGTGAGTTTAAGGACATTTTCTAACTTTAAAAATATTATTTTTAAGTATTTTTAAATAATTTTCTGATTAAATAAATAAAGAAAAAAAATATAAAAATGTTGACTTTTTGACTTTGACCGTTGACCGTTGACCGGTCGGATTCAGTTTATTCATGCGCTGAGTGAGGTTCGAACCCGAGACCTCTCGTACGCGTGCACGCAGCTCTACCAACTGAGCTACGTGTCTAACCCGAAATATTCTCTGTTTTAATTATATATATATACTAATTAACTTTTATCTAATTTAGTTTATTTCAAAAATGATTTAAAATGGCCGACCCGCCTCCAGTGACCCGGAGTCGAACTCGAGACGTTCGGTTCGAGTACGCACAGCCCAACAGTTGGGCTGTGTGTCATATCTGCTTAACTATTGGATTTAATTATACTTATTATCATTCGGTGACCTGATCCGATTCAGTTGTAAAAATGTTGGTTTTAATTCTGGAATTCGGTAACGTATGCGATTCAACCCGGGACGTGTGCATTGTTTGTGCACACAGTCCACCGCTGGACTGTGTGTCTAACCCGGTTAAATATTCAGTTTTAATTAAACTTATACACATGCTTGACTTCGTCTTCTTCGTTTCCAAAGACACAGAACTGAGATGCCTGACTGTTCTTGTTTAATTCGATTATCAAAACTTATAATTGGTTGGAATGTATTAGATAACGAGATTAAAGAACAAATTGTACCAAACAGTGCGTTTACTTCAGATGACCGGCAGGAGTCGTCGGCTCTGATTTGTGACTCTCGGCTGAGTGAAATGTTTGACAGTTTAGTTTCTTGTGTTAGAAATTAAGTTACTGAGTAAGAGATTGCAAGAGTTTTTAGATGATTATACCGATCGACAGTGAGACTTTGATGTTTCAGTGGAATTCCGGCGAGTGTGAGATTTCCCGGCAGCGTAGTCTGGGACAGATTCTGGTTGAAGGATTGAAGTTAATATATGTCTAATAATGGATTACAACCAAAAGAGTCGAGAATTTTACCGATTTGAAGTAAGTCTCGGTTTTCCGGTGAAAGTTCGGCGACTGTAAAATATCTCCGGCGAGTGCTAAAGCTTCGAGAGTTTGTGCGATTTTGAGCGAAAAGATTACCAGAGGTTTGGGTGGGTATTTATAGGGAAGAAACATCATGTATTTAGTCCGAATTTGGTCTTGATTCGTGGTCAAGGTTTCTCCGGCGGTTATGACTAAAATCAAGGGTCAGACATCGGTTATAACCGATGTCTTAGTCGGTTAGCGTGTTTTGGTCAAAAGGAAATTGGCCAAAGTCGTGGATTTTCGGATTTCCTGGTGACTGCGAGTTCTGAGCGCGGTGACACTCCGGTTTTGAATTCGGATTTCATCTTATGTATTATTTGTTTCGTAATATACACAAAGATGGTAAGTGGCGGAGTGGTGTGTTGTGTGCTTGTTGAAGCGGCTGACCCGGGTTCGAAACCCGGCAGCCCTATTTATTTTTTATTCACTTTTTTTTTGTTTTTATTAATTATGTTTTAAAATTCTAACAATGTTTATTAGTTATGTATCGTTTAAAATTAATATGAACATTAAATACGCAACGAAAATTATAACTGAAATATTCGATTAATAAACGAAGCAGGTTTTGGAAACCCATTTTTCACGGATGTTAATTTTCCCCAGTACGAATTTCCCCATTTTGAATATATTTCAGAATCGGGAGGATCCAGGATCCTAACTTCTCTGCACATCACACTAGGCACAATTGCAGCATCTTCTACTATCTCCATTGCTTCATTTTCCTCAATTGCAGGAGTTAGAACATGGATGATAGGTATCTTCACATCCTCTGGTATCTTTAGTGATTATCCAAGGTTAGCTAAAGCGTCTTATTCTGCATTTTCTTTCCTAGGTACCTGTGTTAAACTGGAAAAAAAAAACAAAAGAATCTGCCAATTTCCTGACTATCTCTAAGTATTTGATTAGCTTTTCACCTTTGATAGTGTAGGAACCATTATAATGATTAGTAATTAATAATGAATCGACATATACTTGAAGATACTTGATCCTCATCTTCTTAGCTAATTGCAAACCTGCTATCAAGGCCTCATACTCTGCCTCATTATTAGTAGTTTGAAATCCACATGAATAGATTGGGGTATAATGTCCCCCTGAGGCGATTTTTGTAGTAAGCCTAGTCCAGTTCCTTTAACATCTAAAGCTCCATCCGTGAAGAGTGTCCAAGGATCCTTGGTCTCCTCAAGTTGTTGAACTTCTAATTCAGCTTCCCTTTGTAGATCACTACTGAAATCAGCCACAAAGTCAGCTAGAACTTGGGACTTATGGCAGTCCTAGGTTCATACTTAATGTCATATGCACTAAGCTTGACTGCCCACTTCGCCATTCTTCCTGACATTTAGGCTCCTGAGAACATTCTTGATAGGAAAGTTAGTTTTGACAATTATAGTGTGAGTTTCGAAATAATGGCTAAGTTTAGTGGAAGCCATAATTAAAGCAAGAATTAATTTCTCTAAATGAGAATACATGGCCTCAACATCTAATAGCTTTTACTTACATAGTATACTAGGTGTTGTTGGTCTTTCATGATCCTTGACTAGGACCGCGCTTACAACTTTACCTGAAACAACTAAGTATAAGGATAACGGTTCTCCATCTTCTGGTTTCATCAAGGCTGGTGCAGAGGATAAGTAATCCTTGAGGGCTTTGAGGGCTGTTTCATGCTTTTTGGTCCATTCGAACTTGTTATTCTTCCTCAGAATATCATAGAAATCCTTGCATTTTTCTGAGGATTTTGAGATAAATCTATTTAAAGCTGCGATCCTCCAAGTCAATCTTTGCACATCCTTGGCATTGGAAGGGGATTTGATATTCACAATAGCCTTGATCTGCTCTGGACTGGCTTAAATTTCTCTCTTGGTCACCATGTATTCTAAGAAATTTCCAGCTTTGACCCCGAAATGGCATTTGGAAGGATTCAACTTCATATTATATTGGTTGAGGATGTTGAATGCTACTTTGAGATCCTTTAGGTGATCCTCTGCTCTTTTGGACATGACCACCATATCATCGATGTAAACTTCCATAGTGTGTCCGAGCTGTTCCTTGAACATCATGTTCACCAACCTTTGGTATGTAGCACCTGCATTTCTTAAACCAAAGGGCATAGCAATATATATCGGTGGGTGTCATGAACGATGTGTCCTCTTGATCAGATGGTTCCATCTAAATTTGCTGAAACCTAGATAAAGCATCCATAAAAGTAAGCAACTCATGACCCATCGTGGCATCCACCATGGAGTCAATGTGGGGTAATGGGAAAGGATCCTTGGGACATGCTTTATTCAGATCTGTGAAATCTACACATACCCTTCACTTTCCATTCTTTTTCTGAACAACCACCACGTTGGCTAGCCATTTTGGATACTTGACCTCTATAATCATACCTGCCTTTATAATTTGTTCACTTCCTCAATGGCATTTCTTTCAGGAGCAAACTTCCTTCTTTTTTGATGCATTGGCCTGAAAGATTTATCAATGCGAAGTTTATGAGTAATAATATCTTTTGATATACCTGTCATGTCCTCATGTTTCCAAGCAACAGTAGACTTCCTTATTTTAAGAAGGATACTAGATCCTGTTCTCTGTTATCCAGGATCCCGGATCCAATAAAAACTTTGGATTCATGATCCTCCGGGTCTAACAGAATATCCTTGACGTCCTGCTCCCTTGCCTCCATGACGTCCCTTGGAGGATACTTTAATTGCGAAGCTTCCCTCGGCTTTGAAGCTGGTTTCATAGAAGAAGTGTAGCATTTCTTCGCCTCATGCTGATCACTCTCTATCTTTACCACCCCCACGGGGTTGGAAGTTTTACACATTGATGGTACGTTGAGGGAACTGCCTTCATATCATGTATCCAGGGCCTGCCAAGGATAACATTGCAACAGGATAAGCAATCTATAACTCAAAATTTTTTAATAGAGTCTACTCCCTCTATGTAGATTGTGTGTTTGATGTCTCCCAATGTATTCTTTGTTTCTCCATTGAATCCTACAAGCACGACGATCTTGGAACAATTTCGGATTTAGGAATATTCATCCTCTTAAGGACATCCAACTGGATAATGTTCACGGAGCTCCTCCGTCGATAAGGATCATGCGAACAAAATGGTTAGAAATAAATAAAGAATGACTAAACCGTCATGATGAGGATCCTATATGCCAGATTGTCAGCGCGGTCATCCTCATCAAAGGATATCACTTTCTGCTGAGTTAGCGTGGAGTTTCGAACAAGTCTATCCCCATTCTCCATCTTTTTCTCGTTAGCGTGCCTCTTAGCTACAGAAAATGAGGTTCCACAAATATCAGAACCTCCAAAGATGAAATTGATGATTTGTGTATCCGCACATGGTGGAGGAGCTCTTTCGGGGACTTTTTCAGGATCCTGGATCCTTGACTTCTTTCTTCCGAGCAAATCCTTTTGGTAACCTTTGCTGAGAAGATAACCTATCTCCTTCCTGAGTGTTATACATTCATCAATGAGGTGGTCAAAGTACTCATGATATGCACACCATTTCGATATATCTTTAGTGGCTGTAGATTTTTCGTTCTTTCTAGGCCACCTAGCTTTTTCACCTAAATTTTGTAAAGAAGGATTAGTTCACTATTATTAGTAGAAAAACAATATTCAGAAATATGAGGTAATCCTCCTCGTCTTCCTCTTGTTCAACCGCATGAACATTCTGATTATCATGCTTGGAGTATTGCTTGGATCGATTATTCTTGTAAAAGGATCATTACTTCTCCTGTTTAGACGATCCTTGTAACTCTTCTTGGATCCTTCTGTCATCCTCTAATGGATGAATCTCAAGGCCCTGTTCCTTACTTCATCTAGATTTGTAGGTCCCCTATCCCGTGGATCGTTACAAGAATTGACAATCAACCAAGGGTGCGAAACCCCTTGATAGATCAATGGATACAGAAACAAGTAGAGATGATGAACATGCAAAACCTTTTCAAACCGATCTTCTATGATTATCAAACACAACATTTAAAATCACTCAAAATCACTAGAACTCACAACGTTTTCTGTGTTTTCTATAACTCTCTCTCAATGTCTAACTTGTCTAACCAAATGTCTAACCTAAACCCTTAAGCAAAAGGCTGTTTATATAACCAGAGCTATACAAACTAGGCTAGGCCCACATACATAATAACAAACTCGAACTAGACTATACAAAGACATAAACTCGAACTTAAGCAGGCTAACAAACTCGAACTATCTTGAAGTCTTCGAATCCAAGTCTTCTTCAATATCCGAAGACCACATCAAAGCTGTTGTCACATAACATGCACCAACAAGATTTCTGCAAGGTGTCATAACAAGATCATCATAGAATGGAGAATCCTTTAATAATCCCATTTTAAATGCTTCCACAGTAGTGGCAATATCTAAATCAGGGATTTCTAAGGATCTCTAGTAAATTTAGTGATGTAATCTCTAAGTGACTCATCATGACCTTGGGTGATCCTATATAAGTCACTAGTTAATATTTCAAAAGATCTACTACAGGAAAACTTATTATTGAATAAGTTAACTAAATGAGAAAATGAATTTATAGAGTAAGGAGGAAGACTTAGCAGCCACTTGAGTGCTGATCCAGTGAGTGTGGATCCGAAGCCCTTGCACAGACAGGCCTCTTTTAATCTTTCTAGGATGGGGTTAATCTCCATTCTCTCTCTGTATTGAGCTACATGCTCTTCCAGATCAGTGGTACCATCATATAACTTCATGCTGGGAGTCTAGAAACGCTTTGGTATCTCGGCATTGCTTATATGAGGCGCAAACGAGATATTATGTGACTCCCATCCGGAATCTCAGGAATGGGTTTGACTACTCCCGGGACGCTGGATATCATATCCTTGAGTTTCTGTAACTCCTTGGCCATGGCTTGATTGATACCTACATCCTGCATGTAAGTGAAGTTAGTGTCAAAAGATGTATTGAAATTGTTACCTCCTGATTGGTTTGAAGTCGGTATCCCAGAAGTGTGTCTAGGATAAGATACGCCTGCTGTAACGGTAGGACCAGAAGAAACAATGGTTTGCATGGGAATGAAGTATCCTTCATGAATTTCAGAACTTCTCCAAGATTGTCTCCCTAAGGATCCTTGATCTTAGAAGGTGTTGGATCCTGGATACATAGGTGCCAATGGTCTTATCGAGTGGTCCACAGATCATTGGATAGAACTGAGGATCCTGGATGCTGAACGTAGGATCCTTGAGGTTTATACATTCCCTTCAATCCTCCAGGTTCGTAGAAGGATCCTTGAGGCTCAGAGGTTTCCAGTGATCCTCGCCTAAAGATAGATGATCCTTGACGTTGGAAATATGATCCTTGAGCCTGTGTCATTGCTAGTGATGTTTGCTGAAAGTTGGAGGATCCTTGAGGCTGAGTTGTGGATCCTTTAGAATACTGGATTGTTGATGATGGAGTAGCCAAACCCAATGCTCTAGGCATCAATGGAGACTGATTTTCGACTGGTCTCTTTGCTTCTTGATCTCATCAATCTCCCGAAAGGGATCCTTTGGTTAGTTTTGTCCTGCTACTCCATGTAACTATTCATCTTCAAAATCAAAGTAAAAACATACTGTTAGTAGTAGGTCTTTGATCCTATGAGGTGTTATCCTCTTCGAGAATTTTCAGCATTCTTCTGGTATGCAGGGGGAATGGGAGGCAATGGTACACTAGTTTGGGATGAGGAAACTGCCGGCATTGGCACTTGAAGTGGATTTTCCCTGAGAAGCCATGTAGTTGATAGAGATGAACAAAAATGAACGAATTTCTTTTAGAATTGAAGCACTACTTGCCCCACGGTGGGAGCCAAACTGTTTAGGTTAAAATTCGGTTTAAGGATAATGTAACCAAACTTTGATTGTGACGTGGAGTGCTTGATGTGTATGAATAGAAATGTAAGCGATTGTATGGCAAAAATGACAATGAACACAAGGATTTATACAAGGAAAAAACCCTTGATCTTTAGAATATATCTGGCATAAAAAAAACCTCAGGTGATGGAAACTACCGATCCCCAACTATATTGAACAAGAAATGATTACAACTTCGGATGATATTGAGCTTGTTACAAATTAATTCTAGTGTGTGTTTGAAAATAGTTTTGAGAGCATTCAGTGTGCGAGTTGTGTCCGTGTCCTCCTCAAGCTCAATATCCCATTGATATAATTAGAAAAAGATAACTAACTAACTATCTGATAACCATGCAAGCTTCCCACGTTCACCCTCAACGGCTACAACCTCACTTGCACGTGCTGAATATAAGCACATTCCCCGATATTCCAGCATTGACTCAGTTTACTTCGTTCCATTCCTGCGAATATAAACCAAACTTACAAGAAACAATTGTTAAGTCATCATAGATATTAATAAGGATCCTTGATCCTCATACTCCCTGTACTATCGCTAAAGATCCGTGATTCAGGTCAAATCTCAGGATACATAATCCATAACATAAAATCAATGCCCTAACAGTCCCCTTTTTCTTTTTGCCAGCTTTGCTCGATGATCCTTCACCTAACATCCTGTAAAACAATTCAATCCAACAAAACAAGGAGAAGCAAGCCATTAGAAACACAAGCTAATTTTTGTATTTTCGATTTTATATTTTTTTCCTTTTTTTTCAAAAAAGGGAAACGACCGTATAGCATTTCATTCGCGATTGCTACCGAAAAATAAAATGTACAAAACACATTTGGGTGACCGTTAGCCACAATATCAATTTTAAACCAAACCTCGCCCGAATGAAGATTGAGTACGGGTGAGTGGTCTTTAATTCATTAAAGCATAACATAACCCAAAGATGACCTAAGACTCGAACAAAACTCAAAAGACATGACTGACGCAAGACTAGACACGAACTAGACCGACTCAAAAACTAGACTCAAAGTACACTATCTCCTCTCAGAACTTTAATTGTCCTCAATTAATTCCCAAGTGCCTAAAACTATTCAACATTAAGTCCCAAATCAACCTAAGCTCTAAAATTTTAATGTGTCAACAGTGTTAAACAGGTTAAATTTTGTTCAAAACTCAATTTTTTTACCACCAACCCGAATCCCAAACTTAATGTCCAAATACTCCCAGCCCGAGCCATCCTCAAAACAAAAACATCCAAGCCCAAATCGACCCATTCGCAACTTGCATTTGCACTACTACCGAAACCATCCCAGCCGCAACCTCAAACATACTAAAAAATAACCTAACACTAGACCTAAAAGAGGACCGAAACCTAAGCATGCAACCGACTACTAAAAACTAAAATACAAAGACTCAATGTACAGAAATTGCAGAAAAACATACCTTGGAGTTGATCTAAATAGTAGGAAACTAAGAATTTCGGTTTAAGCTCCCAAACCCTTGAAAAATGTGTGTTAGATGGTGAAGGATGCAAACTTTGTTGTGGGTTTTAGTTTTGAGCTGGGGGTGGTAATAGGAGGTGAATGGTGGTGATTTGAGTGAATTTTGGTGGGTTTTAGTGGTGGCCATCGTAGGTGAAAGAGGAAAAAGTAGGGCAAAAACTGAAGCAATTTGGGGGAAAAAGTCTGATATTCACGTTTTATAGTCCCCTCGCTGCCCGCGACGAATTTTGGCCAAGGGTGTTGCGCCCCGTGGCGCTATGATATTTGAACCGAGTCAATGGGGAATGTGTGACGGGCCGCGACAGATAAGGCAAAGTCTATCGCGGGTGGAGAGAGGCCATATTAAACAGCAAGTTTCATGGTGTTGTGGCTTTCATGCCTTAGAAAATTTTATGAAATTTACCCAAACCTCCCCAAATGCTTTCCAAACCACTTCAGAACATGGGAACTTACCTAAAACTCGAATCCTTCGTAAATTTCTGCTCCGTATAGTGATGAATTCCTGCAAAAAACGCAACGACACAAAAACACAAAACAACGACTACGGAAAACAACCATTAGTGACCCGGAAAATACGAAACCAAAACCATCACTAAATATACAGACTTTACACTTGAGTTTCCACTCAAGGCTCTATGAGGTGGTGCGAGGGGGAACTTCGAGAGGAGTTTCCTCCTTCTCGTTGGGATTGATCGGCCCTCCTAAATAGTGTTTCAACCTATGGCCATTCACTTTCCAAGTACTTCCATCGGTTTCATTTGCAACTCCAATGTACCATACGGAAACACTTCCTTCACCATATACGGGCCCTATCCACTTCGATTTCAACTTGCCAGCAAACAATTTCAACCTTGAATTATATAAAAGAACCTTGTTGCCTACCCTAAACTCTTTCAAGCTCTTCAATCTCCTATCATGCAGCGCTTTCGTGTTTTCCCTGATGCTCCAAAAACGTGTATACGCCGCATCCCTAAGTTCTTCCAACTTGTGAATTTCCTTGATGCTCCAAGAACGTGCATACGTCGCATCCCTAAGTTCTTCCAACTGTGAATTTGGAAGTAACGCTTCTTAACCACTTCGGTAAGATCTAAATTGAAGGTTTTAAGAGCCCAAAGCGCACCATGCTCTAATTCCACGGGAAGATGCCAAGCTTTGCCATATATGATCATGAAAGGAGTGGTACCTAAGGGTGTTTTGTAGGCAGTTCGAACTGCCCACAACGTGTCATCAAGCTTATCTGACCAATCCTTTCTACTCTTTCCTACCGCTTTCTCTAGGATCCTCTTCATCCCTTGGTTTGCATTTTCGACTTGACCGTTAGTTTGAGGGTGGTACGGTGGAAAAACGACGAGTGACCCTGTAGCATGCTAATGCCTTCTCCATCATGACATTGCAAAGTGGGTGCCACTGTCACTTATGATAGCTCTCATTGTACCAAAATGTGTGAACAACTTTTTAAGGTATCTCACCAACACTCGGGCATCATTCGTAGGTAAAGCTTGAGCTTCAACCCACTTAGAGACATAATCGATTGCCACGAGGATGTACCTATTCCTACTAGAGACGGGGAAAGGTCCCACGAAGTCGATGCCACACACATCAAAGATTTCAAAATTTGGATTGAATTTTGGGGCATCGTATCCTTGGATGAGATATGGCTGGTATGTTGGCATGCATCATATCTCCTAACAAACTTTAAAGCATCCTTAACTACTGAAGGCCAATAACCCACAATCGAAAACTTTTTGGGCGGTGACGTGTGGACCGTGGTGCCCTCCTGTTAATCCCTCAAGAACGTGCCTAAGGATCTCCAACCCCTCTTCTCTCGTCACACATCTCCTAAGGACCCTATATCTTCCTACCCTAAAGAGATACGGGTCATCCCATATATACCTCCTCACATCCCTAAAGAACTTTTTCTTTGTTGGGTGGCCATACCATTCAACACCACCCCATTGGCAAGGTAATTTGCCAAATCAGTAAACCATGGCATACCTTCCTCCTCCGCATCAACAAACTCAACCGATTCGTAAGGTAATATATCACCTATCACCTCCTCACGAATCTCATCTCTACCTGGATCCTCTAATCGTGAAAGATGATCGGCCGCTACATTCTCTGCTATTTTCATACCCTTGATTTCTATGTCAAACTTGGAAAGTAGGAGAATCCATCGTATGAGACGAGGCTTAGCGTCTTTCTTTTGCAAAAGAAAACACAAAGCACAATGATCGGTGAAAACGATGGTTTTCGATAGAAAGAGGTATGACGGAATTTATGAATGAGAACACTATGGCTAGAAGTTCCTTTTTGGTGGTGGTATAGTTCTCTTGGGCATTATTCAGAGTTTTGCTCGCATAATAAATCGGGTGAAATGATTTTCACGTCTTTGCCCCAAAACTGCACCGACTGTGTAATCACTCGCATCACACATGAGCTCAAAGGCAAGCTCCAATCGGGAGAGACAATGGCACTCCGAAGACTAATGGGGGCCCTTCTCAAGGAGTCTAGTCAGGGGGCGTGTGATTTTGGAAAATTCCCTAATGAAGCGCCTACAGAAAGGCGCATGACCAAGAAAGCTAAGAATTGATTTCACACTGGTCAGTGGAAGACGCCTACTAAGGGCATCTATCTTAGCCCTATCCACCTCTTTACCTGCTTGGGAAATTTTGTGGCCTCATCACCATGAAGTGATACTTCTCCCAATTGAGCGTCAACTTCGTCTCAGCACACCACTTCAGCATACCCTCAAGATTACCTAGACATTGATCGAAAGAATTGCCATAAACTGAAAAGTCGTCCATGAAAACCTCCATGGAACTCTCCATCATATCTTGGAAAATGGCAACCATACACTGCTGAAAATTTCCAGAGTGTTACATAATCCAAACGGTATACGTTCGTACGCGTACGTGCCATAAGGACATGTAAACGTTGTCTTCTCTTGATCCTCCGGTGCGATGGGGATCTCGAAGTAACCTGAAAACCCGTCGAGGAAACAATAAAATTGTTGCCCCACCAGACGCTCTAGCAAAAAAATGACACGGGCCACTATCATCATCTCTACCACTCGAATGTTGCATCGACCTGGCAATCTCAAACGTGACATTCTCGTCACCAAAGCGGATTGTGATCTTACCATCAAGACATCTATGAGTGCCTTTGTGGTGAGTAGGAATGGACGACCTAATATGATGGTCACTCTCTCGTCGACCTCCATCAACGGGAAAAACAAACCTATCGACCTTAACTAGCAAATTTTCTATGATCCCAAGAGGATACTTGACCGGGTGATCGGCCAAAGACAGTGACATGCGAGTGGGAGTAAGCTCTCCTAAGTCTAGCTTCTCGGGGTAAAGAGAGAATGGCATCAAGTTGATGCTAGCACCTAGATCGGCTAATGCGTGAGCAGGAGTGATGGCGCCACCGAAAAGACATGGAATAGTGAAGAAACCCAGGTCGGTTAGTTTCTCCGGTAATTTATTTAGAACCACCGCGGAACAACCCCCGGTCAATGGAACATTTTAGATCTCCCCCAGCTTGTCCTTACGTTTAACGTCTTTCAAAAACTTGGTGTATTTCGGCATATGCTGGAGTGCCTCAATGAATGGGAGGTTAATCTTGAGTTGTGTGAACATGTCATGGAAATTCCCATATTCCTTAGCATATTGTTGTTGCTTAAGGCGGGCGGGGTAGGGAACATGTGAATGATCCATGTGTGGTGACGGCCTAACCTCTATCAGCCTCTTTTATACCCTACTCTCAACTTGGGACTCACGGTTAGGTGCACTACTTCCTGGGTCTAGCCTATTTTGCACCTTCCCTAGAGCCTCCATCTCTATCTCCTCATCTACCAATTCCTCATCCTCTTCCTCGACTCTCTCTCTTACTACCCCACCTAAACTCTTACCACTTCGAGTGGTAATCGCTTTCGAATGATGGTTAGCCGGGTTGGGTTGAGTGTTACCCGAGAACTGACCCTGTAGTTGCTCTTACAACTGCTTAGCGATACCACTGACGAACTGCTAAAGATATATAAGTGTGGATTACTGATTCTTCAAAAGAAGGTCATGTTCCGCTAATGTTTTATGAGTGACCTGGTCCTTAACCACTAACTGAGAAAGAAGTTCCTCAATCCTATCCAAACTACCACCTCAACCCCCACCCCTAGGGTGGCACCCTTGGTTTGAGCCCCCACTAGAATAATGACCCTGTCCCCTGTTTTGATTTTGACCTGATTGGAAACCAAGGGGATTACAGGAAGAACATAAATTATTATTATTATTATTATTTCGCCAATTTGAACCATAGTTGGAGTTATTATTGTTAAAAGATCCATGGGACCTCAGTTTTGACCGGTAATGAACTTGACTTGCTCCTGAGCTAGCATTGGACACTCAATTGTACCGTGACCTCCCCTACAAACCTCACATTTAACTACCTTGGCTTTTATCTCTTGAATCTCTTTGCTAACCTCTCTTTGAAAATTCTCTAGAGCAACGGCTACCGTTGTTTCCAAGCTAACTTGGTGTATTCCTCGAGCAGTCGAGGAAGTACTAGACATAGAAATAGAATTCCTAGTGGTAGCTCGATGGATCAGTGTCAGATTGCGCGAAACTCTCAAACAAGTCATTGCATTCGGCCATCGTTTTCTTA
This sequence comes from Scalesia atractyloides, assembly GCA_947069175.1. NCBI lineage: Eukaryota > Viridiplantae > Streptophyta > Magnoliopsida > Asterales > Asteraceae > Scalesia > Scalesia atractyloides. The sequence continues at coordinate 23,492,971 of CAMTDV010000006.1, forward strand.
TCCATGAGGTGGCCTCCTGCTGAGGTATCAAACCAGGCTCGAGTTTCAGGAGTGAGACCATTGTAGAATTTCTCTACAAGTTCCCAATCCGAAAGTAAGGTTTGGAATCGCTCCCAAGCTAAGTGGTAGGGCTCGTCAGGCTCCATCTAGAACAAATGGATTTGATCACGAAGGCGAGATGCCTTGGCGGGTGGGAAGTATTTAGCAAGGAAAGCATCTCTAAGGGCAGCCCAGGTGGTGAAAGTGTTTGCTGGATGTGAATCAAGCCAGGTGGCTGCTCGACTAGCTATTGAGAAAGGGAAAAGCTGAAGAAAGCGGGCGTCATTCCCAACAACTTCAAGATTAAATGTGCTGCAAATGTGGGTGAGGCGGTTTATGTGGGTTGGGGCATCCTCGTCATCACGACCGTGAAATTGGCACGAGTTGCTGATAGAGTCATGATATAGAACGAGATCTGCCAGGATTTGTCATTGTTGATTGCGGGAAGGGTGATGGGTGAGTTCACACCGGTGAAACTGGTAGTGCATCATTAGTGGATGGTCTTATTGTTGCCATATTCGATGCAACGGGTAGCAGAATCGGAGGACGGAAGAAGGTGGGGAATTATGGGGGTGACGACTTTGTTGTGAAGTCAAAGTTTGGTGGTTTAGATTAGAGGGTAGAGTTAGAAAAGGCTGAAGATGAGAAAGAAGATGTACTAACCTTTGGGGTGGAAGAGGAGAAGGAATACTTGTCCGTTGGTGGCTTCGGCGACAGTCCTTGCAACGTGCATGGGGCATCCACTGCAAAACCAACAAAGAAACAAGTAAGACGACTCAAACAAACAAATAGCACGTATGCTTTCAATTGAGTCGAAACAAAGTAGTCAACACAATTGCTAAAGAGTCCCCGGCAACGGTGCCAAAAACTTGATGTGCTAAAAGTTTTTTAATAAAAACAACCTAAATTAACCTAATCTAAACACGAAGTAATACTCTAGACTCTCTAAAACTCGACTAAACTACTAACAAGCAAGTGAACCGATCGACTCTAGTAAAGCTAAGTAACTCCGAATATCAAACCCATGAAACTCTATTTAACTATGCTAACTACTCTATTTAGACTGACACTGATATGGACATGACACTAACTGTTTTTATATTTGTTGGGGGGGTTCTAAAAATCCTAAGTTGCAATTAAAATAATTAACTAAGACAAACTTAAACGCGACTGAAACTAGGGTTGAACTCAGTGATGACAATTTACTACCTAGGTTGGAATCCCAATTGTTATCGTATGGTTTTCTATCGGATGCTAATGTGATATGGAACCAGATCTTTAAATGCTAGACCATAAGAGGAACCAAACAGACTCCCGACCCTTCTAGGAAGACACCTATGGAACTCTACAGAATTATTGTGACTACCGGTTAACTAGACTCCCTCACGGTTATCTAATGATCTAGAAAGTGCCCTAAAGTGACTAACTACCTCATAGTGGAAAGTATAAGGCAACTATGGAACTCGATTGGTTTAATAGACAATTATTTGGCAGGGCAACTAAAGCCGGCTTCTCACAAAGACCTAGTTCTAATGATTTACCAATCTAGACCTATTAATAACTTAGCACCCCACAGTGACTAGAATTAGTAGATTATCTAAACTGAATTAAATCACGACAATTGTTTCTATGGTTTATTGGCCAATTCACCATAAGATTACCCAAAACCCCAAAGGACCCGACAATCAACATAAACTCATTATTTGAATGACATTCATCAGAACCTATGTGAAACAAATAATCAAATAATAATCAGTTTAGATACGCATACACACCAAATCCTAGAACCAAAGTCATTACTTTTCAAGATAAACCCATAACATCATTAACATCCAACAAAAATCCAAACTTTAACTATTGTTCATCACAACCTAAGTAGTTTTAAAGGTTTAGCCAAGAAACATGATTAAAAACATTGTAGCAAAGGTTCTAAACAAGGAATTCATTATTATAGAAGAGAAAATTGAGAAACAAGATGAATCGGGAAGATAAAACCCGTTAAACCTTTGATCTTTATGCTCCCAGCTCCTACCTGTCACACCCTCAATTTCCACTTGCAGAGTTTTACCGCGAGGCGTGTGAACAAACCAGAATCTGAGACACTAGTAACGTCGAACGACTCTATATGATTTATTTATACGTTTTCCAAAATCATTTGTTTAACCATTCATAGTTAATTTTAGATTGTCTTAGTTTCGTTTCAATGTTTAGCCGAAGCATTAGTTTTTAAAGTTGAGCGGAAGCATTAAAGTAAAGTAAAGGAACGGGCGCCAACACAAACGCCAAAACTAAAGAAAAACCCAAACAATATTCGTAAATGAGACTCGATAAAAAGATGTCTTGATCAATGCAAGTGAGTGCACCTAGAGCTCCTAGCGTCCTGAGAAACATGTAAAGAAACAAGTGTCAACATTAAAGAAGAGTGAGTTCACAGGTTTTCATAAGTTCATTTGTTCGGTTATAAGTTTGTTTCCCCCGTTATCCCTATCCCGGGATAACGATTTCGTTCCATTATTCCCAACCCGGAATAATACTGATGGTTCCATTATTCCTTACCCAGAATAATAATGATGTTCCATTATTCCTAACCCGGAATAATAACGTTGTTGGTTCCATTATCCCTAACCCGGAATAATATTGTTGATTCGTAATTAAGTTCAATGTTAACATGTAGGTAGCTAGCCTAAAGTTATGTCACGTAAGTGTTCGCGATCGAAGCTGACTGTTGTGCCTCCGTGTTGCCAGGCCTATTACTGACCATGGCGAAGTTAGGCCAAATTATTCACCCATTGACCATACCCGGTCGGCTAGCGCGACTAGCTCAGGTGGGGCTTGTCGGGCCCAGTAGTACTACTTATAATTTCCCCGCTATCTAACCCAATACTAACGATCCGAGAGTTTGTCGAGGACTTGTGTGATATAGCTGCTTAGTGACCATAACGTACATTAACATTAACTTAGTTACCGAATAGTTTAATGACGTTAATTTCGTATAACGTAAAGAGATAGAGTTGTAGAGTGTATACATGTTTCTCCCCCTGTTGTTTAAAATCGGATAAAATTAGGGGCCGTAGAACTCACCTTTAGTTGCTCGGTTAGTGTAACACAGAAGTAGCAAATGATGGGACCGTTAATTGCGTCCTAACAAGTCAATTGATTTAAAGTTTGTGTGTGAACACACCAATACAAACCCTACACATAACTAACACACAATGCGGTACACACAATAACAAATCCTAAAACTCAATCATGCATGCAAGTATCATCATGCCAACATAGTGATCAAACCAACCTATCATGAACACAATTCAATCCATGCAACACTTTGGTACACACATTCGCAAGTTATCAAGTTTCAGCTTATATACTCATAATTAGGCTGTTTTCGAGGATTTTTATAAAATAGTTCCAACGTTCCAAAAATTCAATTATTTTACAGAAGGTATCAACTAAGCTGTAGAATTTTATGTAAATTTTTCAAGTTCTAACACTTTACTGATTATTCATAAATATTAATATACTAGGCTGCAGTCAGATTCGTCGCTTTCTGACTGCAGTCCACGGGAGAATTTATTTAAAAATCACCGTTCGTCCAATTAACAAAATTCCAGTGGAGTTTCCCGGAAATTTCCATATCCAGTTGCTGTACAAATTTCGTGATTCGACTCTCTACAGATTATTAGATCCGACTCGATAAACAACTAACAAATTTTCAGAATTTTCACAGCTTCAGTTACTGAACTTAATTGGCCACTTAAAAATATCAAACGACTTCAGAAAAATATGAATCCAGTGCCATTAGAAGCTTTTTCAAAAATCTACGTTTTAGACTTCAGAAAATCCATTTTCGATAAATAATAACCAAGTTACAGCCAGTTGAAGTTGGCTGTAAACACCATTCAGCATCCTGATTTCGACATTTTATCGCAATATAACACGCTTAAACAATCGATACGTTAACTATAACGATCAAGAACAGATTTATCAATCATATATCATCATGTACATCATACTCATGCAAACCCTAATCATCATATATGGTTTTTATCACAAAACGCAGCCTAATGATTCTTGATTCCACTAATCCTCATAATCGCAAACTAGTATAATTTATCGAACTAAACATCGTACACCTTCATGATAATGATTCTACCACTACATTCTAGCATGATCAAGAGTTTATAAATCCTAGTATGACTTTGCAAACAATGATAAACTCTAACCTTTAACAATGAAGATCAATGATCCGAGAACTAGATGGGAGTCAGATCGGATGATGTATGAAGATCGCGACCGAGAGGAAAGTGGGAAGGCTGTTTGCGACCGAGAGAGGGATGAGGAGGCTGTCGTCGACTTGTTTGGAACTAGGGTTTGTGTGTGTGTTTTGTTTTGAAACATAACACATGCATATATAGTGCAAGAGGGAAAAGAAAATGAGAAAGGGTTTGCGGTTGGGTGCTCGCGGCCGCACGGGTTTGGGGTGGGTCGGTTTGGGTCTAAAACTTGATCCTCAAGTTTTGGTTAACTCCTTGAGTCGCAAGGAAGTGAGGTCCACCGTTTTGCGACCCGGTTCGGTTCGTTTATCTATTTACTATATCTTTTATAAATAATCACCACGAAATCAAAACACAACATAATCACTCACCAAGCTTATAAGCGTCTAACACATATAACACGTAATTCATTTGATAAGTTCACAAGGTTAGCATAGTTATTTGAGCGTGTAAAATAAATCTCCGAATCAATTTAGGAATGAATAGCCGTGAAGCAGTGCGTTTAAGATACCTGAAAAACCGGGATGTCACATTATCCCCATGTTGAAAGAATTTTCGTCCGAAAATTGAGTAAACGCGGTTTAGAATGCAACGTACAGGTTTAGAGTGCCACGCACAAAGATTTAGTTCGTTAACAATGGTACACGAAATTACAAGAAATTCCCAGGTTGTCACATCATCCCCATGTTGAAAGAATTTTGTCCCGAAAATTTAGTTGGTTGTATCGTTAGCTTGCTGCTCAGCTGCAAAGAGGTGTGGGTATTTGCTTTTCATTTGGTCCTCTCTTTCCCACATGAACTCCGGTCCACGCTTAGAATCCCAACGAACCTTGACGATCGGTATTTTTGTGCCTTCGAGTCTTGATCTCACGATCCATGATCTGATAGGTTGTTCCACAAAGTGCGTTGTTCATCCACTTAAGTCTCATCCAATGGAATGACTAGGGTTTCATCTGATAGACACTTCTTCAGATTTGACACTGTGAAAAACGTGGTAGAACTCCACTGAGTTCGGTAGGAAGGTCTAATAATAAGCTACGGGTCGATACGTTTCAAGATCACAAACGGACCTACGTACCGTGGGTTTAGTTTGCCTCGTTTTCCAAAGCGAATTACACCCTTCCAGGGTGACACCTTCAGTAGGACGCGGTCGCCTACTTGAAATTCGAGCGGTTTGCGTCGTTGATCAGCGTAGCTTTTCTGTCGATCTCGTGCCGCCGCCATGCGGTTTCTGTTTGTAATTTTGTACAATTACTGTATTTCAGTTTAGCCTCAAAGTATAATCTCAAGGGCTGCGATTTGTGACTGTTTCAACCGGAATTTCCCTTCCCATCTACACACAACAGCCGGTGATGCTTATGAAGTGAGGGTGATAAGCTGTGCTCATATCCAAGCGTGTACCCAACGCTTTCTTAAGTGACTGCCAAAAGTTGGACGTGAAACGAGCATCTCTGTCTGAGATGATGGACGTTGGCACTCCGTGCCGAGAAACTACTTCCTTAATGTAGATGCGAGTCAACTTATCCAACTTATCTGTTTCTTAATCGCTAAAAAGTGTGCGGACTTAGTTAAACGATCCACAATTACCCAGATGGTATCGCAACCACCCAAAGTTCGCGGGAGTTTAGTGATGAAGTCCATCGAGATCTGATCCCATTTCCACACCGGGATCTCAGGTTGTTGGAGTAGCCCCGATGGCTTCTGATACTCTACCTTGACTTTTGCACAAGTCAAACACTTGCTCACGTAGGTGGCTATATCAGCTTTCATGTTGGGCCACCAGTACGCAGCTTTAAGGTCTTGATACATCTTATCTAACCAGGATGGACAGAGTATCGGGATTTGTGAGCTTCGTCCATGACTAGCTTTCTAAGGTCTCTGTAGAGAGGTACCCATATACGATTCATGAAATACCGGGCTCCATTGGGTTTTACTTCCCAATCGCGTTCCATTTTTCCCACCGATTCGGCCTTGATGTTTTCTTCCTTAACTGCTTCTAACTGCGCGTCGCGTATCTGTTCGGGTAACCCCGAATGAATGGTGAACTGTAGTGCTCGTACCCGACGAGGTTTCAAGTGCTCCTTCCTACTGAGGCATCAGCTACCACGTTAGCTTTACCCGGATGATACCGAATGGCACATTCATAATCGTTCAAGAGTTCGACCCAGCGACGTTTGTCGCATGTTCAACTCCTTCTGGTCAAAAATGTGTTAGAGGCTCTTGTGATCTGTATAGATTGTGCACTTTGTTCCATATAGGTAGTGTCTCCAAATCTTAAGCGCAAACACCACTGCTCCCAATTCCAGGTCATGTGTTGTGTAGTTTTTCTCGTGAACCTTCAATTTTCGGGACGCATACGCGATGACCTTATCACGTTGCATGAGTACGCATCCCAATCCTTGACTGGAAGCATCACAATATACTACAAAATCATCAGTCCCTTCCGGCAAGGACAGAATGGGTGCACTGCAAAGTTTCTGCTTCAGCAATTGAAATGCCGCTTCCTGCTTGTCACCCCAAGCATACTTGATGCCTTTCTGGGTGAGGGTGGTAAGCGGTTGCGCGATCTTTGAAAATCCCTCGATGAAACGTCTGTAGTAACCAGCCAAACCCAAAAATTGGCGGATCTCCGTCGGTGTCCTGGTGCTTCCCAGTTTTTGATAGCTTCAATCTTGGCGGGGTCGACGTGGATACCCTTTTCATTCATGATATGCCCGAGGAACTGAACTTCCCGAATCCAGAAATTACACTTTGAAAGCTTGGCATATAGTTTCTCCTGTTGAAGTAATTCCAGCAGTAATCGTAGATGTTCAGCGTGTTCTGCTTCACCTTTAGAGTAGATGAGTATGTCATCGATGAACAATATGACAAACTTGTCGAGATATGGTTTACACATGCGGTTCATGAGGTCCATGAACACCGCGGGTGCGTTGGTGAGACCAAAGGGCATGACCAAGAACTCATAATGGCCATACCGAGTACGAAATGCCGTCTTAGCGATATCCTCCTCCCTGACGCGTAACTGGTGATAACCGGACCGTAGATCAATCTTGGAGTAGTAGCTTGACCCTTGAAGTTGGTCGAAGAGATCGTCGATGCGAGGTAATGGGTATCGGTTCTTGACAGTAACCTTATTGAGTTCCCTGTAGTCGATGCACATGCGAAGGTCCCTTGCTTCTTCTTGACAAAAAGGACTGGAGCTCCCCATGGCGAAGTGCTAGGTCGGATAAATCCTTTTTCTAACAGTTCCTGAAGTTGGGTAGACAGCTCTTGCAGCTCGGCTGGAGCTAGGCGGTATGGGGCCTTGGCGATAGGAGTTGCATGGTTCGCCAATTCAATTTCAAACTCCACTTGTCGATGTGGTGGAAGACCAGGTAACTCCTCTGGAAATACATTGGAAAAATCACAGACGACGGGGATGTCTTCTATACATTTCTCGTCCTTAGGCTGTTCGGTAACCAGTGCGAGCAAAGCAAAGGAGTTCTTCCTCCGAAGATACTTCTGTGCTTGCATGTAAGAGATGATGTTTGTGACGGCGCCTGCCTTCTCGCCTTGCACCGTCAAAATTTCATCGTTAGAGAGTGGAATACGGATAGATTTCTCGAAACAGAGAACTTTAGCTCGGACGTCGGATAGCCAGTCCATTCCGACTACCACGTCAAAACTACCCAGGGTAGTTGTCATCAAATCAATGGTAAAGGTGTGACCCGCGAGTTTGAGTTGACAGCCGGATACTAAATGGATCACATCTACAGATTTACCATCGGCTAGTTCTATGACGTAAGGGGCCTCTAGGGGTTTGGGTGTGAGATTTAGGTTCTTCCTAAAAGACTCAGATATAAAACTCCTATCCGCACCCGTATCAAAAAGCACAGTAGCAAAATGTTCATTAAGGGGAAACTTACCGGTGACCACGTTCGAGTCGTTTCTGGCCTCTCCGCGGCCCAGCGTAAATGCACGCCCTTTGGCACCTCCTGTGCCACCATTTCCATTGTTGTTGTTGTTATTGTTATTGTTGTGGTTATTGTGGTTGTGGTTGTTGTTGTTCCCACCATTGTTGCTGTTGTTACGAAGCTGTGGGCAGTCTCATTTGAAGTGGGCAGTGCTACCACACTGATAGCGTCCCCGGTTAACACCCTGCTGCTGACCCTGGTGTTGATTTTGATTTTGTCGGGACATGACTTCCCCGCGACAATCCTTTGCCGCATGTCCCACCTTGCCACATCGTTGGCAGCGATTCCCGGCACAAGGGCCGTGATGATGAAGGTTACAGCGATTACACTGCGGCTTTCGACCTACATAGCCGCTTGTGTTCTGGTTGTTGTTGGCGGACTGATTATTGTGACCCCGGTGACTATTGAAATTATTGAACCGTTTCTGGTTCCCTTGCTGTGACTGGGCTGACGAAGACTGTCGAGCAGACGTGTCTTCAAACTTTCTTTTATTATCAGGGGCAACTTCAGTCATACCCCGAGATGGCAACTTCTTTTGTTCCACCGCCTTATCAGTGAGTTTGTGCGCCAACCTGATTGCTTGATGTTCAGTCGCAGGGTTGCTAGCCATTACCATACCCTGGATCTCGGGGACCAGACCCCCAAGGTAAAACTCAAGTCGTTTCTCCACGGTGTTGGCCAGATCGGGACATAGAAATACCAGGTCATGATGTTTCGCTGTGTATGCTTCAATTTCAGATCCCACCATCTTGTGGTTCCATAATGTTTGCTCCAACTGTTGAACCCTGTCTCGCGGACAGTACTCCTCTTTGATTAGGGCCTTAAACTCGGCCCAAACCATTGCATTTGCAGCAATAAGTCCACGCGTTTGGACTTGTGCATTCCACCAAGTTAGTGCCCCATCCTCCAACGTTGAGGCAGCATACTTGACTTTGTTGGCCTCCAGACATTTGCACATTTCGAACATTGATTCGGACTTTTCGATCCAGCGGACCAGTCCTATGGGTCCTTCTGCACCCGTGAATTTACTCGGCTTTGCATCAAGAAACATCTTGTAGGGGTTAAGACCCCCTCCTGCTGACAGAGGACAGGTAGTCAGCGAGAAATTCTACTAGCCCAACTATTAGATTTTCCCATGAAAATTTAATAATGGTTACCTGCTGGTTGGTTTTGAACACCTGCTAGAGCAGCATTCACGTGTTCTTGGATCATTGCGGCTAATTCTTCGGGCGTCATGTTGAGGTTTCCGCGACGTCCAGTTGCCATTTTAGATCTTCGTAAGACAACATAAACACACACCGATTAGTCTATATATCCAATATAGTTATCCTATTCCATACTTAAATAATTCCTCAAATTATGTCAACCCAAATAAATTAAACAATCAAAAGAAATATTCGATTAAATAAAATTTCAACGTCTTACAAAATGTCAACCAAACATATCAGTTTACTATAAAATCTCAAGTTTCAACATAATTAGGAAAATAAATAGTCTGAAGGAAACAAATGGAATAAGTGAGGCGAGTCAGTCTTCTACGTCTCCATCCCCCATATCGCTATCGTTTCCGTCATCCTCCGCGGCGTTTCCAGCTTCTACAGCTGGGTCTTCTTCCGGATCCTCCTCTGGATCCTCCTCTGGATCCTCTTCTTTTTCCCCTTCTGGCACTGGAGGGGCCAGTGCTGGTGCGGGTACTGGTACAGGTGCCTGATTCTGTTCTAGTTCTTGAATTCTCCAGCTAGACTCAAGAACTCTGTCTTCGAGCCAGTCAGCCCTTAGCTGCTCAGCACGAAGATCTCTAGCTAAAGTGTTACGAGCTATCTTACTCGCATGTTGCTCTTCCTCGAGCGATCCAGTCTTACCTGTTAATTGTCGTATCATCCATCCCTGTGCTAGGATGGTTTCATGCATTCTTTCTAGTTGTTCTTGTTGCTTTCTTATCATATCTCTAAGTAGGTCGTTCCCTACTTCTAACGAGTTAACCGGTTCGACCGGCATAGCGATGATCGGGCGTGAGGATGACTCCTCCCCTAGAGCGAGCCTTTTTCTCGCAGCTGAGCGTGTCTCCACGCCATGAGGTGGTGAGGGTTCCACCCTAGGTGCCTTCCCCGGCGCCCTTGGTTGCAAAAGTTTGTCGGATGATGATGATGATGACATTGCCTGTTGGGTTGCGTAGTTAGTTACGAGTTGCATTCGTTTCAATCATACATTCATATTTTACATAACATAGTTGTGGTATAACACATAACAAGATATAACAGTTCAGTGCCAAACTAAGTCTAGTGTCGTGAAATCAGCTATAGTTTAGGTCTACTTTTAATGCAAACCTGGTTCTCTATAGCTAGAGGCTCTGATACCAATCTGTCACACCCTCAATTTCCACTTGCGGAGTTTTACCGCGAGGCGTGTGAACAAACCAGAATCTGAGACACTAGTAACGTCGAACGACTCTATATGATTTATTTATACGTTTTCCAAAATCATTTGTTTAACCATTCATAGTTAATTTTAGATTGTCTTAGTTTCGTTTCAATGTTTAGCGGAAGCATTAGTTTTTAAAGTTGAGCGGAAGCATTAAAGTAAAGTAAAGGAACGGGCGCCAACACAAACGCCAAAACTAAAGAAAAACCCAAACAATATTCGTAGATGAGACTCGATAAAAAGATGTCTTGATCAATGCAAGTGAGTGCACCTAGAGCTCCTAGCGTCCTGAGAAACATGTAAAGAAACAAGTGTCAACATTAAAGAAGAGTGAGTTCACAGGTTTTCATAAGTTCATTTGTTCGGTTATAAGTTTGTTTCCCCCGTTATCCCTATCCCGGGATAACGATTTCGTTCCATTATTCCCAACCCAGAATAATACTGATGGTTCCATTATTCCTTACCCGGAATAATAATGATGTTCCATCATTCCTAACCCGGAATAATAACGTTGTTGGTTCCATTATCCCTAACCCGGAATAATATTGTTGATTCGTAATTAAGTTCAGTGTTAACATGTAGGTAGCTAGCCTAAAGTTATGTCATGTAAGTGTTCGCGATCGAAGCTGACTGTTGTGCCTCCGTGTTGCCAGGCCTATCACTGACCATGGCGAAGTTAGGCCAAATTATTCACCCATTGACCATACCCGGTCGGCTAGCGCGACTAGCTCGGGTGGGGCTTGTCGGGCCCAGTAGTACTACTTATAATTTCCCCGCTATCTAACCCAATACTAACGATCCGAGAGTTTGTCGAGGACTTGTGTGATATAGCTGCTTAGTGACCATAACGTACATTAACATTAACTTAGTTACCGAATAGTTTAATGATGTTAATTTCGTATAACGTAAAGAGATAGAGTTGTAGAGTGTATACATGTTTCTCCCCTGTTGTTTAAAACCGGATAAAATTAGGGGCCGTGAACTCACCTTTAGTTGCTCGGTTAGTGTAACACAGAAGTAGCAAATGATGGGACCGTTAATTGCGTCCTAACAAGTCAATTGATTTAAAGTTAGTGTGTGAACACACCAATACAAACCCTACACATAACTAACACACAATGCGGTACACACAATAACAAATCCTAAAACTTAATCATGCATGCAAGTATCATCATGCCAACATAGTGATCAAACCAACCTATCATGAACACAATTCAATCCATCAACACTTTGGTACACACATTCGCAAGTTATCAAGTTTCAGCTTATATACTCATAATTAGGCTGTTTTTCGAGGATTTTTATAAAATAGTTCCAACGTTCCAAAATTCAATTATTTTACAGAAGGTATCAACTAAGCTGTAGAATTTTATGTAAATTTTTTCAAGTTCTAACACTTTACTGATTATTCATAAATATTAATATACTAGGCTGCAGTCAGATTCGTCAGCTTTCTGACTGCAGTCCACGGGAGAATTTATTTAAAAATCACCGTTCATCCAATTAACAAAATTCTAGTGGGAGTTTCCCGGAAATTTCCATATCCAGTTGCTGTACAAATTTCATGATTCGACTCTCTTCAGATTATTAGATCCGACTCGATAAACAACTAACAAATTTTCAGAATTTTCACAGCTTCAGTTACTGAACTTAATTGGCCACTTAAAAATATCAAACGACTTCAGAAAAATATGAATCCAGTGCCATTAGAATCGTTTTTCAAAATCTACGTTTTAGCTTTAGAAAATCCTTTTTCGATAAATAATAACCAAGTTACAGCCAGTTGAAGTTGGCTGTAAACACCATTCAGCATCCTGATTTCGACATTTTATCGCAATATAACATGCTTAAACAATCGATACGTTAACTATAAACGATCAAGAACAGATTTATCAATCATATATCATCATGTACATCATACTCATGCAAACCCTAATCATCATATATGGTTTTTATCACAAAACGCAGCCTAATGATTCTTGATTCCACTAATCCTCATAATCGCAAACTAGCATAATTTATCGAACTAAACATCGTACACCTTCATGATAATGATTCTACCACTACATTCTAGCATGATCAAGAGTTTATAAATCCTAGTATGACTTTGCAAACAATGATAAACTCTAACCTTTAACAATTAAGATCAATGATCCGAGAACTAGATGGGAGTCGGATCGGATGATGATGAAGATCGTGACCGAGAGGAAAGTGGGAAGGCTGTTTGCGACCGAGAGAGGGATGAGGAGGCTGCCGTCGACTTGTTTGGAACTAGGGTTTGTGTGTGTGTTTTGTTTTTGAAACATAACACATGCATATAATAGTGCAAGAGGGAAAAGAAAATGAGAAAGGGTTTGCGGTTGGGTGCTCGCGGCCGCACGGGTTTGGGGTGGGTCGGTTTGGGTCTAAAACTTGATCCTCAAGTTTTGGTTAACTCCTTGAGTCGCAAGGAAGTGAGGTCCACCCGTTTTGCGACCCGGTTCGTTCGTTTATCTATTTACTATATCTTTTATAAATAATCACCACGAAATCAAAACACAACATAATCACTCACCAAGCTTATAAGCGTCTAACACATATAACACGTAATTCACTTGATAAGTTCACAAGGTTAGCAAGTTATTTCGAGCGTGTAAAATAAATCTCCGAATCAATTTAGCGTAGGAATGAATAGCCGTGAAGCAGTGCGTTTAAGATACCTGAAAAACCGGGATGTCACACTACCAAATGATTCCTAAGCTTACCTGCCTTCAAAACTGTGCTAAATCAGCTCTCAAACTTGCCCAAATTCGTCCAATTGTGTCTCTCATTGTCTAGGGTTGATTATGTGATATTTATGCTTTTCCATCAAGCACAAACCCTTCAGCTCATGTAACTCGCTGAATAAATGAGGCTCTCCCACCCGCGAGAGGCTAGGCTTAGTCTGTCGCGCCCCGTGGCGCTATATACTCAGTCAATAGAGTCAAAACCCCTTCTCGCCACCCGCGAGAGGTTTCTTCTCAGTTTTAGGGATCTCCAGCCTCCAATACAACCTTAATTTTCATGCCATTTCATCTTCCGAACTTCTTTCAGGTTCGGTACTTGGTTTTAGCATATTATGACTCGTTTTCTATCCTTTTCAACTACTTTGATTTACCAAGACCTGCAAAACACAAATGGATCAAAAGTATGTACATCCTAACTAAAACTGACCTTTCAGAAATCATACAAACTATACAAGATAAATAAATGTAAATTACAATACATCAATAACCCTCGAAAAATTCAGTTCATTTTAATGGTTAAATTTGTGAGAAATGAAGAAAATGAATAGAAAATGGGTAGAAAAGAAGTCTTCAATTTCTCGATCTTGTTGATTGTCTCATATATTATCGCCAAGCTCGGATACCACATGTGGGGACCGTTTTCCATATACGTTTAGCTCATGTAATCTCTGTAACCTAGTCAAATTGTGCGGAATCCAATTTCATTGGGCGGAATCCAACTTCATTGGGCGACAATACAAGATTTACTTAATTTTCAATCTTTTCATTAAATGTTCAACGTTTATAAACGAGAAAACAATTTGACAGAGCTTTGCCGTCAGTTGCGCAAAACTATCAAACTCTAAGTCCTCATGTCTATTTATAGACAACACAAGTACCTTCGTGCGGACTAGAGTACTTCCTTACGGATGTATACTTCCGTACGAAAGTAACATTACAACACAAACATAATAATTTAACATTTCAACCTATTACATACTTGACACGAATCGATAACGTAGGCAGCAGACATAGTGTATCAACACAGTCATGGTTTATGGTCACCCAATCCTCACCTGTAGTATCCACCTAGACATCAGAGGATCGACTAGTCACCACCAACAATGTAACATTATATTATCTAGGATAACTTAACTATAACTATTAGGGAGTTTTTGATGATATTGGTGTTAAAAAGTAAGTAATTTTTACCAAGATCATGGTATGACTTATCAATTGATGTTCTATTAATTTAACTAATGTAATTAAATTCAAATATTTAGAATGTGTTTAATATTTGGTGTGTGTGAATGTGTACTCAAAATTGGACCAAGTTATAAAAGTTGGAATTACCTAAAAACTACACACAAAATGTAGCAAGTGTACAGGACGTGTATAGTATAGAAAGTAAGATGGAGTATAGAACCTAGGAACTAGGTGTGGCAAACTCTAAAGCTCAATCTAAACCGAATATCTAGCTAAAATTAATTTGTATTTTTAATCGTTTATTTTAATTAACTAACTAATAACCTAAATTAGACTAACGAGAACTAATAAGAAAACGAGAGCAAAAGCAATCATGAGTGTAACCAATAATGTTGAACAAACCACCTAGGCAAGAATTTCTAACCACATGCAAGACTTCTGTGATTGACAATTACCAATTTTTTTTGTATTTTAGACAGGCTACCGTCTTATCAAAGCGGACAAATCCAATAGTAGTTAGACAAGATGAATGTGACCCACACACACAAAAGCCTAAAACCAATCTATGATGTGCAATCAGATAGAGATGAAGTGCTAAATTGAAACGACTCGATATATCTTTACCGAATCACACAACTAGAGATATGAAAAAGCAACTCACTTTAACACCTTTTAATTGTGAATCTAGTCTTAAATTAATATACCGAAAACCTAGAATCCTTTAGACACGAATAAATAGAAAGACCATATGCTATCTAGTGCCTAAAACTACCAAACAACAACTAAACAAATCCAAGCAATCCCAAACTATATTTCTATTTAATGGAATTGGATGCACACTTATATCTGCTGATTTTAATTGATTAACTTAACTATATTATCCCTAATAATAGGATTAAAATGAGAATTGGCCAGATTAACGATTTAACTAATGATTTAACGTGTTTATGGTGAATATTTTCTTTACAAACAGGTCAATAATGTAAACTAATCAATAACAATCAGCAAATAATGCACACATGATCATAATCAGCCACAATCAAAACTATTTTAAATCAAACACATAAACTTGGATAAAAGTCAAACCGAAAGAAGTCAAAACATGCAATTAGTTCATCAAACCTAGGCGGTTATAGAAGTTTAGCCTCTAAACATGTTTGTATAATCAAAACCAAGTTCAAATGTAGAAAACATCTTCTTCAAATCAAAGAAAACAATGAAAATCAAAACCGAATACCTTACGGGTTGCAACCTTCAATACGCGATCTCGGACTTCGACTCTCAAAACTGACACTTGGTTGTCTCCTCCTTTACTCCCAGGAATCGTCTCTTAAAATTTTGTGGAGAATTGTTTCGTATTTATGAGATATATTCTCTTTAAAAACCACAAAATACCTATTATTATACAACACAAATACCACAAAAAGACGAAATAGGCGGTCAACTGCTTTTCTTTTAGTTTACAAAAACACCACATGGCATATCGCGACAGATTATGCCTTCATTTGTCGCGATAAGCATCCTTAACTTTCGGTTTTCTTTTCATTTTCAGCCCTAGACCTCATTTGATGCTCCTGGTTCTTCGTTTTAGCTTTCGGTTCTTTGTTTCATGACTGTTTTAGCTCATTTTAGCTTCATTTTCACACCGAAACCTACTAATACACAAACTAATCAAATACAAGCGTACAATAA
The DNA here is from genome assembly GCA_947069175.1 of Scalesia atractyloides. NCBI lineage: Eukaryota > Viridiplantae > Streptophyta > Magnoliopsida > Asterales > Asteraceae > Scalesia > Scalesia atractyloides. The sequence continues at coordinate 23,509,299 of CAMTDV010000006.1, forward strand.
CCAAAAACCAATAAAAATCTATCTAAATGTTATACAAAATACAAAGAAAAAGTGGTGTGTTTTGCAACACATCATATATCCCCACACTTGAACCTCTTTCGTCCTCGATAAAAACTTTGCAATAGAATCACAATTAGGATAAATGGTTTCAAAAACTTTAGATACTTAAATACATAAACACGTATAACCACGATTACTGGGATTAATATCCACTTAAACCCAACCGCCAACGGCCAACTCATCTAGCCCTTTTTCATGCTAGCTTTTTGTTCAAGTTAACAATCCATCTAAGGGTCTCACACTCAAGGGCCACAAATCCACCTAATCCCATATCAAGCTTATACGGAAAAGATTAAAAATCTACCACTTTATATAAATAAACCTTATGTATTTAGAATCAATTTTTTTGATGGAAGGATGGATGATGATTATGAGCTTTAGCAATTTTTTCTTATGTTTTACTCAGATGGCATTATCACCAAGTCGCTATCCTAGTGTGAAACACCATGAGCATCACATTTTTTTTATTTTGCTCAATCAATGGAATGATGAATATATGTTTTACTGGGCGCCACCAGATCCCAATTATTCTCATAAAAAAGGGATAATGTGTACCATTTAATTAAAATATGTATAGTGGTTTCTTTAATACTATCAACAATTTCAGCTTTTCGATAACTTAGTTTCGCTATTGGTGGGATTTACTAAGTATGATGATGATATATAATATTTTGAAAACCAAAAATCCCAATTCTTCTATCATTTTTCATTTATTTGCAAAAATTTCAAGAAAATTTTTTTTACTTTTCAATTTTCTTGTATTTTTAATGTTTTATATTAAAAAATCGACTCAAATCTACCTAAAAAACGTAGTCTCCCATCCCCACACTTAAATCACACATGGTCCTCAATGTGGATAGAAAACTAACTAAAAATAAATAATAGATAAAAACCTAAAAATAAAATAAAATGACGACAAATTGGAAAGGACTTAGCTGGTTAGGGTGAAAATCAGTCCCAGTTGCGCGTGTCTTCAATCCAAAATGAACAATCGTATAGTATTTCATTCGCAGTCGAAAACTAATAAGCCGGAGTTTCCTTTACAAATAGATAACAGCTCCGCATCCCTGCCCTAATGGAGATTGAGTACGGGCTGGTCAAAACAAAGAAACCCAATCATAATATTGACTCCACCAGAAAAAAACGACTCAAAACTTACTCTACCTCAAAACTTACTCGAACTGACTAACTTAAACTAGACACGACTCAAAATAAATAAGAACACGAGAAAACACAAGGAAACACTTACCATATCCGAATTGGGGTAAACACTTTAAAATCATATTTGGCTTGTCAGATATGGGCTAGCGTATTGTAACACCTCGTGTTTTTACGTCCAGTATTTTTCCGACACGCGTCCCAGTATCCTGGTGTTGCCACGTGCTAAAACAGGAGGGACCAGAGTCATTGAGTTACGTTATTATATCCTCGTTGTGCCTTGGAATGAAGTTGAGGGGCCAAATATAAAGAAATGAAAGATAACAAAGTTAGGAAGTGCATGGGCCAAAACTGCCAAACTTTAAACAAGTTTGGGGGCCGCCGCGTAGCGCGACGGGCCTATCTGGGCAGAAAAATTTAAATGGCTGCCAGCTAGCTCTTTGGACACCTATCTCACGATCTTGCCACATTCTGCTCAGTGTTTGACACTCCATAACACATGTGGACACCTTAGAGCATGCCCTAACACCTGGCAACACTCCCTAACACCTCAACATGCATTTAAGGGTGCTTTCTAATGTGTTGCAACAAGTTCATTTCACTTGAAGCTTGTCAAGCACGCCTTGGAGAAGTTCCTGGCCATCCTCAATTATTTTATTATGTTCCTAGCATTATTTGGACCATATGTAAGTGCTTTATCTCGTGCTAAGTCCATAGCTTAGATTAAACTCTTGACGTAAAAACGCCTTGACTTTGATCTAAATCCATGATAACCTAGCCTTTGTGAGTAACGGAAGTTCCTACATGATTGTAATGATGGAAGTGTTAATCCCTCAAGTGGGCATCTCCAGATTACCACGGATTCATGACCAATTGACGAGTCAAACGAAAAGTCAAAGAAAGTCAAACTGTCCAGATTTGTAAAAACTCACAACTAACAATCTAGATGTTATAAAATTTGATGCACTAATAACCTTAAAATAAGTATTAGAACTTATACCAACTGATTTGGCTCGTCAAGTTTTGGTCTAGGGTCGGTTTGTAACCGAAAGTCGCTATATTTGACTTTTCATTGACTTTTCGGTTCTTGACCGATTTAGCCATTTTGGCTAGTGACTTTTGGTCACACTAAGACCATATCTAAGTATAGGATGACCTCCTAAAGTTTCGTCACTCGAAGAAGTGGGGGGCGCATGTCAGTGCGCCTAGGGCGAGAGTAGGGTTACTCTCACCTAACCCTTACCCTATTATTCCCGAGGACCCACAAATGGGTGGACCCTCACATACTTCACCTTTTACGAGAACCAACCATAACCAACTGTTGAGCCTGAGCCTCAACCACCATTTCCTATAAGTGAGCCGTCACCACTACCACCACTACCACCATCGGGTTTTGATAACCCTATCCCTTCTTATTCAAACCCATCTGGGTATAATCCATTCGAGCCTTCTACCTGGCCGGAGCATAGCCACAGTCCAAATGTACCTCTTCATGACCCGTATCTAGAAATGGCCATAAATGCTCACTATCCTAACCCCTATCCCTACCAACATGGCGGATATCCCTATTATGGGTATCAACATCCGGTTACCCCACCTCAACCCCAACCTCAAATGCAATCGCAGCAGCCACCGCCAACAATAGAAGTTCTTACTGAAGCAATAGAAAAGGTCAAGGAGCTTCAGGAACAAACAGCCAAAGACAATAAGAAGAACAAAAACTGTTGAAAAGGCTAGTAAAGAAGCTATGAGGGAAAAGGATTAAATTCATAACTATCTTTGTATTTGTTATTTTAAATTAAGTCCCTACATGGACAAGTCTTATTTAGTCCCTGCGTGGACATTTTAATTATTTCAAGTATAGTCCCTGCGAGGACAATTTTTTCCATTATTAAAGTCCTATTTATAGACACTATTGAATCGCATTATTATTAATGGAATTTTGGAATTTTAATTATGTATTCCTTTCACCAAGTTGTTCAAGCGGCCGTCTCGATTTTAATTCGCAATTTATGATCTGTGAAATATTCCAAAAAGATCCTCTTGATGATTTACACCCGCCAAGTGATTAGGTCACATGAATTGGAAAAACGGTAGTTATATGGTTTTCTACCATGATAGTTAAGGTTGAGATTTCCCTTCTATCCAGAGGTGGTGAACTACGTTCTAAACCCCCGAGTCTGCCTGATCTGGACTAGTTATTTAAATCATTTTAAGAGTTTTGTTCTAAAAGTTAATATATTCAAGATATTAACATCCTGGTAAGTGTGACTTGAGGAACCACACGAGCCGTCTAGGTAATGGACTACATCCAAACCTACACGATCTATTTTGATCATGATCATTCATCGTGCGATGATTATTTTACTTAACAACCATTAGTGGTGTGATGCTTCCGAGCTACATTATGTCCATTAGTGACAAATGACAGTTGTAGTCTACGACTCCCTGTCTCGAGGTAGTAAAACTACGTTCGAACCTCGAAACTTTGCAATTCTTTTGTAATCTTGGCATTTTGTAAACCAAGACATTGCGGACAAGCCCTTGACGCTATTCTTTTGTCCTTAGTGACAGGCCTTTGTGCCATACTTAAACACCCCCATAAAATTGACAAGTTTGTATGCCTTTATTATGCTATACAATACGTTACAAGTCATCAAGGATGTATGACTAATTTAAATTATATTATTAATATTATAGTTTCATCAAGCAAGATGGTGGATTCTAACGAAGTGAATAGTCAAAGAAAGGATGATGCCGCAAATGAGAACATCGTTATAACCAAAGGAGATCTTCAAGCATTCATTGCCATAGAAGTTGAAAAGGCAATAAAGGATCTGCTGATAAGCCATTAGAATCAAGTGCTTCATATTCTAAACACTCGTCCAAGCACTCTTCCAAGCATACCACCAAACAACACTCAAAACCTTCTTCGGAAAAGAAGGAATATTCGGAACACTCCTCGAATGTGAGAGAAAGAGAGAGGAATATCAGAAAAAGACTAAGTTTTCAAAGGACGGTTGCTCATATAAGTATTTTGTGTCTTGCAAGCCGAGATTTTACTAGAGAGAAAGGAGCAGTGGAAACTCTGAGATGGTTGGACGAGATTGAGACCGTGGTAGAGAGTAGCGGATGTGCAGAAAAGGATGTGGTAAAGTATGTTGCACAGTTATTCAGGGGTGATGCTCTGATATGGTGGAAGTCAATGATTCAATCATCTGGGAAAGTTCATTTGTATAAGTTGAGCTGGGAAAAATTTGTTGAACTGCTAAAGGAAACTTACTGTCCACCTCACGAGGTGGAAAAGATTGAAACAGATTTTCTGGGATTACAGATGAAGAATTTGGACTGTAGGAAGTATTTGTCGGACTACAACTCCATGTCAAGATTGGTACCATACTTAATCACCCCTTAATCTAAACGCATCGCGCGTTTTATTGGTGGATTAGAACCGGAGATCAAGGGGAATGTCAAGGCTTCGAGGCCCGAAACTTTCAGATCTGCAACAGAGTTAGCTTTGACACTTACTCAGGACTTGAAGAGGCAGCGGTCCATCAAGTCTGAGGCTGAAGGGAAGAGAAAAAGAGATAATGACCGGAATTACGGTCGAACAAAAATCGAAGGTTTGGGTCGAATCGGTTTCAGCAAAGGTCGGATGATAGACCAAAATGCAAGAAGTGTAACCGACGACACTTTGGATCATGTCAGGATGACCTTCAGTCCAAACCCTGTGGTATCTGTAAGAAGATGGGCATAAGGCCCTAAATTGTAAGGATTTGAAGGAAGCACTTGTTACAATTATGGTGAGAAGGGGCACATCAAACCCAACTGCCCTAAGTACAAGAAAGATGACGCTGCTAAGGATGATGGGTCGAAGAAGGGAAAGGCTCGTGCTTTCCAGATGAAAGCTAAGGAGGTCGTGAATGATGACAATGTGATAACAGGTACGTTCCTTATAAATGATGTTTATGCAAGAGTTCTCTTTGATTCAAGAGCCGATAAATCTTTTGTAGACCATATGTTTAGTGCCTTATTAAACTTGCCTATAAGACTTTAGACGAAACCTATGATGTAGAACTCGCTGATGGAACGATTGAGACCGCTTCTACGATTCTAGATGGATGCTCCATATTCATCAAGGATCATTCCATTCCTGTTTCACTTCTGCAATGAAATAGCCGGATTCGATGTAGTTCTTGGTATGGATTGGTTGTCAAGTAACCAAGCCCGTATAGCCTGTAACAAGAAACTCATCAAGATCAAAACCCCAAATGGAGATACACTCGCTATACAAGGAGATCATCTTATGTATTGTCGGAAAAAGCATCGTTACTCAAAGCATCGAAGTGTTAAAAGAAAGGTTGTATCATTTATATGGCACAAGTGACCATTGACGAGCCAAAGCCATAGATTGAAGACCTGCCCGTTATGTCTGAATTTACAGATGTTTTCCCCGAAGACTTGCCTGGACTGCCTCCAGACAGACAGGTAGAGTTTAGAATCGATATCATACCGGGAGCCGCTCTTGTTGCAAAAGCTCCATACCGATTGGCACCTACATAAATGAAGGAATTACGAACCCAGCTGGATGAATTATTGGAAAAGTGTTTTATTCAGCCCAGTTCCTCACCTTGAGGAGCTCCAATCTTGTTTGTAAAGAAGAAAGATGGATCAATGGGAATGTGCATTGACTACCGTGAGCTAAATAAGTTAACAATCAAGAACCGCTACCCATTACCCATGATCGATGACTTATTTGATCAACTTAAGGGAGCAAGCTGCTTTTCAAATATTGATTTGAGATCTGGATATCATCAACTCAAGGTTCGCACAGAAGATGTTCCGAAGACAGCATTCAGGACAAGATATGGACATTACGAGCTCTTAGCGATGCCTTTTGGGCTCACAAATGCCCCCGCAGCATTCATGGATTTGATGAACAGGGTCTTCAAGCCGTATCTTGATAAGTTTGTCATAATCTTTAATGATAATATACTTATCTATTCTCATAATCAGGTTGATCATGAGAAACATTTGAAATGCATACTAGAGTTGTTAAGACAAGAAAAGCTTTACGCAAAGTTTTCAAAGTGTGAATTCTGGTTGCGTGAAGTACAGTTTTTGGGTCATGTTGTAAGTGAGCGTGGAATTCAAGTCGACCCCGCTAAGGTCAAGGCCGTTATGAATTGGCAAGCCCCTAAAACCCCGTCAGAGATACGAAGCTTTTTGGGATTAGCTGGTTACTACCGAAGATTCATCGAAAATTTCTCGAGAATTTCTATGCCCCTGACTACTTTGACTCGCAAGGATGTTAAGTTCAATTGGGGTCCGAAACAGCAGGAAGCTTTTGAAGTTTTGAAGCAGAAGCTAAGTAATGCTACTGTGCTAACCTTACCAGAAGGAATTGAAGACTTTGTGGTTTATTGTGATGCATCGCACACAGGCATGGGATGTGTGCTCATGCAAAGAGGAAAGGTAATTGCTTATGCCTCGCGACAGCTGAAAGTTCATGAAAGAAACTACACCATGCATGACATGGAATTAGGTGCCGTGGTGTTTGCGCTCAAGTTATGGAGGCATTATTTGTAATGGACGAAGTGTATTATATACACTGATCATAAAAGCCTCCAACACCTGTTCAATCAGAAAGAATTAAACATGCGACAATGGCGATGGATGGAAATGCTTAACGATTATGATTGTGAAATTCGTTATCACCCAGGCAAGGCAAATGTGGTTGCCGATGCCTTAAGTCGCAAGGAAAGGGTTAAACCTATTCAGGTTAACGCCAAAAGAATGGAAATAAACAACTTAAATGAAAAGATTTTAGATGCGCAAAAACAAGCCTTGTTAGAGGCAAATATTCCAAGTGAAGAATTGGGTAAAGTTGTGGAACAACTCACGCCGGGAAGTGATGGAATCCTTAGATTTTGTGGACGAATTTGAATTCCAGTATTTGGAGGACTCGGGGATTTAATTCTCCAAGAAGCGCATAGTTCTAAATACTTTGTTCACCCAGGTAGTGATAAAATGTACAAAGATTTGAGGCCTAACTATTAATGGGCAGGGCTAAAGAAATCTATAGCTACGTATGTAGCTAAATGTTTGACGTGTTCGCAAGTTAAGGCTGAGCATCAGAAACACTCAGAATTACTCCAGCCGCTAGAAATTCCCATGTGGAAATGGGAATGCGTAACTATGGATTTCATCACCAAATTACCAAAGACAAATCATGGAAATGACGCGATATGGGTAATTGTGGATAGGTTGACTAAGTCGGCACACTTTTTTCCCATTAAGGAAACTTACAGTTCGGATGAGATGGCGAAACTGTATGTGTATGAAATTGTATCCTTACACGGCGTGCCAGTATCCATTGTGTCCGATAGTGACACCAGGTATACTTCTCACTTTTGGAAGAGCTTTCAGCAAGCCTTGGGCACACGTTTGAACTTTAGTACGGCATACCACCCGCAGACATATGGACAAAGTGAAGGTACTATACAAACGTTGGAAGATATGTTGCGCGCGTGTGTAATAGATCTAGAAGGAAGTTGGGACAAACACTTGCCTCTAGTCGAGTTCTCCTATAATAACAGCTATCATGCAAGTATTCAAGCTGCCCCGTTTGAAGCTCTTTACGGGAGAAAGTGTAGGGCGCCCGTTTGCTAGGCAGAAGTTGGGGAAGCTCAACTAACAGGACCAGAGATTGTCCTGGAGATGACGGATGAGATTTTACAAATTCGTGACCTTCTCAAGGCTGCTAGGGATAGGCAGAAAAGTTATGCGGATAAGAGGCGTAAACCTCTTCAGTTCCAGGTAGGGGACAAAGTGTTACTTAAGGTATCACCATGGAAAGGCGTAATGCGTTTCGGAAAGAAAGGCAAGTTAAGCACAAGATACATTGGACCGTTCGAGATTATCGAACGAATTGGATCGGTGGCGTATGAGTTGAAATTGCCGGAAAAGCTCAGTGGAATCCATGATGTATTCCACATCTCCAATTTGAAGAAGTGTCTGGCATATGAATCGTTGGCCATGCCACACTAAGACATGCAAATCGATAAAAACCTGCGTTTCATTGAGAAACTCGTAGCGATTGAAGATCGATAGGTTAAAAAGCTTCATAGGAAGCACGTGCCAATTGTGAAAGTTAAATGGGACACTCGTCGAGGTCCCGAGTATACATGGGAGGTTGAGTCCGTTATGCGACAGAAGTACCCATACTTGTTTGATTGAAATCTTGGGGTCGAGATTTATTTTAAGGGGGTGACGATGTAACACCTCGTGTTTTTACGTCCAGTATTTTTCCGACACGTGTCTCGGTAATCCTGGTGTTGCCACGTGCTAAAACAGGAGGGACCAGAATCGTTGAGTTACGTTATTATATCCTCGTTCTGCCTTGGAATGAAGTTGAGGGGCCAAATATACAAGAAATGAAAGTATAACTAAGTTAGGAAGTGCAGGGGCCAAAACTGCCAAACTTTAAACAAGTTTGGGGGCCGCCGCGTAGCGCGAAGCCTCAAGGGCTTGACTGTCGCGTAGCGCGACGGGCCTATCTGGGCAGAAAATTTTAAATGGATGCCAGCTAGCTCTTTGGACACCTATCTCGCGATCTTGCCACCTTGCGCTCAGTGTTTGACACTCCATAACATGTGTGGAAACCTTAGAGCATGCCCCAACACCTGGCAACACTCCCTAACACCTCAACATGCATTTAAGGGAGCTTTCTAATGTGTTGCAACAAGTTCATCTCACTTGAAGCTTGTTAAGCACACCTTGGAGAAGTTCCTGGCCATCCTCAAGCATTCTATTATGTTCCTAGCATTATTTGGACCATATGTAAGTGCTTTATCTCATGCTAGTCCATTCATTTAAGGTTTGAGCTTAGATTAAAGTCTTGACGTAAAAACGCATTGACTTTGATCTAAATCCATGATAACCTAGCCTTTATGCATAATGGAAGTTCCTACGTGATTGTAATGATGGAGGTGTTAATCCCTCAAGTGGGCATCTCTAGATTACCACGGATTCATGGCCAATTGACGAGTCAAACGAAAAGTCTAAGAAAGTCAAACTGTCCAGATTTGTAAAACTCATAACTAACAATCTAGATGTTATAAAATTTGATGCACTAATAACCTTAAAATAAGTCTTAGAACTTATACCAACTGATTTGGGTCGTCTAGTTTTGGTCTAGGTCGGTTTGTAACTGAAAGTTGCTATATTTGACTTTTCATTGACTTTTCAATTCTGACCCGATTTAGCCATTTTGGCTACTGACTTTTGGGCACACTAAGACCATATCTAAGTATAGGATGACCTCCTAAAGTTTCGTCACTCGATTCATTAGAAATCTGAGTTTACATACAAGTTCCGCTAAAATTACATAAACTTTGCAAAAAGGTCCTTTTGTGCAAATCATGATTTAAACACCCATGCATGTAAATATAAAACACAAACTGATTTGTAAACATAATTTGATTATGTTGATGTCAAGAATCTGATTATAATATAAGTTTTCACAAAAGATCCGTTTAAGGCATTAAAATGACTAGAATGCCCTTTTCGGCATTTTAGAAACACTTAACATGATTTTATGATCAAGATGATATATTTACTGATGTAATATGATAAGTAGGACCATTTGGGATGTTAATTTATATTATAACCGGAATGAAGGCTTAAGATTCGTTAATTGCCGATAAATGACGAAATTACCCTTATTCACGCAAAATGATTTTAATCAATCTTTTATGACTAAAACTTAAACCTACTGATGTAGTAAGTTAAATGACGTGTTATTGGTATGTAAAACAAGTCATAACTTCTGTTTAACTTAAAAATCGATCTAAACGGCATATTAGCGACTTTTACGCCTTTTCGGCACATAGTATGGTTTAAAACTATAACTATGAGCTAAGACTTGGTACCTACTAATTTATGAACTTATTTTCAACCATCTTAACAGTAAGTACAAGTCCCGAACCCAGAATCCCAATTTTGGCTTCAAAACTATGTGTGAATTTACTAAAATGCCCCTACGGGACATAGATTATTTCAAAAATCATCAAACACACATATATTTTATATCCTACTATTATAACATCATAAAATAAACTTTTTTTCAGAATATTAACGACCTTGACATCAGATTCATTTTAAACATCTTTTATAAACACTAAAATGACCAAATTGCCCTTGTAAGGCATAATTCGATTTTAAATACATCTCGGGCCTATCTTTTGCAAAGATACTAATTTTATAACATATTTCAAACATTTATTCATATGGAACTTATATATGACTCCTCCGGTTACCTGGTTTCGCTTATACGCTTACGAATAAGCATGCGTAACTAGTTTACGTAAAATAACCGAAACAGGTTTAACTTTGTCATTTCTCTATCAAAATCCAGAATGTTGTTGGTTTACCCATATTAGACAAGTTTATATACTTGTCGGGTCCAACCAACGTCCTATTCTGGTCACCGCTTAATCTAGCACATCGTACCGTATTGTTTTAGCGTAAGACTAACAGGTTCAAGTTTAAGACTTAACTAAGGACCCGTTTGCATTCTAATATTGGTTAATAATTACCATCACTCCAGACTGAACGCCTTCCGGTAAATTGTACATGTACTTATCTAGGGAATTGCGGCTGAGTTGTGGACTTCTCGAAGACTTAGCTCAGGTAAATACTCTTAACCTATTTTCCCTATACGGGCTTGAGATACGGTAAACTATTACCGCTTGGTCGGGTATGGAAATTATGTTTTATCAAGTTGTGACACTTAACTAAAAATTGCATAACCCGGTTTTGATCTGTTTTGTATGAAACTCAAACATTGGGGGTGGCTTGACCATGTCCGGGATATCCTTGGCTCACTAGAGTGTTAGTGGCCACGACTTAAGCATGGCGTCTAGTCATACACTGAGTAATTGCTAACTGCTTTCTTTGTGAAAGTTCAGAGTGGTGTGTCAGTCGATCATGTCTTGGTTTCTGTACCAGGCCCCATATGTAAAAGCCTGACATGTAAATCTGTATACAAGGTCATTTGTACTGTCCCAAGTTATTTTACAAAAATCTACTAATGCACCTAAATCATTTTCGAGTTAGCAGGTAGGCCCCCATCCAGGCAATGTTACTCTCGGCCATATTGGTCTGAGTCAGCGGCCATATTGGTCTGAGTTAGCAGGGATACAGTCCTGCAAGGCCGGATAAAGTTTTAATAGTAGTTTATTTATAAGGGGGTTCAAGTCGTTCTTACTTCCCCCGATTTGATGCTATCTGCCTCAAGGGAAGTCCTAATAAGCTTGAACAAAGTCCTCGCAGGATCTATACACTAAACGAGACAAGAACTTATCCAAACGCCCTTCTAACCCCCTTCCAAGTAGTTAACGCACTTTATATAGACCGTAAAGACACGAATGAATGAATCAGCAAGACATGAAGAAATTTAACTAAAGTTCACTTTTAATATAAAAAAACTAGTTATTAAAGTCATTAATACATACCCAAATAAAAAGTTGCTGAAGGTTGGAAATCAAAAGTAAAACATAAAAGATTCGTCTTCACCAAGTGATGTAAGAGATTTAGCTAAGCATGGCCTTTGTTTGACAAGAACTCTTACTATCAATCTTGGATCCTGAGACTACTACACACTCTAAAAGATGAAAGATGGATGATAGTGGTGGGTGTTGGTGTTGTAGTGGATGTGGATTGATGGCAACATAGGGTGGCCACGGCCCGTGGTGGATTTTTTCTCTCCCTTCATTAACTTCAGTTGTCAGTTCCATATACCAACACGCCCCGTGGTGACAGATCACGGCCCCATGGTCAGTGTACTTGCTGTACTATCAAGATTCTGCGAATATTAGAGTTGACTATGGCCCATGTTGGCTAGGCACGGCCCCGTGTTGTTTGTCTTTTTCTATTTGTATGCTTCTGCAGAGAATCTTTATTTGGCACGGCCCCATGCCTGGTAGGCACGACCCCGTGCCAATGCTTCTGTCTTCTATATTTTTGTTGCTTTGGATGTGTATTGGGGCTTGGCAAGTTGCGTCAATCCTTCTTCATTGCATTTGTGTTTATTTTTGCTGTTCATTTGTTTCTTTAGTTCATTTAAGCTCTTTTGGTCCTGTAATTTAAAAGTAAACAAAGAAACATGTTTTTTCCAACGTTAGTACCGAAAAAGGGTTGATTATATGCATTGTTTGATGTAATTTATATGTTGCATTTTAGCATATGAAATACCCCCACACTTGAATCTTTGCTTGTCCTCAAGCAAAACTCTATAATATGGCTTACACACCCAAATGAAATTGGTAGAAGAGAAGTTTTAGGCTTCTCTTTAGAGTGTCAGGATTTCAAATTCTAAATTTATTTTGTTTTTATTTTATTAACAATCTTATTCGTCGTGATTTATTTGAAAAACATTTTAAGAAAAAATATTTATTTTGGGCATAACATTTTAAAATTCTATTTAGTTATATATATATTACACACCTCACAAGTGGTCACTCAACTCTCGGCCGAAGATATTTAAGTGAAATCGCTCGGACCCGATTGTGGGACTTACTCCTACCATAGGCTTGACAAACAATCAATCTCCTCCTTTTTACGTTTTAATACTTGTAAACATCAAGAGGGCTTAAAAGGGTAGGTTTTGGCTTGGGTAGGTGCTTTTGGTGAAAAATGTGAAAAGTTGCCGGTTCTTTGAATTCTTTTGTGGTTTTAATTAATGCGTTTTTTTTTTTTTCACTAAAGTTGAAACTAAGCCATAATTTTGATTTTTTTTGTAACCGCACTTTCTACTAAAATAAAGGGTGTGAAAATAAAAAGATTTTGTGGATGTGGTAGTTATTTTTTGCAAAAGTTTGTATTTTTGCGGGTTTAGAAGTGAAAAGGTTTAGGCTCAAAGGGGTTTACTAGGAGATGATTTTGGTAGGGGATGAAAAGGAAAAATAATGGTTTAAAATAAAAATGGGTTATAGTCCTAATGCCTCCATCATTTACTTACTCGGATTTGTGTCGGTAAGGATTTGGAAGGTATCGCTTTGCCAAGTTCTAGATTTGTATGAACCAAACGGACTATTCACACAAAAACGAAAAATTGTGCAATTAGTGTAGATATGTATTTGTATGCTCGGTAAAGGCTCAAAACTCACTTTTTGTGGGAAAAGGGTGTAGTGTAAAAGTGTATATATAATCAAATTTTACAAAGATTTGCTATGCCCGTTTTTATTATTTTCTTAATCGGTTCTTTTTATCACGACCTATCAGTTGTAAATTAGCAAAAACTTAATTTTTAGAACTTATTTTTCCCAAACTAAACCAAGATAAGTAATAAAAAATGAAATTTAAAAAAAATATTTGGGGTGATTAGCGGTTTTCTAAGGAAAATTTTGTGTAAGGATTGTTTTTAGGACCAAAGATTCAAGGTTTTAACATCCCCCACACTTAAATTATACATTGTCCTCAATATGTCCCAAAAAGGATTCATTTTGATTAAATGTGCCAAAAGCGGGTTAAAACAACAAAAATATAAAGTTACTGGACAGTTGGCACGGGGTTGTGCCATGTGGGCACGGCCTGTGGCCAGAGTGCCAGTAATAGGGTAATTGAAAGGCTTACAGAAGGATGGGCACGGGGGCGTGGGCTATGGATACGGCCCCATGGAAATTGTCTATAACAGATAACTTGGGTTTCGTTGTTTTTGTATCTGTTTTTTCGGGCTTAGGGACCACTATGCTTAGTGTGTCCAAGCCTCCCAAGGTACTTGTGAGCTACAATCCTACCATAATACAATAATCCAAAACAATAACAAAGTTCCTAATTATGAGATTTTAAGTGTTTCAACCACCATCATCCAAGAAAAAGAAAAGAAAATGCAAGAAAGTAAATTGTCTAGAAAGAAAATTGTTCATCGGGACACAGCCCGGAAAATACCATCATGTTCAAAGGTTAGAAAGAGATAACCTGAAGGATTGATCTGTATCCCGTCCCTACCATCTCCTAGTCCGAGTCCATATCATTGCCCTCTTCCTCCTCCTCCTCGTCTTGATACGCCATGTGCTCCCGGATGTAAGTGATGTCGTTTTGCATGCTAACAATATTGCGTTCAACGCTTCCAATCCGGCTACTTGAGCTTTGTCCCAAGCGATAGGCGTTGTTAGAGACTTTGAGGGTTTCCTGCATGATATTATATAAATTTTGGAGATTAGGAAAATCACTCCCTCCTTGAGAGGAGGAACCCGAGCGTATTCGGAATGTCGAGGACGGTTGGGGACATCCTCGATTGCAAGAACCTCAATCGGGTCATTTGGTTTCCATACCCGGCCACCTGCATCTTTAAAGTGCATGACTCCATTGTTGCAATCGATTATGAGATCCAAGCTTCGGCATAGGGCTAGGTCAGATTTTGTCACACCCACTCGTTTGTGAAATGCACTTGGAGTGCTCCTAGTGTAGTTCTTGAATAGCTTGGCGATCCAACCTCCAAAATATATTGGGGTTCGGACGCCGGCGGTGGCGTTGACGGCCATGTTCCTTAGTAGCATGTGGGCGAAATCAAGAGTACCGGATGCAATATAGGGGAGTAAGCTCCCAAAGATTCACCACCCCTCCCTTATCCTTATTTGACACAAAGAGCCACTTAGGACCCGATGCATGTATCGGATTAGAGGGTCCCTTCTTTTTGTGCTCTTTGTGGAGCTTGGTCATAATGTCCATCTCCCACCTTGCCCATGCAGCCTGTCTCATGTTATCGGGATTTCATGGATATTGTTCGTGAATTCCGACTCAGCGATGTCCTCAGTGTATAGCCCAATGTTGATGCTGAATTGGGCTACAAAAATGTTGTACCACTCTCCCCCGCACCTGAATTGAACCACATTCGTCTCAAATAGATCTAGCTCATTTTAGTCAAAAATGAGTGTGCTTAAGAACTCTATGTTGTATTCACGGATCGACCTGAGTTTCGTTTCTAGGACGATTACAGCAGACCTGTGATCAAAGCGTCGTATCTCTCCCTCTGCCCTATAGTTTTAAAATTAGTTTAGCAAACTTGTCTTGTGGTTTTTCATGCCTAGTTTGTAGTTCTTCGAACCTGTTTTTGTACTCGAACTCATGACTTTTGAATCGTAAGAACTTATGGGGTGCCATTCCTTGTTGGTTGATTTGGGTGTAGAATCGTCAAAAATTGGCAGAAAAGGGAAGGAACCAATTGCTCCAGAGAAACGGGCCGTGGTGTTGAAAAAGTGAAGAAAAAGGAGTTATAAACCGTCTGCAAATTTGCCACGGGCCCATGCCTAGTGGGCACGGCACCGTGGCCAAAAAAATATAATTTTTTATGTGTGTGTCCGTTTCCCAGAGGGTTCCTTTTTGGTACTTACCTGTCTCGCTCGTATTCTTGTATAGCCTCCAAATGTACCTACAAGATATTTAAAATGAAAGTACATATTTACAATTGACGTTTTATTATGCCTTGATCAACTTTCCACCTTTTGGAGTGTTAATTCAGCCTCCTCATCCTCAAGGAATCCTCTATAGAGCTTTAGCCTTTGTCTGTTGACTTTGAAAAGTTCACCGTTTGAGGCTTAATTTCTATAGCACCATGTGGAAAGATTTGGGTGATGGAAAAAGGTCCCGACCATCTAGACTTGAGTTTTCCGAGAAACAATCGAAGCCTTGAGTTAAACAAGAGCACTTGATCCCCCTCCCGAAATTTTTGGTTTGCTCAATTTATAGTGTATGTTTTTCATGCGTTCCTTATAGATTTCGGAGTTGGAGTATGCTTGATTTCTCAGTTCATCTAGTTCATTTAACTGATTAAATCGATTTTTACCGTAAGTTTCTTGATCTAGGTTTATGTTTTTTATTGCCTAGTATCTTGTGTGCAATTTCTATTAGGAGGTGACAAATTTTTCCATAGACGAGCTTATATGGGGTAGTGCCTATTGCAAGTTTTATAGGCTGTTCGAAAGGGCTATAAAGCATCGTCTAGTTTATCCGCCCAATCTTTTTTATTTTGACCCAAAGTTTTTTCTAGGACTCTTTTTAAATCGCGATTGGTTACTTCGGCTTGACCATTGGTTTGAGGATGTTAAGCGGTTGAAAGACGGTGATAGACCCCATATTTTGTTAAATTTTATTCAATTGATAATTACTAGTACCTCTATCACTGATAAGTGCTTTTGGAGTGCCAAAACGAGAGAATAACCGTTTCAAAAATCTTACCACAACTCTTCCATCATTTGTTGGAAGAGCTTTGGCTTCGGGCCATTTGGACATGTAATCGACTGCCACAAGAATATATTTGTTCCCTTTTGATGGCAGAAAATGTCCCATAAAATCCATACCCCAAACATCAAAAAGTTCACAAATAAGAATGTCATTTTGAGGCATTTCATTTCTTGATGATATATTACCTGTTCGTTGGCATGCTCACATGTTTTAATTAAATTGTGTGCATCCTTATGGATGGTTGGCCAGTAAAATCCTGAATCGAATACCTTTCGTGTGGTGCTCGTTGCTCCATGATGTCCTCCATATGATCCTTCGTGACAATGGCGAAGAATTTTTCTTGCTTCTTGACCATGTACGCATGCACCTTCATATAAGTTGGTCAGCACATATTTTCAAAAGATGTGGATCTTCCTAAAAATAGTGTTTAACATGGGCAAAGAATTTTTCTCTTTGATGATGTGACCAACCTTTTGCTAAAATGCCACTAGCAAAATAGTTAGCATAGTCGGCGTACCGTTGTTTTTCTTGATATTCAACCATTTCTAAGGATTCATAGGGGAATTTTTCAATGATGAGCTCTTCTCGAGTTTTCTCCAAAGCGAGATCTTCCAAGTGAGACAAGTGATCGGCTGCGGTGTTTTCGGCTCCTCGTTTATCTTTAATTTCTGTATCGAATAATTCTTGGAGGAGAAGAATCCACCGGATCAAACATGGTTTAGCATCTTGTTTCTTAAAAAGGTATCGAATGGCGACATGGTCCGTATAGACTATTGTCTTAGAAAGAACAAGATAGGGACAAAATTTATCAAAAGCAAATACTACGGCAAGTAATTTTTTCGGTAGTTGTATAATTTTCTTGAGCATCATTAAGAGTTTTACTTGCATAGTATATTGAGTGAAAATGCTTTTCTTTTCGTTGTCCTAAGATGGCTCCAATGCAAACTCGATTGCATTGCACATGATTTCGAAGGGTAATTTCCAATCGGGCGTTGTCATGATTGATGCATTGACTAGCAATTCTTTAAATGTAAGAAAAGCTTCATTGCAATCCTTGTCAAAGATGAATGGGGCATCTTTTTCAAGTAATTTTGTTAGAGGTCTGGAGATTTTTAAAAAGTCTTTGATAAATTGCCTATAAAATCCGGCATGCCCTAGAAAACTTCGTATGGCTCTAACGGAGGATGGAGGAGGTAATCAGGAAATAGTGTCCATTTTTTCCCGATAAACTTCCATTCCTTCGCTTGAAATTGTATTACCGAGCACTATTCCCTCGGTCACCATAAAATGGCATTTTTTCCCAATTAAGGCCGTTGTTGGTTTCCTCACATCGGGATAGCAATCGCTCAAGATTATCGAGGCATTAGTCATATGAAACTCCAAAGATAGAAAAGTCGTCCATGAAAACTTCTATGGTTTTTTCTATCATGTCGTGAAAAACGGCCACCATGCAACGCTGAAATGTTGCGGGGGCATTGCATAGACCAAAAGGCATGTGTTGATAAGAAAAGGTTCCATAGGGACGTGTAAAAGTTGTTTTTTCTTGGTCCTCCGGCGCTATTGGGATTTGAAAATATTCGGAGAAACCATCTAAAAAACAA
This sequence comes from Scalesia atractyloides, assembly GCA_947069175.1. Classification (NCBI taxonomy): domain Eukaryota; kingdom Viridiplantae; phylum Streptophyta; class Magnoliopsida; order Asterales; family Asteraceae; genus Scalesia; species Scalesia atractyloides. Next base: position 23,527,364 of record CAMTDV010000006.1, read on the forward strand.
TAAAATTTATGACCGGATAGTCTTCATATCATTTGGTCGATAAATGGTAAAGGAAAGTGGTATTTCCTTGTTGCTCGTTTATTTTGTGATAGTCAATACAAACACGCCATCCGGTGACGGTTCTCGTTGGAATAAGTTCATTTTTTTCGTTAGTTACCACCGTCATACCTCCTTTCTTTAGTACTACTTGGACAGGGCTCACCCAAGGGCTATCAGAGTTAGGATAGATAATTCTGGTGTCTAGTAGTTTGATGACTTCATTTTTAACCACATCTTATACATTAGGATTTACTCTTCTTTGTGGTTGTATTACGTTTTAAAATCATCTTCCATTAAAATCTTGTGTGTGCACATGGATGGACGGGATGCCTTTGATGTCCACAAGTTTCCATGCGATTGTTTTTTTGTGTTTTTTCAAAAGTCTTATTAATTTTTCTTTCTCTAAAAGTGTTAAATTTGAAGAAATGACGAGGGGGAGTTTACCGTTTTCGTCCAGGAACGCGTATTCCAGACCTCTTGGTAATTCCTTAAGTTCAAGTGGCGGCGGGTCTTCGAGAGACATTTTATTTTCTTCTTTATAAAGGTCGATGGCCGAAAAGGTTTGTTCGATGGCGTCTTCCTCTTCGACGAGTTGTTCACCCGTTTCTTCTGCATCGGGTGGCTCTATTTCATCTTCAATTAGGGGGTCATCATTGCCAATTAGATATTTCATTGATTGATCGAGATTGACGTACCTTTTGTTGGTCCCTAATTGAAGTGGTAGATTATTTTGCTTCCAATTGACCAAAGTTTGATGGGTTTTTATGAATGGTTGTCCCAACACGAGTGGAGCATCATCTAGGATGTTGAATTCGGTTGGTACTACGTAAAATTTGTTTGAATAAATACATCTTCAATCATTCCCGTGGCTTTATCGTTTTTCTGTTAGAGAGAAAAACATGAATTTTAAGTGGAGAAAAATCACTAGTACCCATTTTTTCAAACATGTAGTTTGGCATTATGTTAACACAAACATCTTTATCAATTAACACGTTACTAACAAAGATGTTTTGAAAAAACATGGTACCGGTTTTATGTTCAATTCATGGTGTTCATCTTGTATTAGTGAAGTTTGATCATTTGTTAAGTCAATGCTAACTATTTACTCAATTTTGGTAGTAGTGTTTAGCTCTTTTAAAAACTTAGCATGCGGAGATACCAAACAATGATTTTCGAAAGAAGGTTGCAAAATGTGGATTTCTTGAAAACTTGGTCTTTTATCGAAATTACATTTTTTAGACTTACCTTCCATGTGGTTTGGTTCATGCGCGAGTTTTTCTTTTTGTGGTTCTTTTATTTTTATCTCTTCGATTATTACCTCCTTAGTACAAACCGTCTCTTCTTTTTCGCGAGATCTCTTAAGTAAGAGTTCTAAATTTTTGAGACTTTGTATAAGGCTTTCGCGTCGGGAACTATTGTTGGTGACGTGTTGTTTGCTTCAAACGGATTGGCATCCCAATCAAAACTTGGTTTTGGGAGCTCAAACCTTGGTTCTTCACATGTGGTGTATGAGGTTGATGGTTGAAAACGATAACAATGTTGTACCGAGTGAGACTCATCGCAAATGGTACAATATGGTTCCTCTTAATCATCCTCAATATAGTAGTTGTTGTAATCTTCTGGGTAATAATCCATTATTGGAGGGTACCCAGAAGATCAACGAGCCTCCGGATCAGAAAAACAGAAAACAAGTTTTAACAGGAGATGACCACGCCCGTGCTGAACTGGCACGGCCCCATGGTCGAACCTATATCTGGGTGTTTTGAAAAAGTTTGAGTAATTTTCTGCAGCACGGGGGCGTGGCCAGCGACACAGCCCCGTGGTAATCCTACTGTAAAGAAAAATAAGTTTTAAAAATGGGCGCGCAGTTTTGAAAAATGTACATAATTTGATTAGGCCGCTAATTTTAAGCTTTCTTAAAATTCATGTGTCCCCAGCAACGGCAGTAAAAAACTTGACGTGGTCGAGTGTGGTTATATATTTAGTTATATTTGAAGCACTTTTTACTCATGAAATAAGCTTTACATTTATAAAACATGATACAATACTATCACTCTACACATGTTAGGGCAAGTGCACCCACCGTAGACGTAGTATAGTGATGGTAATATACCGAGGTCGTCCAAGGACACAAGAGCTTTTAGTAACGGCTTATCGTTAACGTCTAATCTAATCAAATTTTGATAAAAGTTTTGAAAGGATAAAATAAAGGTAAAAGCAAAAAAAAATGTAAATAGAAAGAAAAACAAATAGATAAGAAAGAATCACTTGGTTCCAACTCCTCTTATATATTTCTTTTAATGATTTTCGCGCTTTGGGCTTTTTTAGAGATTATCTTTAGTTTATAGTAGTAGGCCCCCTTCCAGGCAGCGTTACCCTCAACCTATTGGTCTGAGTCACAGGGATACAGTCCCGCAAGGTCGAAATATTGAAAGATAATTAAGTAAGTTATTAATACAAAATATGGTAGGCCCTTTCCAGGCAATGTTACCCTCGGCCATATTGGTCTGGGTCAGCAGGGATACAGTCCCGCATGGCCGAATAAAGTTTTAATAGTAGTTTATTTATAAGGGGTTCAAGTCGTTCTTACTTTCCCCGATTTGATGCTATCTGTCTCAAGGGAAGTCCTAATAAGCTTGAACCAAGTCCTCGCAGGATCTATACAATGAACGGGACAAGAACTTTACCCAAACACCCTTCTAACCCCTTCAAGGTAGTTAACGCGCTTTATATAGACCTAAAGCCGCGAATGAATGGATCAACGAGACATGAAGAAATGTTTAACTAAAGTTCATTTTCACTAAAAAAACTAGTTATTAAAGTCATTAATACATACCCAAATAAAAAGTTATTAAACTAGTTACTAAAGTTCATTTTCACCAAGTGATGTAAGAGATTTAGCCAGGCATGGCCTTTGTTTGACAAGAACTCTTACTATCAATCTTAGATCCCGAGACTACTACACACTCTAAAAGATGAAAGATGGATGAGAGTGGTGGGTGTTGGTATTGTAGTGGTGGTGGACTGATGGCAAGTGTGAGAGAAGTGGTTTGCCAAGGGATGTCATTCTCCAAAGCCAAGCACCTCTAGTTATAGCTGGAAACAAAGGGTGGCCACGGCTCCGTGGTGGACTTTTTCTCTCCCTTCATTAACTGCAATGTCAGTTCCATATACAGACACGCCCCCTGGTGACAGAGCACGGGCTCGTGGTCAGTGTACTTGTTGTACTATCAAGATTCTGCAAATATTAGAGTTGACCATGGCTCGTGTTCGCTTGGCACGGCCCGGTGTTGTTGGTCTTTTCTGTTTGTCTTCTTCTGTAGAGAATCTTTACTTGGCACGGCTCCATGCCTGGTGGTCACGGCCCCGTGCCAATGCTTCTGTCTTTTATATTTTTGTTGCTTTGGATGTGTATTGGGGCTTGGCAAGTTGCGTCAATCCTTCTTAATTGCATTTGTGTTGGGTTTTGCTGTTAGTTTATTCCTTTTGTTCATTTAAGCTCTTTTGATCCTATAATTTAAAAGTAAACAAAGAAACATGTTTTTTCTAACATAGTACCGAAAAAGGGTTGATTCTATGCCTTGTTTGATGTAATTTATATGTTGCATTTTGTGCATATCAATATCTATGTCAGCCCATTACAGTGTAATAGTGCTAAAGAGTTATAGGATGCATTGAAAGAGCGGTTTGGTGGTACAGAGGAGGTTCTTGTATAACACTCGAGAGATCCTTAACCAACAATACGAGACTTTCAATCATGTCAAAGGGAAGACCATGACATAGCAATTTGAGAGGTTTTCTTGCTTATTCAGTGAGCTTAAGTTGGTGAACAAAGAATTCAGAAATCAACTTTAAGTAACCGATTTCTGAGGTCTTTACCTGAGAAATGGGTTATAATAGCCATAGTGATGAGAACAAATCCGGATTTTAACAGATTTGACACTGACCCAGCTTCACGGAAGGCTCTTGACTTTTGAAAGAGAGCTTGTCCAGAAAAAGAAGCTCCAGGAAACTGGAAAAATGTGTCCGAATATGTAGTCGGTAACACAGCACTTTTGGATCAGGAAAGTTCATCCACAGAAATGTTAAATGACCAGAGTTATGATCACTTCATTGACATACCAACAGGAATCAACTCTGGGCAACATTCCTCAAACTATGCTTTTACAGCTAGCGATGACAGTCATAATAAGGATAATCTTCATTTGTTTTTTGATATTTTAAGCACATTGATACCATTGATCTTAAGGAAATGGATGTTCTGCACCAGGTAGCTCTACTAGGTGTAAGAGCAAACAATTTTATAAGAAAACTTGTAGAAACTATCCAGGATTTAATGGGAGATCTAGGGTTGCACAAATCTAAGATAAAGTGTTTCAAATGAAGGTCATTTTGCTAGGTAATGTAGGAGTCAAAGCTCTACTCCAGTTATCAAATACCAAATCAAAGACCTAAAGCTATAAACCAAACGCACTTTTATCAAAATACCCAAAATACCCTTGTATCAAGTGTTCAAAACACTGCCCATTTTGCAAGTCCTGCACCTGTGAAATATATCCAAGCACCGCTTCCTCAAGTTTAGTATGTACAGATACCCATGACACATGTTCCAGCACCGCAAACTGTTCCTGCTCCTGTAGTAGTCAACAAAGTTTTTTCACACAAGGCTATGTTGATTGGAGCAGTATGCCTGAAAACTTAACTAAAGAAAATCTTGCTTTAATAGCAAGTGATAATGTTGAACATGCAAATTTTTGTTTTGTGACTTTGGATCATACCCTAGGTGACGAGTCTCAAGAAAAGGAAACCTCTGGTGGTGAAAGCTCGGTTGTTGAAACTGCTGAGAGTCCAAGACAAACATTGGTTTGTAAAGAGGACGATGCAGAAGGAACCAAAACTATCCCAAAAGTACCACTGATCTCATCAATGCTGATCATCTGAAGGCTGTTGTTTTCAAGGTATCACCTCACCTCAAGTACTGAAAGAACTATGTTCAGAAAAATGTATCATTGCATTTGCTAACATCAAGGAGGTAAATGAAAACATTTGTGAAAAGATTCAAATTAATGAAATTATCTTAGAGAAAATAAAAAATGACTTTAAAAATAGACTAACTGAAAAGGAACAGGAAATCAACTCCTTAAAACATGAAGCATCTATAATCAGAGACCAACTCCAGTCATTGATAGAAAAATATCACAACTGCCAAAAGGAGTTGGAAGACACCCAAGTCACCTGTGAAAAATGGGTGCAGTCTTGCTCTGATTATGAAAAGATGCTAGAAAAACAGATAAAAAGCAATGAGAAGTTTGTTGCAAGTGCTGCTAAACCTAACCAAAATGTCAACACATCCATTTGCTCAGAGTTAGTTGAAGATAACTCAACCAAGTCAATTGGAAAAGAAGACAAGATTATTAAAACCAGTGGCAAGAACGTCATTCTTGAAAAGCCACAAGGTTCCACTCAGTCTGAAAAACCAAAATATGTTTTTAAACCAACCTGGTCGGATGAGTGTGATGATCTTGAAAATTTCAAACTAATTGACTTTTCAAACCCAGATGTTCTTAAGCCACCAATGATAAAACTTGTTCCTATTACTAATCATAAAAGAGTGGATAAACCATGTATTACTGAGAAAAGAGACAAAGGTAAAAGGAAAGAGAAGATTTCAGATATGTTGTGCAGTTTTTGTGGAAAAACTAATCACCAGGTAAAAGACTGTTTCAAGTTAAAAGCCCTTGATATGAATCAAAGCAACATCTGTGAATCTAATCTTGGGTGTACCATCTGTGGTAAGGATAACCATTTAACTGAACAATGCTCATTTCTGAGATCATAAAATTCCTGACAAAAGTTGATCAAAAAGAAATATGAGTCTTAAAAGGGATAATGAGCATGGTAACAGGTATCCTCAGTCATTTCCCAAAAGACTTGAGTCTGATCATATTGTTGTACCTCAAAATGCATTACCAAGAGGCTATGGGCAATCACCTTGCAAAATGGTTCCTTACAGGTACATAGAACCTGCACCACAACCCCAAAAGCCTAGGGTTATGTAACAACTCTCCAAAACACCCCAAAATTAGCCGAAACGTAAAACCGACACGCAAATCGAGACGCGGCACGCAAAACGAGACAGGTCCACCTGGACAGTTCAGGCGCCACGCGCCAGAGACACCAGTCTCTGTCGCGACGTGCGGGAGGTATCTAGGTCACGTGTCACCGTTTCGCGCCATCTGGCAACCCTACACTTGTGACCAGGCTGACCTAGCCTAGCTAGGCACCTCAGGCGCCGACGCGAGAGGGAACCCAGATCCCCGCGCGACGCGCGGGGGAGGTCAAAATCGGGTATAAAAGGAGCAGCATGGGACTGAGTTTTGTGCTCAAAATCGAATGAAAAATTCGATCGTATACTCTCTACTATCCCCGTTTCTCTGAACAACACCCCCCTAAAACCCTAAACCCCTAAACCTGCGAAGCGCTGCCCGCTGTAAGTAACTTAACCCCCGATCACTAATTCACTATCCTACCCAATCGATCTAGAATCGCCAACGCATGTCTAGGCTCTGCCCGACTACGTTCGTTGCAGTTATGTCGAGTGTTGTATGGACACCCTACCCAATCGATCTAGAAATCGCCAACGCATGTCTAGCTCTGCCCGACTATGTTCGTTGGAGTTTTGTCGAGTTTTGTGTGGTTAAAGTGACTTGGGTTAACTTACTAACACATGTGCATTGTATGTTTTAATAGAAATCCCAGGAAGTAATCCAGAACCATCACCAGGAACTCCGTAGGAATCCTTTAGTGTTCAAGGCGAGTACATTCTCTTTTTGTAAATCTTTTTGTGAGTCAAAATGTATTACCAAAACCTCAAATGTTTTAATTATGCTTAACAGTGATTGAGTATATGTATTCTACAATTATTGCCGGTATGTTGGGGTTTTGTATATATTGCTAGTCCAAAGTCACGGGAATGTGACAGGAACGTTACTGTTGGGTGACAGGGCCCAAAGTAATATGACCCACAAGTCAGGATTGACAGTACTGATTGAGTAATTATGTAGATATAAACATTGTAAATGCGGATGCTCCTCAATAACTGTAAAGTATAATCACTTGTTTTGATAAAACTGAGATGGATTCGCCAGTATTTCTTGCTGATAAAATGTTTCTAAAACGTGTTTCAGGTAACTTAATGTGAAGCTAACAGAAGCCAACTGGAGAGCACTGAAGGCTTAGAAAAGTGGTATAAAAGTTACCTAAATAAAAAGGAGTTTCTGTTTTCCATAAATTAGGGTTTGTCCCTAAAAATATGTATTGTATTGGAAACATGGGTTTTACCCCATTTGTTTAATATAAAGGTTTGGTGTTTTGAAACTCTTAAATTTATTTCTAACTATGATCCTGATGTCGTAATTCCACTGCCAAATTAATAAACACCGGTAACACCAGCTCTGTGTCTCGCGGTACCCCGCTCCTGGGGTGGGGTCGGGGTAGCAACAGGTTAACATCCATCCTCATGGGTAACAACACCTTGTTGTGAGTGCTCAACCACCTATTGACCCAAGTGTTCAAGCACTTGCAGCGGTTCAAAAACAATTGTAGGAGATTGTTCAAAAACTCCTAGTGACCAAAGACCAATCCCAACAAGAAATTGCAGTAGTTAACAACACCAAATCCAAGGCAGATAATGCTTTGGAATCATTTGCTTTTCTTTATTTTATCTTTATCCTAAAAATTAGAAAAAACAAAAATTTCATGTCTAAAAAAATCAAGAAAAGATTGATAAAATCAACAAAAACAAAACTCTGTTCAAAAGAGTCAAACTACTGTTTCTTTGGTTCAAATGTCTGTTCATGTGTGATAACCATTGTCAAGGAAAAAGAACTACTGTTTGAATTTAAAAGTCAAACAGAACCACTGTTTTCACCATAACTCTGTTGAACCCAATAAAGGTTCTAAACAGAGTTTTTTCAAAACTCTGTTGACCAAGAGTCAAACAGAGGTTTCAAAACACTGATCACGTTATTCAAAGGTCTGTTGAGCACAACAGAGGTTTCAAACAGATATTTTGAAAAACAGATCTTTGGTTCTTCATCAGTGGGTTTCCTTTGTAGGACCCACTCTCTGAATAGAGGTTTGCTGTGACAAATAACAACTGGCCACGTGGACTAAAAAGGCATCTGTTGTCCACGTTGGCATCCATGTTCCATTAATCCTATAAAATCCATGAGAAAACAGAGTTTACTACTATCCTCCATTTTCAAAAAATTCAAAAGCATTTCAAAAGAGAAAAACTTCGAACTTTCTTTCATCAAACTCTGTTTTTATCAAAAGATTTTCTGGATAAAAGACTTTCAAAAGATTTCAACAAACAGTTCATCATGGATCTAGAAATCAAAACCCCATACAACTACTTGTCGTATCTTGTACAACATAGCAAGAATACGGACTTCCACCCCATCATTGACATCATCAATTTGTCCAAATACCTTTACATACGCACAGCCGACACCCCCGTCTATCTTTCTACACTCAGAGAATCCCGGGTAAATGAAAAGTTTTCACTACAAAACAAAAAGCCCTTTTCTCATTACATCCATAGTCAACAAAGAAAATGTGGAAATCACATCAGAATCCATCTCCACCATGTTCCATCTTGGGGATATGATAGGTATGGAAACTTACCCCAAAAATGAATTACAAGCTGAATTCATAGAAAGGGGCTATGAAGGTCAGATGGTGAGAGCAACACTTTACAAACCAAAGTTCCCACCTGAAATGAAATTATTTTTCCATACTCTCTTTTTTTGCATCTCTGCTAAAACCACTGCTTTTAACGAGATTCCCCTAAAAACTCAGTATCTAGGGTATGCTATTTTGAAAAATTCAAACCATCTAGACACTGTTTCTTGATTTGGTAGCAATTTAAGGGCAATCAAGAGAGGAACTGGCAATCCTTTTCTTATCTATCCAAGGCTGTTGAGATTTTACCTGAAAAATGTTTTAAGAAAATAAAGTTTTGAAAAAGGTGAATCAATTAAAAGCAACAGTCTTTCAACTTTTACCCGCATGATGGCCAAAAACCATAAAAATGTGGTAATTAAAAACGTTTTAGAAAACCAAGCAACAGATGTTACAAAATTTGTTGTTGAGCCCACTGCTCCTGGTGACCATAGTGCAAATCCCAAAATTGTTGAACCCACACCAGAAATTTCTAAACAAACCTCATCCATTCCCATCCCCAACTCAAAAAGAAAAACCACAAAAAGGGTATCTCTGGGGATTGAGATGCCAGAGATCCATATTGCCGCACAAAAGCAACAAACTCAAACATCTGTTTTTACTTCCTCACAACAGATGCAAACATCTTCACCAAGCCAAACTCCTCACTCTTCCTCATAAAAGGGAAGTGTTATAAGCACAGGGGAACCACATCAAGAGGGAGATACATCATTTGATTATCGTATCTCAAGCCCCTCTCCCAGGGCTGCTTTCTTTCCTTCACCACCACCTACATCAATCGTCCATTCACTCATACAAAAATTGCTTGATGCAATTGATATATCTGACTTGCATATACCTAGTTCCTCTCAATCACAAATCAAAGAGAGTTCACTCAAGAAGTGACTAGGGCGAACTCAGGGATCATTGTTATCCCACAAGCAGAGGATGATACACATCCTGTATCTCAAGAGATACAGGCTGGTATTTCAAGTGGGGCAGCTACTACAACTGTTGAAAGTTGGACAGTGGTTACATTGCTAAGACCCCCTGAAGGCAACAACTATTGAGGCAATAGTCTCTACATCAGTTGGAAGTCCCTAGTACCAAGAATAAGGGGCACTTGGTATAAACCCAATTAACCACTTCTGGTGGAAATTCAGATGATCTTGTTAAATCAAGTGTCAGTTAAACCATCAAGAATTGACGGAGAGGGTAACCAACTTAGATACATTTGTTGGGGAGATAAAGGACATGATGCAAATTTTGCTCAAAAACTCCAGACCCAGACCAATAAATGCAGAAATTGCAAAAGAAATGTGGGCACATGTTCAACCATACCTACATCTTCAACAGCAAGCTACAGAAGAAAAACACACCATGCAGGTAGAGCTTGTCAGACAAACAGTGGATGCCAGATATCAAGATACACAGGTAGAAGTTAAAGCCATTAAAAAAGTTATCTTTGAATACACTGGACAAGCACTTACTCTTCCAAAATATGATGATGCCAAAAAGGGGGAGATAGAAGACTGTATGAGGAAGTTTCAACCCTTAGTCAAAAAGGCTGGTAAAAAGCCTGACATTGTTGCACTCAAAAGGGCTAGAAAAGCATAACTTGATAAAGAAATTGAGAAGCAGAAAAGAAGGGATACAAGAGAAGCTAATCTACAAATCACAGTGTAAGAGATTATCAAAAGAAAAGAAATCCAAGACAACCAAGGTTCCTCAACAGGGGTTAGTCAAAGCACTGTTGCATCTATTCTAACCATTGTTCCACCTATCTCCACACAAACCACTGCTCCCACTACTCAAATCACCACCACTTCCACTGCCAAAACATCTGTTGCCACTAAATAGTGAAAACAAAGGTTACAACTATCCAAACACCTCCTTAAAGCCCCCCAAAGGACTGTTGAAGAGAAAACCAACATCATCATCTCTATAACCACCACCAAAAACACAAAAATTACCAACCAGATCTAGGAAAACTAGATTCATCATCCAAGAAGATGATGAAGAAACTCCTCATGCATCTCCTAACCATACAACCACCACTACCACTGCACTTGCCATTCACTCACCCACCCACCAAACTTCCACCCAATATCCTTGACCCACTGGAGTTAGAACATGTCTCAAAAGAGATAAGAGTCTTTCTACTCCACAACTGACTTCAGCAAAGTGACATTATCTTCTCTCAAAGGATATAAAAAGTCTAACAATGTACAAGAGTACCTGGAGTTAAAGATCAAACAGGCTGAAAATATCTCTGCTATCAAAAGCAAGGGAAAGAGTGATAAGGAGGCACAACAAATCATGTTTGCGGAATTCACAAAAGTAAACAGACTTGAAGATTATGCAAAAGAGGTCAGTAAAAAGGCATCTCATGAACCAGTTAGCAACCCTAGTCTCAAAAAGGATCTGAGGGAAGACTATCTGGATTTCATCATGAAGAATAACCTTACAAAGCTTCAAGAGCTCATTACACTAGATGGTCTGTTGAGGCCCTTTTGGAAGAAATAACCATAATTGAGTTAATGAATCTCAATCCATATGTGAAACCCACTCTTCTCAACTAGCCTGTAAGTAGAAAATATGTTGGCATAAAAGCAGTTGAGCTTACAAGAATGAGGGAAGAGATATATAGCACTATGAGATCAATAGCAAAATGGGATAAGCCAACAATCAGGGCAACTTACAGAAAGCTTGAACCTTTAAGAGCCAAAGATCCCTCAGTTCCCAGAAAGCCAAAGTATGAAGACTTATCTATCATATCAAAGGCTATCAAATCTAATCTTCCATCTGCAAGTCAAGATTCTTCAGTGATGAGAAGCCACTTAAAAAGACAGAAGGATATGTCTGCAGAGGATGCAAAAAGATTTGAAGAAGATATCTTGAAGGAAGGGATCAGAACATGCTTAATTATGAACTTCCTCATACAAATCAAGCTGATCCGATAAGGCAAGTCTTGGGAATACAATTCCCTTCACCTCTTTAAATAACATCACTCCCAATAAACCCCGTTGCTTCAAAATTAAAAAATGGTCAACAAACAAAGCAAGACATGAATTGACCCTGTTCAGAGCAAATGGGGAAGTGCAAAAGACTTTAATGAACAACATCATAAGCTTGATAATTGAAGATATGCAAGATTTACGGGATCTTCCACTTGAAGGGGATGCTCATGATTCACTATCAGAGAGATTTGAGAAGAGCTTCAAAGCTCAAGTCAAAGATAAGTTGAATAAGAGGAATAAAAGTTGATCAATAACCATCTGGTTTGGTATCATCTATTCTAGGGGGAGATTGTTGGACCTACAAAAGAACAAATGATATCCAAAAGCCAAAGCATGACCCTATGATCAAGAAATAAGCAAAAGATTGAACCAGACTCTTCCCAAAGATAGTGAATCTTGAACACCTATTCTGAACATTTGTTCAAGTGCACGACCAACATCTGTTGAAGACTTTGTAGGTCCGTTATACGGATCGTTCTGGCACTAATCTGAAAACCTAAGGTAAACGTGCGGAATCCGTTTGCTTAGGCGACATTGGATACACTCATTTGTTTCTATTTAATCACCGTTTCATTAATATTCAACGTTACAGATCCTGGGAACACTTTGACAGAGCTTTGCCTCTGTCGTGACAAAATCTCTGAAGTTACAAATGAAATGAACAAGCTAGCTATTTATACAAAAACAAGTTCGCTGGAGATGATTGAAGTTCGAGCGAAATTGACATAGTCAAGTTCGGCCGAACTTGTCTTCATCTTACAATATGAGCGAACTTGACTAGAAACCTTATAAATACTTCGTTTCGCTAGCCTATTCTATACAGACTCGATACAAGACAAAGACATAGACATACTGTACTAACAGACTCCCCCCTTGGATATAGTCTTTGTCTTGATCAGTCTTCCAAATCCTTTATCGTTAGATTGTGATGACGTAGGCAACAGACATATGCATCAACATACTCCCCCTTGGATGTTGTCGTAGTCATCATTCTTCAATTAAGTTCCTGAGTCTTTAATGTTTCTTGATCTTTATATCTTGAATAACTTTAACATCCATGCTCCCCCTTGCTTTGAGCTTTCTGGTATCTTTAATCTACGTGTTTATCTAGCTCCCCCTCAAATGATGCTTCGAATCTCTAAGATTTGACGATTAAGAACAATCACAGGTATCCACACACAATTTCTTAACAGTCTCGTTGGTCCCGCTCACATTCAACATTATCAAGTTACCATGGAAGATTTTTGAAAGAAAATCTTTTTGAAATTTTAATATTGAATGCAAAAATGTAAACAAACTGAAATGTAATATTTACAGCTTATATTTTTTGAGAAAACGTGCTAAAGGATCATATCAGTTTACTGAGACATATCAGTTGCACCGTTGATCTAGACGAAACACTCAGTTTAAAAAATTCACATGGATTGTCGATATTGTTGTCCACTTAAACTCAATCTAGAAACTTTCGTAATGCTTACTGATACATTAAGGTACATTAATTTGCACTAAGTTCTTATAGACCCCACGATCTCAGCATATCCCCTCATCATGTAATACACTGACTCAAGTAATGCCTTTAAACTTTCATCAACTGTGAATTGTGTGAAGATAACGCAGAATATTTAAACATTAACAATCAGGTCGATCTTTCGATACGCAGAGAAAGTCCAATGTTTAAACAAAATAAGAAATGAAAAACAAGTTGAAATTGTTTAGGTCTTAACCACCAGTTCGATACTTTCGTATACGCAGAGGATGTCCAATGCTTAAACAAAATAAAGAAATAAAACAAGTTTAAATCTTTTGAAAATGAAAACACAATCACAATGATTATTTCAGTAAGATGTGAAAGTTCATAAACTAACCGGTTTTTATGCTTTTCTGCATTTAGCGATTACCGAGTAGGCACACACTCACGAAGGACAAAACTAAGTACTATCCTTTCAATTCGCGTTTCCCACTAGAACTAGGCTTTTCTTTTTAGGTTTGTATCGTTTTCGCAAAACTACTAGTCTAGCTGAGCCTACCGACACATCTTTAGTAAGATTGTTTAACCATTTTAAACAATACATATCTTTAGCATGCACTGATAGTCCACTGATGTACTATCATTTCCTCTTTTCGCACAAGTAATCTCATTTTTCATTTTTCAATGTTTTTGATATTTTGAGATTTTCTACTGTTTTTGGCTTTTTTGAAAAATTTATCTATCTAAAATGATTTTGAAATAATGTTTTTCAATTTTACAGAATTTTACAGAAATTTTACAGAATTTTTTATTTTTGACGATTTTAAAATTTTTCTCCCCCTAAAACTGAAAACATCTTTTCAAAATCAAAAATAAAAATCTTCCATTTTAACATTTAATGATTTTTTACGAATGTGAACGCGAGACTACCATTTTGTTTGTGTGGAACATCACTCATGTCTCTTGTCTCTATGCATAAACAACCACTGCTTCTGAAATGACGATTATGTTGAAGCTTGGTTATCCTGCACATTCAAACAAACTTTAATCAGTATTGAATTGGAACCCAATCCATTCTGGACTTAGGTTTACCAAATTCAATAACATCTGAAGTAAACAAATATTCACCTTTTTTATATTCAAACAGTTTGATAGAAACTTTATTTGAAAATTTTACTTTCTTTGATTTTTTAACTATTTGAATTATCAAATTTTTCTCCACTGCTCTCTCTTTTGTCCTCAGATTTGTATCTGATGAATTCGTTTAGTTGACTGTGAGTAAAATGATTCATTAGAACTTTTATCTGATTTTTTAGACGTATCCGAGGACAAAATCTTTTCCAAATACTCTCTAACTATTTTCCTCATTTTTCTCAGTCTGTCTTTTTGCCCTTGTGATAACTTGACTTTTTGTTCTTTGGGCTTCGCTACATTTTTCTCACTTTTCTTCTCTGTTTTCTTCTCCTCTGGTCTTTTCTCCCCCTGAGATTTAACCGATCTTCTTTTCAGATTAGTCGGACAATCCCTGGAAATATGACCTTTGATTTGACATTTAGCATCTTCTCGTATCAAATCTCTTTTTCAGACAGTTAAGAGCAATGTGTCCACCAAATCCACAGTTGTAACACACTCTGTTATCGTACCAATCTCTCCATTCAGACCAAACACCCAAATCAGCACATTGATTTAACAAGTAGTAGTCATCTTTCCTGCTTCTTCTATAAAATTGATTTGACTTTGAAGCACTGTGATCCGACCTGCACCACTTATTCTCAAATTTTTGTGAGTTTTTGTAATGATTGGATGAACGTACCGATGAGCTTTTATTTTTGTTTTGAAAATTTTTAGAATTTTGTTTTTCATGTTGTTTTTGTTCTCCATTCTGCTTAGAAAGTTTTTGCGATGAGCATTCACCTTTTTTAGCAGATTGTAGAACAGTTTCTTGAAATTTTTCTTTTAGTTTCAAAAATATTTCTTTTTTATCATTTTCATCATCGGTATTATCATCACAATCCTTAATTATGACATCGTCATAATTTGTGACATTGTCACTTATTGGAATTTCCTTTTTATTCTTATTGAACGGTTTAGGACATATCTGATCTAACATTACAGATGAATTCACAAAACCTTTCAATTGTTTTTCTAAATCATCAATTTTAATTTTGCAATCTCAACATCTTGTTCAAGTTTTCTAATTTTTCAAGATGCGAGTTTATTATATTTTGTTTTTCAATAACATTTTTATTCAAAACAGATTTATCATTTTCTAAAATTTTTATATTATTTTGAAAGTATTTCACATTTTGTAATTTTTATTTTCTAAAATTTTTATTTGATTTTCAAAATTCTTTTCATTTTCTTTTAAATTTTTATTTTCTAATGACAAACATTCCAAATCTTTCAAAAGTTGACATTAATAAATTTGAATTTTTGACAATTTAAGCACACAGATTCAGTACACTTTGTGTAAGGTTTTTCGACCTCCACAATTTGTAACTTTACCACTTCTTTATCAACAATTTTTACCTCTGACTTTACCTTCTTGCCTTTAATCATCTCAGAACGCTCCAGATATTTAGCACGTAGAGCATTCCATAGCTTTTGTGCCGTATCACATTCTGGTAGCAGATTCAAGATATTTCCTTTCACCGACTGCTGTATCAGATTAATCATTTTCTTTTTAGCAAAATAATCATCTTGTTGTTGAGTAGAATATTTGCACTTCTCCAGAATTTGCTGATTTTCATCTCTAGGAATGACATAACCTGTCTCAATCACGACCCAACTACGGAAATGCGTAGGTTTGACCCAGCTCTCAAATTTTCCTTTCCAAACATCATATTCATCTATATTCATCAACATAGGAGGCTCCATGGACTCCATTTCGTTTTCCAAACTAATCTGTCATTCAAAACACTTGAAAAATGATTAGCAAACAGACAATTTTTAGAAAAATTTGACTTGTTAACCGACAATATCAACGTATCGGTTTGCTAAAAACGTTTAAAATTTTTCGGAAAACTTTTTTTACCAGATTAGACTTTAAACTCGTCTCGTCAATACGAATCTAACGATATATAATGTCCGAGACGTTTTTCGGGATTTTCATGCCTTTTTTTTTTTAGAAACCTTGGACAAGTTCGGTCGAACTTGTCACAACGTGTGAAACTCAGCTATTTAACAAGTTCGGGCGAACTTGTATAAGTTTCAAGAGAAACAAGCAAGTTCAGGCGAACTTGTACTAAATTTTCAACAAATTTTAGTCAAGTTCGGGCGAACTTGATAAAATTTGATTGAAAAGTAAGCAAGTTCGAGCGAACTTAACCTAAAACCTTGAAAAATAATCAAGTTCGGGCGAACTTGATGAAAAATGTGAGTTCGAGCGAACTTGATGTTAAGTTCGAGTGAACATGTGTTTTCAAACATGGTTTTTTCAATTTTTCGGCATGAATTCGTTTGTTTTAAGCTCTGATCTTTTCAAGGGTTTATCTATTATGGATTTTACGTATTCTACTTGAAAATCAGTCCATTTTACCCGTGAATCGTCCATGAAAAGTTAAAAATGAAATAAATGAGTAGAAGATGAGATGATTTCAGTCCAATGTCTTCAAATTAGGCCAATCCTGCTCTGATACCACTTGTAGGTCCGTTATACGGATCGTTCGGGCACTAATCTGACAAACCTAAGGTAAACGTGCAGAATCCGTTTGCTTAGGCGACATTGGATACTCATTTGTTTCTATTTAATCACCGTTTCATTAAATATTCAACGTTACATATCCTGGAAACACTTTGACAGAGCTTCGCCTCTGTCGTGACAAAATCTCTGAAGTTACAAATGAAATGAACAAGCTAGCTATTTATACAAAAACAAGTTCGCTGGAGATGATTGAAGTTCGAGCGAACTTGACATAGTCAAGTTCGGCCGAACTTGTCTTCATCTTACAATATGAGCGAACTTGACTAAAAACCTTATAAATACTTCGTTTCGCTAGCCTATTCTATATAGACTCGATACAAGACAAAGACATAGACATACTGTACTAACAGACTCCCCCTTGGATATAGTCTTTGTCTTGATCAGTCTTCCAAATCCTTTATCGTTCGATTGTGATGACATAGGCAACAGACATATGCATCAACAGACTTAGAAACTGCTGTTCAAGAGTACAAGCATCTGTTGAAGACCAAAGCCCTGATCAAGCAAAGGTCTGATGAAGAAGACCAAACATCTGCTAGGCCAAACAGATGTCTGGACAACTGCAACAGAGGATAGGCTAGACAATATTTTCTCAATCTAACAGTACTTTATTTCAACAGTGTATAGCATAGCCTAGAACAGAGGATAAGGTTGCTCAGATGTTCGACATCTGAGAATCTTTTCTGTTAGGAATGTAAATGTCATTATCAGGGTGACGTCAGCTGACCTCACAACAGAGCTTTCGTACATGTATAAATAGATCACACCTGTTAATGATCTATTTATCACACACCATCACATTTTCTCTTGTACGAACTGATTTGTTTGTGTGATCAACTGAGGGGAATTTGTAGAGTCATTCGAGTTGTATAAATTTTGAATCATTAATATTCATAGAAAACAATTCGTTAATGATAACTTTCAGTTTATGAATATTATTGTAATAATCAATACTTGTTTACAAACAAAGAAACTCAGTTAGGACAAAACTATACACCGGAATACTTCTTCTAAAGAAGTATGATTTACAGTTATACACCATTAAATTTTTGAAGTTTATAATATAATACGACCTAGAGATAGAATCATTCTTGTCAGATGTTTTAAGTGATGCATGTATAATTTTATTACATGACCAACATGAAAGAAACTCAAGATCACAACATTGTTAAGGAATCAACTTTTGTTAGCAACATGATAACCATTCTCAATATCGTGACTAAGCCTAGTTACCATTTCTCCAAAATCAAAGATACAAAAACCAAGTTTTACCAAATATTGAAAAAATAAGAAACAAGAACTCAATCCGACCGAATAAAGTCCGTAGGTCAAATATGTCTATACATTGTGATTGTTCAAGTTGAGTAGTTTTTCTTCTTCACCTGATATGTCTTGCATCTGAACATTTTGTTTAGAGTTCATTTTGTTCCACTCGTTTTCGACCCGAAAAAAAGCCCATTGGAATCTGCGGAAAATCTCCAATGCCGTAATTGCAAAAACCGTCAAGTGATTATGGCGAAGATGGGCTGATAACTTGTATGTCCAAGTGCACCTTAATATCAGATTGCTACCTATAACCCAAAGGTATACCTGCCAGAAGAATTTTTTTTTTAAATAGACATGTCATGATTACCATAACAGTGGTACAATAATAATCTACTTGTTGTAAGATTAGATGATTCTAACCCAATTTTGTCCGTAAATCAACTGTGAGACGAGATGCGGTTTGGTGAACTTGAAGATCCGAGTAAAGCCGCTGATAAAAAAGAAAAAAAGAAATGGTTGTTAACATATAAAATAAACTAAATAAAAATTTACTCTAAAGTTTCATATTTGAACACCAATGCGCAGTTTCAGTTTCAACTTGACGTACAAGTAACAAAAACTAAATAGCCTACTTGCTTTGTATTTTTAGCTCTCCCTGAAAAGGACTATATGATGTTTATGTAGTTAGAAAAAAACACAAAGATTTACTTTACCTTAAATCCCAATCTCGAGTGACATCCCAGTAAAACGAGTACAAAGAATTTAAGAAACTTGAAAGTAACCAGAGAGGCCGGTAGAAGTTAACCCAATTATCTGGGAACACATGATACTTCAACGCCGAAAGAAAAATCACTGGTACAGCAGTTGAATACTTCAATGCTGAAACCATACAAGAAAAATGATTAAATTCTTCATTGTTCAAATATAATCAAATTTTTAAAAATTAGAAATATGCAACAAGAGCCTTTGACATTTATGACCCTTTTGCCCATTTCGTTAAACACAGTTTATAATATGACCACTATACCTTTCTCTTTTTCCTTGCACTCCAAGTTCTCATATTGTAATGCAAGTTTTATGGTAAGGGTATAAATGTCACAAATATGAAACTGAGTATATTTAATATAAAAATGTGTTGGGTGAATATGATATTATACCAAGTTTTGAGAGTAAGTGAACTTATCACATAAATTAATCTGCTGCTTATATATAGCTATTTTTGTATACTATAGCGCATACCCAAGTTAAAAACTATATTATATTCGAATAACTGAAGTAGGGATAAGTTTCAGAATATTAGTTTACCATTTAGTAGAGAAGTTTTTTCCTTGGTGTCCTTGTATTGCCTTAAACACTGAAAGAGCCGAAATATGTAAGGCAATACAAGAACAATAGGAATAGCAACAGAATGACTGCCACAAACAGAATCAGCTTCAAACCAAGCAATCGTTGCCACCTGCAGAAGTCGATAAGTGTCATAAATTAAAAGTCACTTAAATACTAGAATGCAAACGAGTGATTATAGAACAAACGAATTGATAAAAATAGATTAACAGACTTTCGAGAGGTACACCCATGCCCAATGATATAGAACCACTAATCGAATTTTATAGATAATATATATTACAACCTTGATGCCTTATTTACATATAAGACATTCTGATCGTAAAACATGCAGGACTAGTAACTTGTTCTCCAAGTCTTATCCATTCCTAATAAAACTCTTCCTAATTATTATTTAAAATAAAACCTTACAATAACATAGCAGGAGTTATCAAAGTGAGAGAATCATACATCCCAGAACTTTGTATCATAACTAGCTTCAAGTTAAATTAATGAGTAAAATACAGGATGGTCCCTACCGTATACCAAAGTTTTGGATTTGGTCCCTAGCTTTCCAAAGGTACACGGATGGTCCCTGTGGTTTTCACTTTGTAACGCATTTAGTCCCCAGCCAACAAATCTAAAGGTTTTAGCATGTCCAAGTTAGGTGTGCAAACCACAGGGACCATCCGTGTACTTTTGGAAAGTTAAGACCAAATCCAAAATTGTGGTAAACCATAGGGACCATCCGTGTACTTTACTCTTACCTAAAACTAGTCATTTGTCATATAAAAATGCATCAATTTTCATTTTCACAATGTTAGCGGATACAAATAAACTACAGACTTCATGCCCAGTTCATAATCCCGTTCTAAAACACTAAAAGTGTTGGCATGTTGCAGTTGACTACTGTAGTTAAGTGTGTAGGGTTTCAGCCCAAACTGAAATGAGAACAAATTTTACAGATTATGTGTCCAGTCAAAATAGTTGGTAATTTCTGCAGTATTTTAGTAGAACATGGGTTAAGAAGTAGTGGGTACATAGTTATTAAAGGCGTTAGGCGCAGTCAAGGCGCATAGGCCTCGCCTAAGGCCTACGCGCAAGGCGCAAAATAAGCGTAGGCCTGAGAAAAAAAAGCGCACAACAAAAAGAAATTAAAATATTTTTGTATAATAGAAAACTAATACTATTCTTCAAATAAAATACACGAAAGCTATTATATAACATTTAATATCATCTATTTAGTACCAAAAGTTATAAAATGCTAGTTTATTAGTGTAGAAAAGTAGTTTCATCAGATAAAAGTAGAAATCTAGCTATAATCCTGCTGGAATTTAGAGAATTTGGCCGGAATCTGCGCATGAACCATCACATGGAGAATTAAAGCGCAATTGCCTCGCTCGCTAGGAAATTGGGCCTAGGCGCAAGAGGCGATGGCTTTTAACAACTATGAGTGGGTAGTTTGAGTCTTTGTTTCTATTTATTATTCGTGTATGTAGTTTGCTTGTTTTATTAATGAAATGCTAAATTAGTCTCTCCTAAATCTCAAATTCTTTCAAGCTTCTCTCTGTTTTCTTTGGATCACTTGATTAACAATTCGGTTCATATCACTGATGAACAAGAGCTTATAAAGTGTAATGATTAAAATTTGATTTTCATACAATATCATGTAAGCTTTTAGGTGTATTTGGCAAAATTCAACTAGTAAAAGTAATCCCTGCCTATGAACTAAAATAGAAAGAAAAAAAACAGTGAATACTAACCTGCCTATGAACCATTCTACAAACAGAACGTTCCAAATCTGAAAAGACCTGCACAGCAAAAAAATTCAACCAGATGTTATTTATGTGCTCATATATCTTTTTCAAAATTATATTTGTAACTTGACATATCAAAATCAAATAATCAATTAAAGAGGTGTTTCATGTTTGTGTTCCTAAATTGATAATTGTAACTTGAAGAGTCAAAACCAGATAATAAATTGAATTAATCTGATTACTTTGACATTAAACAACCACAATTATCTTCTCAATAAGCACATTTAGTTTGTCACTTGACTATTTTCAAAACAATATTAAACATCACAAGAGAGAATAATACAAAATTTTCATTTGCACATACTATTGGACATGCTTAATACTAAAAATACAACTGGATTTAGATCCAGATACATTACCTTTGACATTGAGGTCAATATATCAGCCACGAAAAAATCAGCAAATGCTATCGCCTGTATTCACCGTAAAATAATAAAAAGATATCAGATGTGGGTTACTTAACCATAATCATAAGAAACCACATCAATAGAGTAAAATCCTGATGGTAATATCTATAGGCTTGCCTGAAAAGGGAAGACTATTCTCCAAAGCGTCCTTAACAAGAAGAAGCGCGATGACAAATAAAATATATCAAAGGGGAATATCAAGATGATTGCAACGGCGGTGTATAAGAGTACCTGCAACATATCGTGTGTAAAAATTATTGTAATCATAATGTTAAGTAAGATTTCTTTGTGTCTATACTCTATAGTCAAACTTTAAATGCCAACACAAAATGCGTTGGGCTCACAAAATAGTACGTGTTTGTCTTTCTATGTTTCTAAATTACATGTATGTAAATATCAAGTTACACATGCTTTAAGAAGTCACTTCCTCAGTTTGCTAGTAGTGTATAGTTTAGCATTCACCGTCTATTAGATCAATCTCTCACATGTTGCATTTTATAGTATTTTATACTAAAATATGCACCTGGTTTATAACTTATAAAGGGTATTCTATATCATTCCCAAAGCAATTAGAAAAATATATTAATTACAATCATGATATGCACATACATCAGGTAAAATGCCTCAACTTAGCAAAGCCTTTTATTGCAAGAGATTAACCATAGTATGACAATCTACTCTTGTAATATAGTTATTCACATGGTTTTTTATGCTATGAACACGAAATAAGCATGAACAAATATTAGCTGAAGTGAAAGCAGTGTGTAAAAAATGTGAAAGGACGCATCTATTACACTGGTTGAGATGCAGCCCATGAGACTTCACCATGAGAATATAGATACAGATATGAGGTCATGCTCGTTGGAACAATGATTGTCATCCATGTGGCGACCTGCAACATAAAATTTAACCAAAAAATATATGAAAAAGGTCACTAATGTGTACAAATCGCATCATACAAAGAAACCTTAAAATCAAATTAATAGAAGTCAAATACTTGATAACAATACTCTATTAGCTGGTGAATGAATAACAAAGGTACTGTTTATACATATACCTTCCATATTTCTTTATGAGTAAGATGATTCTGATCGAGGTCAAAAATCTTGGAATAATTGACGTTAGACTGAAAAAACACCCATAAATTTGCGCCCCAAAACCAAACTGCAGCGGTCTGCATACATTATATGCAACAAATGATATGTTACTAACAGAATTATGGTACGTTAGAAATAATGATATATACAGTATGAAAAGGTTACACTCACCACAAGAAGAAGAGGATTGAAGTACAGAAAAGCCTCATAAAGAAAAAGATCCCGCAGGTCCAAACTCATCCTCATGACAGAATCCCAACTAATCTGATATATGATATACATGTATTACTTATGAAAATCCATAATAAGATGTTAAACCAGGAAAAACGTGTGCAGCCAAAATATCTAAAGAAGAAGAAATAAAGGTTGAACCTTGCAACAGCTGAATCCCCATAAAAAGAACAGCATCACCTGAGATAGCACATAAATTCAACATCATTACAGGCATGCAACTAAACCCTAAATCTAAGGAAGCCAATACAAAATGGATATTGACTTATTGAGAGATAAAAACGATTACCAATTTACAATATTAGAACTAGGTTTCTAGGGCTTTACATCATAGAAACTTTAGGGTCTTGAGCATCACACCCAGGATAATCAGAAACTTCTAGAATCAATGCTAAGGCTTATAAATCAGGTACTCATGAGTTAACTTCAAACCTCTGTTGTCAAAAGCCCCTCAGGAGCATGCCTGGGCCCAAATTCAAAGTGCAGCCCCAAGAAAACGCTCGGTGCTGGCTAAGGCGATCAGAATCATGGTTTGTACAAAATCCCTTACAGGCAATCGCTTTGTTTTGGGCACAGGCGATTCAAGTAGATGGGCTTTAACTGATAAGGTGTTGTCTTACTTTTGTTTTTGATTTTGTTTAACTTTATAATCTTATCAAGAACCAATGGATTGCTTTTACTCTATAATTAATTGCTACTACCTCATTAACTCCACAATCTCTGTACATTCCTTTCTTTTGAACTTTTGCTATTCATCTTTTGGCATTGTATTTGAACCTTTAGTACTTTTGATCCTAACTAGATGATTTTAGATGATAATTAAAATAATTTCTTTAATAATTTGTGGAATGGTTTTAATTTTCAATGCATATATTTTTTTAGTTTATTTCCTATACATGAGTTTTTCATCTCAGGCTAGTGCTTTTTTTGCGCCTTGTGCTAAAGCCCCGGGTGGGGCTTAATCGCCTTGAGTGCGCCTATCGCCTTTGACAACATAGCTTCAAACCCAAAACTTATAATTTAAAAGGTAAAAGTGACCATTCCTCAACTTCAACTTCAAACATAAACAACAGCTAGATAAGCACTGATATGAATCTCAAAAACTTGATTCTTAATATCAACATTCTTTGCATCAAGAAGAGGAAAGTACCTATTCTGTACCCATTTATTCACAATTCAGGGCTTTGGATATGTATATAGAGATAACCTAACGTCACAACAATCATTTTCTAGTGTACAGATTACCTACTTCTGCTTGTGTTTATCTGATTACTTAAGGTCAAATAACGAGTTTCATACCATTTGTAACAAACTAACTTTCTCATGAAAGCGATTTCTTGCACCATATTTTTACATCTACACACACCTCAAGTTCAAACTCAGAACATATAAACCAAAACACAACAAAATACACAAACAAACTACCTTAAGCCTCCACAGCAAAACCGGAGACGGTAACATCGCAGCAGCCGCCAAAGGTGTGCTGCCGGTACCCTTCATTTCACTTGTCTCTATTACAAAGAACAACAACCACCTTTAAAAACTGACCAATAACATCATATAACACTATCCTATATGAGAATCAAATTGACATGCTGAGATAAAAAATTTCCCCTCACCGAGCTCCGAAAACAGCTGTCTACTTCCAGACTTCCTTAGATGTGGACTGTTAACAGGAACAGTCGCATGACCTCCAAACATAGATAACTTTAAACCAACAAATTGTTCCAAAACTAGAAATCTGCAACAATACATGCAAAACAAACAACAATTGATCAATCCTAACATTAATTAACTACATAAATCTTCAATTTCTCCATCTAATTGTAAAGCAGAAGACAGATCAGGAGAGTTTACTGCTAATTAACAGCTAGGGTTTAGATTACGAATGTTAATAGTAGATGTACATGATGGTAGAAGAGTTATAAAAACGAGATTGCAATGCAAATAGATCAACTTACAGAGGATTTGATGAAATTAGGGTTTGGTTTGCCCGATTTGATGAGGAGGATGATATGAGGCGAAGGCGTGTTCTTGATTTGCGGGATCTGCAGCTTGATCTCGCGATTAGGGGAATGACGGGGGGATATCGGGGGAAATGTGAGAATTAAGGGAATAAAAAGTGAGGGCTATTGAGTACAAGATTAGCAATAATTATATCAAAATAACCATTTTAATATATTATATTATATATAGTTAAATGTCATTTTAGTCCATGTGGTCTGAGGTATTTTGCCAGTTTAGTTTAAAAATTTCATTTTTTCCTCTGTGTGTCTAAAAAGGTTTCATCGTTGTCATTTTAGTCCACTGGGTTAACTTCATCCATTTTTTTGTTAACGAGAAGGGCAATTCGGTCATTTTATATGTAATTATTTTGCCAGCTTTGTTGCGCTGGATATTCCTCCTTGTGTGAGATCACGTAGAAGACATCTACATGAAGGATTAGATTAGATGAGATTCGATTATATATGGTAAATAGTTTAAGCATTTAAGTCAAAGATTGGTCAAATTGGGTACCTAACTATAGACTAGGTCGAACATGGCAATCCTACCTAATTCCCTACAGTTATGGCTCTGATACCAATCTGTCACACCCCAACCGATGGTGGAAACATCGGGGCGCGGCACTAGACGAATCAGATTGCTCAAGAGATTTCATAACAACTATTTAAGAGATAATATTTAAACGTTCAACATCCCATACTATCAAACATAAAATCCTCAAATAATTATTACAAACACCAAACAATCTCTTAAAGCATATCCAATCCGATCTTCCCTAGATTTCTATTACATGAGTTTCTAAAGATAGCCCTAATCCATTTCAGCAAAAGTCATCAACCTGCCACATATGATAAAATAAACGCAATACAATTAAGTAAAGGTGAGCATACAGGTTTGCATACATAGTAGATATAGAAAGCGTTTACCAAACACTGCATGAACATACGCAAGAGATATGAATTATACTACTGCATTGATACATGTAAACCAACAAACCGCGAGTGCGAGGCACGCGGACAAGTGTCCACGTCCTAAAGAGAAAATAAATGAGAAATAAAAGTGCGAGCCTTAACAACCCCGAGCCTCCGGGTGGCGGGTCAACCTCTAGCAAGCGATCATGTTAAGGGTGGCATACAAACCAAGCAATACATACAATTCATCGATTCACGTATAATCATGTAAAGGCGGGTTGCGAATAAGCGTTTCGAGTTGTGTGATGTGTTTTGATATAGGAACATATGTGACACCCAAAAGTGCGTTTAAGCGTGAAAGGGTTCAAGTATACTCACAGTTGGTGCGTTAAGAGAGAGAGATGGGATCTGATATGGATTGAAGGGAGCGCCGGTTCAGCCTGTAAGCGAACAGAAGTGCATCAGTATTCTGAAGTGCTGAAACGGTCGAAAAGTGAAGGAGCAGTGGACAAGTTTGGGCGAAGTTGTACCAAATCTATTGGATTTGGTTCAAGTTCGGGCGAACTTGCTTGAAAAGCTACTGGAAAGTACAAGTTCGGGCGAAGTTGCACCAAATCCCTTGGATTGGTGCAAGTTCGGGCAAACTTGACATGTTTGCTTACAGATGGTACAAGTTCGCGCGAACTTGTCTGGTCGGGCGAACTTGGTTGATTTTCTTGAAGATTTGACAAGTTCGGCCGAAGTTGGTCACAAATTTGTGACAACTTCGAGCGAACTTGATCCATTCGAGCGACTTGGCTGTTTCGGTCACCAAATCGTGTGTTTTCGCGTCGTTTGCTGAGGAAATCGAGTGTCCATCCCTCCAACCTTAAGCTACTGAGCAAAACATAGGCTGAAGAGGTCTTTTGGAGCGAGTTTTAGCCACTTTACAGGAACTCGGGCTAATCCGGTCGAACTTGATGGTTCATACGGGTTAGTCCAGTTCGTGCAAGGTGACGACATCGTCCTTGTGCTTCCGGATCTGAGATCTTGCTTAACAACGCCTCGTTCCACTTCATAGTGAACGAAACATACGTCATTAGTCCGTATTTTGTGTAAAAATCAATGTTTTAAAAAGTTCTTCTCAAATCTAACACTTGGTGAGTCGAAATCATCAAGATTTCTAGCTTGGGAGCCACAGCTTAGCCCAAATAAACTCGTTTAGTGTAGATCTAAGTGAAAAGTAGAAGTTTTGTAGAAAAAGATGAAGATTTTCAAACAGAAGAGTTTTGATGAAAACGAAGGTAATCCTGTGCAAAATCGTTGTAAAATGTAGTTGTTTTGCATAAAACGGGTTGATTCTTACTTGGAAATCAAGGGTTTTTGGTTTTGGGAGCTTTTGGGCGAACTTGCAGCAAGGAGAGCATGAATAGGGGTGCTGGGTATTTATAGGTGAAGAGAAATAAGCTGGTGGAGACCAAGTTCGGCCGAACTTGACATCATTTCAAGCGAACTTGGCACAAGTTCGGGGAACTTGGCCAATTCTGTTGAAATGTTCAAGTTCGAGCGAACTTGTTGTGGATTTTGGTGTTTTGGATGGCCTGAACAAGTTCGGGCGAACTTGGGATGCCCAAGTTCGGCCGAACTTGGCCTAAAGGCGAAGTTTAGTTTGTTATTTTCGCGTTAGGGTTGTGGCGATTCATTTCGTATTAGATAGTTATGTTAGGCGTTTTAGCGAAGCGTTAAGCGTTGCGTTATTAAATAAATGTGATTTAGCGATTCGAATAAGCGAGAGCGATGTGATAGCGAGTATAATCATAAACCATAAAGCACGCATAACACATAATTAACATAATGTAACATAATTACTGCATTTGCGATGCGATGTGATAAGCGATGTCGAAGGCACAAGTGGTTATTATACATCAACACACTCGGCTCTTAAGGTAACATTGTTACTCGTGATTGCGTTGAGTTAGCGTTGCGTTGAGGCGTTTAGATGTGACATAGTTGTGACCAAACATAATTAGTTAACATAAACATTCCCATAATCGAATCTCGGAGTACAACGATAGATATAAACGGAAAATAAGCGGAAACAAAATAACAACGAAAATGTGAGTTGTTACAGTCTCCCCTACTTTAGGAAATTTCGTCCTGAAATTTAAGTAGTGGCCGTAACAAAGAAATGTGGATATTTAGCTTTCATATCACTTTCCAGTTCCCAAGTGAACTCGGCACCGCGTTTGCCTTCCCACCAGACTTTCACAATAGGAATGCGAGAGCGTCGAAGTTTCTTGGTCTCTCGGTCCATGATTTATATTGGCTTTTCCACGAAGTGAAGAGTCTCGTTTATTTGCAAATCCTCGAGGGGTACATGCTTCAGCTATACATTTTTTGAGGTTTGAGACGTGGAAAGTCGGATATACGTTGTTGAGTTCCGCTGGTAGTTCGAGTCGATAGACCACCTTGCCAATTCTTTCTAGAATCTTAAAGGGACCCACGTATCGTGGCGCTAGTTTCCCTTTCTTTCCAAACCGGATCACTCCCTTCCAGGGCGCAACCTTTAAAAGTACATGATCATCGATTTCGAACTGTAGGGGCTTGCGGCGTTTATCAGCATAACTCTTTTGGGACTCCGAGCTTTCAAGAGATTGTCTCTGATTTGGAGGATCTTGTCTGTCGTTTCTTGTATTAACTCGGGACCGGTGATTTGTGCTTCTCCGATCTCATGCCATGCAATAGGCGATCGACATTTTCTTCCATACAGTGCCTCAAAATGTGCCATTTGAATACTAGTATGATAACTGTTATTGTACGAAAATTCTACTAAAGGTAAATGCGTATCCCAATTACCACCAAAATCTATGATGCACGCACGAAGCATGTCTTCGAGGGTGCAGATCGTGCGCTCATCTGACCGTCGGTTTCGAGGGTGAAAAGCGATACTAAGATTAAGCGTAGTACCGAGAGCGGATTGAAACGTCTCCCAGAGACGTGAGGTAAAGCGACCATCGCGGTCAGAGATGATGTCACGAGGCGTCCCTTGTCGACAAATGACTTCGGCGGTATAGATTTATGCTAATCGTTCAACCTTGTAGTCTTCTCGTATAGCAATAAAGTGAGCTGATTTAGTAAGACGACCGACGATAACCCAAATGCTATCGTGACCAGAAGAGGTGGAAGGGAGTTCGTAACGAAGTCCATGGCTATACTCTCCCACTTCCACATCGGGATTTCAGGTTGTTCGAGCAAACCAGAGGGCCTTTGATGTTCGGCTTTAACTTTCGAGCAAGTTAAGCACTTTGAGACGTATAAAGCGATATCCTTTTTCATGCCCGACCACCAATACATAGGACGAAGGTCCTGGTATATCTTATCGGCTCCGGGGTGAATGAAGTATCGAGATTTATGGGCTTCGTCAATAGCAACTCTCGGAGATTATCACGGCTAGGAATCCAAATACGATCGAGATAATAGTAAATACCGTTTGGTTTAGATACGAGTTGGGTTTCGGCTCCACATTTCATTTCTTCTTGCAGGGTATTCTTATTAAAACAAGCAAACTGAGCGGCGCGAATCAAAATTTCGATCATTCAAAGCTTGAGAGTCATGAACACTATACACATAGCTTCGTCGGCTGAGAGCATCAACTACTGACGTTTGCTTTGCCAGGATGGTAGCGTATCTCACAATCGTAATCGTTGAGAAGTTCAACCCATCTACGTTGGCGCATGTTCAGTTCTTTTTTATTAAAGATATGTTGTAAGCTCTTATGGTCGGTGAAGACCGTACACTTGGTACCGTAAAGGTAGTGTCGCCATATCTTTAATGCAAAAACAACTGCACCGAGTTCGAGATCATGGGTAGTGTAGTTCTTCTCGTGGATTTTGAGTTGTCGAGACGCATACGCGATAACCTTGTCTTGTTGCATAAGAACACAACCAAGACCAAGATTAGAGGCATCGCAGTAGACGACAAAATCGCCGGTTCCGTCGGGTAGGGCGAGTACAGGAGCGTTGCATAGCATACGCTTGAGAGTTTGAAAGGCTCCCTTTTGTTTGGAATCCCAAACGAAAGGCTTGTCCTTATGAGTTAAAGCGGTAAGGGGCACAGCGATTTTAGAAAAGTCGGCGATGAATCGACGGTAGTAACCCGCCAATCCAAGAAAGGAACAGATTTCAGATGCATTCTTTGGCGTAATCCAACTCTTTACAGCTTCTGTCTTTGTAGGGTCGACGTGAATTCCTTGACTGTTAACGATATGACCGAGGAATTGGACTTCTTCGAGCCAGAATTCACACTTAGAGAACTTGGCATAAAGGCGATTTCCTTGGAGAAGTTTGAGAACTAAACAGAGATGACGCGCGTGTTCGGCTCTCGACTTCGAGTAGATAAGAATATCATCGATAAACACAATGACGAAACGATCCAAGAAGACTTTACACATATGGTTCATCAAGTCCATGAAGACCGCGGGTGCATTTGTGAGACCGAAAGGCATGACCACGAACTCAAAATGGCCATAACGAGTACGAAAGGCGGTTTTCGGAATATCTTCTTCCAACACGCGTAACTGATGGTAACCGGAACGTAGATCGATTTTAGAAAAAACAAGTAGCACCTTGAAGTTGATCAAACAAATCATCGATTCGAGGAAGAGGATAGCGGTTCTTTATCGTGAGTTTGTTAAGTTCACGATAATCGATGCTCATCGGAACGATACATCCTTCTTTTTCACAAAAGAACAGGTGTGCCCCAAGGTGAAGTGCTCGGGCGTATAAAGCCTTTATCAACTAACTCTTGAAGTTGGCTAGATAGCTCGCGCATTTCGGATGGTGCAAGGCGATAGGGAGCTTTAGCGACAGGTGTAGCACCGAGAATTAGATCAATACGGAATTCGACATCACGAGTAGGGGGTAAACCAGG
Source organism: Scalesia atractyloides (assembly GCA_947069175.1). NCBI lineage: Eukaryota > Viridiplantae > Streptophyta > Magnoliopsida > Asterales > Asteraceae > Scalesia > Scalesia atractyloides. The sequence continues at coordinate 23,558,282 of CAMTDV010000006.1, forward strand.
TAATCGTCGGGAAAGACTTCAGGAAATTCACAAACAACGAGTACGTCTTTCAAGGTTTTCTTTTCTTTCTCCGGGTTCATGATATGGGCGAGGAAAGCAATACATTGCTTATGCAAGCACTTGTTTGCTTGAGTACAAGACAAAAGCATCAACTTTTTTGAGGGTGTTTCACCGTAAACATGTAGATGATCACCGTTTGAGAGGGGAAAATGATCATCTTATCGAAACAGACGAATTCAGCATGATTCTCGTGAAGAAAATCCATACCTACTATGATATTGAAGCTACCTAATTGCATAGGTATGAGATTGATCGAGAAGATGTGGTTGTTGAGATCGAGAGTACAACCACATAAGATGGAGTTAACAGTAATGGTTCTTCCGGTGGCGACTTCAACATCGAAAGTCTTTGGGAGTTTAGCGCGTTTACATTTTAAAAGCTTTTCGAATTCTAACGACACAAAACAATTATCGGCACAGTATCAAATAAACAAGAAGCATAAATACCATTAATAAGGAACACACCATTGACAACATTGTTGTCGTTCTGAGCCTGGCGGTGATTAAGATTGAAGGCTCTCCCACGCACAACCTGTGGTTGCTGCCGGTACGGCTGTGGTGGTTGTGGCTGAGGCTGTGCTGCGGTTCTTGCTTCACAACTTTGTTTGGGCAGACATTGCTAAAGTTGTTCAGATCACCACAAGTGTAGCAAGCACGTGCTTTTAGGACTGGTGCTTGCTGCTGGGGCTGCTGCCGGTTGGTTTGAGGAGCACGAGGTGGAGCTGGTAGTGCTGCTGGTGCTTGAGGAGCTTGCTGACGAGGACCAGTACGACACTGAAAGTGAAGTGGCCGTAGATATTGCAGTTGGTACAGAAACGGCAGTTGCCTCCAACTGGGTGATGGTAGGTACACTTTGAGCATAGCGGGTGAGGACCAGTGTACGCACGCTTTGCAGGAGGTGCGTTTGATGTAGCAGCTTGGAGCAGGCTGAGAGTTCAATGGTGCAACAACTGCACAATTCTTGCTTGGGTTCCCTCTTTTGCGACCTCGGCGAATGGACTTTGATTCCTGAGGTGACTAGGTGGTTGCACTTGGTTCGGTGGTAGCTTGATTCACGACTTTGTTGTGGTTCTTAAAGTATCCAGCCTGGACACGTTTGTCATTAATCTCGGCTGCAAGCTGAAAGGTCTCTTCGATGATAGTAGTACGCGTTGCTTCAACGAAATCAGCAACGCAGTCAAGCAGAGCACGAAGGTACTTTTTGATTGCCTTTTCTGTGGTGTCCACCTGACTAGGACATATGATACTTAGCTGCTTGAAGCGGGCAGTGAGACCTGCGTTGTCGGGTCCATCTTGCTTGATATCCCAAAATTCATTCTCCAGTTTCTGAATTTCGTGGAGAGGACAGAATTCTTTCACCATAACTGCCTTAAGTTCCTCCCACGTGAGCCCGTAAGCTTCATCATTTCCGCGCTTATTGCGCTCTGCGGTCCACCAATCAAATGCCCTTGATTGGAACACACCAGTAACATTGATGGTGCAGAGAGATTCGGGGCATCCGCTCTGGCGGAAGGTGACCTCAATGGAATCGAACCAATGGAACATTGCGCTTGGTCCGTCTGTGCCAGTGAAAGTGAGAGGACCACATGCCTTGAATTGTTTGAATCTGAACGAGGATTTGGGCGCATCAGTTTTGGAATCCACTGACGAATTGCTGCTGACAGCCTGAATTTCGCTAACAATCTGGGGAATGACCTTAGCCATCTGCTTGGCTACTAGCGAGCGATACGCTTGTCAGCATTGTTGCGCTGGATGTTCCTCCTTGTGTGAGATCCCGTAGAAGACATCTACATGAAGGATTGGATTAGATGAGATTCGATTATATATGGCAAGTAGTTTAAGCATTTAAGTCAAAGATTGGTCAAATTGGGTACCTAAACTATAGACTAGGTTGAACATGGCAATCCTACCTAATTCCCTACAGTTATGGCTCTGATACCAATCTGTCACACCCCAACCGATGACAGAAACATCGGGGCACAACACTAGGCGAATTAGATTGCTCAAGAGATTCCATAACAACTATTTAAGCGATAATATTTAAACGTTCAACATCTCAAACTATCAAACATAAAATCCTCAAATAATTATTACAAACACCAAACAGTCTCTTAAATCATATCCAATCCGATCTTCCCTAGATTTCTATTACATGAGTTTCTAAAGATAGCCCTAATCCATTTCAGCAAAAGTCATCAACCTGCCACATATGTTAAAATAAACGTCAATACAATTAAGTAAAGGTGAGCATACATGTTTGCATACATAGTAGAAATAAAAAGCGTTTAGCAAACACCGCATGAACATACGCAAGAGATGTGAATTATACTACTGCATTGACACATGTAAACCAACAAACCGCGAGTGCGAGGCACGCGGACAAGTGTCCACGTCCTAAAGAGAAAATAAATGAGAAATAAAAGTGCGAGCCTTAACAACCCCGGGCCTCCGGGTGGCGGGTCAACCTCTAGCAACCTATCATGTTAAGGGTGGCATACAAACCAAGCAATACATACAATTCATCAATTCACGTATAATCATGTAAAGGGGGTTGCGAATAAGCGTTTCAAGTTGTGTGATATGTTTTGATATAGGAACATATGTGACACCCAAAAGTGCATTTAAGTGTAAAAGAATTCAAGTATACTCATAGTTGGTGCGTTAAGAGAGGGAGATGGGATCTGATATGGATTGAAGGGAGCACCGGTTCAGCCTGTAAGCGAACAGAAGTACATCAGTCTTCCGAAATGCTGAAACGGTCGAAAAGTGAAGGAGCAGTGGACAAGTTCGGGCGAAGTTGTACCAAATCTCTTGGATTTGGTACAAGTTCGGGCAAACTTGCTTGAAAAGCTACTGGAAAGTACAAGTTCGGGCGAAGTTGCACCAAATCCCTTGGATTGGTGCAAGTTCGGGCGAACTTGACATGTTTGCTTACAGATGGTACAAGTTCGAGCGAACGCCCAACTTTTTCTAGTAATGTGCGGAATTGTTGCATTCCCATTGGCTTAGTAAGAATAGCAACGATTTGTAATTTGGTGTATATCTTCATGGGTTGTATCTCTTGATTCGCATTGATTCGACACGTACTCTAACAAAAGAACAGTCCATTTCAACATGTTTCGTTCGTTCGTGAAACACATGATTGTTTGTTATGTGACAGGCCGCTTGATTATCACAAAATAAATGTGTTGGGCCAATGGGGGGGGCATTTTTAGCTCATGCAAAAGCTATCTCATCCACAAAATCTCACTGACTGTTATCGCCATAGGAAATGGACTTGGCCTGCAACCCATCATTCCTGTGTCTTCTAGGATGCCCATGGTGTATTTTCGTTGACTTAGCACCATGACTTCCTTTGTCTTAACTACTTTACTTCCAATTAAAGACTTTAACTGTCCAAGGTCTTTTATACTGAATTTCTTGTCAAGAAAAATCTTAGTTTCTTGAATCTTGCCTAAATTGTTACCAACAATAATAACGTCATTAATATAAATTAGCGCATCAATGAATGTATCTTTCCCTTTGAACACGAACAGAGAGTGATTAGCTCCTGTTTTCTTAAAACCGATTTCAATCAAGGACTTCGTAAATTTTTGTGTACCAGTTTCTTGATGCTTGTTTGAGCCTGTAAAGTTATTTTCCTCAATTTACAAACCCTGCCATCATTTGGTTTCCCAAAGCCTTGCGATCTTCGTGTAAACGTCCTCGTGCAAGTCTCTATGCAAAAAAGCATTGTTGACATCAAGTTGGCGATTGTGCCAACCTCTGCTTCACGGCTGCAATTAATAGGGTTCAAATTGTGACTAATTTAGCAACGGGCGCAAAGGTTCCATGGAAGTCAACTCCCTCTATTTAAGTGAAACCTTTGGCCACGAGAGACGAGCCTTGTTTCAACATCACCGTTTGGCTTATCTTTGATTTTATAGACCCACTTTGAATCTATGGCATGTTTTTCCCTTTAGCAACTCTTCTAGGGTCCAAGTCTCATTTTCTTCAAGAGCCTGGATATCTTTTTTCATGGCCTCTCTCCATTTCAAGTCTTTTACCGCATGATTAAAATGTATTGGCTCAATGTTGCAAGTAATGTCCGTCAAGAAAGCTTTATTATGTTACTGAATTTGTCGTAAGAAATGAAATGTGTTAGATATATTGTTGAGGACGCTTGACTTGTAGTGGGGTGCTCGGGGTCTATAGATGGGGGAAAATGGACATCATAGCCATCAAGATATTTTGGGCAATATCTACACCTTTTCTCCCTGTTTAAATTGGGCTCTTTAATAATGGGTCAGTCCATTCATTTTTAAGAATAAACTCAGCCACAATTTCCACTTCTGGCCCACTATTAGTTTTGGTCAATGGGCTTCCTCATGTGGGTTCATTTTCTATTATGGGCATAGTCATGTTTTCCATCTCGGGCCCATTGTTGTCTTCGGCCTATGTGCGTCTTATTGTCCGCTCATCATCAGTTTGGACATCTTGTGACAATGAGGCATTTTCATGATTTATTTGGGCTTCAACTTGAGGTCTGTCCAGCCCACTATTATTGTTTTGAGGCCTCGTCATTGTTTCATCTTGGCAAACTTTAAGCAAAGCAAAAACATCTTCATCATCTCCTGTGATCTTTTTATTTGGAAATGTGAACTTCTCTTCTATGAATATAACATCTCTTGAAATAACAATTTTTTATGTTGGATATTAGAGACTTTATACCCTTTCATTCCCGAAAGATATGCCAAGAAAATTCCAGGTCTCCCCATTTCTAAGTATTTATCTCCCTTCGTCTTTATGCTCCAGTAACATGAAAGATAACCAAACACCCTCATATTTTCATATTCAGGTTTTAGGTTATATAGTATCTCGTAGGGCGTTCTATTTTCTATTACCTCAGATGGTAACCTGTTTATGATATGTGTTACTGTGAGTATGCACTCTACACAAAATCTTGTGGCATATTACCTTCAAACTTCAAAGCTTGTGCAGTTTCCAATAAGTGTCGATGCGTCCTTTCCACCACACCATTTTGTTGTGGTGTATGTGGACAAGTGGTTTCAAGGACTATTCCTTCTCTGGCATGGAAATCAAGCATGTTGTTTGAGGTGAATTATCTCCCGTTGTCACATCTTATTCTTTTAACTATTTTCTCAAACTGAGTTTGTATCATTTTGTGAAAATCAACAAGACAAGTGCTTGTTTGGTGTCACACCCAACCGATGGTGAAAACATCAAGGGGGGACGAACGAGATTGCTCAAAGATAACATAACACTATATTCGTGACAATAAATTTAAAAACTCAAATTCATTTCATCATTAACATTACATTGTCTCAAAAGAAATATCTATATCTATATAATATAATTAATAAGATGAGTTTGGGCCACGTGGTGTTTTATGGTGGAACCTCAACCTTATTTTGGGAGGGAAGCAATCTCCTTCACTTAATTTTTTATGTGGGATCCGTTTTGTTCGGGTCAAGCATTACCCACTAATACGGATCTATATAAAAGCTTTTTTTATAGGCTCCTTTACAAACCCTAATACATGCTCCCTCTCTTCGCCTCCTCTCTTCCTAACCTTAATTGGAAACCTTAAATCAACTATCATTCTTTGTTCCATTCAAACTTTTCGGATTCAACCTTCGAATCAGTATGTATTTTAATCTCAAAATGGAGCTTAAAGTGCTCATTCTCAGTCTATATGTATTTAAATCTCAAAATGGAGCTTAAAGTGCTCGTTCTCAGTGTAACACACGCGAAATCTTTTGTCCGACGCAACGATTGAAAACATTCAGGTAAGTTTTTTTTCGATCTATAATCTAATCCACATATGTTTTTTGGTATAGATCTGGGTACAAAACATGAGGCTATTGAGATGTTGGTTGCCTGTGGATGTGAGATGAATGCCAGTGACGGTTTCGAAATACTCGTCGGTCTTCCACATGACTTCTACAAGTAGGTACACAAGTTTTTATGGTAATGAAGTTCAATTTTTAATCAATTAACCGAATGTGATTGAAGAAATTGGTAAAAAACCATTATTTTGTCGGTTGATGACTGATTATTCTTGAACTATATTGTTATTTTTATTTTCTTTAATTTCTTGGATGAGTTGTGTGTTTAATATCTGAAGCTTATGGTAATGAAGTTGAATTTTTAATCAATTACCAGAGTGTGATTGAAAAAAATGTTAAAAAAATGATGATTGTTCCTGAACCATACATTTTTTTATTTGTAGTTTTAAATTTATGGAATAAATAGTGTATTTAATTTCTGAATAATATGGTAATGAAGTGTAATTTTTCATCAATTAACTGAATCTGTAGTTTGTTTAGTTGATTATAGTTGTGGGGAACCAATTTCGGCGACACACGGCCTTTTGCAAAATCATTTTTGCGTTCAGTAGATCATCAGCATTTCAACCACAGTGCTGGCAATCAAGGTGATTTTACTTATTCAAATAAGCAAATATTGCATGTAGGTTTCTGTATACGATATGGACTGAAGTTTTGTACAACTCATGATTTTCTAAAGCATTTTTAGTGAATCATTAGATTATAACCTAATTTAGAAGGTTTTTGGGTACTTGAAGTTTACTGATTAACAAACACCTATATTATATTTTATATTGTATAGGTTTGTGTATAAGACATGGATTGAAGTTTTGGTTGACACTAAATGAGAGATTATTTGTTGAGTTAATTACATAGTTAGTCCCTGTGGTTTGCACAAAGTAACATACTTAGTTACTAATAGTTTAAAATCACATTCTAGGGTATTAAATTTTCATTTTGTAACGTTTAGAGGTATTAGCGTTAATTGTTTGTTAAACTGTTAGTACCTAAGTATGTTATTTTGTGCAAACCACAGGGACTAACTATGTTAATACTCTAGAAGTTAATACCTCCAAACGTTACAGAATGAAAAGTTAATACCCTAGAATGTGATTTTAAACTATAGTACCAAAATATGTTATCTGTGCAAATCACAAGGACTAACTATGTAATCAACTCTTATTTATTTGAATATGAGTGCCTAATCACATCATAGAGATAAATAATCACTTGAAACTTAAGAAGCGTGAAAGGAATATTATTTAGCTGCTTTATGTTTGATATTATTATTATTTATTTATTTTTTTGAACAACATCTCGATCAGGGCTATACATGACCAAAGCTCGGTCGAAGTGGGATTCGAACCTGAGCACTTCCGGGCAGGAACCCACTAGGTGGTAAACCTTCCCACCTCCATTGCAACCACTAGGCTACAACATCATCGGCCGATATTATTATTATTATTATTAGTAGTAGTAATAGTATTATTATTCTTTATATATAACTAGATGGAAGCTCCCCCCGCGTTGCGTGGGGGGAACAACCATACCAACAACATTAATGGCACGCCACTGGCAACGACAACCAACACCCAAAAATAAGACGTTTCTAATGCTTGACCACACACGTTCGTAACGGCGTGTAGAAAATGACGCATTAATAAAAGTTGTTACACCATACTCACGTACGTACCTTGAGTACAAGAGAAGTTACAAACATTTTGAGAAAAGTTAGAAACATTTTGTAGCGTATTTTGTTAGTACACATGTGATTATATATCATAAAATTAATATATTTTACTAATAAAAACACAAAATTAATATATAAATAACGTTGTGATTATGTGTACTCATTTTCAGAATTTATAATTTATGACCCTTTTACACATTGTCTATAGTTTGTTTCTATATTTATTATGTGGCAAATTGTGAGGATATCTACATTTTATTGGTGATTATAGCATAATAAACTTAAATTAAAATCTATTGATTCCTAAACAATGTAGCGAACTGCTGGGATATCTACGTTTTATATGTGATTATAGCATAATAAAATTAAATGAAAATCTATTGATTCCTAAACAATGTAGTAAACTGTGTGGATATTGATATCCATGTTTTATAGGTGATTACAACATAATAAAATTAAATTAAAATCTATTGATTCTGAAACCGCTTTTGGAGGTGTGCTCACCGAATCCCTTGAGCATTGGACTTGTTGAGGAGGACAAATCGACCCTTCATATTCCCAAGACCATCATCTCTTTCGTTCTTTCAACAAAAATATTTTTTATTATCATTACATGTGGTAGTTTAACATTTTGTTTAAGAAAACATAATTACCTTCTGAAGCGGCAAAAAGACCCATCTTTCAGAATATGTGTTAGTAGTTAAACTACGTGTGGGTGGGTTCTAGGGATATTAATACAACATTAAGTGTGGCTAATTTCAAATTTCTACAACTTACACGGAGTTGAGGTTTACTTTCAAGTGAACCAAATATGATTTTCACCACTATTCAATATCATATTTCATATCATCTATTCAATTTTTTTATATTTTTGTTTCAAAGCATTAAGCGCAAAGTGAACATGTGGAATAGAGGTTAAGTTTATGGGTGTTTTCATTTTGTTTTGATTCTAGGGCTTCTGACAACAGCAGTTCACATGGTTTGGTATTTTATCGGTGAATTTTAAACGATTCGGTAAGGTTGGCTTTGTTTGCGTTCAAAGACTTTTGACCCATTGGCTATTAAAAGATAATGCTAAGTTCTATAAGATATATTGTAAAATTCCGAATCTTTATCTGCGATTTCATCATTTTCATACTGCAAACTTTTATTTTATGAGCAGTTATTGCTCATTCCAAGTAGAATAAGCATAGCCAGTTCTTTATTGCTTCAATAGCTTGGTACAGATTTGAGGTCGATTGGCAGCATGTTGAAGTTTTTTTATATTAGATTTTTTATTTTTTTGGTTAGTCATGAAGATGGTGGCGAACAGGATGACGTAGAAGCACCTTTGGCAGAGCTTGAAACAATAAAGAAGGAAAGAGCCGAGGAAAAACAATGCCAAGTGAGTTTTCTGTAAATATTTTTTTTTGTTGATATTTGATGGCCTGGATGGCAATAACGACTTGGATGGGTTGATTTGGGTTAAAAATTTTTGTGTGTCGAATTTGAAAAAAAAGAAGCTAAAAGGCCACATGTCAAGCTGGTTAAACAGGTTAAAACATGAAATCGCCCTCCCGGATGGATATGTGCATCTAAAAGCCAGGCCCCTGACACAAATAGACGCCTCACTGTTCAAGACCTAATAATTACAGGATCTCTAAGGTTTGTTTTACTTTGACAACTTATGTAAACTTTAACATTTTGACATACAAAACCTCAATAGTTCAATTTAGCACATTTAAAAATAAATAAATAAATAGGTTAAAGGGGCCAACCTGTCTGTAACGCCTCGTATTTCCGCACTCCACTATTTTTAAGAAATACGTGTCGTACCACTAAATTATTTATTTGTCCATTTTATTATCATTATTATTATTTATTTATTCTTTTTATAAATAATAATAATAATAAACAAAATAAATTCGACAGTTTTATGAAACTCTTATCTAAAAACGGATCTCGTAAATGCGACCGGGCCACTCAAAAACCTAGTAACAAGCTAACGGGCTTTGAGCCCAACACCTGAACCTATCTAAACCCTAACCTAAATAAAACCTAATTGTATTTAACTATACACACACACATCCTACAGACACACACACGCCGCATACTCACAACCCTCTGCCCCTCTCTCACGTCCGTCACCGGCGCCGCAATTCCGGCCGGCGGTCGGCGATAGGTTCGTTTCTCCGGCCACACCCACTCGTCTCTTCACCTCACAACCCCATCTCCCCTCAACTCTGCTCGACAACCGCGGCATCCGCGAGAGAGAGAACAGAGAGAGCAGAGAGACAAGAGAGAGAGAGATTTGAGCGCGGAAGAGAGAGAGAGACAGCGGGCCATCTTTCCCACGACGGCAATAGTCGCGTGCAGCGGCAACGACGGCGCCGGTGATGTGCGACGATGGCGGCGGCGATGTGCAAACGGCAGCGGTGAACGGTGTTGCTCAGATGGGTTAACAAGGTTTCGAGCTGGCTAACTCAGGTTTGCGTTCAACTTTGTTTCGGTTTTCGGTTGATACGGGTCTCGGTTCAGCAAGGTTGGGTCTAGACTCAGGTTCGGCTTCAAGATGGTTTAGTCACAAGTCCCGGTTCAGGCTCGGTTTTGTTGAGGGTTTAGTCAAACTCGGTCAACAGTCAACACGGGTTTTCAATGCTGTTCCGGTGCAAGCTTTGAGCCACGGTCCAGAATCGGGTCTGCCATGGTTCTGCCATGGTTCGGGTCAACGGGTTCGCGTTCGGGTTCGGGTCAACGGGTTCGCGTTCGAGTTCGGGTCATGTGTAGTTCAAAGTGGGTGCTCGGTCAACTCCAGTCAAACTCAACAGACACGCAACTTGGTATACTTATAACTCTGTGAATCTTATTATGTCATTTATACGTAATATGTTTAATATAAATCGAGTCCGAACCAACAAAATCCTGTCATATTTATATACTATAACGAATATGAGTTAGCACCCGACAAATTACATTTTTGCGTTCTTGAAAAAAAAAATATTCTTAGACATCGTTGACCAAAATTGCATGTTTATATGTTGATGATGAAAGTTACACATATATATAAACAGAGTTAATAGATTATTCTGTTGGATTTTTTACAAACAACAACTTCACATGAAATGTATAAATTTATACATATATATATATGTTGTTTTGGAATAATTATTGAATTTTGATATTTATAACGACAATTCATATTGTCGGGATCGTCCAAAAAATAGAGGAGACTCTGCCGATTTTCGTTTAAAAATATATATACATATATCTACTATAGAGTCGAAACGATAACAAATATGTATCGGGACTCGAACGAATTTTATGAAATAACTATAACGGATAATTTATCTCGACACTATCTCTATAACTCCCTCTTATCTATGCGAGGTGATTCGGAGTTCATATTTCGACCGTTGACTCTTCACGGAATACTAAAGGACGCTTCGCAGAAAGTGAGCATACTCGACCCCCTTTTTACACTTTAACGCATTTTGGGGTGCAACATGTATCGATCAACAAAAGTTATATTATACGAAATTAAATGTATTCAAATTACCAAACGCGTTATCAATTATGCTTATGTGAGTTATGTGTGTTAGCTTAAACTTGTTATTACTTGCTATCTGTTACGCTCATGTTAGTTATATGTGCAAATTTCAACTTGTATTCTTATGACCTTGTTATGCTTAGGATGCTATGCATGCTAGTTAAAGTTCTCCATTATATGCTATCGTTATGCTAAATTGTTTATATGAATGTACGATTTAACAAGAATGTAACTTGCCATGTTGTAATTGAAACACACTTATACTTCTTTTAAAACTTGTATGCTCGCCAATACTTTTGTATTGATCCACGTTTTAATACATGTTGCAGGATACTGATGATGCAAGGAATCTAGTAGGATTGCCTAGAAACACATTTAAAACTCTATATACTTGTTGTATCGTATCTTATTTCAAACATTATTGTATGTTGTTTTCAAAGCCTTGTATTAACATGTTATTAATGAAATGAAATTATACCTCTTTTATACGTGTCGTGATTTAAATTTGTATTACCTGATTTAAGCTATGTAAAAATGTAATTATTAAATACTTGACACAAATAGCGTTACGAAGACTCTTGCAATCTAGTTTTCGTCTCACTCCGATGTTTCCGCCATCGGTTGGGGTGTGACACTGTCGACCTGTCAGGTTGACATGAACATGACCCGTTTCTTTAAACGTATTCAGGGGTTCGACTTGAAATTGTGCCAAACCTATTTAAATCCATGAATTTCATGTCGTGCGCCCCTAATAAGCATATGGATAAATCATCATATGGATACAGCTTATAAGTTATGAGTATTTTTTTTATGGTTGAAATGGAGGTTGATGCATGCATGATGCAAAATCAGATTATATTGATATGATTGGTCAAACAACATATGGGATTAAGTTTATCAAGGAACAATTTATGTAACACCAAGAATTGGTTGGCAAAATGACCCCTTCAGTCATTCAGCAGTGCAAGCTTATCTGTTGGAGGCAGAGGTCGCCTATTTTGTTCTCTAGTCTATTCTAAATTTGTCAATTTCAAGATTGCAGATTCACTTTTATAATTGTGAGTTGTAATCACAAATACTGATGCATCTTAAGTAATAATGTTGTTAAATGTTTTAAAGCTTTGAACTTTAGTCCTTATGATCATTTGGGTTGGATTTGATTCTCAGTATGGTTGTAGATAAACCTACTTTTGATGTTTTTAATGAAGATTTCTTATGGTTTAATAAACATGGTCCTTCATATGGAAATTCTAGACTTTCTTTGCATGCCTGTCACCTTATAGGTTCTACGTCTATTTTTCGTTTAATTGAGTAAATTTATAAACCCAAAATGGATTGTGGTTTGTAATGGACATCATTCGGGACACCTGCCGCAACGCGCGGGCATTCTCACTAGTATTCATATATAAGAAGTGGCGTATGAAATTTTGAAATTGCAAGTAACATGATCTTATGGTTTTTTCGTTTTAGAGGAAATCTGGTTGTGTGAATTGCGATTGTGTATTTATTTTATTTAATCTATTGTTTGTTACAATTAATCTGGTAAACTGATTCTTTTTTCCATTTCAGTGTTACAATTTGCGTAAAATTTGGGATTGTGGTATTTGTTAAAGCCATGGTGATCACTTACGGTTTCGTCTATAAAGACAGAAGCTTTTCACAAGGATGCTTCTCTTGTGCTATGGATCAAAAGTAAGTAAAAAACATATCCACAAGGCTACACTTCATCAGTTCATTTCATAACCAAAAGGTGAAAATCTGCAGCTATGTGGTAAACATACAATAAAAATTAGCTTCTGAGCAGGTTGCACCTTACTATGTGCAAGAGTGACGACTTACAGTCTTTTAAAAGAGTTCATTGACTCTAAAAAGGTTATAAAAGCAGGAATGGGTCATCTTGGTGTGACAGTCATCAGTTCTAATAAGATAGAAAACACACCGTAAAACAGCTGTTAGTTTATGGTAATTTTTTATCTTCTCTGTCTCGGTTTAAGGTTTCTTTTTACTTGAACCATCAGTATTTCTTTCTTACACCTATGTGGGATTAACAAAACATACAAAAAATAATTGACTTTGGGATTCAAATGAAAATGACAAACTTATGTTTAAAGAATGGATGGAATGATGACTAATGAGAATTTATTAGTGGAAAGAACGTGAAATTGGACCACAGACCAAAGTGATCATTTAAGTTTCAATTCTTAATGGACTTTAAATATACGTTTACATTAAACTGGGTGATTTTTTGCCGTTATTAATGAACTTAGCTTGGGCTTTTGGAGTGAGCCCAGGAAAACAAGTAAGAAAAGGTCACAAGTCACAACTTAAATAAAGAAGTCGGCAATTTAGTTTACAGATTGAATGAATTTACGAATGCAGTTTTGGGGTACGGTCTTATCACCTCTGCCACATTTAAGGTTTCTTTTTTTACTTCAACTGTTGACGTGTGGTTTTCAATATCATGATTTTAGTTTGCAGGGTTTTTTTTTATCACTATTATTTCGCACCTTCAGATTATAGGTTTATGATCAGAGTTTGGTGTGGTTGTGCAGGTCGAAGATGCTATTGTTTTAACAAATTATAAGCTTATTTACTCTTTTTGGGATATTGTTTGGAATTTTGTTTTTACAACTGTTATTCTTGAAAGGGTTTTGTGTGGAAAAAAATCTGTGGGTTTTAAAGTTTGGGGTTTTATGGATACAGGGCTTTGTTAAGCACTTGTGCGTTTGTGTATGCATACCAACTGCTTGATGTTATGCCAAGGAGAACATGCATACAAAGTTTTTAATTGTATTGTGGTATTGAAAAATATTGCCGTAAATTACGCCTAAACCGGTCATAACGGACCCGAATCGATAATACATATATACTCCTACACGTCACATGAATTAATATATTATGAAACTGCTTCTGATTCTTGGTGTTGGAGGTAGTTATTGGAATGTAGAGGTTTTGTTAGACAGTTGTGTGGCTAATATTGGGAACAGGAAGTCGATTAATGTGTGGTATGATCAGTAACATGAAAAAGGCCCTTGATAAATCATGTTAATAGGAGGGATATCAGGGTTGCGGGGTTTGATTTAAAAACTACTATTGCTGATATGATTGGTAATAATTAATGAAAATTTTCTATAAATTTTTATGCAGGCTTGTATGTGGATTGTAGGTTTTTGGATGGGTTGGGTTCAAATTTGACCCAGGAATATTACCATTGGTTTGGTATGATAGCTGGTTCTTAATAATTAGTTGGGTGGATATAAGGGATTCTTATGATTGGTAGTCCGTCTGGTGGTTTTGGCTCAAGATTGGGTCGGATAGTTTGAAACTGGTTTTTACAATAAGGTCAAATGGTTAAACAAGTGTTGTAGCACTGTGTCAAAGATGGGAGGATATTGTTTTTTAGATGGCCTATTAAAGCTTTATGGAATTGGTTGGCTTATGGAATGTGTTATTTTGGTTGTTGGTTTTGTTAGAAATGGTATTGAAGGGGTATGGTCCCAAAACCTTGCGCCAAGCAAGATACTATACCCATTGTTGTATTCAAAGCAAACCTCGCGCATAATAGGCAGCAAGAAAACACACCATTTATCCATGCGCCGGGTCATTGAAAAGAATATTAAGCATTGAACTACCTTGCGCGGGCTCGCGCAAGAAGCAATTAAGCTTGAAAGATTATACTCTTTATCAAGAGATCCCTGCGCAGGGAACTTAAATAAATGGTAAAGGGAATCTTTTCTGTTATAACAGAAAAGACATGTGGCAGTAGATCAAGAAATCACAGCTGTGAAACGTTCTAGAAGCCATAAAGGCTCAATCGTGCAGGAGCACAAGTGGTTACAACAGAATTACACGTGGCACGATCTGATGCACTCCTGATAATCACGATGATGGCACATCTCGTAACAAAGAGGAAGGAAGCATCATCTGCCACGTGGTGACTCCCAACTGTTGATTAAGCCACGATCCGTGTGCTTGGATGACAAACTAACCAACTAACAGCGTTGGGAATATTCTGTGAACTTTACCATCCCTCAGAATTGGCGCCTAAAATTTGGTTATAAATAAGTAGCTTCAAGGCCAAGTAAGACATTCACTCTCACTTACTCTCTCTCTCTTACTTCACTTTAACTATTCCGATCAACCTGTACTTATTCTCACGTCGGAGGGTGGTCACGGAGAGAACCCCCATTCTCCCCGTGGCGTGTCTAACGGTGGTTTGTTTTGCAGTGTTCATCGGAAGTTCTTTTCATTACGACGAGCAATCAGAGGATTAACTTTTTATGCGGAGACTATCACAACACATCTGATCTGATTTCGATCAATTAGATCTGGTGTTTCTTCATTGGCGCCCACCGATTTCTTTTTTCTTCTCATCTTTTCATTTGTTTCGCCTGAATCTTCAGTTTCATGGCTGATGGTTCATCTCATCCATTAGGTCCTCGATCTGAGATTCTTCATGTTGCTCATGGCGCTCGGATCGACGGACAAATAGAAGAAGAGTTTTCCGGCGAAGCTGATGTTCAACATGACCTTGGTCATACAAGCATTCCAGTAAATCCGGCGGCTCCACATGTCGATGTTGCATCAATTTTACCACCAGGCGAGACTCCGTTGTCTTGGCTTATCAAATCTCAGACTGCTCTAAATGCTATGTATGCTCAACTCTATGCTCAGACCGGAACTCCAACTTTTCAAGCTCCGGTCAATGCTCCTCAGGTCCGTGCGTCGCCGGCACCTCGAGTGTTGAGTTATGATTCACAGATCCGTGCTCGTGCACCTTCGCATGTATTTGCAGAAGAAACTGAGATGCATTCTCAGACCAGAAATGATTCTATTCATTCTGGTAATCGAAAACAAGAAGACAATACTCAACGTCGCACATCTGTTCACTCACGTTTGGGCCCGCGGCTGTCACAAAAGCGGGGCACCCAATATGATGAGTATGATAAAACTTATGACGAATGAGATAGCGTAATAGTTTTCAATCGATTATCTATGGATCATGTTAACTATAAGCCTAAAATTCTGCAACATACAACCCTGAGGCGGAGCACGACTATAACCTGGTGTACAGACCTGCTGAAGCAGCTGAACAATCAAAGTTTGTGAAGGAAATAGCATTGGCTCCATTAGAACGAGCAAAGTTACCATCCAACGTGGGGAAGTTTAATGGTTTAACAGACCTTGATGACCACATGCGCCTTTTCACTGGCGCAGGGCTTATTGGAGGCTGGACGTTACCAATGTGGTGTCATCTTTTTGTGCAAACTCTTACCGGCGCCGCGCGTCTTTGGTTCGATAACTTGCCCACAGGTAAACTTTCCTCTTGGATGACCTTAAGGATAAATTCCTTACGCATTTTAGTCAACAACGCCGCTACGTCGAAGATTCCTTAGATGTGATGAACATCTGGCGGAAGGATGACGAGAGCCTAGAAGATTTTATCACTCGTTATAACAAGGAAGTGTTAGAAATTGGAGACGTACATGAAGATCTTATCCGCGCACAGTTCAAATATGCGGTAAGATGTGATGAAATGATAAAAGTGCTCTCTGGAACTACTGGTCTTCCAAAGAGCTGGGATAAACTAATGGCAACGGCCAAAGTTTATGCGCAAACAGAGCGAAATCTGAATTCTAATAGACCACCACTACCTCAGAACCGACCTCAAGATTTGAGTAAGGGCGGTCGGAAGTTTAAGAAGGGTTGGAAGGATTCGAATCAAGGTTCATGTTCTCCTTATTCACCAGTAGATGCTCGCGCGACGATTTATAAGATTACTACTCAGAAAGCAATCAAGCAAGAGAATCGTGATAGGCAATGGACTCCTATAACAAAATCCCCAGCAGAGGTCCTTAGCACTGAGAACTATCAGTTCGAGCAGCCGCAACCAATGAAAAATAAGAAGGGTCAAGACCCAAATCTTTTTGTGACTATCACAAAGATACGGGGCATACAACTGATAATTGTATCAGCTTGCACACAGAGATAGAAAAAGCCTTGAAAAGTGGCAAACTTGCACACTTGCTCCAGTCAGTACGCAAGGAAGTTAGGGAGCTTACGCGGGGATGAGGGTCCAAGCAATAAGAAAATGAAACAAGTTTCTATGATTCAGGGGGGTGCAACGCGCAAGCGCAACTATCAACGTTTTCGAAATGAAAAATGGCAAGAGCAACAAGTGATTTTTCCCATTGTTCCTGGAGGTCTACATGAAGAACAACTAGTCGTAATTACATGTATAGGCATTATCAGACTCATTATGTGTTTATAGATCCTGGGAGTTCCATGGATATTATATATGAGCAATGTTTTAAACAATTGGATCCAGAGGATAAGGCACGCCTAGAACCAGTTGATTTCCCTTTAACTGGGTTCTACAATGAGGCTGTTTTCCTCTAGGACAGATAGTTTTTCCTATCATCCTCTCAGACGGAAAACATTCGCGAACCATCAAGGTGAATTTTATGGTAATGCCGACGACTTCTCGCCATGATGTCTTATTGGGACGACGCGCGCAACGTGATTTTAACATGGTTACATCTGCTCCGCATGCTGCTTGTGGTTTCCCAACACCAACCGGCATCGCTATTATGTACACACGCAAATAAATAATATCTATTGAAGAACCAGTGGCTAAGGCTTCGAAACCTGTATCTCCAAATGAGCCTGAAAAATGGGTACTTTATACTGAACATCCTGAGCAAACAATTCGTTTGGGTCCTGCGTTGACCACAGAAATCCACGCAAAGCTCAAGCTATTATTATTTCGAAATAAGGATATTTTCACCTGGACGCCTGCTGATATGGTCGGCGTCCCCCGCGACATTGCAAAACATTATTTAAACGTTTTTCCTTCAGCAGAGCTGGTGGTACAGAAAAAGCGCAGCTTAGGGCCTGAGAAAACTCGCGCAATGAACGGACAAGTTTCTGAATTATTGGATGCCAGAATCCTGCGCGAAGTCAAATACCAGACTTGGGTTGCTAATCCAGTCATAGTACAGAAACATAATGGTGGTTGGCGCATGTGCGTCGATTTTAAAGATCTGAACAAGGCGTGCCCTAAGGACTGCTATTCTCTTCCTGAAATCGATAAGAAAGTTCATTCCTTAGCATCGTTTCGATGGAAATGTTTTTTTCGATTGCTGTAAGGGATATCACCAAGTACTAATGAAGAAGGAAGACGAGGATAAGATGGCTTTCCGCACGGAGAAAGGCATTTTCTGCTACACAAAGATGCCCTTTGGCCTCCGCAATGCGGGAGCCACTTATCAACGCCTTATGGATGCAGTGTTTGGGAACGATATTGGGGTTACGGTTGAAGTTTACATTGATGATCTTGTTATCATGAGCCACACTGAAGATACAATGTTGGCAAACATCCAACGAACTTTCGATTCATTGCAAAAGGTTAACTTGAAATTGAATCCGAGCAAGTGTTCGTTTGGTATGGAAGAGGACAAGTTCATGGGATTCATTGTTACGAAGGATGGTTTCAAAGTTAACCCCGATAAAGTGGAAGCAATCCAAAGAATGTCTTCTCCTACTACTATTAAAGAGATGCAACGATTGGCTGGACGGTTAGCCGCGCTCAACTGTTTTCTTGCTGACCATGCTGCAAAATCTTATCCATTCATCCGTGCGTTACGCAATTGCGTCAGAAGAATGAATTCTTATGGACTCCGAAGCAAGAGTGCTTTCCAGGATATGAAGAACTGTTTAATACAACTCCAACACTTACTGCTCCGCTTGAAAAAGAGCCAATGATTCTCTATCTTGCTGCATCCGATATCGTTAAGCAATAATCTTTTTGCTGGTAGACGTTGTTGGAATAAGTAAAACCCTAATGAGCAATGTAACTGATAAAAAACCCTAAATCTATCAACGGTGGGAAGGATGTTCATCGATCGGCAAACAAACTCGAAGTGCGGATACGTACCATCCCCATCGGGTTCAACTGGGATATATGAAATTTATAGAAGTCAAGAATTTCCAGAAGAAAGTGGGTCACCGGAATTCGAAAGTTGCCTCTGCAAAATAATCCCAAAACAGCGTAATATATCCTGCGGAGCGTTCCCACCGTGTCTGTCTCACCGGGATATCTGGCATCCCATGTCTTTGGGAACTTAAAATTGGCAACGAGACTATCAAAGGCACTTCGGTTCCATTTTAACATCGGCAGTGATGAAGTCGACGGCAAATCAGATGGATCTTCAGTAGAACTGGTAGCCATGAATAGCTCTGTGAACGAATAAGGATGTCAAGTGATCTTAAATCTTAACAAAGAAGCGGTTTTGTAGAGCTCAAGAAGAAGGGGAAGAAGCAGTGAGGATTTGTTGGAGAGCACAGGGACGGCGATTAACAAAGTGGTGTTTTTATAGGCATCGCATTTAATGCCTGGGAAGTCGTGCACTGTTTTTTCAAAACCCTAGGCATTTAAAGGGGCGAATGGGAACAGTAACCATCCTCACGCGCGCTTGCACTCGTTAAAACCCATCACGTAATTAGTGTTGTACATCTGACACTGTTGGCAGCTGTCACACAGTGTTTAGTACGTCACCATATCACGTGCTTTCCACCAACCGCCTGACACACGGTCACGTCACAAGACAGGCTGTTTTAAAAATTCAAATTTCTCCAACGTTATCCATTCAAGGGAATAAGAAGGTGGTTCTCAAAGGCCGCAGCAACTATGCAACAACATTTTAATTAGTCCAGTACTCCACCTCTCCGCCACAGCGCATCGGAGCAACACTGGACTGGGGCACTTGAAGGGGTATGGTCCGAAAACCTTGCGCCAAGCAAGAGACCATACCCATTGTTATATTCAAAGCAAACCTCACGCAGAATAGGCAGCAAGAAACACACCATTTATCCATGCGCCGGGTCATTGAAAAGAAAATTAAGCATTGAACTACCTTGCGCGGGCTCGCGCAAGGAAGCAGTTAAGCTTGAAAGATTATACTCTTTATCAAGAGATCCCTGCGCAAGGAACTTAAATAAATGGTAAAGGGAATCTTTTCTGTTATAACAGAAAAGACACGTGGCAGTAGATCAAGAAATCACAGTTGTGAAACGTTCTAGAAGCCATAAAGGCTCAATCGTGCAGGAGCACAAGTGGTTACAACAGAATTACACGTGGACGATCTGGTGCACTCCTGATAATCACGATGATGGCACATCTCGTAACAAAGAGGAAGGAAGCATCATCTGCCACGTGGTGACTCCCCAACCGTTGATTAAGCCACGATCCGTGTGCTTGGATGACAAACTAACCAACTAACAGCGTTGGGAATATTCTGTGAACTTTACCATCCTTCAGAATTGGCGCCTCAAATCTGGTTATAAATAAGTAGCTTCAAGGCCAAGTAAGACATTCACTCTCACTTACTTCACTTTAACTATTCCGATCAATTGTACTTATTCTCACGCCGGAGGGTGGTCAAGGAGAGAACCCCATTCTCCTCGTGGCGAGTCTAACGGTGGTTTCTTTTGCAGTGTTCATCGGAAGTTCTTTTCATTACAATGAGCAATCGGAGGATTAACTTTTTATGCAGAGACTATCACAACAGATCTGATCTGATTCCGATCAATTAGATCTGGTGTTTCTTCAGGTATGGTTTTTATGCATTGTTTATTGGTTATGTTTTAATGGGAAGCATGAATTTGGTAAATATGTTGTTGCTGAGTGGTCATAAATTTTGGTATTTGTATAGCATATTTGAGGGTAAAAAGTTGTTTTGTAAAGTGATGAGGCTGGGATTGGAACTTTGTTGCTGGAGATTTGAAGACTGATGACTATGAGCTTGAAAATTTTGTCATGATTCTTTGTTTTGTTTTGATAAACATAATTGTATGTTGGTTTTATGATAAGTAGTTTTGAGTTTTTTGTTGGTAGGATAGTTGTGTGGTTTTGTATAGATTAGACTCTGGTTGGTTTTTAAACCCATTAGTTAGGCATTAGCTCTTGGGGTTTGGGAGTTCCTTGTGGTATATCCAAGGGAAGCCCATTCCATGTGGGTGTATATATATATATGTTGTGTGTGTATTTACTTTTTTTGTTAATAAAATTTACCGAGGTGTGTCCGCTTTAACAAAAAAAATGATGATCAAAGTGCCTTTGAAAACATAACTCTATACAAGCAAATAGTAGGGTGCATGTTGTATCTTGCAGCTACGATGTCACACCCGCTCATAGGTGGAAGCGCGCAGTGTGATCAGATTGATTCTCATTGCATACAATATAAGTGACAATACTAAATGAATAAAAACAACCTCCAAATGCCATTCATCGATGTTTCAAAACGTAACATAGTTGAGTATATTGTTTACAAACCACAAGATGAAAATAAGTTGTCAAAGTGTTACATGACCAATCAACTTTTAAAAGGATAAGGCTTTGATCATTATATTACCGCAAGGAGGAGGTATATAACGAGCAAACCCTTCACAAGTGGCATGGATTCTTAACACTTGCTTTCTTGACAAAAGTTCCCCGCATGGTACACTAGTTTCCTGAAATACATGTTAAGTTGAAAAATCAACAAAAGTTGGCGAGTTCATGTGTTTTAGTAGTATAATATAAATCCATAAAATGTAATGTTTTGTATCAAAACCGGTATGTAAAACGTAAATGAAATCGTTGATCATTAATGTTTTGCAAGGACATTAATATGTGTGACGACATAGGAAACATCCAAACCTAGATGATTTTACGTCGAATAACCTCGACTGGGACAACAAATGCATTCTTTCGTGTGGGTCCATGACCAAGAGTGGGGCTTGCCAAAACCCCATAGATCGAACCTTTTGTATCGTGGTCTAAACAGATTAATGGTGCTAAAGTTCCACCTTATTCGTACATGATCTAAGTTGTTTCATTCCCTAGCTTATCATACCATTGCACATGTATTTCCCCCCGATAGTTGTAAACTGTAAAATGTTTAGATGAAAAGGGGGACATGAACTCACTGGTTTGCGTTCCGTCAACGGTGCTTAATTTACGTTCGGTTTCCTCGGGTTATAACGCAACCTACAAATGTGCTAGGTTTTGTTAGACACTTCGGTCTTGTAACGACTTATGTACAAGTCTTCTGTCTTTAATATTTATTAAGACTTGTTTGGAATTGTGTTTACTTTGAGTTGTATTTTCCATGTATGATGTCCATATATATTTCATCAATATATATATATATATATATATATATATATATATATATATATATATTCTTGTATCTCGTGTGTTGTATGTACGTGTCACACCCTGACCCGCAGCGGAAATAGTAGTCGGGGCATGATTGGGTTTTTATCAAAGCTCATGACATTTACTATAAAGTTTCATATTTATTATTTCTTTAAAAAAAAAATTACAATAACATACAAGCACAACATGTTCAAATACATTTTTCATGACTTCTTTATTTTTCTTCTAAGGCAATTCCCTATGTGTTCCTTGCTTCAACTGTCCACCTGTATCATGTGTAAAAATAGGGTTTTGGGTCAACAAAAGTTGGCGAGTGAATCTTATTTAAATGTTTGAAAGAATTAGTTATATTGGTTATTTAAATAAAAATGTGCATAACCAAATATGAGTATACGTATATGTAAAATTAAACCACAAAACACATAATATCAATTAATTCACACACACACATACCAAATGATGAACAATGAGATCAAGGCTCAATCAAACGGAGCCGATCTAGTGAGGCACCTGATGCTCAACTCGTCTCCAACGAGGAACTGATGGGCCTAATGAATGATTTGAACGCAACTTGACAAAAATGTAAACTCGCAATACAACAAACAACATTTACATCACACGATAGTTCATATAATGGTAATAGCACAAGGGTTTGAATAAAAGAAATGTATAAATGACACATGATACATCCCAAAACATGAATAAAAAGGGGAGGTTTGTAAGAATTCACTCACACTGGGTGCGTTTTTCTTGATTGATGAATAGTGCGCACGGATTGAGGATATAACCGACGAAGAAGACTAACCTAGATAATAATGCAATAATTCGATAAAAATTAATATTTTGATTTAATACTTTTTGTTAGGTTTTTAGGTTATTTTTTATGGTATTTTGTTGAGATTATATCCCCTTTAAATTATATATTTTATGTATTTTTAATTAGATTTTAACCAATGTATCAATATATATGCAATATAAATAAATAAGATAAGATAAATAAATATAAAAAAATTAATTGTCAGATCTGACGTCAGACCTGACCGGGTCGCATGATTTATTAGGCGGCGTGTGCGGGATTCGAACTTGAGACCTCTCGTACGTGTGCACGCAGCTCTTCCAACTGAGCTACGTGTCTAACCCGTAGAATTCTTGTTTTTTGTTTATCTTATACATTCATTAGGTAGATTCAGAAATCATTTAGTTTAAAAAGGTTTTTAAATGGTCAAGCCGGTGGTAGAGATGGGTTTCGAACCGGCGCCCATGCGATGCCTTGCACCCAGCCCAACCAACTGGGCTGGGTGTCTAACCCGATTATCTTAAGGTTTATATTAAATTTAAATGCAAATCTGAGAGGTGTTCTGACTATTTAAAAAAAGGTTTTGTTATAGCTGGAACGTACACAGACGCGAATCGAACCCATAATCAGTGTGTTGAAATTGCACATAGTCCACCACTGGACTATGTGTCTAACCCATTCCAAAACCAGTTTTAATTAATTATCAACTCGTACTCAACTTCATCTTCTTCATTTGAATAACCAAAACTTTACCCGCCTGATTTAATTCACAATTCATTCAGATTTTTATTATTAATCTAATGTATAGGTTGTTAATTTGGGAAAACAAAAAAAATAACAAAGGAAAAACTACCGTATGAACAGAACCGGCGGCGAACGTTTTTCCGGCGACTTGCAGAACTCCGGCGAGTCAAGGCTCCCGGTGACAGAGAGGTTTGAGAGTGAAAACGATGCGATTTCAATGGATGGATGAATGAAGGTGTGAGCTTAAAATGACCAACTGTGGGGGTATTTATAGAGGATTTGTGAATTCGGTTTTCCATGGCTACGATTTCGGGTTTTAAATGCCGGCGCGTCGTGATTGAAATTTGCCTGAAATAGCATTGCAACAGCTGTCGGATTGAGAGAAACCGTGTGAATTTGGCGAGATCTCCGGCGAGGAGATCTGCTGCAGTTGTGGTTTGGCTAAAAAATATATATATATACTTTGATAGTTGAGTTCTAGCACATAATGTATGTGCAGTGCAGTGGTGATTTAGTGTGTGCATGAGGGGGGGGGGACCCGGATTCGATTCTAATTTGTCCCATTTCATTTTTTTAGCTTATTTTCTTTTCTTTTGCTTTATTGTCGTTATTATATATATATATATATATATTATATATATATATTTTAATATATTAATTATTTATTTAAATTTTTTTAATTATTTCAAGATTATCTAACATATTAAATAAAATAAATGCGTAACGAAGTATTTTATAACTTCTAAAATTTTAAACAGAGGGGTTTTAGAAACCCGTTTTACGACGAATGTTACAGTACGGGCCTAGCCCTCTTGTCTCCGTGCCTCGCACGAGTAAGATGTATGTGTTCATGACTTCTCATAGTCGGGTTCCACCTGTTTGCCTCGATGATGGCGTCATCGGATATGTTTCATATATTTATATTATATTTTTAGTCACGATTTATGCTCATCGTCTAAGTGTATGTCCATATATAATTTTCCATAATTATATATAATCCCAAGTTCGATATATTAGTTAAAATAATACATTATAACTTGTATTATTTATATGCATCGTCTTATATATCATTTGTAATTATATATCATCGTAAAAAATAATCTAATTTTAACATGTCTTGATATATAATTATTCATGTGAAGTGTTTATGGTATACATGACCAAATGTATTATTTATTAAGTATTACACATGTGTATATTCCAAAGTATGGGTATACTTGTATT
Source organism: Scalesia atractyloides (assembly GCA_947069175.1). NCBI lineage: Eukaryota > Viridiplantae > Streptophyta > Magnoliopsida > Asterales > Asteraceae > Scalesia > Scalesia atractyloides. The sequence continues at coordinate 23,583,349 of CAMTDV010000006.1, forward strand.
ATGATATTTGTATATCTAAATATGTATTCCCATGATTATGTACAATACTTGTAATATCGTATTTTCATCAAGTGTTGGTGTATATGTTGGTATGTATTTGCACGTATAGGAATACGTATATCCTTGTATATATTATACACAATTTCATCTTCTTAAAATATATATATTTTAAGATATGTCCATAGGAATATATATATCTTATGTTTGGTAAGTATATGTATTTTATATATCTTAAAAATAGTCTATTTTTTAAGATTAGTGCTAGAAAATATATATTTTTAGTTTTCCACCAAATAATATATTTTTAAGATGTTATAAAATATGTATTTTTATACGCTTTAAAAATAATACATTTTTAAGATCGACAAAATACGATATGTTTTATATACTTGTAAAATGTATATTTTGTCATTGTTCGGTTTCAAAAGTGTAATTTACCAAGCTTCGATATATTGTATAATTTTAGTCCGAAAAATTTTGTATAGTCCATCCAATGTCCAAATATCCGAATCATGCATAAATTGCATCCAATGCATATATAAGTATATATATATAGTTGTAAGTTTTTATTTGCCAACTTTATTGTATTTATTTGTATTATTATTTCAAGTCCCTAATTTATATATAACTAATACAAATAATATACACATAGCACATAATTCTTGTGATCACTAAAATATATATTTTTCCTAAAATATATATTTATATTCATCTTTATTTTTAGAAAAACCATACCTTCTTAGCTTGCATTTTTATACAAAAATGTGGGAATTTTTAATTTATTGTTTTTAAACAAGTTTACTTGTAAGAACCTTGTTAAAAATATATTTTTCTAAATGTTTAAATTTTATAAAAAATTTGCCATAGTTTCCTTTGTAACAAGTACTTTTCCCATGTTTAAAACATGTGTTTTTATGTTCAAAACTCAACAAATCATCCAACAATTTAACAAGACTTTTTATACTAAAAAATCCAACAAGTAGGTATGAACTTGTAAATAACATGAGACCTTTAAATCCATAACTTTCTTCATGTTTAACACCCTTTTTAATAAGTTTATGTTAACTTTGTAAACACACTTTTTCATGAATAAAATTTACTAGCAAGATCTTTTCATATATTCACTTGTTACATCTTCTAAAAATCTTTTTATACCATTTTTTAAGTTCATAACATCAAGTTGGTGTATCTTGCTAAAAATGTTAGATCTATATTTTTAACATAATGCTAACAAGATCACTAGGTCCATAACAACCATATTACTAGAACTAGCACATAAACAACTTAAACAACCAAGTAATCAAGTTACATTTTTAGTGTTATTTCATGTTTACCAAGTATTTTATGATGAGCTTCAAGATGGTGGTCTTGTATTTTTAATAAACAACATGAAAGAAAAAGCTTAATAAAGTGTTAGTGACTTACTACTAGCACTATTGGCTAGGGAAGAAACAATAAGAACAAAAAGATGAAGATGATATGAAGATGGTGGATAAAAGCTCTCCAAGGTGGTCCTTGAACTTCTAAGCCTTGAAACCTCCTTAGTTAGCCTTGATGCACACTTGCTTACACTTGAAATGCTAGTAAATGGTTGAGAAATGAAAGCTTTGGGAGTCCTAGTGTGGCCGTGAATAAGAGGGAGGGAGGAAAAAATGTAGTTTTGAATTTGAGAATGGAAGGTGATAAGGTTTAGGATCCCATGGACCTCCCTTATAATCACCCTTTCTAATATAATACCCACTAGTTAAAAAAAGAGCATTTTTGACTCTCATAAGGCCAACATTGACCAAATACCATTCCATGTGGGCTCCCCACTAAGGTGAACAGCCAGAAGGGCCTAAATGGTGTTTGTTTTAGTTAATTTCATGTTAACTGTTGTAAGTTTTATTATGTGAAGATTATTTGCTATAAGTGTCATTATAATATTCTTGATAGTCACTAGATTATTTATTATGTATAATGGGCCAAACTAGCCTTGTGATGTCAAACAAATATTAACTAGTTCGTATTCTATGTTTAGATGTAGTTCGGATACTTGCTTGGTGCTAGTTTCGTAGCCGAATTATTAAATGACCAACTTATATAAATTGTATGGCATGATGTGTCCTTGTGTCTTAAAGATATTCCCGATACTTTTTAAGTTGTGTTTATCATCTTTTTTTTATCTAGTATAATTTACCAAATGCTGAATTTTGCGGACAAAATACTAGTTACACCCCTGTTTTCCCACTTGGGGTTTAGTATAGCATTGATGTTGGACTTAATTCTAAGTCCTAAATCTGTCGTTTATCCAAGTACCGGAACTATGTCAGCACTATTAGTTTAACCGTTAAGTGCACTAGTTGTCTCGGTGTGCCACTTAAATTGTTTCGAGTTACGACCAATAAAATGAATAATATGCATCATAAAAAATGTATTTTGTGAGTTTTCTAGATGTATGTCATGTAATCATTAAGTTCGGACGTTCAAAACACATAATTATATAATATAAAAGATTGTTTTAACTGTATGGAAATTACCCGAAGTGCCGGTTGTCACATACGACACCTAATCTCATGTTTGTTATTGCCCTATTAAGCAGATGCATGGAAAATCCTACTGAACAACATATGGTTGCCATGAAATGATGAAAAGAGTGTTGAGATACATTAAAGGCACCATGGAGCTGAAACACAAATGCAAGTTTTGATATTTAAAAATTTAATTTGTTGTAAGCGCAAAGAAAATTACTCTTAACTAAATACAAGTTTTAATTTCAGATGCATTTTAATAAAACTTTCTCCATACTCTAATGTGTGATTACATAATATGTTTTATCTTATAAAACACTGATTGTAGATTTGATTGAAGTGGATAATGTCGATAACCTTTGGCCTGACAAATTTCCACTTGCTAATGTATTGATAGTTCCACAACTTTCTATTGCATTTCGTCAGGGTTTTGGAGACCTAAAGCGAAGTAAAAAAAGCGAGACCCTTTTCTGAATTTCATCATTACAAAACCCTCCTGCTAATTACTATCCAATCCAACAATCGTACTTGCTATCTAAGCCTCGTATAGGTTACTATCAAGATTTGCACATATATCATATGATGTGGCTAGGTGCAATGGTACTGATATAAAACTCTTTTTCACTCTATATCTATATTTGTTACTATCTAAACCAACAACCATACTTAGTTATACTTGCACAACATCAGACTTGCTTTCTTCTAATCAAAATCAATTTCAAGACATTATCTTGCTAACTGTAATACATGTTCAATTCTGGTGAGTGAATACATTATCCAGACATTTAAGCAAAACATTGTCCAACAATTTCTTCACATAATAGTATGCTCTATAAAGTGATTGTTTCACAATCAAACAAAACAATCGACATAACGAATAGAAAAGATTGTCAAATAGAGTAGCTTCAAACAAAAACGCTAACATGTACCTTCACATAAAAAAGCTCGGGTAATTTGATTTTAAATCATAGCTGAATAGCTTCGATTGACGAATATGATTGATCACAACAAGCAGCTTCGATCTGGATTAAACAATTAACTGAATTCATAATAAAAATAAGACCTTTCATTGTTCCAATTTCTAACTCTTCGACTTCCACTCCTAAATTCCAGCTTTCAATTTTAACCTAACACTATGTTCCCGAGTCTCATTTAACAGGGGGAGGGAGGAGGGAAAATTTTCTCTCCTAATCTCTCCAATTTGGGAGGATGACTATCTGGACAAATTTTCTTCCCTTTTTACTCCTTTTCCCTCCTCTCCTATCCTTAAAAAAACTATGGAACATGGTTTTTTCATATTTTCTCCTCTTTTCTTTCCCTCTCCTGTTAAATGAGACTCGGGAACAGAGTGTAAAAGACACCTATTTTTTTTATTTGGAGAACACAGGCCGTTCCCAGCTAACAGAGCAAAATCTTAAAAATGGGGGCCCTTGTAAAATAGAGGCCCAAAGCCCTAGCTTTACTAGGTTACCCTTGGGCCAGCCTGTTGTTCCTAGGCTTGAGGTCTATGATCGATTGTCATATTTTTTTTCTTTTCTGTTTACTTACAGGAAATTCAGGCTAATCTTTATACAGGTCCAAGAATTTGTTTCACTAGTAGCTATAGGACAATATCGATCTCTTCAGTCACAACATGAAGAACAATATAACTGCCATTTTTGACAGTATTTCGTAATCATCTTAGAGATAAGTACATTTTACACCATCCATCACACATTCAAACCAGGTAGTGCCCCCTCCCATTTGTTATCAATTTTCAAAGTGAGTACTTCTGATATCATTTTTACTATACAATGTATCTATTTTATGGTTTTTTATTAGCGTTTATGTAAGTTTCTATTTACAGTTGCGGATCACTATGCTCGAAGCAACTAATCAAGATCTATGAATGGAACTTCATCGGTACCGTATGAGAGGCTAATATAAAGTTCTTTGAACAATAGTGTTTTCTTTCATCCATACCTAAATTTGAATGTAGTTAATTATCATTCTCTTATATGGAGTGATTTTAGTGCACCAATGCTATATAAAACGAACCAATGTTAATCAAATATCCGCGGCAAAACCATGGTTAAGGTGAAGTTTGTAATGTGAACAAAACCGCCCCATGATACAAAAACAAGAAAAAACCAAAAAAAAGTTGTGCAACGCGCTGTATGGAATAACCCTAGTTTAAATAAAATCCGTTAACAATTTGATCTAAAAAACGTATTTAAGAAAAACAATACACGTGTTACCATGTCAATGTCCCAAAATAGAGGGTATTGTGCTTCATTCCATGGCAAAGGGTAACGAACCATAGTTTGGTTATCGCCCGAAAGGTCTAGGAATTGTGGTGGAAGAATTGTCCGTGGATACTTCTGTTCCGGCATTTTACACTTCGTGATCAAAAAGTCCACTGGGACCTCATCACTCTGTTAACCCAACTTCCCACATGCTACAAGGTAGACATTTAAGAAATACATAAATTTTATTTGGGAAAAATTAAACTTAGCATTCTTAGAAAGGGGGGGGGGGGGGGGGGGGGGGTTGTGACAAGTAACCACAGTTTTGATATCCTATGAGAGTACCCAAAATTCTTGGCCGAGTTGTTTCCTTCCTAGGAAAACCACTACAACAGAATGGAGCGTCCCTGTTACGTTAAAAGTCCATTATATTTTTTGACCAGTACTTCGACTCTTGGTTGGGTGATACCAACGTGTCTTTTGTGGGGGAGTATTAGGAACTTCCTCAAACTCAAGGAATTAGTGTTCAAGATCCCCCATTATATCTATATTACTAGGGAAGTCCATTTTACTTTGGTTTAAGCAAAGATTGGTGTTATCCATCACTTGTGGGCTAGTGGTAGAAGATTTGGGGTCCTCCAATGGAGACTCAAGTTCAATCCTCACTTGTGTCACTTTGGTGAATAAGGACATGATAGTTAGAGCCTTGCCTACTTGCAGAGGTGCTAGGCTCTATTCTGAGCCCACCCGGGTTTTCGTCCCATCGTATGTTATGCCGGAAAGTTATGCTCTTGCGGTGGCACAACGACTGTCAAGTGACAGTCGGCGATATGGTTTCTCGGGGGAACGCCAAGCCAAACTTTGAAGCCAGCGTGAGCACAGTTAAGACAGCATAATCTGGCCGGAGTAAGACAACGAGGCTTTCCAATTTGAAGAGTGCGGTAGCCTAATACAAGAAAGTTGTCGCACTCCCCCGAAAAAAAAAAAGCAAAGATTGATGTTGAAATGAAGATGGATGCATCACTATTTTTAGTGGTGTTCTTTGAAAGACAGTGGTCCAACAAATTACTATCTCTGTACAAATAAAGTTAAAAACAAGAAAATATTGTTAGTTTTATTTTAATGTTACCCTATCTATTAATAATACAACTTTATGAGCAGTGTGTCTGAGGATATATTGGTAATTTACATAATATTGGTTATTCTTATCTTCCACACATATATAGAACAGAACAGAGATTCTGGCTTCTCCTGTTCCTCAAACCTTACTCCCCAAAGTTCTGCCATACTCATCAAAGTAATGGAGGCTAATGATGCTCAGAGACCAGAGTTCACTAAAGTAATCGACGCTGATGAAGCTTAGAGTCCAGAGACCAGAACCGATTTCCGACGGCTTGGGTCAACGACGACGGTGATTTGGGGTTATCGGTTTAACCGTAACTCTCTTGTGCAACAACCTAACGATAGGGGAGCATCCTAACCGCCTCCATTTTTGCAACTCATACATACTACATACAAAACACATGACAATAACCTGCAAATTCAAAATGCACTTTTGATAGGTTCGGTTATATTGGTCTGTATGGGTGCTGATAAACCTTTGAAGCTAAAGAAAGTTGGCCGATTTGAAATGTACGTCGACCAAACTCACGATTTAGTTTTAATGGTTTGGAACTAGAAACGGTCGTGCAACTGAAATGACCATTTTAAATTTATTATTTATTTATCTCAATAATATTTGTTTATGTGTATGCAGTTTATTAATGAACAATCCTTATTGTTTTTTAAACTTAATTAATACAAAATCATGTTTTTTATTAATATTTGTTATATGAAACTGAAAAATCTAAAAAAATCAATAAAAAACAAAGAAAAGAAAAAGAAAATGAAACCGTAAAAACTGGTTGCTTTGCCCGACCAAACCAATATGATAGGCTCAATTTGTATGTTCCCGAAGTTAGTAATTAACTGTTTGGCCCAAAAAATTCGTCAAGCTAGCTGAATTGGATTATGAACACCCCTATTAGTCAATCTCAACATGTATAATCAAAACCGAAACTAAACTATCGGTTAACCCAAACCCTCAAAACGAGCCATCACTTACGTCGGTTATTCGTGTCAGTTTTGTCAGTTATAGATCGATTATCGGTTTAGCGATTTTTCAGCACTCACCCAGTTGTGTAATCTTATACCCGACTAAAAAGATTATACAATAAGAAACATACATTATATATATATACACACACACACATATATATATATATATTATTATAACATTTTTAAAGAGGGTGCACAATAACCTTTTTTTTATTGGTAGGTGGGAGAGATGAGCCAATTAAAGGCTGTCACTTGTATTCTAATAGCTTTTTATCCAATTAAAGGTTGCCACTTGTATTCGACTAGCCTTTTTTCGCTGCATAAAATATGTATACAAAAACTAGAGAAAAGTGCCTGGATAGTCCCTGTGGTTTGCCCTGGTTTCACCTTTAGTCCTTTACATTTTCAAAATTACATATACAGTCCTCAAGTTTAACAAAATCGTTCTCGGATGGTCTCTGGGTCTAACCCCAGTTTATTTCCAGCGTTAAGTCACCCCACGTGCTAATCACGTGAGGGGTATTTTCGTCCGTTTTGTGTATTAAACCCATTAAAGCATGCCAGCAGCCCTACTCCCTAATTGTTAGTTGCATTACCTCCTTCCAAACACCGATTGATTTTCTCTCAAAACCCTCATATACCCTAAATCTGTTGATCGATCTTCAATAATTGTAACGAGAATGGAAGATGATGATCCTCAACATCCAAAAAACAACAACATCTGGAGAATACGATCCCAGTCTGAGTATGCAAAGCCGTTTGAACCAAAGATTGTATACCGTATGTGTTTTTGAAAACCCTAACTTGATTTTGAGCAAGATTATGCAATCAACCACATTATATGGAATTGTAAACCCTAATGTGAGTTTTTTTGTGTGTGCAGATGGTCACGAGAACCTTTTCACAGTAAAGCTTCATTATGGTGGTGTGTTTACACAGTTACCAGGAAGAAGATACATTATTGGGAAGTCTACATTCGTTGACTACTGCAACATTGACAAGTTTTATGTGCATGAAATCGACTGGATGGTGAGAGAGCTTGAACTAAATGTTCCTGATGTTAGTTTGTACTACCATTTTATGATTCCAGAACTAGATTTAGACATGGGCTTATGCCCTCTAGGGAATGATGGTGATGTTTTACTTCTAGTCAAATATGTTGCAAAAAACAAGGTGATTAGGGTGTATATAGAACATGGTGAAACCAAGCTTAAAAATTACCTTAGTCCCACACCATCGTCTACAGTTGTTATTGAGGAATTAGAAACTGAGGGGGGGGGGGACTGTTAAGAATACTCAAAGACCAATAAGAAAAAAACTGAGAGTATCTAGTCAAGGGTCAAATAAGGTTGCTTGTAATGTCAACAATGAGGGTGTGGATGGTAATGTAGATGGCGTAGCAAATGAGGTTGTGGATGGTAATGTAAAGGCTAGTAAGGTAGCAAGTGAGGTTGTGGATGGTAACGTAGAGGCTCGTAAGGTAGCTAATGAGGTTGTCGATGGTAATGTAGCAAATGATGGTGTACATGGTAACGTAGATGCTTGGTAGGATAGAAAATGATGGTGTACATGGTAATGTAGAGGCTGGTAGGGTAGAAAATGATGGTGTACATGGTAATGTAGAGATGGTATGTACCAAACAAGGGTGCAGATGGTATGCAGATGTGTAAGGACTGGTAAGGTAGCAATTGAAGTTGTAAAGGGTAAGCATGCTGAGATTAAGGATGCATCATTCACTAGTAGTTTCAACTATGATTTTGATAATGCTAATTTCTCAAATGATTTTCCTATACATGGACATGATCATACTGCAGATGATGAGGGTGGTGAGGCTGACTCTGATGAATCATCTGAGGATGATGATTCAGATGATAGTGACTTTAGGGCAGGGTTAGAAAGTATGGATGAGGCTGAGTATGACAATCTGGAATACAATGCAAATATTGATAAGGGTGAGGAATTTATAGGATCTAAGTTAGAGTCTGTGGGCAACCATGATGGTAATGTTAGCGATGACATGTTAGATGGAGAAAATCTCAGTTTTTACTCTTTTGACAGTTTGACAGATGAGTCTATGGAAGACTTTGAAAGCAGAAGAAGTATGAAACTAAGAGAGTTAAAAAGGAAAAATAAGTGTACACAATCCACCTCGCAGGTGTCATTTTATACCGGTCAATTGAATCTGACAGCCAAAGTGGCAAAAGAAAGGATAAACAAACATGCTATCCAAACAAGGAGGTCACTTTCTTTTTTAAGAAATGATAAACAAGGATTAGAGTGGTTTGTGAGGGTAAATGTCCAGTGTTCACTAGTGGGCTGAATCCAGTTGTGCTCAGTCAAAGTGGGCCTGGTATACAGATAGATTCTGCAAGTGGGCAAAAAGTTGGGGAATCTGCAGGTAGTAGTGGGTAGGGGTTAAAAAGGGAGTTGACACATGTAATACAAAAGGAAGGGTAGGTTAAATAGTGTTGATTGTCCTTGGGTTTTATGCTTATCAAGATTGAACAATCCAGATCCAACTTTGGTGGTGAAGACTTACAACCCGGATCACAAGTGTTTGACTTCTAGAAACATCCAGCCATTCACTTCTAATTTTTGGCTAAAAAGAAGAGTTTGTAATGAACCAGATTTCAGCAAATCCTAATATTTATGTTAGTAGGCTTCAAGAAGAGCTGGGGAAGAAGTATGAGCTTGCTGTGCCCAAAATGAAGGTAGAAAACCTCTATTCTGTTTATTTATTTACTGTTCTTTGTAATATTTCTGTAACATCAATTTACATACACCTGATTGCAGGCATTTAGGGCAAAAATGAAGGCAACAAAGTAAATTCAGGGTGATTACAAAGAACAGTATGCTAGCCTGAGGGATATGTAATAGAACTTTACAAGACTAATCCAGGGACAACTATGAAGTTTGTTATTGAGCCTGAATGCAACCCAGCTGCACCTACCAGAATTTTCAAGAGGGTTTATGTTTGTTTGGGTCCACTGAAAGAAGGATTTAAAGAACGTAAGAGGGAAGTGTTGGGGTTAGATGGAGCATTTATGAAGGGACCCTACCCTGGTCAGATGTTGACTGCAGTTGGGTTAGATCCCAACAATGGGATTTATCCATTAGCTTATGGAAGTTGTTGAGACTGAGAACAAGGACTCTTGGACTTGGTTCCTTGAATGTATTAAAGATGATTTGGATCTTCCTATCAATGCAAATTTCACCTTCATTTCTGACAGACATAAGGTATTGCATATTATTCACCACCTATCAGAAGCATGTTGTAAATTATTTAATGCTTGTCATTTGATGTTACAGGGAATAATACCAGCCATTGAACAAGTCTTCCCTGTAGCTGAGCGTAGATTCTGCCTAAGGCACATATGGCAGAACATGAAACTTCAATGGAGAGGAGATGCTTTCAAGGAGTGCCTACAAAATGCTGCAAATGCTTATACAGTTCCTAAATTTGAGATGAAAATGGAGGAGTTGAGGCTGTACAACTTGAAGCCTACAACTGGTTTGCAAGGATTCCACCAATTCACTGGAGCAAGTCTCATTTTATAGGTATATTTCCATATATTATGAATTTATAATTCAATACAACTTAGATATAGATGTGTTATTTCCATAGATTGTGCATTTATATTTCCATTCAATTTCTATTGTTTGCTGATTTAAATTTTTATATTGGTTTGGCATTTTAATTTTTTAGGTAGGGCCCAAACAGATGTGGTTTTGAACAACACGTGTGAGGTTTTGAATGCAAGAACAATCAATGGTAGAGACAACCCTATCATTTTAGCCTTAGAGTTTGTAAGGGAGTATTTGATGCAAAGGATTGTGAATGTAATCATGGCGATTCAGCAGTGCAATGGACCACTAACACCTAGAGTGGAGAAGGTTTTTAATGAAACAAAGAAGTTAGCTGCAAATTATAATGTTTAAGTGGGGTGGTCAGTCAAAGTATCAGGTTAGTGGTAAGGTTACCCAGGATGGTGCTGCAACACATAAACAATATGTTGTGGATGTTGTGGATAGGACTTGCACTTGCAGGGAATGGGAGGTTTCTGGAATCCCTTGCAGGCATGCTGTGGCTGTCAATTGGGACATGGCAATGAACGGTCAGCAGGTTGGACCCCCAGAATCATGGGTGAATGAGTGCTACTATCTTGAAACATGGAAGAGGGTTTACAAGCATACCATTGGTCCAACAAATGGCAGAGAATTATGGCCAAAACCACAGTGTCCTACCACTTTGACACCACCTTTGTACCATGCTCCTATTGGCAGACCTAAGAAGAAACGAAGAAAAGATGCTGTTGAGTTGCAGGATGACATTGAAAGGGCTTCAAAATTAAGAAACACGAGACAAAAGGCTGTTGAGGCTGATAAAGAACAAGCTGCTGTTGGTGGTAAGTTAACAAGAAATGGAGGTCCGTGAAATGCAAAAAGTGTGGTTGTAGTGGGACACAACCAAAGGTCATGTGGAAGGATCAAAAAACCAACTCAGTCAAGGAAAGGAAGGAAGCCTAAGAAGACCAAAGAGGGTAATGAAGCTGCTGGTGCTGGTCTTGATGGTGCAGCTGTTTAGGTGTTAGGCTTAAATGGTTTTTTGGGTTGTGATCAAACTATGTTCTGTATTTTGATAGGTATGATGTATGTTTAACTTAATCACCTTCTCATGAATACTGTCATCATCTTTTGGACTTGTTATTTTGATGACAATTATTGCGTTTAATGGAGAATGGTTATGTTTAATGTTTTATCGTTTTGTTATCATTGCTTTGGTTATTGTTTGCGACTTGAAATTTTTTGATAGATTTAGGACAGGTTTGACTAGTTAACACTTTGCTGTTGACACTTTGCAAATGTTCGGACAGGTACAAGTTTGGCTGTTGACAGTTGACCCTTTGCAAACATTCGGACAGGTACAGGTTTGGCCGTTAGCAGTTACCACTTTACAAAGTTGACATTTTGTAATGTTTCGGACGTATACAGGTTTGGCCATTTGCACTTACACTTTCCAAAGATTCGGACTTGTATAGGTTTGAACATTAAAGTCTCTCGTCTACACAAGTATTAACTTCAACCTACCTGCCAACTGTCTTTGAACATTAAAGTTTCTCCTCTGCAGCATATTTACTTCAATCTACCTGCCAAGATTTTAAACTGTTTGACTCTCACCTTTGCAAACGAATTTAATGGTGTACATTAAATACATACATTAAACCATCCACATAATCTATTACAAAACATAGGGACTGTCATTGCATTAAGTACATTAAATACATACACCATCTGATTTATAAATCTAGACATAGGAACAAACAACTACATTCAACCCATTACACCTATCCATTGAAAGAAGACAGTCAACCATAAATGTTTCCAAGACTCATAAACACCAAAACTATCAAAAGCACCAAGATGATCTTATTCTTCAACCGGTTCTTTTGACGAAGTTCTTAACTCAACTTCTACTTTGTTTCTGTGTCTTAGGAGCCCTGGTATGATCGACACCGCACAATTGCACATTGGGGGGGGGGGGGTCCCCACTCTATGAATCTTCCACAGTTAGGATTCTGCAAAGAAAATTTGTTGTTACTTTTCAAAATCAAATGTATTGAAATCGGTAGTATGTTTCCTTACCATGCTTGGACAAGAATAGAATCGTCTCCCAAGGTTGAGATCAGTCCATGATGTAACTATGGCGGCATCTTGGCCGCAATTGCATAGAACCAATATTTTGGAGATCGATTTATGTGATGCTCAGATGTAGATGGAATTGCCGATGAAGAAGATGATGAACAGTTATGAAGAGAATGGATGGTGGTTAGGTTTGTGGAAAAAAAAAAGATTAATTTATAGGCATACCAATTTATACACAAAACGGACGAAAATACCCCTCACGTGTTTAGCACGTGGGGTGACTTAACGCTGGAAATAAACTGGGGTTAGACCCAGGGACCATCCGAGAACGATTTTGTCAAACTTGGGGAATGTAGACGTAATTTTGAAAATGTAAGGACTAAAGGTGAAACCAGGGCAAACCACAGGAACTATCCGGGTACTTTTCTCTAAAACTAATTTAGAAAATTAACAAAACCCAAAGTAGCTCAAATGGTTAGGTTTTTTACTTTCTAACTCCGGATTACCAGAGTTTGGTTCGACGGCTAGCTTTTTTCCTTACATTTTTGTGTATTGGTTTGGCATTTCGATGATTGGTTTTTAATTATATTTTAGTTATAAAATTAAATTTATGATAATTGTCTATTTCCATACTTTTCACCACTAATATTTAGTAAAGTTTATATTAATTTATATTTTAACAATTATTATTAATTAGTTTTTTACCCTGTAATTTAATTTTCTTTCGATAGCTTGCGTTTGTGAACTTAAGGAAAAATACGTGGATGTGTTTAGTTTGGTACAAATTTTGTTGATAATAGAGTTGTATTATGTATAAAGTGTTTTTCTTGAGTGTCAGTACCGTGCCAAAACCTTTACAAACCATACCAATTTTGACCATACGACATTGGTACTGGTATCTGTATTATCAGAACCAATATTTGTTTTTAAGCTTTTCGATCAATATAAAACATGTGTCGATATTCTTTTGGGCATATTACAACTTTATGTTTTTAGGTTTCGTTTTTCGGGTGCTATAGCAGGTGTCATTACCGTAATTTGCTGAACCGATACCGACCGAATTCTCGTATTACACAGCCAAACACTGGTATTCCCACTAGTATACATCCCCTACTCTCTCTATATACATCCATAGATGATTCGTATCATAGTAATAGCCCTATCAACAACCTAATTTTTGTGTTTTACTTGGCTAAAATACTAAAATTGTACATGAGACGGTACATTTTACATTTCTATTACAAGCGGCTGCAAAACCCTCTTTAATCAACAAACCTCCGAATTCACGAATCTTTTTCCTTCATCAATCGCCCTTTTCGTCAAGATCTGGCTACGTTTCTCCTTCTCTGTTCAGAATCATGAGAAATTGAACATCTTTCTTCACTATTCTTCTTTTGAGTGAGCGTTCAAAACATTAAAAAAGTTTCTGTATACCTTCAGGCATGGCGGATTACTCAAAGGAAGACTTTTTACAGCTTTTCAAGAGAATTGGGGCTTATCTATCGGCTAGAGTTTCCAAGACATTGAATACCCAGGTGCTGGTTTTTTTTATCTCTTATATTTGGGTGTCTACCAACTGTTCGATGAAATGCCCCTTTAAAGTTTTTTCAAGATCTGTAGCTGTTTTGTTTGTTGGTGACTTATGGATTAGTTGGGGTTGTGGGTTCATGTTATGATGAGTGAAAAAACTTGTGAATCTAGTGTATGCTAAGTGTGGTAAATATCAATTGAAAAGATTGAATTAGGTTCAGTTATGAAAGCAAAGGGATGACTTCTTGCAGCTTCTTTAGGTCTTATTTTGTAGTTTTGTGATCTAGTAGGGTACACATTCACGTGCACAGAGTACAACCCGTGAAAAAGCTTGCTGACACTGCAATATGTTAGTTTCCAGTAGGTACTCATCTGGGACATAAGTCTCAAAATATTTCATATGTTAAGATACAAAGATGTAATTTATAAGTCTCAAAATATTTCATATGTTAAGATACAAAGATGTAATTTAGACAAAAAAAAACATCTTGCCTTACTTGTATCAGTACTAACTATAGATTAAAACTTTCAAGGGGATGGTTTAGTGGTAAACTCTTCATTTCCTCCGGTAGAGGTCTCAGGACTATCGGTTAGCAACGGTATTGTGTGTGTGTGTGTGTGTGGGGGGGGGGGGGGGTAAGACTTCGTTTTCGTGTTGATTTGTATATTAATAGATAACTAAAAATCATATATTTATTTTAAACCAAAAGACATCCTTTCCTGTGTTGATTTGTACATAAATCATCATCATCATACTCAGTAAATCCCACCAATAGCATAGCTAAGGTAGGGTCTGAGGAGGGTAAGATGTAGACAGCCTTACCTCAACCCGTAGGAATAGAGAGTTTGCTTCCAATGAGACCCCGGCTCGATAATGAACAAACCTTGCTGACCAAAGTCAAACATTTTACAACTGCTGTTATCAGATCTATTTACATTTTCAGTTTAAAATATGCTACAACTGTTGTATAATATATTAAAATAGTAACTTACGATGGTTTTAGTAATTAGTATAATAAAATTGTAAAAAGGTGTAGACTTGCTGACCGTTCAACATATTACAAAAGTGGCTTGTGAAATTTGGTCATCTTGAAGTTGCATCAACGCCAATAATCAGAAGATTGAGTGGCTTGAGAACACCATTGAACTGAACAAGTAATTGAAGAACTAAATTAGAATCTGTACTTAAAACATGAAAGTTGAAAGAGAAGAAAAATATATATTTTTATACAGATGCATAACATCATTAAGTAGTATACTAGTTTATTACTTCACAATTTATTGTCCCAAATGCCACTTTTTTTTTATAGGAAGATTGCTCCAGAACAGTAGGTTACCACTTGAAGTCTACAAGAAGACTACAACACAATCATGCTGGTGTTAATTTGTTCATAATATTCTATTTAAAGTAGATCCCATTGAACTTTTGTATGATAAGAGTCTATAAGGATAAACAAAATTCCTATAGATTGTTCAATATAAAACACAACAAAATCAGAACTTGAGAGTTGAGACTAAAGTGAATGACCTCAAGTATATCAAGCACACTTCTAAGTGGGTACAAAATTAGGGCTTATTTATGAGAATGTTTAGGACATGTCCTTAAGCTAGATTTAGTTGTCATGGACTGATTTTTTTCTTCTCTTGCTAATGAAAGATGGGATTCTAGTCATGTTAAAAGTGGGGTTGCAATATTGACCTGTTTATTTATTACGGGGTTATTTGAGGTGTGTTTTATCCCAAACAGGATGGATGAGTCCTAAATATTTTAGCTAAGGGGGGTGAAAATGGTCCAAAGTATATATTTAGTGTTAAAATTCTCAAACTAGAATTATTTGTTGTGTACAAACCACCTTCTAAATCAATCTATTTGGAGGTTTAGATTATTGTTGTAATACGTTGTTTTCTAGTCATAACTTTTACGTTAGTGTTAGGTGATTTGCACATGACGGAAAGTGATTTGTACATAAAACAATTGCTTTTTTCTGTTTGACAGTTGTACCCAGTGGCGGATCCAGAATTTTTTTCTAAGGGGTTCACTTTTTTAAATGTTCTAATTTCATATGTCCGAACATAATAAAATTCGGGTCGATTCGACGGATCGGGTCGGGTAAGATTCATCACAAATAAAAATACAATACAATAATGAAAAAAACATCAATCACATAATATACTATGTTCTAATATATAGTCTACATAGGCAAATAAATGACATATATCATACATGCGCTATAGAAACTCAATTTACAACAGTAAAGAAGATTATATCAGATTAATTCCGTAGCATTACCAAACTTTTGAAGATAATTCCGGTTTTCTGTGATAAGACCATTAATCAGTCAATTTGCTTGAACTAAGATATATAATAAATCAAAGCTTCTAAACCAGCACTTTCTACATTATCAGCTACACTTAAAACAAATTTGTTGTATGCTCGTTTTGCTCAAAGTTAATCAACTTAGGTGATAATCATTAACAAAGTTAATCAACTTAGGCAATAATCATTAATATATACTGCATGATGCGGAAACGGAAGCAATCAAATGGCCAGGTTACTCATTCAAAAGCTTAAAAACCTCAGAGATATTAGAGAATAATAATTAATAACTCATAAAAACTTTCAAAACAAAAGAAATCTTAAAGTATTAAAACAAGTTCAACAACCTAGAGATAATGCTAAACAAATAAAAGATAACACAAACAACAACAGGCAATTCAAACAAATAAACAGATAAAAGAAATGAACTTTAAAATCAAATTAAGAGACAATATGATCATGCATCATTATACAGTTTTCATTCCAAACAAGAGATAATAGTAGTAATGGTATGATTTGAAGCAAGTTTCAAGGACGGACAACAGTGAAATGGCGAGCGGCAGCTGGAGGACTGATGACGGTCGTGCGTGTGTTGGTGCTGCTGGTGGTAGCTGGAGAGTGAGAGGTGAGGTGGTGCTTGCATGTGTTCAGTGTTCTGTTTGTGTTTGAAAGGGGCAAAGGGCGACAAAAAAACCCTAATTCTAATTCGATTTTGAGTTTAAAATAAAAAGAAAAAAACACAAAAAAACAGCTTAACCAGACTCAAACACGGGACCACCACTGTCATCAGTGAGCATACTTACCAGCGGACCATCTGTAAATTTGTTTAAAAGGTTCCCCTACAAATCATTAAAGGGTTCCTTCAGAATATTGTATATAACTTAACACTATAAATTACGAACCGAACGGGTTCCTGAGAACCCCTTAAATGGCTCTAAATCCGCCCCTGGTTGTACCCTTACAGCTCAAGGTGTTCTCTTTTTTTTTGTGTATGAAGCGTTAAAATTCTCAAACTCGAATGCTTTGTTGTGTACAAATCACCTCATAAATCAGGTCATATGAATAGATTATTGCTGTAATGTGTTGTTTTCTAATCATAATTAATACATTAGTTATATATAGAAGTTTTTAAAAAGGTCAAAAAGTGCTAGCAGGTCAACCCTTTCTGTTTTGACCCTTACTACAAAGTGACTGGCTTCAACAATGACCTGTTTTAAACATGTTGAAATCTGTTGCAGGATATACGGTCCGTTTGGGCCATAGCCGGACTTGCAGTTGCAGTAATATTTACATGGAGGCTTTTCAGGACACCCGCTGTACCTCAAAGAAGACAACCTAAGCGTCAACCGCATGCACCTAGCAGTTCTGGGGTCAATAATAATAGTCAATCTGATTCAAATTTGTTTCCGTCAGGTGTTACTTCGCCTTCTGAAGATTCAAGAGCACAAACTGTTATTGATGAGTTTTTTCAGCCTGTAAAGGTCAATGAGAAATCTAATAACCTTTAGTTTCAAAATCATTGGCTTCATGGTGGTCTTTTTTACTTGTTTTATTGTTGCTGCAGCCTACTTTAGGACAAATAGTCAGACAAAGATTAAGCGATGGAAGAAAGGTATGCTCTAGTAATCACTTGTTTTATCTTGATTTAATGGATCAAAAACGGGTTGGGTTGATATGGGTCGTTAAGTCATTTTTAGTACACTTGAAACAAGTCAAGTTGGTTTGTGTTGACCCAGAGAAGCTGTTGTTTTTGTGTGGTTTCTAAAAAAACATACAAAGAGTAGATGTGTTATTTGTGATTCTAATTTTTGAAATTTGTTACTACAATAGTAACATAATTTTTTTGAATAAAGTGCTTTAGGAGGTTGTATGCCATAAAAATAGACTTTGGGTGACTTTCAACATGTTTGACCCGTTTCTCTTTTAGCTATAGTGTTTTATTTGGCTCATTTGAAACAAATACGACCCAAGTCGGCCCACTATTGAGTGAACATGTAGCATTGCCACCTCTACTTTATGTATATGCATGTGGTTTTTTATTTATTTATTTTATAATTTTTTATTGACCTTGTTACGACTTACGACTGTAGGATTGATAAGTTCTTCTGCTATTAGAATGTTGTTGAAGCAAGATGGTTTTTTTTTTTTTTCTCAATTAGACTAGACTTTATAGCAAATCACATGCTTGTTGTACGACTGGTCGACCACTTTATGTCTTTTGTTCTACTGACTTAAAATTTTATAAGTTAGTTCATTTGTCATCCTAGTGGAATTCACCTTGTTAATTATAATTTGCATTTCTATTTGGTTCTTAATGAATTTCAGGAGTTTATAGATTAATATGTATTTTAGCTTCTGTTGTCTGCATTTGTTATGACCATGTTTCTTTAGGAGCTATGAAAATTCGTTTTCCTCTAAAAGGAGTTCAAGTTGTTTGTGGACTGAAATATGTTTTTTTTATTATGATGAAGGTGACTTGCCGCTTGCTTGGAGTTATACTTGAAGAAAATACTCCAGAGGAGCTTCAGGTTGTGGTCTTTTTTCTTGTCAACCTTTTATTTTACATTTTTAGATAGAGGTGTCATTGTCAGTCTTGACCCATCGACTTCCGGATTGGTTGATTTGGTTGTGTTGCATCTCTAACGGGTCAAACCGGATAAACAAAAAAATATTGGTGGAAATGGTTGGAAGGGGGTCAAACAGGTCAAAGTCATCCAAAGTGTATTTTTAATGCATAGAATCTTCTAAATCATGTTTGTAGATAAAAGTAAATAAGTAAATTATTTTTTATACTTACAAAAAGAATTGAACAAAACATGTTTTGGGCCAATCTAACTCTGCTCATCCAAAAAAGTTGCCTGTTTTGACCGGTTACGTTACGTTACTCAACCCAACAGACCTGCCCATTTTACAAACTCTACTTATTGCCATCGGAAGATGACTCGTTTGACTGATTTTGTCTAGAAGAAGCAAGCAACAGTGAGATCCTCTGTTTTGGATGTGCTGCTGGAGATCACAAAGTTCTGTGACCTTTATCTCATGGAAACAGTATTGGACGATGAAAGCGAAGTATGTATGATTGTGCTGTTTTTTCTATATCGTTGCTTATATATAATGATTTATCATAATGTATTCTTGAATTCTGGACCTGGTGATTAATACATTTTCCAAAAATTACTATGTTATGTCTATCAACAATGGAACATCCTGGTGGTAAATGGTGTACTCTATAACCAAAAGGTTGGGAATTCTGTTAAAAAACAATTTTATTTTGTGGGTCCCACTTTCGTGGTGTAAAAGAAAGTGAATATGTAGCTATAGCCTATATGTCTCAGTTCTCGAGGCAAGAATATCGGAAAACGCTTCATACAAATGGAGCACTGATTATACTGTAGTATATGATATGGTTAACCTTTTAAACTTTTTGGTCATTAGAGAAATTAAAAAAAATACATATATTTAACATCGAAGAAAATTCACTTACATCTAAGAAGTACTGGAAATAGAAAAGTAACTACTCAAAATGGAGAGTGGAGACAATATAAAATTTGAAAAAGGATAAAATAATATATTTGTACCACTGTAGTGTATGTGTATTGCATCCCACTATGAATGTTTTACTGGCTATGGTTGATTTTTTTTTTTCATTTTTGCTAATTGTTACTACTATGGTTGATTAATTTTTTGTTTGGAGACAATATAAAATTTGAAAAGGATAAAATAATATATTTGTACCACTGCAGTGTATGTGTATTGAATCCCATTATGAATGTTTACTGACTATGGTTGATTAATTTTTGTTTTCATTTTTGCTAATCGTTACTACTTTTTGTTTGCAGAAAAATGTTATAATGGCATTGGAAAATGCTGGGATATTTACATCTGGTGGCTTGGTCAAAGACAAGGTAAAACCAATTAATAACTGTTTATGATAATTTGGTAATTGATCTACGGCAGTAATAAGCAATAAACGGTTTTGCTGCAATCGGGTTTGGGTCGTGTTGGTTGGACCCGCCAACCCACGAACACGACCCGTTTAGTGCTCCTAGTTTTGCATAAGGATGGGTGCCTTTACTGCTATATTTCTTAGTAATCAGTGTTCAATTGCAGGTACTTTTTTGTAGCACAGAGATAGGACGAACATCTTTTGTTCGCCAGCTGGAGCCTGATTGGCATATAGACTCGAGTCGAGAAATCATTACTCAGTTGTCGGTATGTAAACAATTTTTACGTCAACTAACATAAATTATTCAAATGTCATTATTTAGTGTACTAAATCTAGTTTGGTGGTTTGAACCTACTTATTTTCAAAGTAATAATTTTTTGAATATATAAAAATGATAAAAGACGGTTTATGAATATAATTCATAGATATAACTCTATATTCCATTAATGAAGAAAAACAAAACTCAAAATAAAATGTTAAACAATCGGTTCCAAGTTCCAAACTGTCGGCCATACCGTTAAACCGCCAAAACCTAACCTTGTAAATCTTAAACCGGCTGACTTGCTTCAGTTTTGGGTGGTTTCCGTCGTTTCAAAGAAGTTGATTTTTGACTTTTAATACATTGATTGCCATTGGTAGGAATGTATTTTGTTACTCATTTTTATGTACTTTTTTTTTATTTTAATTTTTCATTGTTGTGTGAATACAGAGGTTCATCAAGTATCAGCTTTACATCTCAACCATCAAAAACGAGCGAATCGCGTCTAATGTTTTCAGTTCTTCATCCTTGGAACAGTTTTTCAATGTTTGACTTTCTGGAGCCGGTCAACTATCTCGAATTTTTTTAAGTTTTTGGTGGAGTTAGTATATTATGATGTGATGATCATAACTTTAGGGCATGTGATGCTTGATTTTGTGCAATGTATTTTCGTCAAATTACCATGATTCTAGGGTTTCATGTTTGTGGTCTGTGCAGTTTATGTTACAGTCAAAGATAAAAGAAGTTGGTTGATGCCAGACTTGGTTGCCATTTTAGATGTTTATAAGAACTTGTAGCCATTCATCTTTATCTACTTGTGGTCATTTATATTATAGTGAACTCTAAAATATTCCAAGTTTGTATATTTTCTAATAAATGATTCGTAAAGTAAAAAAATTCCTATAATTATAAAATTATTGTAATGGTTATCATAATGTAATATAAATGTTGAATAAAATTCTTTACAAGTTTATAATAACTCTTTAATTAAAAAGGTAAAAGAGGAACAACCAATATTGTCATAGTGAAATTACGGAAGTGATACGAAGCAACTATGACGCGACATGTATCCTTGGGAGGGGTTATATTAGTTCGCGTCATAATTAAACAAGTGACATACGTTTAAAAAACGAGGAAACTTGAAAAAAAAAGTCATCGACAATAGGTTATTAATTTTACCATATTAGGCTTTTTTTTTCACACATAAAGCTTTACTAACGTGACACCCCTTATCATCTCAATCATTGATTTCTTAAATCAATGACTCAAAATCCTTCTTACCCTTTTCACGTAAAGAACACATTTTTATGTAATTCTTTGCGTGTGTATATATGTGTGTGAGAGAGAGTTTAGCTTATTAGGCTCACGTTCATACTTGGATAGTTGGATATAAAGGACCTACTCACGTGCTCAAGCATCTGGTCACTTGCGATATGCCAAACGTAATAATGAATACACTTTCAACCTCTTTGTTTAACCTAAATGAGTTATGTTTCAATCATGGAGTAAATATATGTACCCACATTCTGTAAAGCTTGGGAAACTCAACTTGGTTATTCTTAAACACTTCTCGAGATACTTTGATTGCCATAAATGATATCTGTTAAAACAACAAAGATATGGCAGGGGAAGGTCCCAGATCAACTCCAATGGAAGCTTCTTGACTGGAATCTGCGGACAAAGAACACCGTTAGCCTTAACGCGAGAGGTGGCCTTCCGCGTTTGGACTCCGGCGTGAGAATCAGTTATGTGTTCTTGAGAGTCTTAGCATAGTAAAGGAAAGAGTTTTAGAGTGAGAGAGTGAAGAGTGAATACCTTTGGCTAGACCAAGTCACTCCCTTTTATAGGCCAGGTGACCTACCTAAGGGAGCTCCTTTGCCAGCTACCACCTTCTCTATTGGGTAAGCATCTCCTTTGCTGTTGGTTGCTTGCAGGAAAGACCTTTCCTTTTAAGGTAATTTCACAGGTTGTGTGTCTCGAGGACACTCTTTATGCTTTTAGTGAAAGGTCAAGTCAATTTGACCTTTGTCATACGAATCCCGAGGCTGTACAGTAACAGTAGCTCCCTCATGATGACCCAGCTCCTGGTCGGGAGCTAGCTGCCCCACTTGATCAGCCTTTGCTTTTCCTTATGTTTGGCTCCTTATTGTTTATTTGATTATTCTAGTGTTGTTTGATTAGGGTCTTAGCATACCCACGTCATCAGCCCCCCAGTCATAAGTATTGGTATCTTTTTAGGGAACAATGCTTATGACTTCAAGGGTAGACTCCTAGTTATTTTAACCTGTCTTTTAGGTCGGGGAGCCAAGCTTCCTTGGTGCAACCTTTTTCCGCCTTCTTAGCCTTAACGATTTAAATTCTTCATCTTTTAATGCCCCCTTGCATTAGCCGGCTGTCAGGAAGCGATTGATTTGACATCGCTGCAGGTGATGAGTGCCTCCCCTGACAGTTTCCGGCGGTTACATCTCGTCCATTAATTTCCCCAAAAATCGGGATTAGTGTTTTTTTTATTTATAAAATAACCGTTCCCCCCAATTTTTTGCATTCCACAATTTTCCAAGTTCTCCATAGTTGTCTTCTGGATATTATCGAGTTTTCTCTGGCGATATATAATTATCCGGTACGTCTTTCTTTCTCTTCATGGCTTCTAACAAGAATGACAATGCTTCTCAGTTCTCCAAACTCACCGATTCTGAGATTAGGCAGTTTGTTCTTGATCATGGGATCGATCCTAGGCTTGAAATTAGGGTTCCCGGAGATATGACCGTTGATCAATGTCCGGAGGGGTTTTTGGTTTTTTATACTCGTATTTTGGATCAACCAAACCTAAGATACCCTTTTTCCAACTTCTTTCTTAGTGTCCTCAAGTATTTTCGATTGTCGTGGGGTCAGTTAGCCCCTGTAGGTGTTCGCTCGGATTATGTTCTTTCAGATACTTTGCCGAGCTTTAAGTTATGAACCTGATCTGCTGATGTTCCGACGGTTTTTCCGACTTGCCCGAAATGGTCATTGGTTCACTATTGAGAAAACCCCATGCAAAGCTTCCCTCTTTCGACCACTGTCGGTCATACCTATGCTTGGAAGAACCAATTTTTCTTTATTTCTCATGATCTGCTTCCTTTCCCTGTTGTTCCTCGAAAGTTTTCTGAGGTGTTGAATGAGAAAGAGCCGAAAGCAAAGAGTGTTGATCAGGAGTTATTGCTCAAACTCCGTCCTTTCCGTTTGAGATTTAAAGGGTCTTACCCGGAGGAGCTTCTGGTTATGCTGGGTATAAGCCAGGATTGACCTGAACCTCGTTGTGAACCTGTGTTTTTCTTTAAGGACAAGGGTATGTTATATTTGCTTATGACTTGTTCACTTGATTTGTTTTGATTTTCTTGTTTATTATTGTTTTTTAGAAATGAGCGCCTTGGATTTCCTTGAAATGAATGATGCTACCAGTGTGGAGATTGAGGTAAGGGAGCTTGTGAGGGTGCTCCCTCTGTTGTTGGCCGTATTGAGTATGTCAGAACTGCTGGTGATTTCCAAAATGTTCCTGTTCAACCTATTTCTGATGCTCCTTCTGCCAAGAAGCTTTCTACACCTGGCCACCGTTTTACTAGAGGCATGTCATCTTCGAAGTCTAATCCTCAATCCCCTGATCCCATCTCTATTGACAATGGGGATGAGGGTGATGCTTTTCTGTCACCGGGATGAAGGTTGTTAAGAAGGAAACCTATGAGGTTGTTGGTGGGGTAGGTAATGTTGCTGGAGGAGGTGATGATGTAATTGAGGGGCATGTTGCTAGTGGTGGGGAAGCTGGTACTTCTTCCCCACGTGTTGCTGCTGTTTTGCAAAAATTGAATGAAACCAAGAGGAAAGTTCCAGAGAAGCCTGTCAAGGCTTCCAAAGTTTCGAAGAAGAAAGTTAGAATTTCTGTGACCAAACCTTCCTCTTGTGAGGAAGGTGTTCATGATTCCTCCGCAGGTACTGGTTTTGAGAAAAGTGCGGAGGAGGAAGCTGCTGAGTTAAAAGGGAAAGAGAAAATGGGTGATGTCTCAAAGGGGAAGCCTATACCGATTCGGGAAGGGGCGGTAGAGGCTGTTTATGCTCCTAAGTGGAAGATTGGTGTTTCAGACACCTTGAAGAGCAGTAAGGTGTGCCATGATCTCCTAAGGAATGTTGCTCCCCTGCTGAAAAGGAAGTTGCTTTCTCAATTATCTGATGAAGAATCGGCCTATCGTATTATTACCCAAGCTGCCCGTTTGATATCCTCCCTTCCCGGTGGTCTTGAACGCTAGGCTAATTCAGTGAGTAAGAATGTTAATCTTACGGAAGTGTTGTCAAAGAAGGAGGCAAAGCTCAAGGATTCTTCTGATCATCTAGCAATTGTTCAAGCTAAAGTGAATGATCTTGAGGAACAACTTGCATCTTCTCTAGCTAAGAGGAATGAAGAGTCTAAGAAGCTTGAGGTATATGGTGGGCAACTAGCCGATTTCAATAATCAGCTTGCTAGGGAGAGAGCTGAGTGGGATAGAGAGGTCGAAGTTCAAGCAGGAGCGTGCTGCCCATGAGGGGAGTGTTGAAGAGCTGAGGCATCAAGTCAGGAGCTTAACTGAGGATAGGGAGTGGTTGATTGGGTCTGGTATCCGCCATTTTGTGACCTTCCTTCTTCACAGCCAGGAGTTCAATAAGCATCTTACAGGTGTCTAATTCAAGGCCATGGCTCATGGTCGTTTTACAGGTCTTGTTGCTGCTTCTGAGGTAATTGCTCGTGGGGAAGCTATTGATAAGCTTCCCTACTACAAGCCTGATTCTCCGAATGACTTTACTGCTGCTGTGAGGAGGATGGAAGCTTTCTCATATCCTTATGTTGAGAGTTTGTCTCAAATGGTGGATCATCCCATTGCTGAGCTGGAGGCCTTAGAACGGAAGGTTTGAATCCCCCCCCCCCCCCCGTGAAACGTTCATTATTTGAATCCGTGTTCAAGACCAGGGAGCTACCCTGTCAAGGAGGCTGAAATGATTCAAGGTTCTGACCCTGCTGCCACCTCCTCCATCCCTGTTGATGTTCCCCCACTGTCGTCCGTAAGGGGGGGGGGGACCTAGATCCTCCGCTCCTGAAGGTGAGGATGTTGATCTTGATGGCCTGTATGATGACCTTCCTTATGGCAATGGTTTTTCTTATCTGATGTTGGCTCCATTGGCTCAATTTAGCATGCTTGTGGTTGTTTTTTCTGTTTTAACCTTCTTGTTTTAGGAAGCGTTTATGTTTTCTTTTGCCCTTGTATGGGCTATCTTTGTTGGACTTAACTTATATGGATCAAGCTGCCCCTTTGGGGTGTTAAGCTTTTTAATATTTACTATGCCTGTGATAATCTGTCTTTCTTAGCTTGACAATGTATTCTTATTACTATATTTTGTGTATTCTGTCTCCCTTTATATGCTTCAATGTTTGCATTTGTTAATTGTGGGAGCCTATGGCTTTATTTTTCTTGTGGGAGTTTTTGTAGCCTTTTGTTTGTTATTGTAATAGTTGTGTTGCTATGGTTAGCTTTTATGTTTGTACACTATGTACAAACACTTCATATTTTGTAATGCCTTCTCTAGATGAATTTTCGTTTAGTGCTGCAGTCACCCATCCTAATCCTTCTATCAAAGAACCGATGTGTGTTTCTTGTTGCTCTATCTCTTTTCTAGTCCACATTTTATTTTATACTTTTGGTATATTTACATAGGTATTTTTGTTTGTTGTCCTATGAAGCATTTGGTGTAAGGTGCTTATCCTTTTTCATGGAGTTAATTTTCTAAATGTGTTCGGTCCATGGAGTTGTATTGTTTTAGGTACTCACCTTATATACGGGAAGGTATAGGGCCTTGTTCCTCATTGAGTTATATGGCCTAGGAGCTCATCCCCTTTTCATGAGTTGATATAGCGTCGGATCCCACGGAGCTTGATTTGGAGGAGCTAACCTTTAGGATAGAACAATAATATACTTTTTTGTTAACAAAAGTTGCTGCTTGTGTTCTCATTAAAACTGATTACAGCCAAGTACAAATTTGTTCAAACATTACAATGACTAATTCAAACTATGAATTTCCTTAAGTATTTCCCGTTCCAATGCCTTGGAACTTTTTTGCCTTCTGTGGTTTCAAGTTGTAGGAACCTCCCTTCTATGCTTCCTTTATCATGTATGGACCTTCCCATCTCGACCCATTTTTCCAGTGTCTTCCATTTTTCTTGCTTCGTTGTTTCTTAACACAAGGTCTCCTGGCTTGAAAACCTCTTTCTTACCCTTTTGTTGTAATAGCCCTCTATCTTTTGTTTGTATCTTGCCTCTCGGATCAAGGCAGCTTTCCCTGGCTTCTTCTAGTAGGTCTAGGTTCAACAGGATTTCTGTTTCATTGGGTGCTTCTTGCCTTCTCGAGCTCCTTATCGTTTGTACCCCAATCTCTGCTGGTATTACTGCTTTGAGCCGTATACCAGGCTGTAAGGAGTTCTTTGGTGACTTGTTTTTTACCAATGTTTGTATGGCCCATAGTACACTGGGGAGCTCCTCGACCCAGTGTTTGCCATACCTCCCCAGCCTAGTTTTCAGCCTTCCACTATACTTCCGTTATTCTTTCTACTTGCCCATTGGATTGTGGGTGGCAAACAGAGCTAAGGACCTGCTTGATCTGGAGCTCCTGGCACCATGTACTGAATGGTTTCTCTGCAAATTGTTTGCCGTTGTCGGTCACGATCTCCCCCAGTATCCTGAATCTAGATACAATGTTTTCCCATACGAAGTTAATCACATTTTTTCCTGTGATTTTTGCTAATGGTTTCACCTCTGGCCATTTAGTAAAATAGTCCACCGCAACTAGGAGGAACTTTACTTGGCCTGTCGATGTGGGGAAGGGACTTACTATGTCCATTCCCCATTTGTAGAATGGCCATGCTGCCAGGATGGGGACTAGATCATGCTTCAGACTTGTCTTCACCGGAGCGTGTAGTTGGCATGACTCGCATTTGTGAATGACTTCAACTGTGTCTTTGTGCACCGTGGGCCAATAATAGCCCACGTTCGTTAACTTTGCTGCTATCGTTCTTGTTCCTGCATGGGCACCGCATATCCCTTCGTGCACTTCATTTATCAAGTAATTGCTTTGATTGGGATCGACGCACCTTAGCAGTGGTTAGCCTTTATCTTAATCTTGATAGCTTCTGACTCTTTCTGAGGAGCATCCCTTCTTCGAGGTATTTTGGTATTGGGGTCATCCATGACTCTTGTTCTTCTTCTATGACATCGTTGATCTTTTCTTCCTCCACTGTCTTTTGCTTGATTACTTCTACCAGCACCTTCTTTGTTAAGTGTGCGAAGGTCAGGGAGGCTAGCTTACTCAAGGCGTTAGCTTGTTTGTTTCTTGTTCGGGATACTTGGGTTAATGAACAAGATCCAAAACTTTCCATTAGTGCTCTTCACTTATCCTTGTATTGAATCATTGATGGCCCCCTTGCTGTGTATTCCCCTTTTACCTGGCTCGCCACCAGCTTTGAGTCGGTGAAAGCTTGAAGCTCTTTAACCCCCATTGTCTTTGCTATTCTAAGAGACACTTCATATTCTACCTCGTTGTTGGTGCAAGGAAAGTCGAGGCGCAGTGCATAAGTATATTCGGTTCCGTGGGGGTCCGTTATGATGAGACCTGCCCCGGAACCTTCTATACTAGAAGCTCCGTCTGTGAACAATGTCTACTTTCCTGCCACTATTGTCTCACACTCTTCTTTCTCTATCTCATTAACCTCCTTGATTTTTGGCATTTCTGTTAAAAAATCAGTCAACACTGCCCTTTGTAAGCTTTCCTTGGTATATATTTGATATTATGTTCCCCCAATCCCACTGCCCACTTAGCCATCCTTCCTGAATCCTCAGGCTTCACCCGGATGGTTCTCAACGGTTGGTCAGTCAGCACTTGAATAGGATGAGCCTGGAAATACCTTCTTAGCCTTTTGGCAGTATGTACCAAGGCTAAAACTAGCTTCTCCAGTGGAGAATAGTTAATTTCGTGGTCTTTAGGACTTTGCTTACAAAGTACACTGGTATTTGCTCTCCTTCCCTTTCTACCATAAGTATAATCTTACGGTTTCCTGACCTGTGAGAATGTTTTTTAGGGGAACATTAGTGTTTGTTTCTTTTTATTTATATTGACAGGGAGGTGTTTTATTGAACCTGCAGACAAGTAGACGGTGATTTTCTCGTCTTTTGATGGCGCTGTCATGGCAGGTAAGGAGGCGAGGAACTACTTGAGTGCTGAGAAGGCTTGTTCGGCCTCATCCGTCCATTCGAAGTTCTTTTTGTTAGTGCAAGCCTTCAATGTTCGAAAGAACGGGAGTGATCTTTCTGCTGACTTTGGGAGGAATCTTTTGAGGGCTGCAATCTTCCCATTCGAACTTTCTACCTCTTTCTTTGTTCGTGGTGATTTCATTTGTATGATGGCTCGGACCTTGTCCGGGTTGGCCTTGATGTTCTGCTTCCCCACTACATAACCAAGGAACTTCCTTCCTCATACCCAAATGCACATTTACTTGGATTCAGTTTCATATTGATCTTGTTGAGGTTGTGGAATGTTTCCTTGATGTCTTGCAACATATCCTCTTCAGTTTGGCTCTTCACCACCAGGTCATCGACATATGCTTCAATGTTTCTCCATATTTGCTCGAAGAAAGCTTTGTCGATCAGACGTTGATATGTGGCCCCGGCGTTTTTTTAACCCAAATGGCATTTTGGTGTAACAGAAAATACCCTTGTTGGTGTGAAACGCTGTTTTTTCTTCATCTTCCTTCTCCATTTTAATCTGATGATACCCTTTGTAGGCATCCAGGAAGCATTTGAACCTGTACACGCTGAGAGTATCCACCTTCCAATCAATTTCAGGTAGGGGTAGCTATCTTTAGGACAGGCTTTGTTCAAGCCCTTATAGTCAACAAACATTCGCCACGATCCGTCTGGCTTCTTTACCATCACCGGGTTAGCTAGCCAGGATTGCTATTTCACCTCCCTTAGGATGTTAGCCTTTACCAAGTTTTCTACCTCCCGACAGGCAGCTTGGCTTTGTTCGGGAGCCAAGCCTCTTTTCTTTTGAGTAATTGGTTTGTGTGTTGGAGCAATATATAATGAATGCTCAGCTATGTGTCTTGGTACCCCTATCATATCACTGGAACACCAGGCGGACACCTCTACATTGCTCTAGATGAGGTGTTTCAACCTTTGCTTTGTGGCTTCCGGGGGGTGACCATTTATCCTGATCTTTTGCTCCGGGTAGGAGCTGTTTATGCATACCTCCTCGTCGGGACAGTCCTTTGTGCCGCTGCATTCTCCCATTTCTACTTCTGTTGATGCAATCATGATAGCTTCTTATGTTGGGATTAATGATGCTATACCCTTGTCAGTTGGGAATTTCATCATCCCATGAGCTGGGGAGACAACAACATCAATAGCGGCGATACTTGGTCTTCCTATCAGCACATTGTAGTTAGAGGGGGAGCTTATTACTATGAAAGTAAGCTCCCCCGTTCTTGACAAATCACCATCCCTGAAACACAAACCAAGAGTTAACTTTCCCAAGGGTTGTACCTTTTCCCAGGTGAAACTTCTGAAAGTTGTATCGGTGTCTTCCAGACAAGCTTTTGTTTCCATGCTGAGTTGGTTGAAGCACCTTTGGTACATGATGTTTGAGGCAGCCTCGGGGTCCATGTATACCCTGTCGATGGGGTGACCTTCCAGCTCAGCTTCAACGATAATGGGAAGCTCTAGTTTGTCATCTGACTTTGCTGGGGGGAAGGAGATTATCTCTTGATTCCAAGGGGTGGTTCTTCTTCTTTTTCCTTCTTGCTTTTCTTCTGACCACACCATGTTGACATTTGATTCCTTTTTACCCTCTTTCTTTTCTTTGATCTCCTTCAGCAGGTGAGCTAGCTCCCCCGACTTAACTGCTTCCTCTATCCTCTTTTTCACCTGACAGCAATCGTTGGTGGGGTGCCTCGTGTCATTATGGAAAGCACAAAACTTGGTTGAGTCCCTTTTGTTGGCTGGTTTGGATAGAGGTCAGGGAGGTCTGAATGTATACTTGACCTCCTCCATTGATAGGATCTCCTGGGGGTTTTAGTAAGGAGGGTAAAGATGTGTTTGTCTTTTTCTTTTCCTGGCCTTGGGGACCTCCTTCTATCTTCGAATCTTCTGCTTTCATAGGGCCTAAACGACCGACGTTCTATGAAGGGTTGAAATCAGGATCTTTTGGATGAGGAAGGCTGATCCCTCCAGCTACCATGTTCCCTTTTCTTTGAAATTTGCTTTTCTAGCACCACTTCTCCTTTGAGGAAGGACTCGGTTCTTTCAAAGGCTTCTTCCATTGTTTTCGGGTTGTTTTCATGAAACCTCCTTAGCAGTTTCTTGGGTCTCAGGGCATTTATGAATGCAGAGACCCTCATCTTTTCGGTTGCTCCATTATACATCAAGCCTTCTCGCTTGAATCTCTCCATGAAGGTTCTAAGGTCCTCATGTCTTTTTGCTGGATTTGGTGCATGACTGTAGCGTCCCTGGTGCACCTCTTTTGAGGGGTGAAATTTGTTAGGAAGCTTTTGTCACACCCCGACCCGCAGCGGAAAAGGTGACCGGGGCATGATTGGGTTATCATCAAAGCTCATGACATTTATTATACGTTTCATATTCATTAAATACAATTTAATAGGAAATTTACAATAAATACTACAACATGTTCTAACTATCAATCTGAGCTTCTTTGTTCTCTTCTAAGGCATTTCCTATGTTTTCCTTGCTTCAACCTGTTCACCTGTATCATGTGTAAAAAGGTTTTTGGATCAACATAAAGTTGGCGAGTGAATCCTATGGAAAACATTTGAACAAGTTTATTTAATTGATTATGAAATGAGTGCACAACCACACATGAGTAAAAATAGATGTAAACTTATTCAACAATCATTAGATATTAAATAAAGCACACATGAACAATAATGGAACATTTAGAGGCACGCGTTGCTCTACTCGTCTCTCACGAGGAATGATGGGCCTAATGAATGAATTGCATAAACATGATAATATGAAAGACAAAACTACAAACAATATAAACTCAATGATATACACATGAACAATGATGAATTGGTTTTGAGGCACGCGTTGTTCGACTCGTCTCCCACGAGGAACTGATGGGCTTAATGAATGAATTTCATATAATTTGACAAAATGAAATAAGTAATCACAACAATATAAACAATCTAAGTTTAGATCACGATATGGTATGGCACAAGTTTAAACAAACTAGTTATTTATTTTGTGACACATGACACACCCCAAAACGTGTAATTAAAAGGGGGGAGTTGTAAGATTCACTCACAGTGGGTGCGTTCGGTTGATGATGTTGAATGCACGCGAAGTGGTTTTAACCACAAGTGAGATTAACCTAGATAAATCACATTATGGTTCGGTAAGTAAACGGATTTTATTAATCTATTTTAGTAGGATTGTTGGGTGTATTTTTGTGAGTTTAAGGCTATTTTCTAACCTTAAAAATGTTATTTTTAAGTATTTTTAATTGATTTTTAAATAAAAAAATAAATAAAAATAATAAAAAAATTTGACTTTTTTGACCGTTGACCTTGACCGTTGACCTTGACCCTTGACCGGTTCTTATGCGTTTAGTTGTGCGCTGAGTGAGGCTCGAACCCGAGACCTCCCGTACGCGTGCACGCAGCTCTACCAACTGAGCTACGTGTCTAACCCGAAATATTTCTGTTTTTAATTACATTTTATAATTAATTAGGTTAAACAGAAAATCCTTTATTTTTAAAAACGATTTAAATCAAAGAATCGGTGCGCTCCACAGGTCTCGAACCCGGGACCTGTGGCTTATACTAACACACAGTCCACCGCTGGACTGTGTGTCCAACTTGTTAACTTAACTGATTTTTATTATACTTAAACACAAACTAATTATTTTTATTTCTGACTTATTTAAAAAGGTAAATAATTGTCCGGGTCGATGCAGAAGACCAGACTCGAACTCGTGCGCTTTGATTAAACATACACACAGTCCACCACTGGACTGTGTGTCTAACTTGGTTATTATTCCGGTTATTAATATACTTAACATATACATAAAATGAATCCGGTTCAGTTAACAAAAAAGGCATTTTATTAAGGCAGCGTGTGTGGAACAAGATTCGAACTCGAGACGTTAGTGTGTTTATTGTGCACACAGTCCACCGCTGGACTGTGTGTCTAACCCGAGTTATTTCTTGATTTAAATTATACTTATATGTTCCGTAACTTCGTCTTCTTCGTTGAGTTATAACCAGAAATGATGACTGACTGGTTCGAAGTTTTTATTCAGGTTTCTTTAGCGTTTTATGATTAATTACAGATGAGATTAAATAAAAAGAATGAAGAAATTAGGCGTGAGGTATACCGACTGGCTTCCTCTGTTTTTCCGGCGTAACTCCGGCGACAACAATCACTTCCGGCGACGAGTGTCTTGCAGCAGAGAGTCTTCAGAAAGCTTACAAAGTATGTGGGTGACTTCGGTATAAGTTCAGAGGGTTTAGTAAGGCTTAGAAGTTAAGGACTCGGTTTTCCGGCGATGAGCAGAAGAATTCCGGCGAGTGAGTTTTCGCCGAGAAAGGGTGCGGTTTTGAGCGAAAATGTTTGCAGAGGTTCGAGGGGGTATTTATAAGGCAAATCGTCTATGAATTTGGTCCGATTTTCGACTTGATTCGTCGGTTAGAAAAACTCCGACGGTTATAATTTGTGTCGCGGACTCAGACGTCGGTTATAACCGATGTGTAGTTAAAGTTTACGTTATAACGGAAAGAATCGTTAAGTTTCGCGAGATTGCCGGGATTTCCGACGACTGCAACTTTGGGCGCCGTTTTGAATTCGGAAAGACACGTTATCAATTAAATGATCCTAACATTTAACAAAGAACATCAGTGGCGCAGTGGTTTAAGTGTTGAGTGTTAAGTCTGTTGTTGAACCGTGACTGACCCGGGTTCGAAACCCGGCAGGAACAAAACATTTTTATTTTCTTATTTTTGACAGTTTTTCAAAAACTAATTATATAATCCCATATAATAATTGATTATGTATCGTTTAAAATTATTTTAGGCATTTAATTCGCAACGAAATTTTTAACTGACTGTTCGGTTAATAACGGAGCTGGATTTGGTGAAACTATCCGTATTTTTGACGGGAATGTTAGAGCTTTTGCAAAGGTCATCAAAGGAGGTTATGCTCCTTGTCGGGAGCCCACAGAACCATAGCCTTGCTGTCCAATGAGGGTTTGTATGAACATATGGCAACATTCCAATCTAGAAGCTTCCAGGGAACCTCGGGATTCGTATGAAAAAGGTCAAAATGACTTAAAAGTTCTTGTTAAAGGTCAAATTTGGTGACAAAGTTTATTGCAGGGGGAAGGTCCCGGATCAACTTGTTAAAACAACAAGGATATGGGAGGGGGAAGGTCCCGGATCAACTCCAATGGAAGCTTCTTGACTAGAATCTGCGGACAAAGAACATGTTAGCCTTAACGCGAGTGGTGGCCTCCCGCGTTTGGACTCCGGCATGAGAATCAGTTATGTGTTCTTGAGAGTCTTAGCATAGTAAAGGAAAGAGTTTTAGAGTGAGAGGGTGAAAGTGAAACCTTTGGCTGGACCAAGACACTCCCTTTTATAGGCGAGGTGACCTGCCCAAGGGAGCTCCTTTGCCAGCTACCACTTTCTCTATTGGGTAAGCATCTCCTTTGCTGTTGGTTACTTGCAGGAAAGACCTTGCCTTTTAAGGTAATTTCAGAGGTTGTGTGTCTCGAGGACATTGTTTATGCTTTAGTGAAAGGTCAAGTCAATTTGACCTTTGTGTATGGGCTATCTTTTGTTGGACTTGACTTGTATGGATCAAGCTGCCCCTTTCGGGGTGTTAAGCTTTTTAATATTTACTATGCTTGTGATAATCTGTCTTTCTTAGCTTGACAATGTATTCTTATTACTAAATTTTGTGTTTTCCGTCTCCCTATATATGCTTCAATGTGTTCATTTGTTAAATGTGGGAGCTGATGGCTTTATTTTTCCTTGTGGGAATTTTTTGTAGCCTTTTGTATTGTTATTGTAATGGTTGGTGTTGCTATGGTTAGCTTTTATGTTTGTTACACTATGTACAAACGCTTCGTATTTTGCAATGCCTTCTCTAGATGAATTTTGGTTTAGTGCTGCAGTCACCCATCCTAATCCTTCTATCAAAGAACCGATGTGTGTTTCTTGTTGCTCTATCTCTTTTATAGTCCACATTTTATTTTATACTTTGTGGTATATTTACATAGGTATTTTTGTTTGTTGTCCTATGAAGCATTTGGTGTAAGGTGCTTATCCTTTTTCATTGAGTTAATTTTCTAAATGTGTTTGGTCCATGGAGTTGTATTGTTTTATATATTTTATACGGGAAGGTATAGTGCCTTGTTCCCCACTGAGCAATATGGCCTAGGAGCTCATCCCTTTTTCATGAGTTGATATAGCGTCGGATCCCACGAAGCTTGATTTGGAGGAGCTAACCCTTAGGATAGAACAATATTATACTTTTTTGTTAACAAAAGTTGCTGCTTGTGTTCTCATTAAAACCGATTACAGCCAAGTACAGATTCGTTCAACCATTACAATGACTAATTCAAACTATGAATTTCTTTAAGTATTTCCCGTTCCAATACCTTGGAACTTTTTTGCCTTCTGTGGTTTCAAGTTTGTAGGAACCTCCCTTCTATGCTTCCTTTATCATGAATGTTCCTTCCCATCTCGATCCCATTTTTCCAGTGTCTTCCATTTTTCTTGCTTCGTTGTTTCTTAACACAAGGTCTCCTGGCTTGAAACACCTCTTTCTTGACCCTTTTGTGGTATTAGGCCCTCTATCTTTATTTGTTTGTATCATTGCCTCTCGGATCCCAAGGCAGCTTCCCTTGGCTGTTCTTCTATAGAGTTAGTTTCAACGGATTTCCTGTTTCATTAGGTGCTTCTTGCCTTCTCGAGCTCTTAGCGTTTGTACCACATCTCTGCAGTACTAACTACTTCTGAGCGTTTATACAGTGTAAGATGTAATTTGGTGACTTGTTTTTCCAACGTTTATCTGGCCATTAGTACACTGGATAGTTCGACCCATGTGTTTGCCATACCCCCTCAGCTGTGTTCAGCCCTTCCACTATACTTCCCTATCTTTCTACTGCCCATTGGATGTGGGTGGCAACAAGCTAAGGGCCTGCTTCATCTGGAGCTCTTGGCACCATGTAGAATCGTTTCTCTGCGAATTGTTGCGTTGTCGGTGCCGATCTCCCAGGTAGCCCAAATCTACATAATTTGTTTCCCTACGAGTTAATCACATTTTTCCTTTGATTTTTGGCTAATGGTTTCACCTCTGGCCATTTAGTTAAAATAGTCCACCGCAACTAGGAACTTTACTTGGGCCTGTCGACGTGGGAAGGGACCTACTATGTCCATTCCCATTTGTAGAATGCCATGCCTGCCAATGGGACTAGATCATGCTTCGGCTTGTTTCACTGGAGCATGTATTGGCATGACTTGCATTTGTGAAAGATTCACTGTGTCTTTGTGCACCGTGGCTATATAGCCCATTTATTAGCTTTGTACTATCGTTCTTGTTCCTGCATGGCACTGCATATCCCTTCGTGCCCCTCTTCTTATCAGTAATTGCTTTGATGGACTGGCGCACTTAGCAGTGGGAATAGTAGCTTTTTTGTAAAGTCAATCACAACACTTCGCCACATCCATCTGGCTTATTTACCATCACGGGGTTAGCTAAACCAGGATTGGTATTTCACCTCCTTAGGAGTTAGCCTTTACCAATTTTTTACCTCCTGACAGGAGCTTGGCTCTCGTTCGGGAACCAGGCTCTTTTCTTTGAGTAACTGGTTTGTTGGACAATATATAGATGAATGCTCAGCTATGTGTCTTGGTACCTATCTCATATCACTGGACACCAGTGCGGACACCTCTACATGCTCCAAGAGGGTGTTTAACCTTTGCTTTGTGGCATCCGGAGTGACCTTATCCTGATCTTTGCTCCATGTAGAGTGTTTGCATACCTGTCGGGGACCGTCCTTTGTGCCGTGCATTCTCCCATTTCTACTTCTTTGATGCAATCATGATAGCTTCTTGTGTTGGGATTAATGATGCTATACCCTTGTCAGTTGGAATTTCATCTCCATGAGTTGGGGAGACAACAACATCAAAGTGGCGATACCTAGTCTTCCTATCAGCACATTGTAGTTAGAGGGGGAGCTTATTACTATGAAAGTAAGCTCCTCGTTTTTGACAATCACATCTCTGAACACAAACCAAGAGTTAACTTTCCAAGGGTTGTACCTTTTCCAGGTGAAACTTCTCAAAGTTGTATCGGTGTCTTCCAGACGAGCTTTTATTTCCATGCTGAGTTGGTTGAAGCACCTTTGGTACATGATGTTTGAGCAGCCTCGGGGTCCATGTATACCTGTCGATGGGTGACTTCCAGCTCAGCTTCAACGATGATGGGAAGCCCTAGTTTGTCATTGACATTGCTGGGGGAAGAGATTATCTCTTGATTCCAATGGCGGTTCTTCTTCTTTTTCCTTCTTGCTTTTATTCTGACCACACCATGTTGACATTTGATTCCTTTTTACCCTCTTTCTTTTCTTTGATATCCTTCAGCAGGTGAGCTAGCACCCCCGACTTAACTGCTTCCTCTATCCTCTTTTTCAGCTGATAGCAATCGTTGGTGTGGTGCCTTGTGTCATTATGGAAAGCACAAAACTTGGTTGAGTCCCTTTTGTTGGCTTGTTTGGATAGAGGTCGGGGAGGTCTGAATGTATACTTGACCTCCTCCGTTGATAGGATCTCCTGGGGGGTTTTAGTAAGGAGGGTAAAGATGTGTTTGTCCTTTTCTTTTCCTGGCCTTGGGGACCTCCTTCTATCTTCGAATCTTCTGCTTTCATAGGGCCTAAACGGTCGACGTTCTATAAAGGGTTGAAATCGGGATCTTTTGGATGAGGAAGGTTGATCCCTCTAGTTACTATGTTACTTTTCTTTGAAATCTGCTTTTCTAGCGCCTCTTCTCCTTTGAGGAAGGACTCGTTCTTTCAAAGGCTTCTTCCATTGTTTTCGGGTTGTTTTCATGAAACCTACTTAGCAGTTTCTTGGGTCTCAGGGCATTCATGAATGCAGAGACCCTCATCTTTTCGGTTGCTCCATTATACATCAAGCCTTCTCAGTTGAATCTCTCCACGAAGGTTCTAAGGTCCTCATGGTCGTTTTGCTGGATTTGGTGCATGACTGTAGCATCCCTGGTGCACCTCTTTTGACAAACGTCAAATTGACTTAAAAGTTCTTGTTAAAGGCCAAATTTGGTGACAAAGGCTATGGCAGGGGAAGGTCCCGGATCAACTTGTTAAAACAACAAGGATATGACAGGGGGAAGGTCCTGTATAAACTCCAATGGAAGCCTCTTGACTGGAATCTGCAGACAAAAAACACCGTTAGCCTTAACGTGGGAGGTGGCCTCCCGCGTTTGGACTCCGGCGTGAGAATCAGTTATGTGTTCTTGAAAGTCTTAGCATAGTAAAGGAAAGAGTTTTAGAGTGAGAGAGTGAATACCTTTGGCTGGACCAAGACACTCCTTTTTATAGGCCAGGTGACCTGCCCAAGGGAGCTCCTTTGCCAGCTACCACCTTCTCTATTGGGTAAGCATCTCCTTTGTTGTTGGTTACTTGCATGAAAGACCTTGCCTTTTAAGGTAATTTTGCAGGTTGTGTGTCTCGAGGACACTGTTTATGCTTTCAGTGAAAGGTCAAGTCAATTTGAACTTTGTGTATGGGCTATCTTTTGTTGGACTTGACTTGTATGGATCAAGCTGCCCCTTTAGGGGTGTTTAGCTTCTTAATATTTTCTTTGCTTGTGATAATCTGTCTTTCTTAGCTTGAAAATGTATTCTTATTACTAAATTTTGTGTATTCTGTCTCCCTTTATATGCTTCAATGTTTGCATTTGTTAACTGTGGGAGCCTATGGCTTTATTCTTCCTTGTGGGAATTTTTTGTAGCCTTTTGTTATTGTAATGGTTAGTGTTTCTATGGTTGCTTTTATGTTTGTTACACTATGTACAAACGCTTCGTATTTTGCAATGCCTTCTCTAGATGAACTTTGGTTTAGTGCTGCAGTCACCCATCCTAATCCTTCTATCAAAGAACCGATGCGTGTTTCTTGTTGCTCTATCTCTTTTCTAGTCCACATTTTATTTTATACTTTTGGTATATTTACATAGGTATTTTTGTTTGTTGTCCTATGAAGCATTTGGTGTAAGGTGCTTATCCTTTTTCATGGAGTTAATTTTCTAAATGTGTTCGGTCCATGGAGTTGTATTGTTTTAGGTGCTCACCTTATATACGGGAAGGTATAGGGCCTTGTTCCTCATTGAGTTATATGGCCTAGGAGCTCATCCCCTTTTCATGAGTTGATATAGCGTCGGATCCCACGGAGCTTGATTTGGAGGAGCCAACCTTTAGGATAGAACAATAATATACTTTTTTGTTAACAAAAGTTGCTGCTTGTGTTCTCATTAAAACTGATTACAGCCAAGTACAGATTTGTTCAACCATTACAATGACTAATTCAAACTATGAATTTCCTTAAGTATTTCCCGTTCCAATGCCTTGGAACTTTTTTGCCTTCTGTGGTTTCAAGTTGTAGGAACCTCCCTTCTATGCTTCCTTTATCATGTATGGACCTTCCCATCTCGGGCCCATTTTGCCAGTGTCTTTCATTTTGCTTGCTTCGTTGTTTCTTAACACAAGGTCTCTTGGCTTGAAAACCTCTTTCTTGGCCCTTTTGTTGTAATAGCCCTCTATCTTTTGTTTGTATCTTGGCTCTCGGATCAAGGCAACTTCACTGGCTTTTTCTAGTAGGTCTAGGTTCAACAGGATTTTTGTTTCATTGGGTGCTTCTTGCCTTCTCGAGCTCCTTAGCGTTTGTACCCCAATCTCTGCTGGTATTACTGCTTCTGAGCCGTATACCAGGCTGTAGGGAGTAATTTGGTGACTTGTTTTTCCAACGTTCGTATGGCCCATAGTACACTAGGGAGCTCCTCTACCCAGTTTTTACCATGCCTCCCCAGCCTAGTTTTCAGCCCTTCCACTATACTTCTGTAATTCTTTTTACTTGCCCATTGGATTGTGGGTGGCAAACAGAGCTAAGGACCTGCTTGAGCTGGAGCTCTTGGCACCATGTACTGAATCATTTCTCTGCGAATTGTTTGCCGTTGTCGGTCACGATCTCCCCGGTAGCCCGAATCTATATGCAATGTTTTCCCATACGAAGTTAATCACAATTTTTCCTGTGATTTTGCTAATGGTTTCACCTCTGGCCATTTAGTAAAATAGTCCATCGCAACTAGAAGGAACTTTACTTGGCCTGTTGACGTGGGGAAGGGATCTATTATGTACATTCCCCATTTGTAGAATGGCCATGCTGCCAAGATTGGGACTAGATCATGCTTTGGACTTGTCTTCATCGGAGCGTGTAGTTGGCATGACTCGCATTTGTGAATGACTTCAGCTGTGTCTTTGTGCATCGTGGGCCAATAATATCCCATGTTCATTAGCTTTGCTACTATCGTTCTTGTTCCTGCCTGGGCACCGCATATCCCTTCGTGCACTTCATTTATCAAGTAATTGTTTTGATTGGGATGGCGCACCTTAGCAGTGGGGATATGTAGCCTTTTTTTGTAAAGCTTCCCCTCCTCCATGACGTATTGGTTAGCCTTTGCTTACAACTGGGGACTTTCCTTGGGTTAAACAAAGGAAGGTCCATACAAAGGAAGGGTTGGTAAGGTGCTTTTATTTCCACTTGCTTTTATCATCTTAGTCTTCATCTTTGAGTCAAACTACAAACAAACCACTCTACAATTATCTATTACTAACAATTCACAACGTATAATCAGTACTTAGTTCATTCATCTCCCACCGCCTCCTACGTCCCAACCTCTCTTCTTCGGCCACCTCCATCTACCTTCGATTCATCCTATCGTTCAAATAAAGCATCAATTCGTACCATTATATATAACTCTTCTTTTCTACAGGGACCAATAATGCAAAATATTTTCTCGAACTTGCAATAAGAAAATTAGACCAAAATATGTAAACCGGTATTTCTCAGTGTTGTAAAAATCGCGACTAGTCAACGCTAGTCGCCCAGTAACTGAGTAATTTTTTATTAATCAGTCCATTAATCGCTAGTCGGACTAGTCGGTCGGCCAAAAATCGACGATTCCGGCAAGATTCCGGCAAAAATTTTGTATATTCCGGGCCAAAACCTTTAAATTCCAGTCAATTTCCAATAAAACCATGTACCATGTGAATTCAACAGTTGAGTAAGAGTTAAAACCTAGATAATTAAAATATTTACCTATAAAAATGTGGATATGTATACATAAAACTGAAATTACATACAAAAAACCCGATCTGCTAAATTCCGATTAATCAGGGTAGTCGCTAGTCTTCACCTCATCGGCCGACTAGCGACTAGCTAGTAACCTTGGTATTTCTACAAGTACTATTTTTGTAAACCGATTATTCTACAAGTACCATTCATGTAAAATTATCATTCTCATAGACGGTTACACAACAGCATATAAAGTCCCAATTCAGGGCAAACACATTTCTCGTGAAAACATTCGTATGAATGGACTAACTCAGTCACGCGCCCTGGTCAACTCGGTCGAGTTACACCTATCAAATCCCCACCGTTATACCAAAATCTCGTCTTCACCGGCCACCGGCTTATTATTCCGGCAAATCTCCGGCAACTTTTTGACGAGTACACACACTTTCACACAAAATCACACACCGCAACAATTCGCCGTACCTCCCAAACTCCGACGAAGATCCACCGCCTGTTTCTGCCACCGTTATTCGACGGCGATGGATTCCGATTCGCATCCGCACTCGCCGGAAGTTCAGGTAACGACGAAAACCTCCGATGACGCAGCGAGTTTTTCGAGTTTGGATGAATCGGAGCATTGTTGCCGATGAAGAGAATCACGAAGCGAATGAAAATGAAGCTGGAGGTTTGAATTTACAAGCTTGTTTTCTGTTGAATTTGCATCGTGTAAAGAATTTAGGTCATTTATACGGATATCATATGTATGATTAATTGAGTTTACTGATGAAACGTTTGTGTGAATTGTTGAAAATGAAGCTGGAGGTTCAAAATTTTCAAATTGTTATGAGTTGATTTTGCTTCGTGTGCATAATTTAGGTCATTTATACCGATAGTTATGATTAACTGCGATTATGATGAAACGTATTATGTAAATTGTTGAAAATGAAGCTGGAGGTTGAGTTTTTCGAATTGTTTCGTGTTGATTTTGCATCGTTTACGGAATTTAGGTCATTTATACGGATAGTTGTAATTAATTGTGTTTGCTCATGAAAATTTTATGTGAAATTGTGGAAAATGAAGCTGGAGGTTCTCAGTTTTTCCAATTGTTGTGTTGATTTTGCATCTGTGTATGGAATGTCGAAATTTAGGTCATTTACACGGATAGCTGTGATTAATTGCGTTTATCGATGAAACAATTATGTAAATTGTTGAAAATATAGCTCGAGGTTCGAGTTTTTTGAATTGTTTCGTGTTGATTTTGCATCGTGTGCAGAATTTATGTCATTTATAAGGATAGTTATGATTAATTGAGTTTACTGTTGAAATTTTATTTAAGCTGTTGAAAATGATTAAATGAAGCTGTAGGCTCAAGTTTTTCGGATTGTTATGTGTTGATTTTGCATCGTTTACAGAATTTAGGTTCATTTATACGGATAGCTATGATTTATTGTGTATACTGATGAAACGGTTGTGTAAATTGTTGAAAATAAAGCTGGAGGTTCGAGTTTTTTGAATTGTTTCTTGTTGATTTTGCATTGTGTACAGAATTTAGCTTATTTATACGCATACTTGTAATCAAGAAAGTTTACTGATGAAAATTTTATGTAAATTGTTGAAAATGAAGCTGGAGGTTGAAAATTTTGAATTGTTTCGTGTTGATTTTGCATGATGAAATATTTTGTAAATTGTTGAAAATGAAGCTGGAGGTCGAGTTTTTCGAATTGTTCCGT
Organism: Scalesia atractyloides; assembly: GCA_947069175.1. Taxonomy (NCBI): domain Eukaryota; kingdom Viridiplantae; phylum Streptophyta; class Magnoliopsida; order Asterales; family Asteraceae; genus Scalesia; species Scalesia atractyloides. The sequence continues at coordinate 23,626,039 of CAMTDV010000006.1, forward strand.
GCTGATTTTGCATAGTTACTGAATTTAGGTCATTTAGACGGATAGTTGTAATTAATTGCGTTTACTGATGAATCATTTATGTAAAATTGTTGAAGGTGAGCAACGGATTGTGCTACCTGAGGAGCTATCACGGAGTGTGGTGAAGCTTTCGTGTGAATCCTCTGCTGAGGGAGGAAACTGTGATGTTTATCTGGTTGGAACGGCACATGTTTCCATGGTAATTGAATATATTTGAATATTTGATGCTAATTTGCTCAATTGTTTAGTTAGAATGAATTATGTGAAAGTACAGTTCTTCAATGGATTTGTTTTTCGGTGATTATATTTTATTGCTGTTATCTGAGATGTTTTATCTGTTTTCCTTAGCTCTTTAGCTTCCAATAAAGTGTAAGATGATTTGATTCTTTATCACTTTTTGCTTAGCTGAGAAGCAGAATAGGAAAAAGAAAAAGATGAATGTGTGATCACAATGAAGACCTTTAGATATTGAGAACTTGCTTAATCTGCACTTCATGTTCCAACACTTTTTGATGTTTAAAAGTTAGCTTGTAGGAAATTGATATGTTGATGGTTGAAATGGGATAAAAGTTTTATTGTGTTTCAGAAAAAAATGGCTAGAACTTATACTACATTCGTACTCAAATCACCATAGAATCTGACTTTTGAATCTGTTGTTAGTGGATGTCATACCTTAAGGACAATAAGTACAATTCAGTTTAAGGAATGTACATATTTGGACACACACCCACCCCCCACACACACACGTACATACGGGCATAGTGATGGATATATATTCTGATTTCACAACTGTTGTAAAGGCAAACATGTTGAAATGATCAATGAGGTAGGCAGGGGTTGATTACATAGTTAAAGTGTTGAACTATTACACCCTCTACGGAAAAATGCGGTTACAACTTAAATTCTTAAATCACTTAAGACATTCATTTCAAGTTGTGATGTTAATGTTATAAATGTTACAATATTTATCTGTGATGTTATTTTCTTTAATTGATCACATGCTTTTAGTTCCCTGTGGGACCCTATTCGATTTGTTCTTTTTCCCTTCTCAGTAACGAAAACTGGAGTTGAAAAATACTTTTCTTGGAACTACAATATCTTATCTGTTTTTGTAAATCATAACTTTATGGGTTACTTAATTGAGTAGATGTCATTAATTTGTTTTTAGTTTTGTATCTTCTTACAATCAAGCAAACACCACACACTCCAATAATGAAAGGCAAGTTGTAGGTCACCACCGAATTAGTTTAAGAAGATCTGTATTTGTGTTTTTATGTTCAAATTGCAACTGATGGTTATTTCCTGTTTTGTAGCTCCAAACTTGGCGTTTAGTTATTGACTCTCAAGTTTGGAAACCGATAAAATATTTCTTTTAATTATATTATGACAAATAACTACCGTTTCACATATCAATTTTTGTGTTATATATAATCCTACGCACATACATATACATAGATACTCAAATATACATAGACACAACACATACATACAACATATCCATCTCACACATATCCAAATAGTAAACCAGTTTTCAACTTTAGTATTACAAGGTGCTTCAGCATGTAACGGCCCATCATAAAGTCAACGTACCATGTCTGAGACATTGCGAATTATGGTCTATTCCACGGTCTTATCATAATTAGCTAGAATCATTCATGCACATAACAGTTTATCTCAATGGGAAACATTTTGTAACGTAATGCAATTACGTTTGGAATTTCGTTAATCATTATTTTTTCGGTAGGAGTCCTGTCAAGAAGTGGAAGCCGTTATCAGTTCCTTGAAACCACAGGTGCTTTTCTTTATAACTTATAATTATTACCTTTGATTAACGGATGAACCTTTTGGCAGGTCAGCTGCTGTAGTTTGTGATTTATTTGGTAATTTTACGGATGTAGGTTGTGTTTCTCGAGTTGTGCTCGAATCGTGTGGCTGTACTCACTCCTCAGAATCTAAAGGTATTCGGGTTTATTATTTTGGAAACACGAATAACACATATAGGATTGAGTATAGATCTCAGTTTGCAAAGGTACTGAGTTTTTGCCGGGCAGGTACCTACAATGGGAGAAATGGTGGACTTATGGAAGAAAAACCACAACACATTTGGAATTTTGTACAGCTGGTTTCTTGCTAAGGTAAAATATTGTTCGTACTCTCATGCTTTTGCACCTTTATAACTATAACTTGACTCTAATAACGTTATTAAATTGTTGCATGGCTGATCTTATCTGCATATGAATGCTAACATATTCCATCTCTTCATTTATAAATAGTGTTGATAATTAAAATGGTTATTATAAGCTAAAGATTAGTGTAGGTGCAAATTCTTTTTGGCATAGATTGTTTAGTTTCTGCTTTCACATTCCATACATAAATCATGTAACTGTCTTCGTTGAATGATAGTGTTTACAATGTATGCATATGTCCACTTTAGTTACAAAAATTGTTTGTCATGTTTAAAAATCAATTTAAAATATGATTTGAGACATGCAACTACCATAAAGGGAAAAACAGGTAAGAGATAATATCTTAGTAACAGGGGTGTTTATATAAACTCGTTTGAGATTTATATGGTTCTGTTCAAAGTTAGGTTTTGGTGTGGTGGTTTAATGATCTGATTGGAACTTGTAACCGACCATATACACCAAAGCGTTCGTTTACTGTTAATTTCATTTTTGGAATATGTAGTAATGTATATGAGTTAGACTCATGACCCATCTTTTATCACCTTAAATTATTAATACAAACCGTTCGTTTATGTCCCTTCAGGTTGCTAGTAGGCTTGAGGTTTTCCCTGGTAGTGAGTTTCGTGTTGCGTATGAAGAAGCCATGAAGTATGGTGGAAAGGTGGTTCTTGGTGACCGTCCAGTAAACGTAAGATCATGAAATTTTTGCATCTTCCTCAAATCTATATTTTATAAGTATTAATAAATAACATATCATTGTTGCTCATGTGGTTATTCAACAGATAACGTTACGCCGGACTTGGTCAAAAATGCCACTGTGGCATAAAACAAAGTTGATATATTCCTTGATGTTCCAGTCAATATTTTTACCAAGCCCTGTACGCCTTAATGAAATGGTACTTGTCTCATTCACATATCAGCACTGTCTTTTTCTGGTTTCCAGTTTCCACAATAAATGTCCACGAAACTGAAAATTATTTGAAGAAGTTGATAATTGTATGTTTGCATTTACACTTGGTATATTCTCTGCATTTATTTGTTGTTATCAGTTGAAGGAATTGGATGACGTGGACATGCTGATGCTTGTAATTCAAGAGATGAGCAAGCAGTTCCCTACTCTAATGGAAACCCTTGTACATGAGAGAGACAAGTTAGTATCTTCTTTGATGCATATATTATATTTTAACTCTATAAATACGTACATATAGATAAATATATCAATACACAACCAATATTAAGTAAAGAACTGCAATAAACACTTGTTTGTAGTTCTCTTTGGTTGGAGAGAGAGTGGATGGTTACATAAACACCTTATGTATCATTTTTAAATCAATAGGTATAAGTGTTTATACGATAGTCACACTTGTTCTATATCGTATCCCTCTATATATATGTACATACATATATATACTTAATATATGCATATGCTCACAGTACAAATTTATCGTTTACTGTTTTGCTGAAAAGGATATTGTTATATTTAGAGGTGGATATTTTGTCCGGTTTACATTTATATGGGTTACTTTTTATGTCTTAGTGATCAAATAAATTCAGCTATAATATCTAACAAGAAAAGAAAGGGTCAAATGGGCGGGGTCAAAGGCCACATCTGAAGTATATTTAAATGTATAAAACCTTAAAATATTGTTTTATATCTAATCATATTGAACACATTAGTTATCAAGGGGTGTGTTTAATACCAAATCAGTTTAAAGTAGAGAACTTGAGTAAGCATTTGTATGTAGTGCTAATCAGATGTATTGGGAGAAGGAACGACATGTGGTTACGTAACCGCTATGGGTGGGATATTACTGGGTATGTTTGTTTACTCGGCATCTTAAGCGCAGTTGAATTTTGTAACATGGTTTTGTATGCAGGTACATGTCTTCCAGCTTGCTGAAAGTAGCAAGCGAACATGGTTCTGTGGTTGCAGTTGTCGGCAAAGGGCACCTTCAGGGGATACAAAAGTATTGGAAGCAGCCTGTCGAGGTCAGTGATTCTTTCCCATGATATAAGTTGACAAAACAAAAAAAAAAAACTACAATAATAAAATTTTTGAACGAGTTTTGAGATTTTAATTTGTGCCCTGACCGATGCAGGTGAGGGAGTTGTTGGAGTTGCCTTCAACAAAATCAGCTATTTCGGTGTCAAAAGTTTTGTCGACGGTTGGAGTGGCGGTGGCAGGGGTGGCCATTATTTCCGGAATCTATCTTTCTAGCCGAAATGATTCAACTACAATTTCTCTTTACATATAACTTGGATTTTCTGACTCTTTTCATCGTACTTAAACTTTGACGTGGTTTATGCAAACAACAAAGGAGGTAGATAAACACATTAACAGATGCAACACAAACATGTGTTCCCCTTTACCTTTTTTCTTTACTTTGGAATCTTCTTGATTGGTATCTTTTAATCGTTTTTAGAAGTTTTGTTTTAAGTTAAGCTTGTGTGTCTTTGTTTGCGGTTTTACCTAGAAGTGCACAAAATCAGTTTTGGCCTTAACCGGTTTAGTTTCGGTCAAAGATGGTCAAACCGGATTTTGCCGAAATTGGGTTGGTTTTGAAACTGGTTTCAAAGTGGAAAAGAGGTGGTTTGGTTTAAACTGGTTCCAAACCGGTTTCAATGGAGGTGATCTCAAACCAGTGGTATGGTTTGAAACCGGCCGGATTTCACCAAATCGTTTTGGTTAGGGTTAAAAACCGGTTTCGGCTCATATGTTCAACGCTAGTTTTACCCTTTTCAGGGCCTTACAAGAAACATTAGTTTTGGGCCTTTATTTTTGTAACAAAAGGAATTTTGTAATCATTTTTTTTCTTATTATTTATAAATTGTCACCCTAAATTGGGGAATTAGAAAAGAAAAATGTTTTACTTTTTGAAAAGGATTTGATATTTATAAACATGGGTGCTAATTTCATATTGCGAAGTAAAGAAATTCATGTAAAAGAAAATGTAAAAAAGAATGACTTACCAACCCAACATAATACAAATGCTTTTTCATATAGTATGGTTATTAATGTTTTGTATTCAAGTTTAGACAAAAGATCAAATACAAATACGTTATTATACAAAACGTATGAATGACGTGGAAAGGTAAAAAAAAGGTGGCTTTTGGTAATTATTCTATTAGTAGGGTAATTATCAAAGGTAGAATAATTATGATTTACCTGTAGAGTAATTTTGAATGAACTTGTAGAGTGATTTTTGAAATTTACGTTTCGATGCACCGTAGAATATGGTAGAATATGATGCACGTGTAGAGTAATTTTGAATCGTATGTTGTTTAATGAACTTGTAGAGTAATTGTATCTGTTATGTTATTTTGATAAACAGTAGGGTATTATGATACAGTAATTTTGAAATTTATGTTGTTTGATGCACTTATAGAGTAATTTTGAACGATATCTTGTAGTAGTGTATTAATGGTAGGTGGTAGAGTGATTTTGAATTATATGTTCGCTAATCCATACCGTGACAACTAATTCATTTACAAAACCGTGACAACTAATTCATTTACAAAAGGATGATTGGATCCAGCTTACCCTAACACATTCCAGGCTTCCCGTATATTATTTGTATCGTACCAAGTTGCGAGTCCCCATAGACGTTCTTATGGTCAATACATCTGGAGTCCAATAGATGTTCTTATGGTCAATACATCTGGAAAACCAACTTGTACAAATATCTCGCTTCAACTATCATAACCAGACCGATCATTGAAGTCGCTTTACTGGTTCACATAGTCAAAAACCAGATGCCATCACAAAAACTAATCAACAAATCAATTAACCCAAGCGTCTGCTCAAACAATCAACTCGGAGAAAATATACTTTAAGCAATTAAAGATTGTAGAGGCTTTTACGATTTCAGGTTCAGTCACAACCGTTCCCGTTTTACAAACAATTGACTAAGGGCCTAAAACAACTTTGCCATAGTCAAAATATTTGATGACATTGTCTAAAATTATATTGTGCTACTCGAGTGTTGCATAACAGTACACATGAATTGTATTTTCTTTTTACTATCAATTTCTCGTTAGAGAGCTTTAAGTGACGATAGAAGTCGGTTACCAAGGTTCCAAATAAAATTAACACTGTTTAATATATACGTTCAATAAATATCGTGATGTTTTAGACAAATAAGCTACAATATGAGTTTCTCTTCTTTCGGAAATCGTGGAACTGGTTACTGCTCTATGCTCGCCTTTACATGTCTAATATTCATCCTGTATTCTTGAGTAGTGCATCATGATCCTGCAACAAAACAGATGTGAATTTATCAGAAAAATACTCTTTGGCTGATCGAACCTGACACGAACTCAAAAATTGTCTCATACAACATGAACTCGAACACGGCCAGTTTTGTTTTTAATATCATATTAATACTCTAAAATATAATAATTTATAAAAAAACTACGAATGCGTATAAAACAATGACGTTTAAACAATAAAACCCAGTTTAGTTTGAGTTATACATAATAGCATGATACACATTTTTTCAGAAAATTATAAGAAAATTAAGCGCCAAAATTTACCTGGACCGTTTGGACTAAACCCAACCCGTCAATGGTAGGTCAGTGTCTTCTTGTCGTGTCGTGTAAAATATTGACGTCCCTACCTACATCCCCAACTTTGACTTTCTGAAGTCAAACTAGCACTTACCAAATTCAAATTTGATGTCAGTTTTATGATAATCATCGTCAATAAGTTGGGTTGTAAACATTTTCTGTATAGTTTAATGTAGCTTTGATTGTTTTCCCAGAAAAAAAAAACAATCAACAAAATCTAAATGCCGGAAAGTAACAGGTTTGACTTTTGAAAGTCAAACTGTATCTACTTTTGTTACAAAATGGGAGTATCGTCAGCAAAAACGTAGGCATGTTTATGAAGCTGGGTGACTTTAAGGAAAACATCCTCCTTACACAAAAAGCAGTCAAATATTACATTAAGGTTGGAAAATGTTTTATTATCTGAATGAATTACCTCAGTGCTTTGATACGGATCGAGAGCCTGCTGTGTCATCAAGTCTCCACATGTCGGTAAATCCTATGGGTCCATTGCAATCAATTCATCCGTTTCACAACGCCTCAAAGCAATAACCATGGTTTCGTTGTAAGGTTGTAGGATTTCACAGCATTCACGACGTGGTGAACTCATCTGCACAAGATAAAAGCAAGTCAACACAATTTTCATTGTAAGTTTGACCCGTGAGAGCCCTAGAGCTTAAACATCTACTAAATAGACCATTCTTAAGTGAATAAAAATGGCTTTATTTGTTTGACCCATTTTATCAGTTTGACCCGTTTAGAGAAAATATCACACTAAATAGACCATTTATATAAGTAAATTAGGAGACATCTAATCAAAATCAAAGAAGAAAAAACTATATACATACTTGTTGGGTATCAGCATCAATCTTTCTGGAGAAAACTTTGATATCGATTAAATTCCGTATCCCGTCGCTTCTCGAGCAATTCATCGACTTTTTTCTGTTATAAAAAGTATGAGACCTCTTCTCTTTTGGAGCAATGCCTTAAAAAAGAACACATCCGGGCTTTTACACGGATCTTTACTGTAGTCCCGCATATCGAACATATGAAGCTTCGAAAAAAAGGTCTCTCTTCTCCTCCATGAGGTAAACGTTTTTTGCACCCGAATCAGATCGGGAAGCAACTGATTGCCTTCAAAGACTTGAACCACATAACCCCATGAAACTGATACTGTGATCGATTTGGAGGAATCATAGCAGACCGCTTGCTGGAGGATCCGAGGGGGGTCGTGGTTTACGGCTTTGAAAAGATGTTTGACTGATTCGAGCTTGGTCAAACCTGGAAAGATTGGATCAATGATGTCGAAATGGTGAAGTGATAGCAATGGTGATAATGGATGTGCTGCAAGGATCCCGAATAAGTCCCCTCGAACATCAACCTATTATGCAAAGAAACATTTACTTAAAAGTTCATCTAAATTATAAAAATAAATCATAGATAAATAATCAAATCATGTACTTATAAAGGGCACTACTATACAAACACCACATACACACATTCCAGACAGGTGCAAAAAGTGGTCAAATGGGTCATATGACGAAAAATGCTCATATGGGTCTTATGAGAGCCGAATTATAAGGCCTGCATGATTTTTGACTCACAAAGAAATGACTGATGTGACCAATGACAAAGTCACATGGCGCGTAAAACCTTTTTTCGGTCTATATCATACGGCGGGTAGATGTAACACGTGACCTAGTATACAGTTTTGACACTACAGTTCGAGGAGAAAAAACCATCGAGACACTAGTGACGGGTCGTATGGTCCCATAAGGTCAAACGGGCGTATGATAAAGCGAGAAATGGGCATATGGGTCGTAAGAGAGCCGAATCATGTGGCTCATATTATTTTTTTGACTGACGTGCAAATAAGTGATGATCGCCGGCAAAGTCAAACGACCCGTATGACTTTTTGCACCATCATATACCCGTATCATGTAACGACACCTTCTAAAACACTTTAATTGCATAATGTAATAACCAAACACCACAACAAACTCAGATCATTTTACCTTTGACTCTAAAAAAAGTCAAAACTCAAAAACAAACAAATTTTCACCTGATGAAACCCTGGTTCATTCGTTAACTCAACGCCAAGCTCAGCCAAACAAGAATAAACCCTAGAATCACTTCCATACACATGCGGATACCTCATCAAACACGAATCCAAAACCCTAGCCAAAACCCTAGCTAACGATCTACTAACCGCAAATCCACCACCACCAAACGCCATATTAATCGAATGCTGCATATTCTGATCATAACTCTCCGATCTACTTCCAATATACCACCAATTATCCCAATCATACTTATTCAAAACCCTAACCAAATTCTCTGTAAAAAAAACCGTATCATCGTCACCAAACACGTACCACCGGATCTCATCCACACCGTCCGATTCCGTTACGGATTCAACCGCTTCTTTTACGATACGCGCCACACGAATCGCGGATCGGAGACCTTTCGGAAAGGTGTACGGAAATCGTGACGTGTCGGCGGAGATAATGACCGGCGGAAGGTCGGAATCGTCGGCGGAAGCGGTGACCGGACGGTCGAGGAAGACGAGTGCGTTAGTGACGTTAGGGTTGTACCAGAGGCGAAGGTAGGGTTTCCGATTTGTGTACGATTTATGTGAGGATGCTATGGAGAATAACAAGTGGCGGACTGTGGTGGCGGTGGTAGCCGGAGGAGGTTGTACGACGGTGATGACGGAGGTTGTGGACGGAATCGGTGACGTCAGAGGATGAGAGAGGAGGTAGAAAATGGAGAAACTGGAGATGATTAAGCATATGTCTTTGATGTTTGACGGTACGATTCTGAAAATCCACATTTTTTTTCCGGCGGTGGTGACGTTTGGTGGTGGTGGTGGTGTGGAGTGGAATGTACAAGTCAGTGATGCGTGAAATAGGTTCATTTGTAGGAGAGTACAAGTGTGACTTTGCTTGTATGTGTCAAAAGCTTATTGCATGATGCATTTCACAAGAAACTTACATGTGGCATAAGAGTGTGTAAGCCAACTAAATTTTTGAAATAATAAGAATACTTTTATTGAATGCGAAGTGTGTACTGTCATTGTATGTATTCCTAAATATTTTGTAGTAATTTTTCATGATGTTGGTATACGACGTTCCATCGAAAACCGAATGTCTCACATGAGTTGTCTTGCTGAATTCACAACTGAGGTGTGGCTCAGGATCGAACTTCCTCGATAGGTTTGTCACTATCATTGCCCAACCACTGAGCATAAGCCCAGGGTTATATCCATCCTAATATGACACAAGTGATAATTGAACTTGAATCTCTATTGAAAAACCCAAATCTTGTATCACTAGGCCACAAATAAGGATGATAATAAATATTGTTTTGGTATTTTTTTGTATCAATCTAAGAAAATATTTTGTTATTAAAATAGAGAATTTAATTTGGCTATAATATGAGTGGTAAAATGCACAGGTCGAGGTTGTTTAAATACATAAATATTGTTTTGGTCTTTTTTTATCAATGTAAGAAAATTTTTTGTTATTAAAATAGAGAATTTAATTTGGCTTTAATATGAGTGTTAAAATGCACAGGTCATCTTGTATATACGAGTTAAAGGGGTTCGTTTTAAAACAAAGGAATAATGGATTTTAATAATCCTAGCTATTAGATATTGGTCAGCAACGATCTCAACTTAAAAAATAACCAGTGGTGGTCCCACATTTTCATATATTGTAAACCAATAGACGTTTACTAAACTAAAAAGGATAAGGAGACAAAAAATAATTAATGTTATATTAGTAAAGGTCCATTAGTTTACAATATGTTAAAAGGTGTGACCACCACTGGTTATTTTTTAAGTTGAGACCGTTATCGGCCAATAACTAATAGTTTGGATTATTAAAATCCATTATTTCTAAAACAAACAACCTTATTAAACATGTTCAATGGACACTGGTCAAAACAAGCCAGGTCAAAGCATGTACTTATCATATTTGTGCTTTTACGGCTAGTGGTGATCACAAGTGGTCGTGGTGGTGTTTGCGGCATTGGAGATGAGAGAGGCGAGGAGAGTGAAAACATTTATGGCAGTTGAAGGGGTATGGTCTCAAACAGGGCCGTCTCCGATAATCTTAAAACAGTTTTAGGCCCTATGCGAGATTAAAAACCGGGCCCTACCCGCTTTAGTAAAACAAGAATTCAGCACCGTTGTTGCGTCACTCAACAATTCGATCAAACCTGGGCACTATAACAACCCGAACAGATCCAGGTCAGCTCGAATAATTTATTAAATACATTATTTTAGAAGTTAAGAGAAAAACAAAATATGTTTATTATTAATAACTAGTGGGTTAAACCCGCGCTCTGTGGCGGGGCGATCCAATTTTTAATGGAAACGTAGACGTAATGGTAAAAATAACATGTTTGATATTGCTTCGGTTCATTAACATACCAAGATGTGTTTACATCGATCGGAATAATAAAAACGAATATTAATTTCGATACTTAAAAATGAAAAAGAAAAACAAAAAAAATAGAATGAAAAAAAAAAGAAAGATGAAAAGTTGCAGCATTAAAACAGAAGTCTTGCAGCATTAAAGAGCTCACATTAAAAAGTTCCAGCATTAAAAAAGAATTAAAATTCTAAAAACATGCTAAAAAGGAGTCTCGAACACAAGACCAGTGGATTAAAAGTCACGACAATTACCATTGGACTGCAGGTAGTAGCTTGTTTCAAACATGGAGTTTAAATTATATAAATAATATGTATATGTATAATATGTAACAAAATATTTACGGGCCATATTATGTTTTTCGCCCTGAGCCGGCGCCCACCCGGCACATGCTCATGGCCGGCCCTGGTCTCAAATCCTGTGCCGACTGCATGAGCAAAGCTTAGGGTATGGTCCCAAATCCAAGTGCGCTTTTGAATTTAGGGGCTGTTTGGCAACTTCTGAATAGTTAAGTGTTGAACTAGTAAGAGGTCTGAACCATTAAGAGCTGAACCAGTAAGAGGTCTGAACCATTAAGAGCTAGTATAATGCTTCAACCGTTCAGAGGCAAATGTTTGACCAATTCAGATTAAAGGTCTTAACCATTCAGACTCTGTATAATACTTAACCATTCATAGGCAAATGTCTGAACCATTTAGACTTCTGCTCACGAAACAAACAGTCTGAACCATTAAATGCTGAACCAGTAAGAGGTCTGAACCATTAAGAGCCTCATTAAGAGATAAACAAACAGCCCTTAGTATAAGGTTGTTTTAAACATTGCGTCTTTTGTTTAAATTAATCCGCCCGCTATAGAGCTAGGGTAATCATACTTATACATATATATGTATTAATTCATCACATCTTGATGAATAGTGTATTTTTTTTGTCTTTTATGTTTTTTTAGTTTCTTTTTTTTACTTAAGGGGTTTTTTATTTTATTTTTGTTTTACAAGTTTTTTTTTTATAATTTTGTCATAGAAAGTAAACAAGCTTAGTTTTTTTATTAGTTTTAGTTGTACGCTCTTTCCAGAATTTGGTCGTCATTCGTTGCTACTAAGCACAGTGTTTGGTGGTCATATTTGGTTCCTTAGTTTTTTTTGTTCGGTTACTATTTAGCACGATGTTTGGTAGTTTTTACGTCACGTTTGTCACTTGGTGTTAAAAGTTCGTGTTTTTGTTATACGTTTTTCCCAGTTTTGATTGTAGTTAAGTTGTTACTTAGCACGGGTTACGCTCTCGGCCATGTAATATTGGTAACACGTTTTTACGCCCCACGCCCCGCAACACGAGGGGCTTTAAGACTAGTTTTTATCAAAATGGTGTGTTTTTAGAGATGTGAATCATTTAACATTTTCATATCTAAAAGAAGAAAAAGGTCATCCATGTTGACTAGTAAAATTGTACTGGAAGTACATATGGTTAAGGAAAGAAGTACAATTGGTTTGTATAGTACCATTCATATAAATAAAAGACTTTCACTTTTTGGTTTTTCTGTGTTCGTGATTTGTGAGGCTTCGGCAATCATCGTACGGCAGCTCACACTTTGTGAGATAGGACCTAGCATGTTACTAGCGCTCCGATGGTAGTGTAAATTGACAAAAATTTGATTTTTTTTGATTTCGTTACCCCTGCTTATATGAAACGTTGCCCCTGTAAAGATTTTCTAGATCCGCCACTTTAGACTTGTAAGTTGATCCCCATCTTTTCTACCAGCTTGTTAAATTTTACTAGAAATATTTGTGTGTTGTTGCGGTAAAGGTGGCGAAGACCGCGATGGCTGGGTGGTCGCGAGGGTGTTGGCGTGACGGTGGTGGTTAGGGCCTAGTGGTGTTCCAATTCGGTTTCAAACCAAATAACCGAAAACCAAACTAAACTGAAAACGTTTAAAATCGAACCGAATTGCATATTTGGTTTTCGGTTTGGTTTAAAACCGAAATGAGTTCATGTAATCTATTTAAGGTTCTAGAAAACTCAATTCGGTTAAAACCGAGGAACCCAACACATTTATTGTGCTAGGGATTTCTTTTTTCTTTTTTTATGTTTACCCTCTTTTAAACATTTAGCCAATTACAAAACTAAGAAAAGCGAAGGAACACCTATCTTGTTAAAATTCTGGATTTCCGATAAGAAACCACAACTAAACAAAATTAGAATTCAGATTTCGGTTCAGTTTTGCCAACTTTGAATTTAGTTCGATTTTGTTATGAGTTTCGACCGAAATACATATAATAAACAAGGAAACCAAAACTCGAACCGATGAACACCTTACTGATGGTGCAATCCTAATAGTGGTGATGGCATTGGCATAGTGATAGATTAGGAGATTCTAACTTAATTGGTTGATTTTGTTCCTATTTTTAAGAAATTATAAATTGTTTGCTTCAATGAATTACTTTAAAATAATTGTTTTTAGCTTAATTGAATTCTGTTGAACCAAATCTACCTATTTTAAGAGATTATAATATGATTTAAGATCAACCCGACCCATAATTTTTTTTGGCACAAACTTATTCAAAGATCAATCCGACCCGATTGATTCGTTCCAAAAAAGTTATTCCAAACAGAACATATAACTGTTTTAAATACTCTAAATCTGACTTTTAACCGTCACGAATCATCATCTAAATACATAAAAACTCTCATGTCAAACTCAAGTTTGGCTTGAACATTGACCGGCTCTCCATTGCATGTTTTATCATTCGGTCAAGCCGGCATTATAAACAAGAATACAAGATCATCATCATCATGTCTGGTTCCAAACCTTAAACAACAACTATAACAATATCATCTTCACCTGCTCTCTAGTTATTTAAAACACTAATTGACAAGAAATATTCAACAAACATGTTCCCACAAGCCAAGTCAACTAACATTTCATATACAACATTTAAAAAGTCAACTAATACATCACTCATCTACCAAATGACAGCCATCCAATTCAAACATGCAACTAATCCCATTTGAATAATGCAACAATGAAAGCTTCAACGAAATTTGAAACAATAAACAATTCGAGCCGAATGAGTTCTTCCCCTTTGTATAATTCTATAAATATATGGTTTATAGCCATGACAAACATCATACAAACACACTTTCTTGAAAGTCAACTTGTTTTTTTCAAGAAAATATAGTAATGGCTAAACTGTCAATTATGAGGGTACTAATCGGTTGGCTGCTATGGTGATGATTCTAGAGGTGGCCACAGCGGTTGACCACACTGTCGGAGGTACTAGTGGCGGGTGGGACACGACAACTGATCTAGGGACGTGGTCTTCATCCCAAACATTTACAGTTGGCGATAATCTAGGTAACGAATTTATATATGTTTCTTGCCTAGAGCATGCATTACCAATCTAGTGGTGTCAGTTTATTACACAAACCTAACATGAATTTTATAGGTTTGGAAATCGACCAAAAGCCGCGAACGCATATAGCTAAACGGGATGGGCTCGCGTTGGCCTGAGGGGTTCAAGGGTGACCCCTTAGCCCGTTTGTTTCAAAAAGTTTAAATGTAATTTTATGTCATAACTAAAAAATGGACGGGTATTTTATGTCAAAACTTAAAAATTAAAAGAGCTATCGAATCTAGCTTTTTATAATTTAAACGTTATATGCATTTGTAATTTTTATTGTAAATTATAATTTAGAGTATTAATATGGGAAAAAAATTTAAAAATTGAGTCACACGGGTCGTTTTTGTGTCAACCCGCCAATATTCTTGATGTGTTCAGTTTCACGTGTCTGACACGATTTCAAGTCTTGTCGACACGACTCATTTAGCACCTTAATCACAGTAACATACTTTTTTTCAGGGGGATAAATTATATAACTTTTTTAATTTTTTTATTCAACCTACGAAGCGTTAGGTAGCCGCTACGGGCTGCCCCTCTAACAATGATCTTAACTGGTTCCAGATTTCCAGTTTGGTCCTACCCATGATGTAGTTGAGGTCAACAAGGCAGACTATGATTCATGTGGAACCGGAAATGCTATTTCAACCACCACAACTAGCCCCGCTAGAATCGCGCTAACCTCAGCAGGAACCCGGTATTTCATCTGTGGTAGAAGCAATCATTGCAGCCTTGGAATGAAGTTCAGGTTAATGTGGTAGCAGCATCAACACCACACAACAACCCTTCACCGCCACAAACCACAACCCCTTCATCCCCAACTCCACCAGAAGCTGGTCCTACACCACCACCACCTGCCACCGGAACCAACGTGGAGCCTCCATCATCAGCTATATCACTAAAGATGACTGCTGGAACTATGCTTGGGTTTGGGTTCCTTGTGATGCTGCTATCCCTTTAATAATTCATGGAAAATATATTTGCCACTTTTTTACTTGTTTTCAATATATAAATTTCATCTTTTTGTAATATGATCATGTACTTATGTTTGTTAAAATTCATTGAATAAACAGATTGTTTTAGTGAGATCAAACGTCAAAACAGGTTAGGTAAGGATGGATTGGCACGCAGACATCTTTAATTGCAATAAAATCATTAAACTTTGATTGTAAAATTTTCTATGCAGTGCCAACCCCGAGAATCCTCAAAAATTTTTGCATCCGTGCGAGTAGAAAAAAGGGTCCCTATGATTTGTGCCAATTTTAAATGAGTTTAAACTTTACTAATGGTATTGGTGAGTAAAAGAGTAATCAAGTTACTTTAAATGAGTTTTAGTGTTTAATGGGCTTAAAATAAATAAGACGTTAATGGGTTTATGTGTTCAACAAAGTATACAGACTTTTCTTTTTAAATATACATCTTTTCAAAAAATTCAAGGGAGATTAGGCCCTAGGACGTCATCGTCCACCCCGTGTCAATAACATCTTCACCATCTAGAGTAACAATGAGTCGAAGAACACCATGCATTGATGGGTGGTGAGGTCCTATATTGACTATCATGAGGTCTTTTCTTCTAGATGGTACAGTCATAGGTTTTTCCCGATTCATCCTTGCATGAATTGCTGTGTTAATGGGTACGTGATTTCACGTTATAAAATATATTCTTTATTTTAAATTTAAATGGGTTGATGGGTCAATATGTTTAACTAAACGGGTTAAACATGTTAAAACGAACACGACCCACTTACTTAAATGAGTTATACACGTCAATCCGAACACAACGTGTTTCCTAAATGTTAAATTATACATGACAATCCAAATTTTGATTATTTTTATGCCATGTCCATCCATATATAACAAAATCACGAAACTAATCAGTTTTTGGATTAGACTTAGAGCTAAATTGGAAGAATAAGGAGAGATTAGCCTCAAGAGAAACTTGATATAATACTGATTGCCTAGGTCATAACATGAGGCACTCTTTTATAGGGTAAATCTACATTTGGCAAGTCGAGACAAACTTGGAATAAGGTGAATTGAGGGTGTCGAAGTTTGGGTGTGCAAGTATGATAACTTTTCTTCTTATTCAATGCGGAATATAAATAAAAACAAAAATTTCTAAAATAGTAACTTACTTCCTTGATTGTTAAGTTTAATTTTCATAGAATTGTTAAAAAAAACTATTAACGATAATTTATACTTTAATTCGTAACTATATATAGTTTCAAAATATATTATAGAAACATTTAATGATCGTAATATGCATTCTATTAGTTAATATATAGTCTAACTAATTTTTACATTTTCGTACTACTCAGTTGGTTCAATATAATTATTTAACGAAGTCAATATAATCACAAAATAGTATTAAAATATCAATTCCATATAATATTGTAGATTCAATCATAGTTTTAATACATAATGAAACATAATAGAATAGCTGTATCAATACGTATAGTATCAAAATCATGTAATTTTGTAAATTATATAAAAAAAGAATAAATATCGTTTTTAAATTTCATCAGTTTGAAATACAAATAATTCCTAAACATGATCTTATTTTCACATATAAGCCAGTAGCGAGTGAATATGGGGAGGGGGGGGGGGGGGGGGGCAAAGTAACATTCTTAATAATTTAGTACTTTCTTACTTGAAACAACTTTCCCCCTTGATTTTCAAGCGGTTATAATTTTTTCATACGTTAATATTTTTGTTAAAAAAACCACACCGTATTAACGATAATTTCATTATCTTTAATTCGAGTTGCCTATTGATATATTTTCTTAAAAAAATACATGATTTGAATACCATTAGTTCATTACGTGATTAAACATTCTACATACACCATTACGTAATTACACATGCAATATAAATATATTACGTGATTACACATTCAATATGATTTTCTATAACTAATGTTTTTACAATTATAATTATAACGTAATCACTCAGTGTAGTTTCACATAAAATATAGTATAATGAAATCATATAATCACGAAATGCGTATTCAAAATCACGTAGTCACGTAATAATACATAGTCAACTATTGTTACGGAATTACGTAATCACTTAGTGTGGTTTCACATACTATAATGAAATCATGTAATCACGTAATTATGTGCTGGGTATTCATAAATACGTAATCATATAATGAGTATTCAAAATCATGTAATTTTTTTAAAGAAAACTATAGCAATAGATGCTCAAATTAAAGAGAATCAAATACTGTTAATTCGGTATAATTTTTTTAAAACATATTAACCTACGAAAAGTTATCATCGTTTGACAAGTACAAATAATTCTCTCAAACATGATCTCTTATCTTATCATGCAATATAAGACCATGTGTAGTCGTTAAGTGAATAATGCCCCCGCCCTTGGGCATTTTTCGTCATGTGGCAATCCAGTCAGCAAGGGGGCATTATTCACAAAGGGGCGTAGTGGTGATAACGCCCAATAATGCCATTCAATCATTACACAATCATTAAATTAAAAAAATTAAATAAATTTAGTACTTTCTTACTTGAAACAACTTTCCCCCTTGATTTTCAAGCGGTTATAATTTTTTCATACGTTAATATTTTTGTTAAAAAACCACACCGTATTAACGATAATTTCATTATCTTTAATTCGAGTTGCCTATTGATATATTTTTCTTAAAAAAATACATGATTTTGAATACCCATTAGTTCATTACGTGATTAAACATTCTACATACACCATTACGTAATTACACATGCAATATAAATATATTACGTGATTACACATTCAATATGATTTTCTATAACTAATGTTTTTACAATTATAATTATAACGTAATCACTCAGTGTAGTTTCACATAAAATATAGTATAATGAAATCATATAATCACGAAATGCGTATTCAAAATCACGTAGTCACGTAATAATACATAGTCAACTATTGTTACGGAATTACGTAATCACTTAGTGTGGTTTCACATACTATAATGAAATCATGTAATCACGTAATTATGTGCTGGGTATTCATAAATACGTAATCATATAATGAGTATTCAAAATCAGTAATTTTTTTAAAGAAAACTATAGCAATAGACTGCTCAAATTAAAGAGAATCAAATACTCGTTAATTCGGTATAATTTTTTTAAAACATATTAACCTACGGAAAAGTTATCATCGTTTGACAAGTACAAATAATTTCTCAAACATGATCTCTTATCTTATCATGCAATATAAGACCATGTGTAGTCGTTAGTGAATAATGCCCCGCCCTTGGGCATTTTCGTCATGTGGCAATCCAGTCAGCAAGGGGGCATTATTCACAAAGGGCGTAGTGGTGATAACGCCCAATAATGCCCATTCAATCATTACACAATCATTAAATTAAAAAAAATTAAATAATGTTACCGTTTGATGAGCAACAGTAAAAAGATTGAAATTGTTTCTCAATTTAAGCATGATTCAAAGCACGCGGGATCAATTATTTTCGAAAAAAACGCCCGAACACACCTTAGCGGTGGGGTGTTGGCGTGATCGGGTGGAATTGCGCACAAAAACGAAAAAATACGGGTGGTCTAAGTACAAAAATCCCTACATTAACAACATAAACAACATACACTGTTGTTTTTACTATACTATATCTAACTCCAAGAGTATGGCACCAATTATATGTACCTACAGTGCCAAGTATGCTTTTTTTTTCTTTTTCTTTTTCTGTTTTGTCTTTTTGTACAATTTATTTTTTCTTTCTTTTGATAACTATTTTTATTTTAGCATTGACTTATAACCTTTTAATTTTCTAAAAGTCTTACAATTATTTTTTATATTCTTATATTTATGTACGTGTCAGTATATATTCAGGTATATTACGTTTCTTTGAAAATACGTAGGCTCGGATATAATATATATATATATATATATATATATATATATATATATATTGCTTTTTTGGTACAGTTAATCTACGTTTTGTCATGAATTTTATTTTACAACAAATCGGGTCAAATATAATATGTTTTCGGTAGACTTTATAATTTAACTTACTTTACGTTTCAGCGCCTCCGTAACACGTGGTACCATTTTTAACATAAAAAACATTTTTTACTTATTTTTATGTACGTATCAGTATAAGTTCAGGTTGGTGTATGACGTAAATATCTTTCGCAAATAAGTCGGGCCACGTATAATACGTTTTCGTGCTTATTTTTATGTACCTCTTCAGTTTATCTACGTTTTGACGTAACTTTTGTTCGAAAGCAATTTAAGTCTTTACTATATAAATTCGAGTTACTTTACATTTGAACCCGCCACATCGTGCGGGAAAATTTTCTAGTTGGTTAGATATATTAATTTATAACATACAGTGTTTAATTTGTCTATTATTTCTTTTTCTTTTTTGTTTTTTTTTTCTTGGGTTTTGTTATTTTTAACTTAATTTTTAACATTAACACTTACAGCCTTTCAATTTTTCAAAAACTTTGTAAAATGTCATTTAACTCCCTAAAGTTTTATGTGTTTTGTTTTACGTACGCGTCGATATAAATATAAATTGTTTTATGTTATGACGCAATTTTTTTCTTGAAATGCTTCAACTCAAATATAATATTTTTTCGTCCTTATTTTAATGTACGTTTTCAGTTAGTCACTTGGTGTTGTAAATTCGTGTATTTTTTATGTTTTCCCCGATTTTGGTCGTGGTTTGTTTAGTACGGTTTTACGGCCCCTCAAACTCATACGGGTAGCATGATTTTACACCCCCGACCATAACGCGAGGGGTTAAGGCTAGTTATCATTATAACATCTTACCTCCCTACCAATCATTCTTTGTGGAAAATTATTATTTACAACCAAGTATCATGAACCTACTTTGACACAACCAATTATTATGAACCTACTTTTACAACAAAAACAGTTTCAAAAGACATTAAATGAAAAAAAAAAGAAAAGAAGAAAGATACCACTAATAAATAATTTTTAATCTAATAATTAATCTAGAAGTCTAGAATATAAATATGTAATCAACTAATAAGGTACGAAGGGCACTAACGGGTATGAACCCTAGCCTCGATCAATCAACACCCGTCATTTTAAATTTGGTTTAAAGTACACATTAGCTAGTAAATACTGGCGGGACCTACCCATGCCATAAACTTTTTAATTCTTTTTTAATTTAAAAAAAGCTAAATGTCCAAACCAATCAAAACCTATCCACTAATCCAAAGTCAACAACCTCCACAAACAAATTCTACCCTTGTAAGGGTAAACTTACTAGCTTAACCAACTCGCCTTGCCTACCCTTGAAGATGACGGTGGTGTTCTGGCACTAGTTCGAATCCGAATGCCCCTCCTTGTAGAGTGTCCCATCCCCAGTAATATGGTAAATTTGGGAAAAAAACGTTAAAAGTATCAATGATTGAGGTTAAGATGAGTTTGATTCTTAACAAGCTTAATTGTTTATTTTTTTGGAATGGGCTAATTGTTGTTTAAGAATTAACATGGCTTGAACAAATTAACTATTTAAATAGGCTGGAAATCAGTTTAATAGTTGTTTCATATTTGTTATTTAGACTTGTTTAATTTTTTTTTTATAATTTAAAAGTTTTAAATTATTTTTTCCTAAGGGTTAATGTCAAAATTTAATGGGGTTCATTTACTTGTTTCCAAAATTTCATGCGGGTTTGTGTCAAATTTTCACGGAAGCTAGTGTCAAATTTTCATGGGAGTCGTCAAATTGCTTTATAGGTCCGTTTTGATTGTATCACATATATAACAGTTAAAAAAATATTCACAAGGGGCCGGCCGACCCTTGTGCTCATCACTAGCCTGTAAATGAACATAACGAACATGCACATGTTGTATCACATATATAACATTAAAAAAAATATTCACAAGGGGCCGGCCGACCCTTGTGCTCATCACTAGGCCTGTAAACGAACTGAACGAACACGAACATAGGCATGTCCGTGTTCGTTCATTTAACCTTAACCGAACACAAACACAAACATATAATCGAAAACATTTTTTTTGTTCGTGTTCGTTCACCAAGAAATGGGGCATGTTCGTGTTCATTTATGTTCATTCGTTTAAGGCCTAAACGAACAGTTCACGAACACAAACGAACATAAACAAAAATAATTTAACTGAACATATTTGAATAAACATAAACAAACATGATTTAACAAACATAAACGAACACAAATGAACGTAACTGAACAAATATAAACAAACACAATTTAACATTTCTGAGCACAAACAAACAAGTCTAATATATTACAATTCATCCGAAAACACATCTAAATTAAGGTTCATAGATAATAAAATTAAGTATTTTTTATATAAATATTAAATAAGTGATCAGTTACGATCTAAGAAAAATTTTAAAATTTCATTTTTTATTACTAGAAAACTCAATTACTAATTAGTTATATTTATATAAGTAGTTAGAAAACTCAACATTTATATAAATCTAACCATTTATGTATTTACTAAATTTAAACGAACGTAAACGAGCGTAAATAAATGAGCGCAAATGAACGAACGTTCACGAACGAGTCGGGGCATAATTGGGTTATCACCAAAGCTCATGATGTTTACTAATATGTTTCATATTTATTAAATTCAAATTACATCTCAAATGTTCAAGTCAAATTCCAAGGGAAGGAAAAAATTAAATAAACAATCCAACATCTAAACTGATTTATTCTTCTAGGCCGTCCTATATGTTTCTTGCTTCAACTGGATCACCTGTATCATGTGTAAAAATGGGGGCTTTTGGGTCAACAAAAGTTGGCGAGTGAACCTTATTAGAAAACATTTATTATTGATTTCTTGTTGTAATTAATATGGAAAATTTGTGCAATAATCATATATGAGCAAACGTAAATGAACATACAATGACAAACCACCTTGCATGAGTATATGACATGAATGATAATGTATGTTGGCAACGTCTCGTTCCGCTCATAGGTAATGGGGAACGGACGGCCTATGATGATGTATGTGCGATCAAGGCTCAATCAAACGGAGCCGATCGTATGTTGGCAACGCCTCGTTCACGCTCATAGGTAATGGGGAACGGTTCCGCTCATAGGTAATGGGGAACAGACGACCTATGATGATGTATGTACTGAAAATGATAAATTAAATCTAAACATTAACCACGCAACAATTGATACATATTGGATACACATTTGATCATGAATATGATGGATGCACAAGTGTTTAAATGAGATAAATAAATAGCGACACATGATACACCCCAAAATGTGATTAAAACGGGGAATTGGTAGAGATTCACTCACATTGGGTGCGTTCGTTTGATGATGTTGAATGCGCACGAGTTTAGAGAGTTGATCGACGAGGAATAACTAACCTAGATAATAACGAAAAGGTACGATAATTAAGTGGATTTTATTAACAATTTTAATTGGATTTTTTTAAATTTATTTTTGTGAGTTTAAGGTCACTTTCTAACTTTAAAAATGTTATTTTTAAGTATTTTTAATTGATTTTTAAATAAAACAAATAAATAAAATATATAAAAAATGTTGACTTTTTGGGTTGACCGTTGACTTTGACCGTTTGACCGGTTCGGACCTTGTGTATATATGCGCTGGGTGAGGCTCGAACTCGTGACCTCCCGTACGCGTGCACGCAGCTCTACCAACTGTGCTACGTGTCTAACCCGAAATATTTCTGTTTTTAATTATATTTATATACTATTTAATTTAATCAGAAATCATTTATTTTAAAAAGGATTTAATTATGTCGGACCGGTGCACACAACAAGTCTCGAACCCGCGACCCGTTGTTTAGTGTTGCACACAGTCCACCGCTGGACTGTGTGTCTAACCTGGTTAATATACTGATTTTTATTAAACTTAACATCTTACAGCGAGTTGATCCGGTTCGGTTTAAAAAGAACATTTTTATTTCAGAGAGTGAGGTTGTGACAGGGATCGAACTCGAGATGTGTGATAATTGTTTGCACACAGTCCACCGCTGGACTGTGTGTCTAACCCGGTTATATAACTTGTTTTAAATATACTTATACATAAGTTCAACTTCATCTTCTTCGTTCAAAGACACAGACAACGATTATCCAACTGTTCTTGTTTAATTCGATTAACGAAACTTATAAGTGATTGAAATGTGATGGATAGAGAGGGTTTTGGAAATGAATGTACCGAAACAGATGTCTTTCTGAGAACTCCGGCAAGGATAGTCGACTCTGTTTTGTGAACTCCGTCTGATCGGATCAATTAACAGTTTTGATCGATTAGTTGTGAAATTGAGTTACTAAACAATGATTATCAGAAGGTTTAAATGATTATACCGATTCACAGCGTGATTTTGGAAATTCCAGAGGTTTTCCGGGGAGTGCAGAATATTCCGGCTACGTCGTCTGGGATTGATTCTGGTTGATGGATTGAAGTTAGTAATAGTCTAACAATGGATTGAAACCAAAAGAGTCGAGGTATTTACCGTTTTGATGAAAGTCTTCCGGCGAAAGTCCAGCGATTGCAGAAAATCTCCGGCGAGTGAAATTGATTCGAGAAATGGTGCGATTTTGAGCGAAATGATTTCCAGAGACTTGGGTGTGTGTTTATAGGGAAGAATCACGATGAATTGGGTCTGATTTCAGTCTTGATTCGTGGTCAGCCTTTCTCCGGCGGTTATGACTGATGTCGCGGGATTAGACATCGGTTATAACCGATGTCGATGTTAATACATACTTTAAGTCAAAAGAAACCGTCGGTAATTGGCGAAATCGTCGGAATTTCCGGCGACTGCGAATTGGGCGCGCTGTTGACTGAATTCGATTTCGAGTTTTATTATAAGTGTTATTTGTTTCACTGGATAGCACAAGTGAGTCAAGTGGCGGAGTGGTTAAGTGTTTGTGTGTTAAGTCTTCCGGCTGACCCGGGTTCGAAACCCGGCAGCCTGTTTTTTTATTTATTTTATTTTTACTTTTTAACAATTATAGTTTTTAATTCCTAAATTGTTTATCAATTATGTATTGTTTAAAATTAAAATTAATCACAAAAACTTAACGAAATTTTATAACTTGATATTCGATTAATAAACGAAGCGGGTTTTGGAAACCCGTTTTTCGAAGGATGTTACAGTATCCCCTACTTTTAGAAATTTCGTCCCGAAATTTAAGTAGTAGTGGTAACAGGAAAAAGATGTGGGTATTTCTCGCGCATTGAGTCTTCACGTTCCCAAGTAAACTCAGGTCCTCGTTTCGACTCCCAGCGTACCCTGGCGATTGGGATACGGCTTCGTCTTAAACGTTTCTCTCTGAAGTCCATAATTTCTACTGGTCTTTCAATGAAATGCATAGATTCATCGACTTGAATGTCTTCTAAAGGAATATGGAGATTTTCATCGGCGAGGCACTTCTTCAAGTTTCGATACGTGGAATGTGGGATGAATTCTGTTGAGTTCTTCTGGTAGGTCAAGCTTGTATGCTACAGGTCCTACTCTTTCGAGTATCTTGAAAGGTCCTACGTAGCGTGGTGCTAGCTTGCCTTTTGGCCAAAACGAACCACTCCCTTCCACGGTGATACTTTTAAAAGTACTTGGTCACCAATGTTAAACTCCAAGGGCTTTCGTCGTTTGTCTGCATAACTCTTTTGACGACTTTGTGCCGCTAAAAGATTGTTTCGAATTTAATGGATCTTGTCTGTTGTTTCTTGTATTAATTCTGGACCGGTGATTTGAGCTTCTCCAATTTCGTGCCAACATATTGGATGATCGGCACTTACGACCATATAACGCTTCGAAGGGTGCCATGCCGATACTTGAATGATAGCTGTTGTTGTACGAAAATTCAACTAATGGTAGATGAGCGTCCCAATTCCCTTTGAAGTCTATGACACATGCTCGAAGCATGTCTTCAAGAGTTTGGATAGTGCGTTCAGATTGTCCATCAGTTTGAGGATGAAAAGCGGTACTGAGGTCTAATCGTGTACCCAAGGCGGCTTGTACGGCTTGCCATGTTCGTGAAGTGAAACGACCATCACGGTCTGAAATGATGCTTAAAGGTACACCATGACGGCTTACGATTTCGCTGATGTAGATACGAGCTAACTTCTCGTTCTTGAAGTCCTCGCGAATCGGAATGAAGTGAGCTGATTTTGTGAGACGATCAATGATTACCCATATAGTGTCATACCCAGTGGAGTGCGAGGTAACCCGGTAATGAAATGGTTATGTTTTCCCACTTCCATACAGGTATTTCAGGTTGGGTTAGAAGTCCTGAAGGTCTTTGATGTTCAGCTTTTACTTTAGAACAGGTAAGGCACTTGGAAACAAAAACAGCAATATCCTTTTTCATGCCAGGCCACCAGTAGGTGTATCGAAGGTCTTGATACATCTTGTCGGCTCCTGGGTGTACAGAGTATCGTGTTTTGTGCGCCTCTTTCATAAGGAAATCACGAAGGTTATTGTGATCGGGAATCCATATGCGATCTAGATAATACAGAATACCGTCGGATTTTGTTTCGAGTTTAAGTTCTGCTCCACAAGATAGCTCATTGCGTATGTCGTTTTCTGTTATAAAACATGTTGAGCTTCTCGGATTTGATCTTTGATGTCGGTTATGATTTGCGAACATAGAAGACGAATGGAGTTCGCATAACCCTTTCGACTGAGTGCATCGGCCACCACATTTGCCTTGCCAGGATGATACCGAATTTCACAGTCGTATTCATTAAGAAGTTCGACCCATCTTCGTTGTCTCATATTCAACTCTTTCTGATTAAAGATATGTTGGAGGCTCTTGTGGTCAGTGTATATTTCACACTTAGTACCGTAGAGGTAATGTCTCCATATCTTAAGAGCGAACACAACGGCTCCAAGTTCCAGGTCGTGGGTGGTGTAGTTCTTCTCATGAACTTTGAGTTGCCTAGAAGCGTAGGCTATCACTTTTCCCCTTTGCATTAATACACAGCCTAATCCTTGCCCTGATGCGTCGCAATATACTACAAAGTCATCGCAACCTTCAGGAAGTGTGATGATAGGTGCGTCACAAAGCTTTTGCTTAAGGGTTTGGAAGGCTTCTTCTTGTTTAGGTCCCATATGAAGGGTTTTCCTTTATGTGTCAAAGCCGTGAGTGGTACAGCAATACGGGAGAAATTTGCAATGAAACGACGATAGTAACCCGCCAAACCAAGAAATGATCTTACTTCGGTAGGGGTACGTGGCGCTTGCCATTCCTGTACTGCTTTGATCTTTGAGGGGTCGACATGTATTCCCTTGTCGTTGACGACATGTCCAAGGAATTGTACTTCCCTTAACCAGAATTCGCATTTGGAGAATTTAGCGTAGAGATTTTCGGTTCTTAAGAGTGTGAGGATGAGTCGAAGGTGTCGTTCATGATCGGATTTAGACTTTGAGTAAATGAGGATGTTGTCGATAAAGACTATGACAAAGCGGTCGAGATAGGGTTTGCATACCCTATTCATTAGATCCATGAATACAGCTGCGCGTTGGTTAATCCAAATGGCATGACCATGAATTCGTAATGACCATAACGAGTTCGGAAGGCGGTCTTTGGGACGTCTTCTTCATGTACTCTGAGTTGATGATAACTAGAACGAAGGTCGATCTTTGAAAAACAGGTGGCACCCTGAAGTTGATCTAGTAGATCATCGATGCAGGTAATGGATAGCGGTTTTTGACCGTCAATTTGTTGAGTTCTCTGTAATCGGTACACATGCGAAACGTTCCATCCTTCTTCTTCACAAACAGAACAGGTGCACCCCAAGGCGATGAGCTAGGATGTATGAATCCTTTGTCGGTCAGTTCTTGCAGTTGACTGGCCAGCTCTTGCATTTCGGATGGGGCTAACCTATAAGGAGATTTTGCAGGGGTGTAGCGCCAAGTACAAGATCAATGCGGAATTCGACTTCTCTCATGGGAGGAAGTCCTGAGATGTCGTCGGGAAAGACTTGTGGGAATTCTTTCACTACAGGTATATCTTCGAGTTTCTTCTCCTTGTTTCCCTTATTGACAACGTGAGTTAGGTATGCGACATAGTTCTTGCGGAGATATTTTCCGGCTTGAAGGCAGGACATCAGTTTGAGTCCTTTCGAAGGGGTTTACTCCAAAGATTCGTAGGGTTTGACCGTCTGTAAGAGGAATGCGAATGAACTTTTCGCGGCATACTACTTCAGCATGATGTTGGCTGAGCCAGTCCATGCCGATTATAATGTCGAAACTTCCCAACTTCATAGGAATGAGGTCAACTGGAAAATCGTGATCGTTTAGAGTGAGAGTACAGTTTCGGATAAAGGAGTTTAATGAGACCGGTTTTCCGTCAGCAACTTCCACCGTTATGGATTTCATGAGTTTATCACGAGTTTGCTTGAGGATGGGTTCAAATTCTAAGGACACAAAACTCTTATCCGCGCCAGTATCAAATAACATGGATGCATAACTACCATTGATGAGAAACGTACCGTTAACCACGTTGTTGTCGGCCCTAGCTTGATTGGCGTTGATATTGAAAGCTCTTCCTCTAGCAGGTGGAGGAGCTTGGTTAGCTTGATTCACCGGATTTGCTTGAGCTTGAGAATGTATGATGTTCACCAAGCGTGGACAAGTGTTTCTATAGTGGTTTGGGTCTCCACAGTTGTAACAAGCCCTCATGGGTTGCATCATGGGATAGTTGGGTTGGTAGTAGGATTGGGCCGCATTTTGTGTAGGTAGTAGTAGTAAGGGTTGTTGGGCTTGACCCACTATCTGATGGTGGGTTTGGTTTGAGGGTTGGTTGCGGTTCATTCGTTGAAGTGTGCGACAGGTTTGGATGGTGTGACCTGCACGGCCACAGCTGGTGCAATATTGGCAGGGGTGTTCGGGAAAGTGATGGTATTGGCAACGAGTGCATTTTGGGTATGGGCCGGAGTATGCCCTTTTGTATGGTGCAGATGAGGGGGTAATTTGGGTGATGGGTGCAGCAGTGATTGGGGGGTTTGTTTGTGTGACAGCAAAGTTCTTGTTGTTTCGCTTCCTCTTGCCAGCAAATTTCGAAGAGGAGACAGAGTGGTTTGTAGTTTGAGCCTCAATGGGGGCTTTCTTTTTCTCCCCCTTGAATTTTCCATTACGGATGCGATTTTCGGTAAGTTCGGTAGCTAGTTTCATTGCAGCTTCAAGTGTTGCAGGTGAAGTGCTTAGAAGTGAGTCTTGAATTTTCGAGGGGAGGCCTCGAATATAGTGTTCAACCAAGCAGTACACTGGGGTGAACAAGTTAGGAACCATCTGATTCAGCTCAAGAAATCTTTTGTTGTAGGAAGTATGATCTCCTTCCTTTTGCTTTAGTGAGTGGAATTCATCTTCCAACTTCTTGATTTCGCTTCTTGGGCAGAAGCGTCTTGTCATTATTTCCCTTAACTCTTCCTAGGTTAAGGCCATGGCGTCTTCGACTCCTCTCTTGCCCTTCTCTGTGTTCCACCAGGTCAGGGCTACCCCAAATAGTCTCCCGGTTGCGTAACGTACCTTGCGATCCTCGGGACAATCGCAATTGAGGAAGGTGTTCTCCATTTCCTCAAACCAGTGGAGGAGAGCAGTGACACATTCGGTCCCTTCATACTTTGGGGGATCGCAAGACTTGAAGTGTTTGTAGGAGCACTTTTTGGAGGGAGGGTTGTCGACGTTCTGGTCTTCTTGGTTGGGAGGGTTGATGGGATTCGCGGTGAGAGCTTGTTGGACTTGAATAACGATGTCAGGAAGCACCGCGGCCATTTGTTTTGCAATTTGGGTGGCCAAGCGTTCGTTTGACCTTCCTGACTTTCGACCTCCACGTAGCTGCCTAGCCGACATCTACAGGAACATATATAGGAAGATTGTGAGTTTAAGAAGTGTTTAGGTGTCATGTGTCGTTAAAAGTAATAAAATAACATAATCATCAATAATGCAACTACATCCATAGGATGTCTTGGGTTTGCTCATGTTTGGGCCTCCAATGTCCCCCATACCATCGCCTGTATAGTCATGTGGGCCCCCATGACTATTGGCTTAGTAGGATTCACATTGGTGTTGGCGGTTTAACACTCGCATAACCCGAAGGAAAACCATGAAATATGTTTGCGAGATGTATGGTCGGAGGGTGTCCCGGTGAAGACACAATGACAACTCAAAGTGGGGTTAGCTCACACGACGTTTGGTATAGCATGCTTTGGCCTAATAGGTCCTTCGTACTCTCATCGTTAGTCCCCAGGTAGGAAAACTGGTCCTTTATTTTAGATTTATACGAATGCCAAGCCTAGACAGGACGTTCCGACTACCGGTACTTGTACCCTTCCAGTTACTACATGCCCGTCATGAGAACTCACTTTGATGTGATTTGAAAATACAAAAATCGTTGCAAAAATCATGGAAATTGTGTGGTGTGTGCTCTCATGGATATGATATGTTATGAGAATATGATTTATGATAAGCATTGTATAATAATATGTACTTATGAACATGCTTGCATAACATTGAATGTAACAATAAACATAAAGCATATAAACATGATGAATTTTGCATGTAACATACAAACAATTTAAAAAAAATTTAATCAACTATAGTATAGACTCTAAGGGTCTAATAACCTATCCTATATCCCTATAGTCATGGCTCTGATACCAAACTGTCACACCCCGACCCGCAGCGGAATAAGAGTCGGGGCATAATTGGGTTATCACCAAAGCTCATGATGTTTACTAATATGTTTCATATTTATTAAATTCAAATTACATCTCAAATGTTCAAGTCAAATTCATACAATACAAGGAAAGGAAAAAATTAAATAAACAATCCAACATCTAAACTGATTTATTCTTCTAGGCCGTCCTATATGTTTCTTGCTTCAACTGGATCACCTGTATCATGTGTAAAAATGGGGGCTTTTGGGTCAACAAAAGTTGGCGAGTGAACCTTATTAGAAAACATTTATTATTGATTTCTTGTTGTAATTAATATGGAAAATTTGTGCAATAATCATATATGAGCAAACGTAAATGAACATACAATGACAAACCACCTTGCATGAGTATATGACATGAATGATAATGTATATGTTGGCAACGTGTCGTTCCGCTCATAGGTAATGGGGAACGGACGGCCTATGATGATGTATGTGCGATCAAGGCTCAATCAAACGGAGCCGATCGTATGTTGGCAACGCCTCGTTCACGCTCATAGGTAATGGGGAACGGTTCCGCTCATAGGTAATGGGGAACAGACGGCCTATGATGATGTATGTACTGAAAATGATAAATTAAATCTAAACATTAACCACGCAACAATTGATACATATTGGATACACATTTGATCATGAATATGATGGATGCACAAGTGTTTAAATGAGATAAATAAATAGCGACACATGATACACCCCAAAATGTGATTAAAACGGGGAATTGGTAGAGATTCACTCACATTGGGTGCGTTCGTTTGATGATGTTGAATGCGCACGAGTTTAGAGAGTTGATCGACGAGGAATAACTAACCTAGATAATAACGAAAAGGTACGGTAATTAAGTGGATTTTATTAACAATTTTAATTGGATTTTTTTATATTTATTTTTGTGAGTTTAAGGTCACTTTCTAACTTTAAAAATGTTATTTTTAAGTATTTTTAATTGATTTTTAAATAAAACAAATAAATAAAATATATAAAAAATGTTGACTTTTTGGGTTGACCGTTGACCGTTGACTTTGACCGTTTGACCGGTTCGGACTTTGTTTATATATGCGCTGGGTGAAGCTCGAACTCGTGACCTCCCGTACGCGTGCACGCAGCTCTACCAACTGTGCTACGTGTCTAACCCGAAATATTTCTGTTTTTTTATATTTATATACTATTTAATTTAATCAGAAATCATTTATTTTAAGAAGGATTTAATTATGTCGGACCGGTGCACACAACAGATCTCGAACCCGCGACCCGTTGTTTAGTGTTGCACACAGTCCACCGCTGGACTGTGTGTCTAACCTGGTTAATATACTGATTTTTATTAAACTTAACATCTTACAGCGAGTTGATCCGGTTCGGTTTAAAAAGAACATTTTTATTTCAGAGAGTGAGGTTGTGACAGGGATCGAACTCGAGATGTGTGATAATTGTTTGCACACAGTCCACCGCTGGACTGTGTGTCTAACCCGGTTATATAACTTGTTTTAAATATACTTATACATAAGTTCAACTTCATCTTCTTCGTTCAAAGACACAGACAACGATTATCCAACTGTTCTTGTTTAATTCGATTAACGAAACTTATAAGTGATTGAAATGTGATGGATAGAGAGGGTTTTGGAAATGAATGTACCGAAACAGATGTCTTTCTGAGAACTCCGGCAAGGATCGTCGACTCTGTTTTGTGAACTCCGTCTGATCGGATCAATTAACAGTTTTGATCGATTAGTTGTGAAATTGAGTTACTAAACAATGATTATCAGAAGGTTTAAATGATTATACCGATTCACAGCGTGATTTTGGAAATTCCAGAGGTTTTCCGGCGAGTGCAGAATATTCCGGCTACGTCGTCTGGGATTGATTCTGGTTGATGGATTGAAGTTAGTAATAGTCTAACAATGGATTGAAACCAAAAGAGTCGAGGTATTTAGTGTTTTGATGAAAGTCTCGGTTTTCCGGCGAAAGTCCGGCGATTGCAGAAAATCTCCGGCGAGTGAAATTGATTC
The DNA here is from genome assembly GCA_947069175.1 of Scalesia atractyloides. NCBI lineage: Eukaryota > Viridiplantae > Streptophyta > Magnoliopsida > Asterales > Asteraceae > Scalesia > Scalesia atractyloides. The sequence goes on from CAMTDV010000006.1 coordinate 23,658,286, forward strand.
GAGAAATGGTGCGATTTTGAGCGAAATGATTTCCAGAGACTTGGGTGTGTGTTTATAGGGAAGAATCACGATGAATTGGGTCTGATTTCAGTCTTGATTCGTGGTCAGCCTTTCTCCGGCGGTTATGACTGATGTCGCGGGATTAGACATCGGTTATAACCGATGTCGATGTTAATACATACGTTTAGTCAAAAGAAACCGTCGATAATTGGCGAAATCGTCGGAATTTCCGGCGACTGCGAATTGGGCGCGCTGTTGACTGAATTCGATTTCGAGTTTTATTATAAATGTTATTTGTTTCACTGGATAGCACAAGTGAGTCAAGTGGCGGAGTGGTTAAGTGTTTGTGTGTTAAGTCTTCCGGCTGACCCGGGTTCGAAACCCGGCAGCCTGTTTTTTTTTAATTATTTTATTTTTACTTTTTAACAATTATAGTTTTTAATTCCTAAATTGTTTATTAATTATGTATTGTTTAAAATTAAAATTAATCATAAATACGCAACGAAATTTTATAACTTGATATTCGATTAATAAACGAAGCGGGTTTTGGAAACCGGTTTTTCGACGGATGTTACAATGAACAACACAAGGTATGTTCATGTTCGTTCATTTAAGTAAAGGAACAAAATTTTGTGTTCGTGTTCGTTGGTTTATTAAATAAATGAACATAAACGAACTTCTCTCCAAACAAGTTCACGAACAGTTCATGAACCTTCGGTTTATAGGCCTACTCATCACATAGGTACGCCCTTGGTTGAGTGCATATTATAAAATTGAATTCCTAGTAATCATAGATTCACATGTTTTTACGTAGAAAAGAAAGAAAAATATAACTCAAAAAAATTTGGGAAAAACATTGAGGCTCCGGATGATGAATTTATGCCTATTAGATTGCCTCAGTGAAGAGATATGGGCCTGAACCCGGGGGTCCAAGGAAAACCCAAATTTGATTGACTACCCTACCAGCTGGCAAAGGCAAATATCCAGGGGGCCCACCCGCCACATCGGATATACCAGACAGAGGAGACAAAAAGGACGCTATGAAAGCAACGCGTGACCAATGACGCCGCGTGGATCACTGCATCCTCCATCTCCACTAGTGGTTATTGTAGGAGAGACAAAAAGGACAACTGACAACGAGTCTGGCCAATCACATTCCACGGATCCTTGTTCCTCTAAACCTCCATTAACTTTTATCAGAGAAGACACCACAATGACATCCAGATAGCGACATCTAACCAATGGTAACCACGCATACACACCCTCCTCTGCCACCACTAATGGTCAACAGGGAGGGGACTAAAGGAATATTCTGATAGTGGCGTCTCGCCCAATCACTTCTCACCATTCCGGTTATAAATACCACACATCATCAAGATGAAATACGACTACATTTCAGACATCTACACAAATTATTATGCAAGAGCAATACTTATTCTCACGCCGGATGGTGGTTACTAGAAGAAGCCCCCAAAACCTTCCTTCTGATAACGAGCCTAACGAAGTGTTCAGTTTTGTAGATCAAACCATTGTTAGAATTAGTGAAGATCGGAGCCCTGCAATCTGTTGAACGTCGTCTAATCTACCACGATTGGACTGGTGTTTCTTCACTCAGTCTAGTTGCTTCAAGTATGGTTCCACTAATTCCTAGATTAGTCTCTATATTGTGCAAGGGCATACCCACCCCAAGTTTAGGGTGGGTGGGCACACCCCTTGAAAAAATAATTTTTAGTGTTATTTTTTGTCGAAAATTTCGACCGCACCTTGAATTCACCCACCCCTTGAAACTTTTCAACCACCCCACTTAGAAAAATATATTATGAATTTATAAAAAAAAATTAAACACCGGTTCTTATTTAATATATAAGTATATACCACAATTTATATAATTATTCTTTAACCACTTATTCACTTAATTATTAACCCTATCAAAGCCCAATCTACAATCTATTTTTATTAACTCAAGACCAAACCAACCCAAAGAAAATTGAACTAAATAAAATAACCAAACCCATCCACCTATTCCAATTCCAAATCCCGCCCCAAAAACTCCCAGCAACTTGACGCCACTGCTCACGACCAGACGACTTTTTTTGCCCGAAAAACCAAAATTCCGGCAAGACCGACCCATATTACGCCAGAATTCCGATATAGAACTAGTATGGTTTCTTTATTGATTTTTTTATGTGATGATTAGGAGAAAATATAGACGTATAAGGGTTTGACCTTTTTATGTTTTTTGATTTTTTTTGTTATTCTAGACTTGTAGTTAAATGATTATGTTGTTTTATTAAAAGCTATGTTTGTTTAAATGATTAGTTACAAGTAATCAACATTTAATACTAGGGCTTGAATATTTGAAAAATAAAATTGAAAATATTATGGACCCTATGGTTTGAACATGATTGTTTAATATTTGTTTAAGTGTTTCAGGTGGATGTTTTTATGAACTTATGGTACCGCTTTATATGTGCTAGGAACCATGAGTAAGAATGTAATGAACTTATGAAGTGTTTGGTATCTCTAGATGATGTTTTGGATAGATTTCAAAAAATAAAAACATGTAGGGTACAATTTTAAATACGTTTGGAATAAAGTTTGACGTGTTTTTGATGATTATATAAATTTTAGTTTGATGTTATTTTGTCTTACATGACCGGACCTATCCGATCTGATCCGACCCCTATGAACCGATTTTTTTATTAGTTAGAGCCTAAAATCTTTAAAAATATTTCACACCCAGAAAAAATTTCCTGAGCCCGCCACTGGATTACTGTGATATTCACGGCTTCTTATTTGTTCTCCTTAAGTAAATTTTATCATCACTTGTAATTAACCGCTATAACTTTTGTTTGCTAAATTTCTTGATTTGACCCGTCATGAACAAATCATAACAAAATTCGTCTCATTGACAAGTAAATGACAATTTAGTTAGACAGTCACAAATGCGATTTTATTCATCAACTTAGCACAGTTTAAATTCTCATCACACAGTACAAACCGAATGGTCAATTCAGATATACATTACAACAATATTACTTCACAAGCTTCTTCAAGCTCCACAGGAACAAGAAAAGCAACCAAATGTATCATAATATCACACATTAAGTGGATGGAAACAAGACAACACACCAGAAGAGTCACATGACAATGCAACAGGAGGTCGAAGGACGTGATCCTGTGTTGTGTCGACCACAGAAGATGGCATGAACTGCCACATGGCAACACTTGGATAACCGACAAAAGGCATCAACTTGTTTCCAACAGCTTGATCTTGTGGAGCAAATTCAGCCCGCATGGCGGCTGGATGAGCTAGATAGCCTGGTTGACCGCCATTGATGGATTTCACTTGTTGTTCCAGCTTGTCTTTCTCGACTTTCAGCCTCTGCTTCTCATCGCGTAGCTCGTTCTTCTCAGCCTATCCAAAAAAGTTATGATGATGAAGATGTCATATTTTTAAAACTAGGGGACAGTTATAAAAAAAACCTACCTTTAATTCTTTGATTTTTTTCATGCAGATCAGCATTTGACTGATTGAGTTTCTCTGCATCATCTTGTAGCTGTTTTATCACTCGAATAGCATTGCTAAGGATAGCAGTCTTATTGGTTTTTAGTGGTCTTCCAGGCTCCAAGATCGAACCCAATTCCATAAACCTTTAAAAAATATTTCAACATTTAACATTCAATTTAGGATACAAAGAACATGAGTGAAAAGAGTGATGAATACATGCCTCTCATTCATCCTATCTCTGCGCATTTTCTATCTGCCGGCTTTAGATCCACATAAATTGATAGTTTCACACTTTAACCTGAAAGATTTAGCTGCAAATGTATTGTTGGGTTGTCATATTAAACAAGTTGTCTTCAGGTTTCACCTTCACTTGTTTAACCCGTTTAATTAAAAGGGTTGGCCCCACCAACCATTTTATCCATTTATTCCAACCCTCCAACCTGTTTGACTTGTTTAGATAAACTAGGTGAACATGTCGTGTTCAAGCAACACGATTTTAAGTGTATCTGGGTCAGGGTGATGATTTTGACACGAATAAATATATGGGTTGTATTTGGTTTTAGACACAAACACGAGCAAGAAAAAAAGGGAAGGATATTTACCTTTTTCGTGATCCCGTCCCCTTATGGCCTTCGAATTCGATAAACAAGCTTTCAACCTCGGTACTGTAGGAGCAAAACAATAGCAATCAAGCAAGGGTGCTGATGGATGTGTTAGTGATTGTGATGTGTGTGTTTGGTGGGAGTGAGTGACCACAAAAGAGAAAGTTAAGGGGACCATGATCCTATACAAAATTCTAAAGGGAAAACAACTAAAATAGCATGTTTGACCGACCTACCAAACATGAAACAACTGATTTCGACAAACTTTTTAACAAAATACCCTTTTGACTTTTCCATCATTATTGGCATAAAGTCTTTGTGCGGTTTCGATTTTTATATAAAAGTCAATAACGTGTAGACACATGTTCATGAGTTCTTTTCAAGATTATGTTTTTATCATTTGAATTTATACTCATTTTTTACCTTTTGCTATCCCCTTGAAATTTGCGTGTTGTAATATCATTCTAAGACCTACCTCTAACACAGCTAAAGACACCATGAAATTCCAATCCTACAGTAAAACCCAACATCCAACACGATGCCTCCTAGAATCACACGCCTAGCTTTGATTTTACATAGGCGACATGTGGAGGTGGGGGTGGAGATGGCTTATAGTCGTTTTGGAAGTTCATGGTGCCTTTAATGATGTTGATCATTAGAGGCGAAACGTACTACCACGTGTGTCAAATCAATCACAAAAAGTCAAAAAAAAAGTTAAAACTTAAAAGTTAGTAAAATAACCTCGTATATAATGTCTCCAGACACTCCAAAAGTTTTTGGAAGACGCATGTCGAAATTTTACTGGTTTATTAAAACAAACACGACAATAGATAGAATCATGATGAATTTATCAAGAAACCCAAATGTTAAATGGTTACAAAATCTTGATCAAAAAGTTATTTTGACACACCAACATAATCAAAACTATTGTTTTGATGATTTCCCAAAATTGTAAAAAAAAGTATTTGTTTCTTTCCATTAACTACTTTTTTAACTGCAAAACGAATCCTTCAATGAGTTACTGGTGAAATTCACCACATCGGGATACATTCGCCTCCGAACCAGAAAAAACCCTTAGGGCCAAAGCCCGTTAACACTCGCCCGAAGACACAATAGTTTTTCCATTAACTACTATTATGAAAGTCTACAAAACTGATTTATGTGATGGTAGTAAGAGCAACCAACTACTGACCTTACAGCAGGAACCCAGGGCTGCCAGGTAAAAGCACGGCCGGGGGTGGCGGAGCGGAGAAATCAGCTGCGGAGATATCATCCATGAAGGCGTAATCGAAGAACCAGTTGGAGTTTTGGTCGACTTGATCGATATCCATGGTATGGTGTGAAGAAGAAGAAGAAGGAGAATAAAGGATTGAGAATAATGAGAAGAAATAAAGAGGGTTAGATAACAGTGGTTGATTGGATAGGAGAATATGCTGCTGGTGCTGCTGATGATGGAAGAACAGTGGTGTCAAATTCATCATCAAAGTAAACGGTTTTAACTGATAGCTGCTTGTTTGTAGGAGTGAAAGAAAGAAAGGAGGGAGGGAGAAGTTTTCTTTAAATTGTATTGTATTTCTCACCTACTCCATTATTCTATGACTCTTTTATCATAGATGTATGTGTGTATATATATTAGGATGGAATCTTCTGAATTACCACATTAATTAACTAAATATAATTTATATGATTAGTAACAAAATATCATGTCTTTACAAAAGATATGTATATTGTTTGATAAAGAGTTAAATGCTTGGTTAGTCCCTGTGTTTTCAAAAATTTCAGCGTTGGTCCCAGTGGTTTACTATTTACACTCGTGGTACCCAAACTTGTAAAAAAAAACTCGCTTGATCCCCTGTCCTAACTTCAGTTAAATAACTCTGTTAAAACACCCACGTGCTTGGCACGTGAGGGCAATTTCGTCCATTCAGTCCAGCTCATTATAAAAACCACCTGATCCAGGAAGTGCAAAAGCAGCATCATCATCGTCGTCTTCTGTGCTCTGCAATGCGATGGCGAAGGGGGGCAGTGAGGAGGGTGAAAGTTGGTGCTACTCCCTGGAGAAATTCAATCTGTACGAGACGAGGGCCCGGTACTATCTCATCGGCAGTGACGGAACAAACGATTCTTCCGAGTCCTCAAAATTGATCGAATGGAACCCTCCTCAAGAGGTCAAGATCCAGTCGTCTATCCTCCTCAAGAGGTCAAGAGCCTGCTTCACCGGATTGCTGAGGGCAATCGAGCCACTGGGGGCTGTATCTTCGTCAACAAGGTTTACGGCATCGCCGGTTGTATCAAGTTCTTGGAGTCTTATTATTTGATTCTGGTTACCAAGCATAAGCAGATTGGCTCAATCTGTGGTCATGCCATCTATAGCATCCAGGAGACCCAAATTCTTACAATTCCACATGTCTCTGTGCAGACCGATCTTGCTCATTCCAAAACCGAGCTCAGGTAGGTGGTATTTTTATTACTATTACACCCCCGAACACCAAAACACCCACCAACACCGAAACCCACCACCACCAAAGAACACCGTTCCGACACTCGTTCCTGGTAGAGATATTCGCGTTGAGCAGCGGCGGTCGGCAAGATCGTTGATTACAGTTGGAGGTGTTGAGCAGCGGAGGTATTTTGGAGTACAGACATAGACGCTCTCCGGCGAATTCGACGGTTACAGGTGCTTCACTGTAGAATCTCTCCGGTAATTTCACTTTACAATCGCCTCCGGTGTACAACATCACTGGAAATTACACATTTCAGTTTCCGGTGGCGATAGAGGTGTTCTTTGATGGTGGTGGTGGTGACCTGCCCGGTGGGGGGTGGGTGGTTTTTTGGTGTTAGTGGGTATTTTGGTGTTCAGGGGTGAAGGTGAGAAGGGGCAGAGGTGAGATGGTGGTGTTGGGTGTTCGGTGGTGGAGGTGAGATGGTGGCGAAGGTGATATGGTGGTGGTTGTGCTGGTTGTTTGGGTGGTAGAGTTTTTTAGGAGATAAGAAGAAGAAGAAGCTGATGATAATGAGCTGGACTGAATGGACGAAATTGCCCTCACGTGCCAAGCACGTGGGGTGTTTTAACAGAGTTATTTAACTGAAGTTAGGGCAGGGGACCAAGCGAGTTCATTTTTTACAAGTTTGGGTACCACGAGTGTAAATAGTAAACCACTGGGACCAACGCTGAAATTTTTGGAAACCACAGGGACCAACCAAGCATTTAACTCTTTGATAAAACATCAAAGATAGAGGTGTCTAAAAAAATTAGAAAACTGTGAGAATCGTATAAGCATTTTTACGTAATGCATGAAAGATGGTTACATATAGTGAGAAGAGAGAAAAGCGGTTAAAAAGTCATCGTATGTATCAACTTTAAAGTAATATACATGGGTGGTTCCAATACAAAGGTCTATTTTCCGTGTGAAGTGTAAAAAATTACTAAAATGGGACGCATGTATTTTAGGTGACGGACATAAACATCCATATACAATTACGTGCTAAGTACATATAATCACATACTGTATTGTTGTTGCGAATCACATATATATATAATAATGTATCGTTGTAATAAAACATTTTTTAAACTACAACACCGAAATCATATTAAAGACAATATAATTCTCTATTTAATAGTTTTTTTTAAATAAAAACCACATAAGTAGATGGCAGATACAGTGGGGATCATTATTCATGTTTCTCTTCAACTTTTAGAATCACCTACGTAAATAAATGATTGTAGATTGGCTCGCTAGCACGATGATCAAAGCTCATTAAACATGGATTGCACTTCAAAATAGAGATGACAAACGAATCCAAACTCGAACGACAAACCCAAAACCAATACATTGTGGACGGAAAATGCAATGGAGCATTGATATTCAGGTATTAGATGATGCCTCACCCGATTACCCACCCGTTTCTTTACGGGCATGGTATTACTTTAACCATATTCGTAAACCGTTTCTTTATATATTCTCTATATTGATATTGATTTTTTAGAATGGTAAACTCACACCTTGTATCCACCAAATAATTCAAACCCTCAACCTCTTTCGATGGGAAACCTTTACATCACACTTTCTACTACTAGACTATAAACCATTTGGTTCTTTTATACTTTGGTGATGTTTTATATAATAATAAAACAATAAAAAGATAAATCCCAACGGGTATATATTTTTAGCAAAGTAACGGATGTATCTTTTTTTTTTTAATATGAATAGATAATGGGCCAAATGCATGAGTTTTACAATCTAGTATGAAAGTTAGGGGCTATTTAGCAACTTCTGAATAGGTAAGTGATGAACCAATAAGAGGTTTGAATCATTAAGCGTTGAACCAGTATGAGGTCTCTGAACCATTAAGAGGCGGTATAATACTTAACCGTTCAGAGGCAAATGTCTGACCAACTCAGATAAGAGGTCTTAACCATTCAAATTCAATATAATGCTTATCAATTCAGAGACAAATGTCTGAATCATTCAGATATCTGCTCGCGAAACAAACACTCTGAATCATTAAGTGCTGCGGAACTAGTAACAGGTCTGAACCATTAAGAGCGCGGGTTCGAGTCCGGCCAAACCCATTTATTTTGTCCTAATAAGTTGGTCTAGTGGTTAGTCACTTGGTTTCTCTCCTTGAGGTCTCAAGTTTAACTCCCCTAGCATCACTTTGAGGACGTTGGTGGTGATAATGAAGTTTAGAACTAGGCCTTTGAAACCAAGCCGAACGGGGTTTACCGCAGTGGGCCTTCGAGGCGGGTTTTCCCCGGAATTGGTTGTTTGGTGGCTCGGGTATGCATCCAACTCTGACCGTTATGGATGAGGGAATGCATTTGCTCGATTGAGGACATCCCATGATGCTTATCGGGTAATTTAGTTGGCCGTTCAAAAAAAAAAGAGTCTCATTAAGAGTAAACAAACAGCCCTAAATACTAATTCCCATTCTCCTTGTGATCCCAATTTCAAAATTAAATAAGAACCATCATGTGATTACCATGACACAGTAGAAAGAAACTACGTTTTGACTTTGACTTCCACTCCAACAGCTTTGGCGACTTCCAAGGGACAACTACTTTCTTGAGGATGAACATTGTCATCTAAACCAGGTAACGCAAGTACTCAATCATTGAAGTCCTTAAATTCGTTATTCAATATCGAGATGTGTTTGAATTAAAACAATTAATTAAACCAAATGTATCATCCTTTTTTTTTCATGGAGTGGACGAAAAGAAAATAAGTTTTTAAAAACTTCACAATCTTATTTTTTTCTACATAAATAGAAACCTTTTATATTTTTAGGGAACCATTACATTACATGATAAAAGTATGAAAGTAAACTCATGAAACCTTGATTCGAGACACAATGAATCTCATCACATGGTTTATTATCTTGTCATCATAAGGTTGTCTTCCGAGAAATGAAATAATAATAATAATATGATCATGTGTCAGTATTGATGCAACATGTTTCTCCATGTTCAAACACACAAAAAGTTAAAAGAGAGGAGAAGCTCATTCATCTAGTTTAAGACTCTTACATGTGCTCAAACTTTCCTTCAATCATCCGACAACATGAACATGCTACAATTTTATAATATAACGGTTTTGATGTTTCCCCAAGTGATTATTGAAATTTAATTGATAAGAGCTTTCCAATCACATGAAATAAACAATCCCATTGCTTAACATGAAAAAAGTATTTGAAGAATGATGAAATTAAATCTATATACAAGAAGAATCAGCATGCACACTTAGCAAATACAGTAAGAGGCTATTTGGCAACCTTTGAATAGTTAAGTGCTGAACCAGTAAGAGGTCTGAACTATTAAGAGCTGAACCAGTAAGATGTTTGACCCACTAAGAGCTAGTTTAATGCTTAACCGTTCAGAGACATATGTCTGACCAATTCAGATTAGTGGTTTTAACCATTCAGACTCTGTATAATACTTAACCATTCAGAGGCAAATGTCTGAACCATTCAGACATCTGCTCATGAAACAAACAGTCTGAACCATTAAAAGGCTCAATTAAGAAGTAAACAAACAACCCTTAAGATAATATAATGATGACATAATGTAACATCCTGATTTTCAAACTATTTTTTTTAAATATACTCAAAATTTGAAATACATCTCCTTAATCGCCTATTATCAAAAACACATCTATTTGAGAAACAAAATGGTAATGTTTTACATAAAACAATGCACATGTGTAGTATAAAAAAATCATATTTATACCTAACCAGAAATACTTGTCATCGTATACATATCATCTTGACAAGCTTCAATGTATACATTAGAGAACATTATATTGTATATAATAATAATAATAATACAATTGCAATTGCAAGTTGGATGAATAGGAGTATTTTTTTTAATATATTTTCTTTTTGTCTTTTGTCTTTTATTTAATTATTTATGTCTTTTGTGTTTTTTTTTTACTTTTTGTATTTTGTATATTTTTTCTCTTAACTTTTTTATTGACACTTACAACTCATTAACGTTTTAGAAATTTTGTAATCGAATTTTACGTATTTATTTTCATGTACATGTTGATATAAATTCAAATTGGCTTACGTTTATACGTAATTTTTTTTGAGAAATGAGTTAGGTCAAATATAATATGTTATTGCTTATTATGTGTGTTATCACTTGATCTACGTTTTGATACAATTTTTTTTCCCGAAATAACTCGGCTCAAATATAATACGTTTTCGTGCTTATTTTATGTGCGTTTTCAATTGGTCTACGTTTTGACATAAATATTTATTCAAAAAAGTCGGGTCAAAATATGTTACGTTTTGAGTTGGTCTATGTTTTGAGTTGGTCTACGTTTTGATATAGACATATAAGTTGTTTCGGGGAAAATGTCACAGAATAGTAACCAAGTTTCAAAAGTGTTCTAATTAGGTCACTTGTATCGTTTTTGTCCCAATTAGTTAACTTAACATTCAAATCGAGTCATGTCCTTTCTTCCATGTGTCAAGAGAAAAATGGAGCATAAGATGCTAGGGTCGGATTATATTAATATATGAAATTTTATTTATTAAAAATAAAAACACTTTAATTACAGTAAAAATTAAAAAAACAAGTTAAAATCCACGTAATCACTGGACGTTAGCATCAAATGAAAGGGAAAAATAAACAAAATTCACATCACCATGGTTACCTATGAAATGGATGAAAAACCCCTTAATTTTAATAGAAAATGAATGTTGAGTGACCTGATTGGAACACTTTTGAAACTTGAGTGACCTAATTGGAACAATTTTAAAGCTTGGTTACTATTCTACAAAGTTACCCCTTTGTTCCGCTATTCAATTTAAAATTTTTTTTTTTTGGTTTTCACTCGATGTATAACATATATCAATTTTTTTCCACATATTTCTTTCGGTTCCTATACTGAACCAAAATAAATGTTGATGAAACCCTGCAGTATAGTGTGGGTAATCTTACTAGTTATAATAAATCTACCAACTATTGTGAATAGTGATTTGAGGGTTTTTTTGTCTTTTGTTTACTTTTATAGTTTGACCTCTTAAATTTCAACATTGATACTTACAATCTCTAAACTTTTTAAAAACTTTGTAATCGAGTTTTACGTGATTATTTCTATGTACGTGTGTGTATAAATTCAAGTTAATTTATGTTTCAACGTAAGCTTTTGCGGACATGAGTCAGGTCTAATGTAATATGTTTTTGTGCTTATTTTTATATACATTTTCAGTTGTTCTATGTTTTGATGTAAAATTTTTACGGAACACCGCGGCAACGTGCGACGTATATTACTAGTAATATAACAATTGCAAGTTGGATTAATAACTTCCTTTTTGTTTGTTTTTTGTTTTTGTCTTTTCTTTTTCTTTTTCGTTTTTTCACTTTTTTTTCTTTTGTCTTTATTATTTTTCTTTACACTTTTACCTTTTAACTTTCAGTATTAACAATTACAAACCTCTTAACTTTCTATAAATTTTGTAATCAAATTTTACATGTTTATTCTATGTAGGTGTTGGTATAAATTTAAATTGATTTACGTTTAGACGTAAATTTTCCCCCGTAATAAGTTAGGTTAAATATGATATATTTCTTATTATTATATACGTTTTCAGTTGGTCTACGTTTTGATGTAAAAAAATATCTATAAATGAGTCAGGTAAAACATATACGTTTTCGTGCTTATTTTTATGTACTTGTTCAAATGGTCTACGTTTTGACGTAAATTTTGTTAGGAAACATGTCGAATCAAATATAATACGTTTTCATTAAACGCTATAAATTCAAGTCACTTTACGTTTCGACACCGCCACAACGCGCTGTAACTATTTTCTTATGTGCTTATTTTTATGCATGTGTCGGTATAAATTTAAGTTAGTTTACGATTCGACGTAAATTTTATTTGGAAATATGTGTCAATAAATTCGTTTTCCTGCTAATTTTTATGTACGTTTTCAGTTGGTGTACATTTTAACGTAAAAAATTAACAAGTTATGTGGATAGTTTTTTTATCCTATTGGCTTTTATGTTTCTTTCTTAATTTTTAATCTGGACTTTATTATTTATATTTTTAGTTTTCTTTATGTTTAGTGTTTTAGTTTTAAGTTCCTCTTCATTAAAGTTATATTTAAGATAACATTTATTTTTCATTTACAATTATTTTAAAATCATTCCGTCCCACTTTCCAATTTAACTTTATTTTTATGGTTTTCGGTCAATGTAAAACATATGTCTCTTTATAGCATATTTCTTTCGGTTAAGTATACCGAATAAAAATAAAGCCACAATTATTGCCACCATAATTGTATTTTTTTACATGAATACTCAATTAACTTCGTTAATGAGTCCCAGATCAATTGGTTTGGTAAGAGTTAAGTGCATGACCTTTCAATGTAAAGGTCAATAGGGAAGTCCCATTTGTGTAATTTGTTTTAGGTGGACTTATGGTTTTACAACAATGGACCTTCAGGCGACGGGTTTCTTCTGAAATAATGGGCGAGCTTGGTTGGCATGGGTGGTCTTTCGTTACTGGGTTTACCCGAGTAACCGGGTTGGTATTCGCTGGCCGTTTCAAAAAAAAAAAAATGGGCCAATTTCTCAAAATTGGCCATGATATTTTCGTAACATTAAACGTAACGAAATTCACCAACTAAATTATTCTCGTTCAAATCTGTTATTATATTTCAAAAATCAATGTGAGTGGTGATCAAACATGTGGTCCTAAGAGGCTCGATAATTGTGAGGTACAATGTGGTCCTAAGAGGCTCGATAATTATGAAGTACAATGTACGTGAACTTGAATAGCATACTTAGATCCATCAGGAGGCTATATGACTATTTCTTCACTTTCTTGGTGTTTCAGCTAAAAGTATATTCCACACACATGCTGTCAAAACTAAATGAATACATGCACAGACGAACTTGTACAACGTTCTATGTAGGTAATCAAATCTAAAACTCAAAAAAAAAACTCTTAATTCAAGATCTGGGTACCAATGTGTGAACTAGTTAAACAAACATATCATAACTATCAAACTATTTTCAAAAAGGAGTCGGGGCATTTCCAACCTTTTTGGAGGCCTAAACTGAATGAAATTTTGGAGCCTTTTTTTATTTATTTTTTATTATAAACGGTACTCCTTTATTCGTGTTTGTAACCTATCAAAAATCTAATCCAACTATAACACAGAGTGGTTTGCTTGTATAAGAAATCAAATAAATCTAAAACAATAATTTGCAGTAATATTAATAGTTAGCATATAAATGTTCTTTTAATTGGAGGCTTTAGGCCGAAGCCTAAGTTATTTATACTATAGGTCCGGCCCTGATAGGAGTCTTAGCGTTCAAAGGAACTTAGTGAGAATTATGCTTCTCAATTCTCAAACAATGACTTTAAATTTGAGAACCACGATTCTCACCGAGTTTCCTTTAAAAACTAAGACCCCTACGCTTCTATTTAGATTGTAAATTATGGAGACTGATAGAATTTGAAAATAGTTTGATAGTTATGCTATTTTTTTTTACCTAGTTCTCAAATTTAAAGTCACTATTTCTAACAAATAGGGTGGTGGTTCATTGACAAAGCAAAACCTTTAAACATCTAAGCTTGGAAAGAGGGGTCTTAGGTTTAAGTCCCACAGACGATAGGATTAAAAGAAATTGCCGTTAAGAAAATAAAGTCATTGTTTCTAAATGTAGCTATGAGGATTGTACCATAATTTATATTAGGGTTTGCATGAATTAAACTTCATAAGTTTCATTTTGTGTTGATAATAGTCCTCAAACTCACCCTTGTGAAGATTATAGTCCTAGTTACACCCTTGTGCCCATTAGTCTTCAATTAACCAATAAATGAGACAAGGCCTTCTTTGAGGGGTGCGGGATGGGCGACGACACATGGCCCAAACTCTTCGGGGGCCTAAATGTTTTTTATTTTGTATAGAATTTACGTTGTATAAGCTAGAATATATATGTATACTGAATCGAAAGATGACACAAACAAGCTCTTGTTGGGATGGTTATTGTCTTGCTTAAACAACAAGGAGACGCGGGTTCTAATCCTGACGTTTCCAAGTTCTCTATTTTAGCTGCATATGACATTTAATGTCTAATTTTGTCAACTATATCTTTCCTTTTAATTAATAAATTACTAACTAAACTTATAAAAAAACTATTTAAATTACTTTCACATAAATTTTAGTGATTAAATAATTGATGAGTTTATAATACATGGAAAATTTGCGATTAGGACCTATAATTTTTGTTTCGCACAGAGCTATTTTTTTTTAATTTTAAGAGACCACCCTGAAATAACAATCAAAGTTATCAATATATAACTATAGATATAGCTAACTGTGTGTAGAGAGGAGATAACTACACTTTTATATGTATTTATTGATACTATAACCTACAACCGCAAAGACTTTATCCAAAAGGACCAAAACTAGTAAAGGATGAAAAATGTTGGAACTAACTCTACAGAAACACTGCGACTACTAAAAAAAATAGTTTACATCGTATAAATTAGCAATAAATGGAGGCATTAGGTGTTGTACCCTATGTTTTGGAAGTTTTTTTTAAAGTTCTTGAATTTTACTTTAAACCCAAAACTACTTGATATTGTAGGTGTAACCTAAAAGTTTTTAGTTTTTCGAATTTAACCTCACAACTTCTTCACTTTCAACTTTGATCGCCTATGTTTTTCATATTTTGCAAAGTTTTTCGTTTTACATTTGGTTCTAAATTTTGCGAGTTAACACGACACAATGTGTGTATGGTTCAGCGATTTTACGTTTTGTTATACGCTTTGTTCTAAATTTTACGAGTTAAAATGGCGCAATGTACGTGTGTGGTTCAGTGTATTTACGTCGTCTATTTTTTCCATTTAATAAGTTCGTTACAACGCGTGAGTCCTATATCGAGTTAGTTATCATTTTCTATGTTTTATATGTCGGTCTAATTTCTCCACGTTAAGACGCCACAACTTCAATTTTAGTGGTCGTTGGCTATAATGTGTGGTCGTTGGCTATATGGCTTTGGGTGCTATTTATCATAGTTTTACGCTCCCGCCGCACGCAGGGGCCTAACACGCTAGGGTTATTTATATGGATACAAGTCATGTAATGTAGTAATTATGGTACCATTAATTGTATTGAGCTTATTTGGTGAATTACTTATTTGTATAAGATAGTTATATAGACTTAACCGACAAAAACATCTTTAACACATTGTAAATGTGAATCTGATCAACACATGTCAATTTCGTTGGCCGTGACGCAATGCTCGCGGGTCAATGTTCTAGTTTTATATTATATTATATACCCTAACATTTTCAAAGGGATGTAAAGTAACATTATAAATATATTTTATTTAAGTTTTATTATTTATGTATCACGCAAGCTTAACTAATAATAAATTACTATTTTATTGTTATTGTTTATTTTTGTTACTTTTACGTTTACTAATAGTTTTTATTTTCTTTTTTTTAACTTTAAATTTTTAAAATTTTCTTTATTGTATTGTTATTATTATTACTATTACTATATATTATATTATTATTATTAGGGTATAGATTTTTATAGTTATGGATCGTGTATTCTGAAGCGTTGTCCCAGATCACTTATCCTTAACGATGGTGCATGAACTCGGAGGATCAAGGATCCTTAACATTACTTATGATTTCTAACAATTATCCACGTTTTTAATGCTTATACACAGGTAATGGACGTACTGGACTAAATCTCAGCTAGAATCTCGGGAATATTCATTCAAGATGCTACACATGTTGAATTCCATTAACGGTTATGGCTCAAGGACATGGTCTTTCCTAGAAAATAGGACTTATTGTTAGCTTATTTATTGAGGGGTTGATCAAGTGTATTAGGCAATTTATACACAATCACGAATCAGAGAACACACACACATATTCGCAAACCAGAGCTCTCACTTAGCATTCGATTGTACCACACTTGTTCAACATCCAAAGTTGTAATCTTTCTTGTTCAATATAGTTGGTGATCGGCAGTTTCCATCACCAAGGTTTTTTATGCCGGAGATCATTCATTGATCAAAGGGCTTTTTCCTCGTATAAATCTATGTGTTCATCATTGTTTACATTTCACTTTCGTTCACACAATTGTTCAATACTTAAGCACTCAACCTCACAAAATCAGATTTGGTTACATTATCTTTATTGTGATATTTGACCAAAACAGTTTGGCGCCCACCGTGGGGCAATCGGTGCTTCAATTCTAAAAATCTCATTCATTCATTCATTTTTGTTCATTCCCATCAACTACATGGCTTCTCAAGGAAAATCTACTTCAAGTGCCATGCCGGCGGTTTGACTAATGCATCGTTACCTCCCCTTCCTCCTGCACCTATGAAGAGTGCTGAGAAACCTCAGAAGAAAACTACTCCTGTTTACACAGGATCGAAAACCTCTACTTTTTCTTCGTCTACAACTACTAACAGTGATTTTCTACCTTGATTTTACAGATGAAGAACTACATGGAGCAGCAGGATAAAACCAACCAAAAGGATCCTTAGGGAGATTGATGAAATCAAGAAGCAGAAGAGATCGGTGGGGGATCACTTTCCAATGATGCCCAGGTCATTGGATTTCACTTCTCCAGCATCAGTGGTCCAGCAGTCCAGAGGATCCAGTGTTCAAATTCAAGGATTCTCCAATTACCAGCAAGGATCACTGCCGATGACACAGTCTCAAGGATCCTCATCTCAAGTTTAGGGATCCTACTTCCAGCCTCAAGGATCATCTATCCTTCAGCGAGGATCTAGGAATCACGGAGCCTCAAGGTTTCTTTTATGAACCTCGAGGATCGCAAGAGATGTACCAGTCCAGAGGATTCTAAGCACCACATCAAGGATCCTCATCTCAAGTTCAAGGATCCAACTTGTTCCAGGATCAAGGATCCTTAGGGAGCCAACCATCAAGGAACTATGAAGTTCATACAGGAGACTTCATTCCTATGCAGACTATTGCTTCATCTGGTCCATCCGTTATACCAGATGCACATGGTCTTGGATATACCTCTGAGAGACCGGCTCCAAACCAGTCAGCAGGTAACAATTTCAATACGTCTTTTGGTACTAATTTTGGTTCCATGCAGGATACAGGTATCAATCAGGCTATGGCACGGGAACTCCAGAAGCTTAAGGATATGATCCAGTGTTCCAAGAGTGGTTAAGTCCCATTCCTGAGATCCCATATAGGAGTCACAGGATGTCTCATTTTGCTCCTCCTATATGCAATGTTGAGATATCAAAGCGCTTTCAAACCCCCAACATGAAGCTATACGATGGTACAACTGATCCGGAGGAGCATGTGGCACAATACCGGGGGAGAATGGAGATTGAACCCATTCCAGAAAGGTTAAAAGAAGCCTGTCTTTGCAAGGGTTCCGGATCCACACTCACTGGATCAACATTAAAATGGCTGCTAAGTCTTCCTCCTTACTCAATTACTTTGTTTTTCATTTAGTTAATTTGTTCAATAATCAATTCTCCTGTAGTAGAACCTTTGAACGGTTAACTAGTGATCTGTATAGGATAACCCAAGGCTGTGATGAATCATTAAGAGTTACATCACTAAGTTTAGTATAGAATCCTTAGAAATCCCTAACCTAGATATTGCCACTGCTGTGGAGGCATTTAAAATGGGATTGCTAAAGGATTCCTCATTCTATGATGACCTTGTCATGACACCTTGCAGGAATTTAGATGAAGTAAGGAACAAGGCCTTGAGATTCATTCGTTTAGAAGATGATAAAAGGATCCAAGAAAGACTGTCAAGATCCTCGAAACATGAAAAGCAAGGATCATTCTTTAAGAATAATCGATCCAAGTCATACTCTAAGAATGACAACCACAATGTGCATGCAGTTGAACAAGATGAAGACGATGAGGATTATCCTCCTATATTTGAATATTGTTTTTCTGTTGATAATCACGAACTAATCCTTGCTATGCAGAATCTAGGTGACAATGCCAGGTGGCCTCGAAAAAATGAGAAAGCCACAGCCAGTAAAGACAAGTCCAAATGGTGTGCCTATCATGAGGACTTTGGTTATCTTACTGATGAATGTATAGCGCCGAGGAAGGAGATTGGCTATCTTCTCAGCAAAGGATACTTGAAGGAGTTGCTGGGGAGAAAACGATCAAGGATCCAGGATCCTGAAAAGATTCCTGAAAGAGCTCCACCTCCACCCGTTGATGCTCAGATCATTAATTTATCTATGGAGGCTCAAATATATGTGGAACCTCGTTTTCGGCAGCAAAAAGGCATGCCAAAGAAACGAAGAGGGAAAATGGAGAAAGACCAGTTTGAACTTCAACGCTGACTCAATAAAGTGATATCTATTGATGAGGATGATCGTGCAGACATACAGGATCCTCACCATGACGGTTTAGTTATTACCTTGTTTATTTCTAACCACTTTGTTCTAGGATCCTTATTGGTGGAGGGAGTTCAGTGAACATAATACAGTTGGATGTCCTAAAAAAGATGAACATTCCTGAATTCAAGATCATCCCAAGATCATTGGTGCTCCGTGGGATTAGTGGAGAAACCAAGAATACATTATGGGACATCAAACTCCCAATTTATATAGAGGGAGCCATGGATACATGACATGAAGGCAGTCCCCTCTACATATCATCAATGTGTCAAGCTCCCAACCCCATGAGGAGTGGTCAAGATAGAGAGTGACCAGCAAGAAGTAAAGAACTGCTACACTTCTTCAACGAAACCGGCTTCCAAATCCAGGGAAGCATAGCAAATAAAGTATCCTCCAAGAGACGTCATGGAGGCTAGAGAACAAGACATCAAGGATATACTGGTAGATCCCGAGGATCCTGAATCCAAGGTGTATGTAGGATCCGGAATCCAAGAAAGCATAGAGCAGGATCTAGTATCCTTCCTGAAACGAAGAAAGTCTACCTTTGATTGGAAGCACGAAGACATGGCAGGTATTTCAAAGGATGTCATTACTCATAAGCTTGGTATTGACAGGTCTTTCAGGCCAATTCACCAAAAAGGAGGGAATTCGCACCTGAAAGAAATGCAATCATCCAAGAAGAGGTAGACAAGTTACTGAAAGCAGGTATGATTAGAGAAGTCAAGTATCCAAGGTGGCTAGCCAATGTGGTTGTTGTTCAAAAGAAAAATGGAAAGTGAGGGTATGTGTCGATTTTACTAATTTAAACAAGGCATGTCCCAATGATCCTTTCCCATTACCCCACATTGACTCCATGGTGGATGCTACGGTGGGTCATGAGTTGTTAACTTTTATGGATGCTTCATCGGATTTCAGCAAATTCAGATGGAACCATCTGATAAAGAGGATACAACGTTCATGACACTCACCGACATATATTGTTATATTGCTATGCCCTTTGGTTTAAGAAATGCAGGTGCTACATACCAAAGGCGGGTGAACATGATGTTCAAGGAGCAGCTTGGACATACGATGGAGTTTACATAGATGATATGGTGGTCAAGTCCAAAAAATAAGAGGATCACCTGAAGGATCTTGAAGAAGCATTCAATATCCTTAACCAGTACAACATGAAGTTGAACCCTTCCAAATGCCATTTCGGGGTTAAAGCTGGAAAGTTTTTAGGATATATGGTGACCAAAAGAGGGATCGAAGCAAGTCCGGAGCAGATCAAAGCCATAGTTAACATCAAATCTCCTACCAATGCTAAGGATATGCAAAGATTAACGGGAAGAATTGCAGCTTTGAATAGATTCATCTCCAAATCCTCAGACAAATTCAAGGATTTCTATGAATCCTGAGGAAAAATAAGAAGTTTGAATGGATGAGAAGCATGAAGCTGGTCTACAAGCCCTCAAGGATTACTTATCCTCCGCGCCAGCTTTAATGAAACCAGAAAAAGGGGAACTGTTATCCTTATACCTAGTTGTCTCAGGTAAAGCGCTAAGCGCGGTCCTAGTTAAGGATCATGGAAGCCAACAACATCCGGTATACTATGTAAGTAAAAGTCTACTTGATGCTGAGGCAAGGTATTCTCACTTAGAGAAACTTATTCTTGCTTTAATCATGGCTTCTACTAAACTTAGACATTATTTTGAAACTCATACTATAATTGTTAAGACTAACTTTCCTATTAAGAATGTTCTCAGGAAGCCCGAGATGCCGGGAAGGATGACAAAATGGGCAGTCAAACTTAATGCATATGAAATTAAGTATGAGCCTAGGACTGCCATTAAATCCCAAGCTTTGGCTGACTTTGTGGCTGATTTCAGTAGTGATCTACAAAGGGAAGCTGAATTGGAAGTGCAACAACTTGAGGGACCAAGGATCCTTGGACACTCTTCACAGATGGAGCTTCAAATGTCAAGGGAACTGGACTAGGCTTAGTACTAAAATCGCCACAGGGGACATTATACCCCAATCCATTGCATCTAAATTCCAAACTGCCAATAATGGATCATGTATCTTCAAGTGTATTTAGCTAAGCAAAGGATCAGGTATCTTCAAGTGTATGTAGATTCATTATTAATTACTAATCATTATAATGGTTCATATATTGTCAAAGGAGAAAAGCTAATCAAATATTTAGAGATAGTCAGGAAACTGGCGGATACTTTTGGGCTTGTCCCCAATCTATTTGGACTTGTCCCCAATCTATTTGGGCTAGTCCCCAGTCTATTTGGGCTTGTCCCCAGTGCATTGGGCTTGTCCCCAGTTTATTCTTTTTTCAGTTTGACATAGGTACCTAAGAAGAGAATGCAGACGCAAACGCTTTAACTAACCTTGGATCATCCCAAAAGATGCCAGAGGATGTCAAGATACCTATCATCCTATGTTTTCTCTCCTGCAATTGACGAAAATGAAACAATGGAGATAATGGAGGACGCTGCAATTGTACCTAGTAATGATGTGCAGTTAAATTCAGGATCCTGGATCCTTCTAATTTTGTATACTGAAATGGGAAATTCCAACAGGGGAAAAACCTAAAGCCTTCAAGATTAAGGTATCCCAATTCACCATATTAAATAACATGTTATATAAGATATCTCTTGCAGGTCCCTATCTACGATGCATTGAGGATCCTCAGATCCAAAAAGTCTTGAAGGATTTTCATGAAGTCTCACTCTAGAAATCACACTGGGGGCAGAGCATTATTTTCAAGGATCCTCAGAACAGGATATTACTGTCCTACAATAAAGAAGAATGCTGTGGAATACGCAAGGAAATGTGATGCTTGCCAAAGACATAGTAACATTCTTCATCAACCAGGGAACCTCTGCATCCTATATCCTCCTCTTGGCCATTCATGAGATGGGGAATGGATATAGTAGGCAAGCTTCCCAAGGCACTAGGAGGAAAGGTGTTCATGCTAGCCATGACAGACTATTTATTTAAATGGATAAAAGCAGAGCTTTTACTCAAGTCTGAGAAAAGGAAGTTTATCCTTCATTAAGCGAAACATTATTACTAGATTTAGAATCCTTCTGAAATTATTTGTGATAATGGATCCCAATTTATTAGGAGTAGAACTACTAACATTTGTGACAGAGGCAAGTTATCAACAAAGAATGGCTGGAGCATATAACAAGAATGTCAGGATCAGAAGATTTCAAGTTGGTGGATTTTGTGCTAAGGAAAGCATTCCAGAATACCACGAATCCTACTGATGGCAAGTTGGCACCAAAGTGGGAAGGTCCCTATCTAATTGAAGCTGAAGCTGGAAAGGGCGCATATCATTTGCTGACCATGGATGGTGATCTCCTGCCAAGAGCGTGGAATGCTGTTCATTTAAAGAAGTACTTTATGTAGCAAAGATCAAGTATCCTTAGAGATTCTGATATCTAGTCTGGATCGAAGAATCCTCAAAAGATATATGATCCTTCCTTCAATAATATTTTACTAATTCTTTCATATCATACTTATTATTCATCATGAGAAAAGGGTGTTAGATTTTTAACATCCAGTTTTACCAAGTTTTAAGTTTTTGCAGAATTTTTACAAAGAATCAAGAGGTTGGCCACCTCTCCAAGACTTCCGGGCTTGTCCCCAGCTTAAGGTGTCTCTTACCTTCTACGGTTTAAAGGTTCACGAATTGGGGTTTTGACATCCCGCCAGTAGCGCACATTATCCAAGTATAGTTCGAGGGAAATGGACCAGTACCCGCTTTAGGGGCTGACAATTTCATTGTTGTTGTCTATATATTGGATCTCAAGTATAATGGTAGACGTACCATACATCCGTTCCTAAGGTTTCTAACGTTTTCACGTTAGCTAAGGTTTTGGCATTTTCATGTCACTTACGATGGGCTAGTCGCCAGTTTGGGCCATACGCCACTATCCTAAGGTTTCTAATGTTTTCACGTTAGCTTAAGCTTTGGGCTTGTCCCCAGTTTGTTGAGCTTGTCCCCAGTTTGTTAGGCTTGTCCCCAGTTTGTTAGGCATGTCCCTAGTTTATTTGGGCTTGTCCCCAGTTTGTTGGGCTTGTCCCCAGTTTATTTGGGCTTGTCCCAGTTTGTTTGGCTTAGTCCCAAGTTGATTTCAACAGGTTTTGGAGCCTCGAAGATTCACAAGTTGATTAAAAACGAATCCTGGATCCCTAAAGTTTATCTAACGGTGACTTGTTTGTTTGTACAAAGGTAGTTCCTAAGGCTACAAAATCCTAACTTGGATTTTCTGGTATGCTTTTTCTCGTACTTGTTTATCTTATTGACTTCACCCTGAGCATTGCAATTAAGGGTATATGGCTTATTTACTTGTATCTAATCTAATTTTATCTATGATTATTATTTACAAGAATTGGCAAATTTTTAACAACATGAATTTTTCTAAATTCTTATAAAGTCAAACTTATGATTTTTCACAAACAATCTATTTGAATGTTGAAACACATATCAAATAAACTTTACCAAACACATGAACAACACCAAGAATAGTCAAAAAGGTTAAAATCAAAACCCTGCTAAGGTTACTAAAATGCTCAACCCGGCTTCCACTAGCTCCATGGCCAGTCCACTCGGGTCGATACAGGGTGTTACTAATTTTTTAAGTGTAGGAAGGTTAAGAGCGAAGGGTCTAAAAAGCTTCATCCTCCAGAAACAGAAGTATTTTCTGATCCTCAAGGAAAAGGGAGTTATCTCTAACCCTGTATTTCGCAATGATGGTTATAGCAGGTCTTATCAGTGACGTTAGGCAGTGTAATAGCTAGTTACATGCAACGACGACTAGTCACTTCTAACGGAAATATGATAGTTGTGAATCCTTATCACAAATGACATATTGGGGGCAATTGTTAGGGCATAGATTGTTATAGTTATGGATCATGTATCCTGAAGCATTGCCTGGATCACTTATCCTTAGCGGATGGTGCAGGAACTCGGAGGATCAAGGATCCTTAACATTACTTATGATTTTTAACAATTATCCACGTTTTTAATGCTTATACGTAGGTAATGGACGTAGTGGACTAAATTTCAGCTAGAATCTCGGGAATATTCGTTCAAGATGCTGCACATGTTGAATTCCATTAACGGTTATGGCCCAAAGACATGGTCTTCCTAGAAAATAGGACTTATTGTTAGCTTATTTATTGAGGGGTTGATCAATTGTATTAGGCAATTTATACACAATCACGAATCAGAGAACACACATACACACATATTCGCAAACCAGAGCTCTCACTTAGCATTAGATTGTACCACACTTGTTCAACATCCAAAGTTGTAATCTTTCTTGTTCAATATAGCTGGTTATCGGTAGTTTCCATCACCTGAGGTTTTTTAACACGGAGATCATTCATTGATCTAGGGCTTTTTCTCGTATAA
Source organism: Scalesia atractyloides (assembly GCA_947069175.1). NCBI lineage: Eukaryota > Viridiplantae > Streptophyta > Magnoliopsida > Asterales > Asteraceae > Scalesia > Scalesia atractyloides. The sequence goes on from CAMTDV010000006.1 coordinate 23,682,716, forward strand.
ATCTATGTGTTCATCATTGTTTACATTTCACTTTTGTTCACACATATGTTCAATACCACTCAACCTCACAAAATCAGATTTGGTTACATTATCCTTATTGTAATTTTCAACCAAAGCAATTATTATTATTATTGTATAATTATAATTACTTTTAAGTATATTTTGTTTTTCGTTTATAACTTTATATATTTGAACGAGTAGAAAAACCGATTTTGTTTCTTTATGTGAGAAATTGGGCCGATACCATATGAACTACATTGGTATCAGTATCGTATTTATTTTTATAATTTTCTTGATGTGGCGGCATAAAGTTTGTTGAAATAGAGTTGTATTCGCAATAGATTATTTTTATACTATAGCTATAACGAGTGGCGATGATAACTTTAGCGTAACGAATCGAACCGTTACTAGCTGAAAAACATCGGTACCGATACTGGCATTCGTTTTTATGGTTTCCTATTGATGTAAAACAGGTGTCGATATCTTCTTGTGGTATCTCTTTCGGTTGCTATTCTGAGTGCCGGTACCGTATTGAACCAAACTGATACCAATTGAAACCCGTTGCAAGCGCGGATAATCCCACTAGTTATATATCAAATTACCAACTTTGTGTGAATAGTGATTTGTGCTTTTTTTAGTTTTGCCTTTTTTTGCTTCTTTTGTTTGTCCTTAAGTATTTTTTATGTTTTTACCCCTCACCTTTCAGTATTGACACTTACGATCCTTAACTTTCTAAAGACTTTGTAATCGAGTTTTACATGTGTTGATGTACTTTGTGTCCGTCACTGTGCGAATAGACTAGTTGGGGCGTGTGTTGAATATTATATAGATTAGATACGAACACACGACCTGAGCACGAACGTCGGATGAGAAAATGGACACATTTCGTACGAAATCTGTCAAATTCGTACGAAATGCTCAATTTTCGTATGAAAATATGTAACATTTTCGTACGAAATCCTCACCCCTATATATATGTGTTGTGCGTTCATTTGTTTGTAAGTTTTGGAAGCTCCCTGAGGGGAGGTGCTGGCGGATTCTCTCCAGGAACTCCGCCAGCCTGACAAGATGTATGCTCTTTCGGTATGAATGAATAAACGTATGACTTCCGCTGCATTTTACTTGTACTCCTTTCTATAATAACGTTCTACCGAATTTGTTATCATACGCCCAAACTTCCGTCTAGAACCACCGTGATCCGGACCCACAACTGGTAGCAGAGCCACGGTACCGATTCATTCAATCTAACAGTTGATGAATCACCTACGCTCATGAGTTATGAACTTAGGAGGGGTTTTAGACGTATATCATCAAACAACGGACAATCCTCGGACAATATGTAAAATTGAACTTATAGGATTGTTAGAAACAGATTTTCGACCAGATCTGTGCAAAAATCGTCTTGAAATACGAAGACTCTGGATCGAAAAACGTCATCAGTTCAGTTTGGTGCGAAAAATCTATTTTTCGTGCGAAAATTAGTGAGGTGCAAAATATTTGTTGACTTATTGACGGGACGAGTGTCTAGAAAAAATTTGGTGATAGAAATTTTTTCGAAATTTTCATGACCGATACGCAATGTTCGGGGACACCGTCTAGAGCTTCAGAGTACAGACTTGATGATACGGTCACAAAATATTGAACATATTGGGAAAGTCACTGATACCTGCACAGAATGCTGATCATCTGGTGTAGTGACTTTCAATGGGCCTAGCGTCAAATCCGCATTTCATCAAAATCGCAAATTTGGGAAATTTTCACAAAAATTGGGTTTTGTGGGACAATGCCCAAAACGTCAGAATTTGCTAAAAAATACTGGGAATAAAATTTTGTCAAAACATTGAAAATTCCGGCATTTTTAGAAATTTGGACGGTGCAGCTAGCATTCGGGTGGTTTTTGATGCAGGTTATCTGATGAAGCATTAGTGATGAGATCAGGCTGATGTCTACTTTTCGTAAAAGTGGGGTCGCATAACTGAGTCTTGGAGGAGTTGTTTATCGGATTCTATAGTCAATTTGTCACATTGATGCCTGGCAGTCGTCAAGTTCGCGGAAGCACACACGACCGCTTAGTGATACGGAGTACCCATTTTAACTATGCATTGCATATGAACTAATTTCAGACTAACCGCAAAAGATAGGGATGTCTTGTAGTTTCAGTGCCCCGTGAGCTCCAACCATGGCTAAATGCCCGCAGTCCTAAAGTTCGCGGAAACACACACGACCGCTTAGTGGTACAATGTATCCAATTTAACTCTACATTGCAAATGAACTATTTTCCGGACTAACCGCTAGGAAATAGGGATACCTTGTAGTTTCAGTGCCCCGTGCGCTCCGACCACGGCTTGATGTTTGCAACTCATGACTAAAGAAGATAATTTATGGGATCGGATCTTTCAGACAAAGCTATGTACTAGTTGCTCATGAAATAGATTATGCTTGGGATTCCGTGATCACAGGAAGTTCAGAGTTTTCAGATTATGATAGAGGTTGATGCTTAAGGGATGTAGGATTTAGGTCCTAATCTCCGATGTGAGGTTGATGCATACACGACCGCTTATCTTTAACTATGCCACGCAATGATTGTTTCCCGAGTAATCCGGAAATGAGGATGTTTTGTAGTTCAAGGTGTCCGCTTCAGCGGAGATAGCTATACATCTGTTACTGTGACTGTAGAGGAAGAATGTGATTTTGATCACGGATGAACGTTTCTCAGATTGATGTGTTACCAGATAATTTGATTCCGATGAAGATTTGCTGGTTGAAAAGATTACCGATTTGCTGATCTATCTTTCCAGGAGTGTGCTTAAGATATGATTACGGAAATCAGGATTTCAGATTTTCATGGGTATTCATTGATTTGAAGGTTACTGGTGTGGTAATTCGAAGTTTCTATCAATTACCGGTTGGGTCTTGAAGATCAGGGGATCAAGCATAAGAAATATGCGCTAAACCGAACACGGATATGGTTAACGAAGAAACAGAGATGCTGTAGTGATTAGTTTTCGATTTGGTGTTTATTCAAGAAAATTTGCCGATCAAGCAAATCAGAGGAGGTCGGAAACCGTGCAAACAAAGTTCTGAACTGGAGATTTCAGAGGGAATTTAATGTTGATAATGCAAACCTAGATCATCAATTGAGGTGGAATCTGTTGACGCGTTCTACGACATCGATAGATACCTTGATTGAAGCTGTAGAATATTCAAACACGGCTCAGAGATTTGAAGATCAAGACAAAGCTTCGACAGTAACGGACAAGGGGGACTCTGTTGATGCACTTTGTGTCTGCACTGTGCGAATAGACTAGTTGGAGCGTTGTTGAATATTGTATAGATTAGATATGAACACACGCCCGAGCACGAACGTCAGATGAGAAAATGGACACATTTCGTACGAACTAAATCTTTCAAATTCGTACGAAATGCTCAATTTTCGTACGAAATCCTCATCCCTATATATGTGTTGTATGTTCATTTGTTTGTAAGTTTTGCAAGCTCCCTGAGGGGAGGTGCTGGCGGATTATCTCCAGGAACTCCGGCAGCCTGACAAGATGTATGCTCTTTCGGTATGAACGAATAAACGTATGACTTCGCTGCATTCTGCTTCTACTCTTTTCTATAATAACGTTCTACCGAATTGGTTATCATACGCCCAAACTCTCGACTAGAACCGCCGCGATCGGACCCACAACATGTTTCTTTTATGTACATGTGGGTATAAATTCGAGTTTATTTATGTTTCAAAGTAATTTTTTTCCAGAAATGAGTCAAGTCAAATATAATATATTCTTATGCTTATTATTATGTGCGTTTTTGGTTGGTCTATGGTTTGACGCATTTTTTTTTCCGGTAATTAGTCGGGTCAAATATAAATGTTTTCGTGCTTATTTTTATGTCCATTTTCAGTTGGTATACATGTTGACGTAATTTTTTTTCAAAACACCACAACAACGCGTGGGCATTTACTAGTCTTAAATAATTGGGACAAACCATTTATTTGCAATAAAAATAAGAAAAATCAACATATGTTGTGCTTTGTGTATTCTTTTATAAATTATAATTTTTGAAGCTTGGTGTATTCTGTTATAAATGATAATTACTGGAGAAAAAGAATACTTTCTTTATGTTAGACCATGTGTAATGGACATTACATAGTTGTAAATGGGCTTGATAACGTGTTCAACACCGCTTCCCTGTTCGTTATAGGGGCATGAAGAGGGAGAGACGTTTCTAGTATAAGCCAAATGAAGAGGAAAAAATTGAAAAGTAATAATTGAAAGGGAATTAAGGGATGTTAACAATCACACATTTTTAAGGGTGTTATGATGCTGATGTGATGGAAATGCCTCTTAAAAAGCATTAACCATTACTGATAGCGTTATAGATAATCTCTATAAATAGCAATAACTTGAGAGATAAGGAAAGCCGTAACAACTTTTCTTAGTTAATAAACTGCATTCTCCCCTCTTTGATTTGTTCAATAATAAAACTTATTGCGAGTAGCAACTATGATCATCAAGTACACTATCTTTAGCAATTGCATCAGTAGTAGCTTGTGATGTTGATAGTAACTACGATTAATAACTACCAACAAACCGAACATTAGTAACTAAGTTACCGCTTAAAGGATTTTCTCGCTAATTACTAATGGTAGCCTAATAATTGGCAACCATTTAACATGGAAACTTACATGCTTTTTCACAAAACAGTGTTTTGTTTCAATCAAACTTTTTGATTGTACCCTTACTATAAAACGCAAGTTTTATGGTCGTTTTCTGGAAAACTTTTTTTACAACAAAAAATCAAATACTCGTTATTGTTATCTTTGAATTTTTTGATTGAGATTTCTAGAGTTGTTAGGTTTTTTGGCTATATGAAAATTGTTCTCATCCCACATTGGTGTAAAGATGAAAGCTTGGGAGGACTCCAAGCCTATAAAAGAATTCCAAGACTTTAGTTTCAAAATGCCCCAACTAAAAATAACTTGAAGTGTTTGGTTCTTTATTTCTTTTCTAGTTCTCTTGTCTTAGAGTGTAGAAAGGTTTTAGTTAATCACTTTGGAGAGTATGGGTGTAATTTGGCGGGGGGAGGCTTGAGAGATTAGTCTATGTGATTGTAACAATTTGTCGCATAGTGGATCTTTCTCTCTAGAGGCCCGTAGTTTTTCTCCGGTTTTGGAGTTTCCACGTATATTCTTGTGTTAGATATATTTCTCTATTGTTAGCTTTGGGAGGGTTGTTGGGGATCCTTGAGACCGCTTGTTTCCCAACAAGTGGTATCAGAGCTCCAGGTTTTGGGGAGGTCTCAGTTTAGAAGGTTCGTAGTATGCTCTGTGGTTGCAGCTTATTCTGATCTTCCACATCAGAAACGGATTTTCTTGGAGGGTTCTTGGTATTTTGAAGGTTCATAGTATGCTCTGTGGTTGCAGCTTAGTCTGATCTTCCACATCAAAAACGAGGATTTGGTTAATTGTTTTGTATACGATAGAATTATACGCGAGCCGGATATACGCATTTTGTCCTGGGAAGGTTCTGGCTAGGAAAGACTTGGTACTTAAGTGTGTCCATTGTGACCCACCTCTCTTTCCTAGGAATCCTTTGTTGGGTGTACTGCTTATAGGCTTGGTGCATATTTTCTAGTATACAATATTGTTTTTGAAGATACGGATACGATGTCGAAATACAGTCCCATGAGGTTCGATGTAGAGAAATATGATGGAAGAATCAACCTTGGTTTGTGGCAAGTTCAAGTCAAGGATGTGTTGATTCAATCTGGGTTACACAAGGCGTTGGAGGGGAAACCGACCCCTGTTTCAAGCAAGGATTCAAGCGGAACCAGTAAAGACGATGATGAAGAATGGGAAGATTTGGATTTGAGAGCGGCAAGTGCGATTCGTTTGTGTCTAGCAAAGAATGTTCTTGCAAATGTGCGTGGGATATCAACTGCAAAGGATTTGTGGGAGAAGCTTGAGCAGTTGTATCAAGGCAAAGGCATCTCAAATCGGTTGTATCTCAAGGAATAGTTTCATACCCTTCGTATGGTTGGAGATACAAAAATTTCAGATCATCTAAGTGTTCTTAATAATATCGTGTCAGAACTGGAGGCTATTGGAGTGAAGGTTGAAGACGAGGATAAAGCACTGAGGCTCATATTATCTTTGACATCTTCCTATGAGCATATGAAGCCCATTCTGATGTATGGGAAAGAAACCCTGAAGTATGCGGATGTTACTGAGAAACTATTGTCTGAAGAGAAAAGACTGGGAAGTAGCGCTCATACTTCGTTAGAAGGAACAATTTTAATATGCGGGAACGGGAAGAAGAAACACTCACAGAAGATTCTTGTATGCTGGTAGTGTGGACAGTCTGGGCATTTCAAGAGAAATTGTCTAGGTGGAGCAGATTCGGCAAGCAGCTCCAAGTCAGCTAACAATGTTCTGTCGTTGTTGACGGTGTGATTCTCTGTCGTTGTTGACGTGATGATTTCTTTTGAAGTTATGTCATCCCTATGGTATGTCCGCGATACCATGAAAGGGGATGCAATTTTGTTAGCGGGTTCACGGATTTACACATGGGAATTGGGTTGGCATAGATGCAAGATGTGTGGTGAAAAGTTGATGTTGATAGCTGATGAACTTCCGGGTATGCCAAGCGGGGAAGTTGTACCATAAATTTTCAGCAGGTTTTTCAACATGTGCCGAGAAGAAATTATTAGAATGGTCTACTCTAAGTGGCGATACTCTTTTATGGTGGAGTATGATCGTCGGTTAAAGACGGTGTTCCTTTAATGTGGTTGTTTTATTTTCATATATCAAGGTGGAGATTTGTTAGGTTTTTTGGCTATATGAAAAATGTTCTCATCCCACATTGGTGCAAGGATGAAAGCTTGGGAGGACTCCAAGGCCATAAAAGAATTCCAAGGCTTTGGTTTCAAAGTGCCCTAACAAAAATACACTTGAAGTTTTTGGTTCTTTCTTTCTTTTCTAGTTCTCTTGTCTTAGAGTGTAGAAAGGTTTTAGTTAAACACTTTGGAGAGCGTGGGTGTAATTGGGCGGGGGGAGGCTTGAGAGATTAGTCTATGTGATTGTAACAATTTGTCGCATAGTTGATCTTTCTCTCTGGAGGCCCGTGGTTTTTCTTCGATTTTGGAGTTTCCACGTATATTCTTGTGTTCAGATATATTTCTCTATTGTTAGCTTTGGGAGGGTTGTTGAGGATCCTTGAGACCGCTTGTTTCCCAACAAGAGTACCATACATGTACACGATATAAAGAGATCCATAAGTAATAAAAAATATTATATATATATGTGTGTGTGTGTGTGTGTATGTATATATAGGGGAACGTTTAAATGAGAACGCTAAATAATGTGAGAACCGTGAAAACGAATGAAAAAACCGCGAGAACTTTGTCAAAACAATTCAAATTCAAAATATTTTTTACACTTATCATTGTTATCCGATTACAATGTTAGAAATTTAATTAAACGTTTAAATTTACGTGAATTCGTAAATCTGTTATATTTACATATGTGTAAGTTTGTCATTTACACATGTGTAAAAAAACTAATAAGAGTGATTTTGAGAGAAGAAATGAATTGTTTGATGTTGTATATTAATTACCATGAGGGTTTTATAAAAAAATGGTTTTGATTGGATTTTTTCATTTGTTCTCACGGTTCTTGCAATATTTAGTGTTCTCAAGATATAGTGGATGGTTCAAATGAAAATAAAATTATAAGAAATAGTATGAATAATTTTTAAAATAATAGAAATGCTCTATTCAATATACGTGTTTAATGTTATTAGGATAAATTTTGAAATATGTAGGATAAATGTTTTTTCCTAATTAATTAAAGAAAAAGTAATTAATGAGATGAGTGAATTTTTTTATTGTTTTACGATTATGTCATCTGTTCCTTTTCTTTGAACATTAAGTTTCTTTTTTTCTTTTATGAACGGCAAATTTCTTTTATTTCTTTCGTCTGTGAAACTAGAACCCAAGACCTTCATATCCGAAGGTGTTTAAGGAATTTATCTTTACTAATGGACCACCACCGTACGGTAAAATTAAGTTTCTTATTAAAAGGAACGTGAATATAGTGTATCTAACCTTAGATACGAAAGTAATTAATGCTACATTTCAAAACCACCTCATTCTAACAACTTATTCAATCTAAGGTAGATTTAATGTGACTGTAAACTAGCTATACTTTATAGTTGATAAGACTTAACATCAAGTGGTATCGGGTCAAAAATGTCTTAATATATTGTTATTTAAACATAATGATAAAATAAACATAGTGGCATGATACATGCCTCCCATCTTCTTGTTTAATAAATTAAGAATTTGTTATACTTTCGAAATGATAAAGAAACTTCCAAATGGATCAGATCTATAACTATTAAGTAACGACCACTTGATTATTAAATAATCTTGGCGTTGTACTTTCCTTGATTCACATATTTTAACAAGAAATTTATAGTTTCTGGTTACACTAACGCTGATGGGTATGAGGTTATCTGCGGTCGTCAAGGCCCGTCAACACCACCCCCTATGGGACTAGCACGTCGGTTTCGTCGGTCAAGAGACGAAGGAGACGGGGTTGTGTGTTTGACCGGTGTGTTGTGAATATTAAAGGGGAGCCTCATCACCCACACCCCAGAGTTATCGCTTGAGTGAGGGGATGGCCCCCGATGACGTGACTGCCTACATGTCGGTTGATAACTACGTGATGGACCACTTCCACACCCACCAGCCTAATTTTTTTACTTCGCCTATCCATATTCATCAAATTTTTAACAAAAATGTTCAATCTAATAGTGTGTATTAATTAATTATATGACCTTTTTTAGCTCTTGTTCACTTTAGGGATCAGTGTTTTAAAGTATCCGATTTCTTTCTCAACCAGCTATTTTTTTTAACGAATAATAAAAGCCTAATCACCGGTAAACCCAATGGTAAAAAGCCATCCACGCCCGCCAACATAGACGGTGCTGGTAACCCGGCCTACCACCATTCCAAAGGAAACTCACCGCCGAAGGCCCACTATGGTAAAACTCTGGCTAAACCCAAAGCAATTTTGCTCTAGCAAGACTTGAATCCATAACCTCCACTTTGAAAGGTCATCGGTCCATCACTACACTAGAAGGTCATCAACCCCAACCATGTATTAATCATGCTCTCGTCATCTTGTTTTGGTTTGTTTAAATCATGTATAGACGTGCTAACAACCAAAACTTTTAAGTCGAGAGTCACCAAAGTTTATATAAAAAACTTCTGGTGACCGGAGGGTTAGCCACCCCCCCCCCAAAAAAAAACCACATACACACGTGCGTTTTCTGCCCCTACGAACCCGGCTAGGTTACTCTTCGGTATGATATGCTCAATCACCAAAATCTAAAAAAAACATAGTTATTTATTTGTTTCTCCTTATTATCTATATAGTAGAAGACCTCAATCTCTTAGTCATAGCCAGAAATCTTGTGACATCACAAACATTAAACGCTTTATTCCCTAAATCCTTGATGGATCAGGCTAATTTGTGATGGGCGAGACCTGTTTTGTTTTCATTTTTGGATACATATTTTAGTTCTCGGGTTTATTGATAGACGTGTATAATATATGTAGAAAATTTTAACTAGCGTCTCATAGGACCACTCAACCTTTTTGAGAGCTTAAAGCAAATTCGAAGACGTACTTTCTGATTAACGTCATAACCAACAAATTCAACGTCGACAAACAAAGAGTTCACAATCAGTTTCGGAATTTTAAACATCAAGATAACTGCTACAATGCGTTTGGGAACTGAAATTTGAATTCATCACTATCCTCATTCGGGTAATTGGTTTGAATAACCATACCCCATATTGTCTTTGGTACCAAACAAAGTATAAACATGTAAATGTATAGTTATTGGAAAAATAAAATTTAGTTGTCATGAATCAAGTAAATGGAGAATGAACCATCATTAGTGCTCTATGGTGGTTACGGGTATTTAAATTCCACCTATTGTGGGCCGGGGTGAGTTTCCCCTCCAGGTCTTAAGTTCGAGTCTGGGTGATAGGGTTTCTCATTGAGGGGTTTAAATTAGGGATCTATTGTGCGAGCGGGCTCTCTAGCGCAGACCCGGTTAAGACAACATATGCTAGACCTCCCGACATTCACGAATAATTCACACCTTTAAAAAAAAAGTTAATTGAGAATGCTCTTTAACCCCTCGTGATTAATGATGATGAAATCTTAGAAGCTCATTCAACAAAACCGTTATCTGAAAAGCCATGATCACAAGCACAGTAATACAAAGATGTCAAAATATAAATACTCAAAGTACAATCTAATGCTACTACGATTAGTGGCGAATCTTAATGTTTTCGCCGGTGGTCGAAAACTTATATACACAAAAATTTGTATAGAACCGGGGGTCGAAAATGTATATACCCTAAAATTTCTATACGAAAACTACATATATATAACACCACTGAGCTAAAAGTTCGTGAGGTTAGGCAACCCCCGGCCCCTCTTAAGCTGCGCCCCTGACTACAATCAAACCTCCAAACGTTTAGCATGCCTAGTTAAAACTTTATGTTTTAATAGTTAGATGAAGTGCTCAATGATTTTAGTTCTTTATCTGTACATACTAAATGACATCTAAAGACGACGATGTAAAAGTTGTTGGTTAACTGTTGGGAAAAAACAAGTAAAGAGGACCATGCGAAAATTGTTGGTTCTATGTCAGAAAAATTTTATAAAGACGACGATGAAAAGTTGTTATTTATTTTCGGGGAAAATAGATTTAAGAGCGACACTGTAAGAGATGTCATGTCAGTAATCGGTTGGTTGTTGTCAATCTGTCGAAAATCAAATTACTTGCGATCACATTTCCGTTTGTAACCAACTTATTGCCTAGAGACTAATTGTTTCAACTTTCAATTATTGTAATTGTAATTCATGTAGCAACAACAATGTCTAACAAAAAGCTAATTCACCATAAAAAAGATTTATTTTATGCTTGATATTGCATGAAATACACACATCAAATATTCAAATGAACACAACGTCATTCAATAGTCATACTCCTAATCTAATACTTAACGGTTTGTTTATTGGTGTGAAACCACTTGTCAACAGATTCCAAAGTCCGAACATCACGATATTGCATCACTCCTTCAATTATTATTATTATTAATTATTATTATTATTATTATTATTATTATATTATTATTATTATATATATCCTATTCAGTTAATCATTGCCAATTCATATATTTCTGCCGTTCATAAACGTATGTTCAGACTTATCATATAGGATGTACAAGCATAACCGTTTTTAAAGATTTAAGTGTCTTGGCCGAGTCTCAAAAATTGCCCTTAGATCCTAACGAATTATATAAAGTATTTTGTTAATAAAAGATGATTAACGTTATAGCAATAAACGTACAAAAACATAGTATAAGAAATACACAATGTAAAAGATTAATAGCTAACCAATGATTCCTGAAACTCTCCTAATATTTCATCACCTCTTCGCAGTCTAGCATTTAGGAGGCATAATTTCTAAATCGAATCAAAATACAAAATCATTATCAATTACTCATTCTAAGTCTAGCATTTTTTTGAACGGCTAACTGCTTTCGACGTGCAAACTCACCCTTTCGGAGCTATGTCCAAAGGCCGACTACTCTACCACCGTTAGAAAGCGTAGCCACCCCTGATGTGCAGAAACCCCATGGAATAGGTAAAACTGCGCCCCCTGGACTCGAACCCGGGTAAAACCCCTGGCCAAGCCTTCACCGAAAAGTGGTGACAGTGGTGTTGCTGTAAGCGGGTTTACGTCGCACTGAGCGTTCATGTCTTCTATTTTATTATTTTTATATTTTAACTAGATGTAAGCTCCCCCGCGTTGCGGCGGGGGGCTAAAACGTACCATCTCGCTCTGTTTCTCTCTTTAGAAACCCCATTGATGTTCCTCTCTCTACAAAATACGACCGCGTAATGTCCGTAAATGGTCAGACAAAAACCCGTCAAAAAGTGTCTGCAACTAAGAGAGAGCTTCAGAAAGAGTAAGAGATCTAAGAGAAAGAGATATGAAGATATGTCTAAGTTTTAAAGATCCAAAGAAACAAATGTCAAACGAATATAAAAACTGTATAGGAAACAAATACGTGGCCATTATTTTAAATGCTTACAATCAAATCAAACCCATAATGCAAGAAATTAATGCAGGAAAAAACACCAAAGTAAAGTGTAGAATATCCTTATGCCTTTAAATGTAGGGATGAGCAAATAGTGCCGGGGTAACGACTTTTAACATTTTCGGTATCGGTTCGGTACCGGTATTTACCAGTTTTTACCCTCAAATAACGATACCGAACCGCACCGGATATATTCGGTACCAGTATCCACTTTTGGGGATTTTCGGAACCGGTTGGTACCGAGCCCATCCCTATTTAGATGTTGCAAATTATACTACTATATATATAAAATATACTAGTTGTCTTTAGTGGATACAACCCACCAATGTTTTAAAATTCGTTTTTATACCTTACTGTATTTGGCTCAAAATCGGTTTAACCGAGTGTACCGGACGGCTAACCCGGTACAACCGGCCGGTTTAAACCGGTTTTTAAAACATTGCAACCCAATAAGCATTACGGTACAAATATATATATATATATATATATGAATATAAATATACAAGTTTATCTTTAGTGGGAACAACCCACTAAGCGTTATGGTACAAACCATAATGCATAAGTATGTTGCATATATAAGTTTGTCTTTATTGGGTATAACCCACTAAACATTATGATACAAACCATAATGCATAAGTATGTTACAAATTACATGTATATATAATGTTTTGTGCCATTGTGGGTTAATGACTTAACGATCTAATGGACTAACAATTAAGTTATACTAATAAGTTAAAAGGTTAAACATGGATCAAAGATGTCCATTAATTTTTAAAGTTCTACACTTTTTTCGAGGCCCAATAAATTATTCGTTCCATATTATTACACACATATTGAAGAATGTTTAAACGAGAATGCTAAATATTGTGAGAACGAATGAAAAAATCGTAAGAACTTGATAATAAAACAATTTAAATTCAAATTTTTTTACACTTATCATGATTATTCGAGTATAATGTTAGAAATTTAATTTACACGTTTAAAACTACGTGAATTCGTAAATAAAAAAAATCTACACATGTATAAAAAATATAATAAGAGTAATTTTGAGAGGAGAAATGAATTACTTGATGTTATAATTCTTTTTTGATGTTACATTTTAATTACAATGAGGTTTACATTAAAAAAATGGTTTTGATTGATTTTTTCATTTATTCTTACGGTTCTCGTAATATTTAGTGTTCTCAAGATAACCCTCCCCTATACATATATATAGACACACCGAAAAGCGTATGGAAAAAACTCTACCCAATTCAAGAAACTTTGAAAACTATATGCCAGCCGTTGGTTCCTTGTGATCTATTGAAAACTAGATACTAGCCATTGATTCCTTGTGATCTATGAGGATACTTAATCAAACCAAAAGCACCTGACATTTGACATTTAATAAATGTTGATTAAATAAAAATCTTAAAATGTACCAGGGGGTATATTTGGAAAGTAATATTCAACATATATGCGTGGGGATATGTAACACGTACCCCATGGCACAATTACGTCAATCAGCAAAAGTCATTTATTAGACTAGGACTAAAAGGTATGGGAGGGATATGTAACACGTACCCCATGGTACAATTACGTCAATCAGCAAAAGTCATTTATCAGACTAAAAGGTATGGGAGGGTTATCCTATTGGGATGGACCGTCACGTAGAACGCCATATTATCATCCATCAAGCAAAATGAAGAGGATGAGGATAGACCTACCCCACTTAAAGTTTTTTATTTTGTTTTTGTTTTTTTGTTATCCAATTTATAGAAACAACATTAATTAACATATTTTATTAAACTAAAAAAATAAAAAACCATTACACTAGTTAAAAAAAAATATTACATAACTAAGAAAAAATTACACTACTCGTTATCGTCTTCGTCATCGTCCCCGCCGTTTGCGTTGTTCCATATATGTTCTATCAAATCGGCTTGCAGATTTGCATGCGTGAACTCGTTGGTTATAGAGAACGAGTTTAAATCCTGCTGCCCCGGATTAACCGGACAATATTCCCGATAGAAGCATTCTCGTTATACTCACAAATCGCCCGACATTCGTCTTCAATAATCATGTTATGGAGCAAAATGCAAGCGTACATACAAAGGCGCACCTCTTCGGTGTGAACGCACGTACCGGTTGACACACCCCAACCGATGACGGAATCATCGGGATGAGACGAACAAATTGCTCAAAACGTCATAACACTACTTTGCGACAATATTTAATAACTCAAAATTTCATTGATACTAAATTGATAATACATTGTTTCGAAAGAAAATACAACAAAATTTCAATGGCATTACAACATGAAAGGAAATACAATAATTAAAACTAGGTGTGTATAATCCACCCTATATATTTCTTCAATGGCATCAACTAGTTTCCTGCAACATGTATTAAAATAATATATATCAACAAAAGTTGGCAAGCATACAAGTTTGGTATATAGCATAATAGTGAATAAGTTTGTCTCAATCCAACATGACAACATTGTATATAATTGTCATAAACGTACTAAATATGTGCTCTTATATGTCAATCCATAGTCTAACACAATCATGATTACCCAACATCGTTATAAAATGGGTGTAAATGGTTTACTTAACAATACCACAAGTATACGGGTGGGCGTTACCCCTATAGCACTATATTTGTTAAGGTTGGCTAGTAAAGTTAATGAGCATATAACACAAGTCTAACATAGCATGCAATAATCAAGTATATAAACAAGTATCATGTTATAACAGATAGAGGAAATATGTAAGCAAGTTTTATTATGTTTTATACATGTTGCACCCAAAATGTTAAAAGTAGAAAACGGGATCGAGTATACTCACAGTTTTGCAAGCGTTCCTACTTGAAATCCTGCGAGAGTTGTTGATGGATAAAGGGAGGAACACCGAGGTTACCCTATATGGGGTAAACGAAGGTGTGTGAATATGGTAATGGAAGACTATGGATTCGGAAATTAGATAACATGAAAATAGTTATATAAAAATAATCATCTTGTACTCATAACACTTATTCTTGACACTATTGAAACCTCAAGGGTTTGGTGTGTTTTCATGGATTCAAAGATCCATTAGAATCGTAATAAGTTATGGTCATAGATGATGTAACATGTTTCTTAACAAGTAACTATTAGGTTATTATTAAGTCTTGTTACTTAGGTATAACATATTTAGATTATATAGTATCCATATAAGTCAAGTATGAGGTAGAAGATCAAAGTCTCCATTTAGGCACCTCTTTTGAGTCATAGAATTCATACATGAGGTAGGAAGAACAAACTCCCATTTAGGTACCTCTATAGTTCACTTTACACAAGTTGTCATAGACAACAAGGAGGGTCAAGAACTAGGTATAATAAGAAATGGAATACATGGTTATCGCTATACCAAGTAGTCAAGTAAGCTACAACCCGTGAGCGACGTCGACACAAGTCAAAGGCTAGACAGGGTTGTGTTACTTTCATCTAGAAAACCACATTGGGATAGTGATGAGAAATCATCAAGTGATGTGTGGACTTAGTTGTAGGATAGCCCAAGCTAACCGGGTAGTCACACTAACATCAAGTTCAAGACTTGGCTCACTTGGGAACTTAATGCTCATGTAAAACAGAAAGTTTGTGAGGTTTTAACCTCTGATTTAACATGTCTCAACCTTGTTTTTAAGCCTAACTAACCATGGATGAGGTTATAAGCATTAGGACATAGGTTTGAGAGATACTCATTGAAAGTTAAACAGTTAGAGAAAATGAACAACAGTCATTGAGCTTTGTTGACATTCAAGCTGTTTCAGGAAAACTAAGGGAATTCCTAAGGTTAATTCAAGCAAGTGGAAAAAGAATGGAGCAAAACGGATAAGATTTGAGTGAGTTATGCTCACTTTTGTGAAAGGTGAAGAATCTCTCGAACTTGTAATTAGCAGCTGATTAAAGGAGAATTTGAGAGTGTTTTGATGTATGCAAAATGTAAAAATGCTTGGATTATGCTTGGGTTTTATAAGGGTTGAAGTAGGGTTAGTTGGGAGGTGAATTTATGAGGTTTAGAGCCATTGGAGGAGAGTTGTAAGGTGGGATTCGTGCAAAACCCGCGACCAATTCAAACATGCTGCTCGCCAGTACCCCATGCAGACCATATGAGGTACCCCTTGCGGTCCGCAAGGGTCCGGCCAAGACAACATAATTTTTTTTTTTTTTTCTCGATTCGCAACATATTTAAAGGTTACAACTTGTTGTTTTATGAATAATTAAGAGTTTCTAAGCATAACTAACAAGTGTCAAAGGTTCCATATGTATAAAATGAATAAGATCAAGTATAAACATTGCATATAAGTTTGTATCGAACATGTAGGTCACATATTTGCAATTTATCAACGTTGTCGTATATTGTGGATCAAGTATCACATAGTATAGTATAAATGAGTTTAATATGATAAAAATAGAACACGTGTTTTATTATGATTCAAGTCTCGGAATAAAGATTACAACAGAATGACGAATACAAAGTTTACAAAGCTTCCAAAAATAGAATACAACACGAACTTTCTAAATACAGAAAGTATGGAAACGTAGGGCGTTACAGCCTCCCTCCTTAGGAAATTTCATCCCGAAATTTAGGAAGATGCGGCGAAAAGATGCGGATACTTGGTCTTCATGTCACTCTCGAGTTCCAAGTAAATTAGCGCAACGTTTTCCTCCCATAAAACCTTGACGATAGGAATTCGACTGCGCCTCAGTTGCTTGACTCCTGGGTCCATGATTTCGACCGGTTTTCCACGAAGTGCAAGGTCTCGTTGATTTGAAGATCTTCGAGTGGAACTTGAAGTCCTTCTTCAGCCAGACACTTTTTGAGATTCGAAACGTGAAAGAAAGGGTGAATGTTGTTGAGCTCTTTAGGTAGGTCCAGTCGATCCGCAACCTTACCAATTCTGTAGGACTGATCCTCGATGCTTAGGAACCTAGATTTGATATCTATTGTCCATAATAGTGGAAATATTACGACAAGTTTACCAATAGACAAGAATTAATCAGTTAAACGTCAATTTTATTGACTAAACGTCAAGAATCCAAATTGACAGAGCTTCGCCTCAGAGATGCCAAAGTTACAAATGAGAGAGGCATGCTAGCTATTTATAGACTTGCAAGTCCGCTGGTGGAGGAGTGAAGTTGGGCGAACTTGCTAAGGCAAGTTCGGCCGAAGTTGACATTACATGTGAATCTCCAGCGAACTTGACTACAATATACATAAATACTCGATTTCGCTAGCGTATTCAACTCTAATCTATACAGACTCGATATAAGACTAAGACATAGACATTCTGCACCAACAACTCCCCCTTGGATATCGTCTTCAGTCTGTATCAGTCTTCAAAACTCTATCTCAAATAAACATTAACGAATACGACCGAAGAAGTTCTTGTAAGGCTTCCTTCGTCGTTCTTGCTTTGGATATGGCGTCTGATCTGTAGGAGGCACTTTGTTCATAAACTGAAATCTTCTAATACTTTCCTTTCTACCTTTCTCATGAATAGCTTCTAGACGCTTTCTTCCTTTAAAACTCAACCCGTTCCAGATCCCTCCAGCTTGTCTACCACATCTTTTTTGAATTTACTTCATGCGCATAGCAAACATTCACAACTCTTTGATATTGCATAGCCTGTTCTTTTTCACGTTCCTCGAATACTATTTTGCTGTAGAACAAGGTTTTGATATCTTCTCTGGAACAGTTGACAAGCCACATTGGATCTAGAATCCTGATCGTTATCCATAATCCCTCATGCCTTGAAATCCCAATATCTCAACTCTTTCCTTCGTAATATCCAAATGTTCTTCAAATCATAACACAATAATAGCTTCACATGTGGTTGGATCTATCTGCCACCACTTGAACACTGGATAGAAATTTTGTTCTATAGGCATCAATGGCATGTTTCTCATAGCTCTTGGTCTTTTCATGATCAACGTTATACCTTTTCTCCCGTTTTCTTGTTTGTCTTAATGCGACGACCTGGAATAAACGGCTTCCAGTACTTAAACCTTTAGTCGCTTCAAATTTGATCATCTTCCACAATAATTGATCAATATACTTCATATGATATGTGACATTCACAGTCTGGACAAGCTCCTCATCATCCCAGTACGGTAAAGTCTTGAAATCAGCAAGATACTTGAAGTATTGCACTCCAGATTCCCTTTTGATTGCATATACGTTCAACTCTTTAAACCAACCCCAACTGAGAATATCCCCTAATGACACGTCTTTGTCTCTGGTAAAGAATGCCAGAGGACGTCGAAACTTACGTTCGCGCGGCATTTCTTTAAACCAAGATTTCTTCGCTTGAGCTATCTCTTCTTTCGTCATCGGCTTAGGAACTTTGCCTTCACGAATCGATTCTTCGATTTTCTCTTTCAACATGTCTTCATCTAGTTGCTTGTACATCTCCTCAAATGTAGGAAAACTATCAGTGTTAGGACCGACGTACTTCGCAGTTTGATCTGTTTCATCATCAGAAGACCAATCTTCAACAATTACTCTGTTATACTCGTCAGCTTCAAACCTTCGTATATACTGATAATCATTCGGCTCAAATGTGTTAACATTCAACACTTGCTCTTCAAAATCAAACTCTAGTGATTCTGCATCAACTTCAATCAACTTTGCAAGATCTTCTTTGGTATAGTTGTGCACGAATTCACCTTCTTCAACGTTATGTTCAAGCATCAAGATCATAGGCTTTGTCGCAGCAACAGGCTTTGCAAACCTATCCACATTCATCATATCAACATCATCAGATGGCCCTGTCTGCCCTGACTCCCCCTGAATCTGATCATCCATCTTGTTCGATTCATCATCCATCAGAGAAGAAAAATCAACATCATCAGATACTTTTCCTTTACTAATTCTTATACCAACTCCTCCCTGATCATCATAATCATCATCATCAGCAACATTCCAATCTTCATAATCAGAATCATCTTTCTTATCGTCCTCATCTTTATCCTCTTTCTCTGCTTCTTCATCGTCTTTATCTTCAGAAGTAATGATAGGATCAGAAGGCTTGACAGATTCGTCAACCTTAGGAATATCGGACTCAGAAGCTATAACAACATCATCAACAGACTTCTCTGCAACTTCAGATGATTAAGGGGCTTCACCCTCAACACCTTTACCTTTGCCGCTTGCTGCTAATTCCTTTTCAGATCTTTCCTTAACTTCCTGACGATCCAGACGATCATATTCAGTGATGAAATCAATCCCCAATGTATTAGATAACACTTTCTGCATTCTCGTGAATCTACGGTCATTTAGGGCTTGGATCGACTTTAGATCAGCAATCTCTGTTTGAAGTTTATCATTTGCGTCTTGTAAACTTTCGATTAACGTCTTGAAGAATTCGCGTTCATTCTCTAGCACTTTGACTTTATCATCTAACATCTCTTTCTCAACTGCGCTTTGATTCATCTTATTGATCAACTCAGCTTTTTCTTCATCATTCTTGGCCACTTTTTCTTCCAAGATCTTTACACGCTTTTCGAGAAGATCAACATTCGTATCCGAAAAGAAATCATTTAGATCTTGAAGACTAATTGGATCATTATGCATATCACCAAACAGATTTGCCCTTGGAGTAGACTTTGGAGTAGCAGTCTGTGGTGTAGTCTTCTTTGGAGTAGAACTTTCAAAATGTGAAGTCGTTGGACCAACAAGAGACTGAATAATAGGCACTTCCAATAAACCAGACACAGGAGGTTCTTGTGTTGCTCCTGGCCTTTCAGCTTCCGATGAAATGATCACAGGAGGTTCTTGTGTGACTCCTGGATGTCCAGCTTCACTTGTAACAACAACATGAGGTTCTTGTGTAGGAGGTTCTTGTGTAACTCATTTCTCCTGTGCGCCAGAAGGTTCTTGTGTAACTCCTGCGCTTTTCAGCTTTCCCTTATATCGTTTACTAACTGGCTTTTGAGCTTTCTTTGTTTTCTTCCTGCCTTTTGTCTGAGGAGACCCTGTAGTCTTTGTCGATGAAACTGTAGCAGATTTCACTCGCTTAGCTTTTTTCTTGGGTCTTTCCTCATCAGATTCTTTTTCAAGGTTTGGATCGAAATCAACATCAGTCTCTTTGGCTTTTTCTGCCTCAGTCTCTGCTATTGTTTTCTTTGTAACTCTTTCAAGAGAATCATCAGAATCATCATTCTGAAGTAGCTGATATCACATCATCTTCCTGAGTCGTTTTAACTGTTTCCTGACTCTCAACAACCACTGCTGCATTAGAACCAGCTTCAGTTTGAACATTTTCTGGTTCTTCCTCATCAATAAGCATCGTATCGACTTTCTTTGCAGCACGTTTCTTTTTAGGCTTATCAACTTCAGCCTTTAGGAACCAATCACTACGAGCTTTCAACTTGAAACCTTTAAACCACTCTTTCTCAGCATTCAACTCATTCTCGTCACCGCTATCGTCTTTTCTCCATTTGTTATCAGCCGGCGCTATATAATTTTAATCTTTGATAGCCCCAAATACTGGCTTTGCCACCGGTGCTGAGTCTTGCTTTTGAAACTTTAACAACTTCTTC
Organism: Scalesia atractyloides; assembly: GCA_947069175.1. Taxonomy (NCBI): domain Eukaryota; kingdom Viridiplantae; phylum Streptophyta; class Magnoliopsida; order Asterales; family Asteraceae; genus Scalesia; species Scalesia atractyloides. The sequence goes on from CAMTDV010000006.1 coordinate 23,703,473, forward strand.
ACAGTTGTATCATCAAGATGACTGAGATATAAGACATCATTCGGATCACGTGCAATGTTTGTGAATTTCTCATCGATTAGCATCTGCAAGAATGTTGGATACAAGCATAACCTTGAATCATCCATATTTCTCGACATATGTGTAAACACAAGCTTTGAATAGTTGAACGGCTTTTTCAGAATTAATGCAGTTGCCATACAGGCCATGTAGTCTTGCACATCATCAAGGCCCGCCTTTCGGTGACTGAAAGTGTGTATGATAGCATGCATAAGAAGCTTGTAAGGGTTAGGTACTTCTCCTTTCTTCAATGTCGGTTTGTTAACGCTCCCCTTATAGCCCATCCTATAAAAACAACCTCTAACCATCTTCTCGTCCAAGAAAATCGGATCATCTTTGTCATCATTGAATTGAAGAATCCTGCGAATATTTCCTCTGTAACAGTAATCTCTTTGACTTTGTTCCCGACTTGAACATATGAGATAATAGACTTCTTATCATAACTGAGCTTTGCGTTCATCCAGAAATGGTATGTATGAGATCTATACGACACTGTGTGCTCTGTGATAGCTCTATGAATAAGACACTCTTTAAGAAACTTCAGAATACTATTGTAATCTTCAGCGACGGACATATCATTTTATCGAGCGTGATACACGTATTGTGAAACTTCGAGAAATTCATAGAAATCACCCTTGCTGGTACTTGAGCCTCTTCCATTGTAATAAGTGTGTGAATCACTTAAAACAACTAAAATTTTGGCAGCAATTCGACCCTAGAATGTCAATCTTGATTAATCGCTCTCAGACCTCAAGTTCGCTCAGAGACTTTTGTTTGCAGAATAATGAGTTCGGCCGAACTTGCAAGGTATTTATACCTTGTCAAGTTCGGGCGAACTTGCAAGCCCAAAACACAAAGCCCATACTTAAGTTCGGGCGAACTTACAGTTTCACAAACATCCCATCAACCACAAGTTCGGTCGAACTTGTTTGAATGTTATACTTTTAATAGTTTGACAAGTTCGGCCGAACTTGCCAAATCCAAATTTTCAAACTTTTTAAATTTTGCAATTTAGTCCCTGAACTTTCCGTCTTTTTACTAGTTATGAAAATCCACTCAGTTGACCAAGTCCAAGTTAATGACCTTGGTTAACCGATTTGTCTGCCGAGTCCAAGTTAATGACCCCTGTTTGACCCGTTACGAACAAACTGTTGATATTTTCAAAAATAAAGTTTCAAATTAATGATCTTTTTATCGTTTTGACTTTTTAGATTTTACAGATTAGCTCCCAGCCCGTTGTCAATGAGATTCCCACCAGTTTAGCACCTTACCAGACTTCGAAGATCCGTTCTCCAACATTGGTTTGCTGAAAACAATGTAGAAACAAAGTCTTTTTGTATTTTTGTAATTTATGCTAAAACACACTGAAGATCTTTTTGGTTTTAATCTGTAAAGCTGATAAACTATGTACAGAACAATGTAACTATGTATAAACATATTTACAGACATATTTTTGTGAATTCGTGTCTAAGGATCATATCAGTTAAATGAGACATATCACCAGTACCGTTGACCTTTCGATGACTTTAAGTTTTAAACTTGTTTACCTAGATTGTCGATATGTTTGTCCACTTAAACTTTACCACATTTCTCAACTGTTCCAAGATATGTTAAGGTAAGATTTATGAAACTTGACTTAACTGTGTTTCCCACTTCTTGAATATACTCCCGAATCCAGATTCCCTAGATTTCATCTTACAGGTGAATATAGCGTAATTGATATCTGTATCTGGGTTAATGCGAGACCTTGAGAGCTCAGGTTAGTACTACCGTATAGACAAAGAGATGAAGGCTCGACTTTAAGGTGTGTTCCATTTAAGGAATCTTTTCAGCACTGCAAATGATTAGACCTTTCGATACTTTTCAAGATTGCATGCAGTTTAGGGGTTTATAGCGAAAGTATTATAGAAGTTCTAGGCTATTGCATCCGCAAAATCAGAAGAACTTGTATAATACCCGGATATCAATATCTATAAAGACCTCGTATCTCAGAATCATGCAATCTTTCAAACGAAATTTCGGAGTACTAAGTCCATATATCCAAGATATGTTAATCCACAAGATTAAGCAGTTGTAAAATTTAGTTTATATATCGAAAACAGTTTACTGAACGTGTTAAGCCTATCGACATATCCACAGTAAGACTTGTTTATCAGTTTTAAACTTTACATTTCTTTAGCATACTATGATAGTCCATTGATGTACTATCATTTCCTTTTTGTGACACTGAATTCTTTTTGTCTTTTTCATATGTTTTTAGATTTTAAAAATTTCAAATGTTTTTGTATTTTCTCTAACATTTTCTCCCCCTAAAAATCAAAAACATCTTTGTGTATTTTAGTTTTTAATAAAATTCTAAATTAGAAAGATATAAACAAACCAATGTGGATCACGTGAACTCGTCGTCCGATCTGTATTCAACCTCAGCGTCCGCACCTGTCAGCAAATTTTTCATACCATTAATTCTTACAAGTTTTTAAATCGTGATAAAGAAAATGGTTTGGTATAAAAATCAGCCTTTTGTTCGTCGGTGTGGATTTTTTCTATTCGTACCAATTTCTTTTGTAACAATCACGAATGAAATGGTAACGAATTTCAATGTGTTTAGTGCGTGAGTGATGAACCGGATTTTTGGTTATATCAATGGCTGCCTTATTATCAACATACAGCGGAATGTCGAAAAATTGCAGACCATAGTCTCTCATCTGCTGTTGTATCCACAGAATCTGTGAACAACAGCTGGAGGCCGAGATATACTCAGCTTCACAGGTAGAGAGAGCGACCGTAGTATGTTTCTTACACTGCCAGGTTACAATTCTTGTTCCGAAGAACTGGCATCTCGCTGTAGTCGATTTTGAATTCAACTTATGTACACCAAAATCAGAATTAGCGTATCCTGCAAGATCGAAATTATCATTCTTCGGTACCACAAGCCAGTGCTTGGGCATCCCTTCAAGTATCTGAAGATTCGCTTCACAATCTGCATGTGTGAAATTCTCGGGCTTGACTGATATCTAGCGCATAGGCAGGTAGGATACATGATATCTGGGCGCGATGCCATCAGATACATCAACGATCCTATCATTGATCTGTAGAGCGTCTCATCAACTTGGTTCCAGTTTCGTCAATGTAAATCCCATGATTAAGAGCTAGAGGAGTAGATAACGGCTTCAAACTTTCCATATCAAACTTCTTCAAGATGTCATGCACATACTTGGTCTGATGAATGAAAATACCGTCAGGAAGTTGATCTACTTGCAATCCGAGGAAGAATTTGATTTCGCCCATCGAAGACATTTCGAATTTCTTCTTCATGATACCCTTAAACTCCTTGCAAAGACTATCATTCGTTGATCCAAATATGATGTCGTCCACATAGATTTGAACGATAATTAGATGACTACCAACTTCTCTGGTGAAGAGAGTACTATCCACAGTTCCTCTGACAAAGCCGTTTCCCACGAGATGTTGCGATAACGTCTCGTACCAAGCTCTCGGGGCTTGATGTAAACCGTAAAGAGCTTTATCAAGAAGATATTCTTTCTTTTTGTTGAGTGGATCGACAAACCCCGGTGGTTGTCCAACGTACACCTTCTCGCGTAATTTTCCGTATAGAAAGATGATTGACATCCAACTGATAGACTTTAAATCCTTTCCATGCTGCGAAAGCAAGAAATATTCGAATATATTCTAAGCGAGCTACTGGTGCGTAGACTTCCGTGTAGTCTATCCCTTCCTGCTGGTGAAATCCCTTGACAACAAGCCGAGCTTTGTTTCAAACTATAACCCCTCGATCGTCTCGCTTGCACTTAAAGACCCATTTAGTATCAATTGCTTTCTGATTTTCAGGTAGGTCTACAAGCTTCCACACTCCTAACTTCTCGAACTGTAACAGTTCCTCTTGCATTGCTTGTACCCAGTTTTCATCGCCTAACGCTTCAGAAACACTTTTTGGCTCCATCCGGGATATGAAACATGAATAGTAGCAATTATAGAGACACTAGTATAGAAACAGCTCAAAGCTTTGTTTATTTGACTCCATGTTCTCACACCAGCTTGTAATTCGCCTATTATAGAATTTGACGGATGATAAGAATATGATCTTGGCATCACTTCGCCTAGAACAACCACAGTAATCTCTTGATTTGTGATATGTCGATCTACCACTACTTCAACTTCAGGAGCACTACTCGGGCTTGCAGATTCATTCAGCAAACTTGTAATCTGCTCTGCTTCTTCATCTGAAGAAGATTCTCCATCGGCATCGAACGTTGGAGCCTCATCTGAGTCTGAACTCTGTGCTTCAGAAAGATTAGGATTCACTGTAGTATCGACTGGTTCTGTAGTCGGTGTCACTTGATTTGTTTGAATTCCTTGACCACCGCTAATACTTGAACTAGCATCAGAAGAAGATGATCCCACCGTGGGTTGATTAACCACAATTGGTCTGACGATTTGCTCTTGATTTGCTGATTGATGAAGATAATATAACGCTGCAATTTCTTCATCTGATGGTTCTTCAGGCAAATCAAATTATTCCACAAGTCTTGATAGTTGAATAACCATGCATCACCTTTTCTCTGAACAGGATCCGTATAGTTAAAACAATCAACATGCTGCGCTTCAATGACTCTTCTTAATGAAGGAACGTAAACTCTTCGCAATGGACTTGCATATCTGACAAAGAAACCTTCGAGTGATTTAGCTCCAAATTTGCCATCTTGATCAATTACAGTACATGGCGCTCCAAATGGTTCTAAGAACTTCAAATTCGGTTACCGTCGATTGATCATCTCAAAACAGGTCTTCTTCGTTGGTTTTACTGTTAAGACTATGTTGAGTGTGTAACAAGCCGTTGCAACTGCTTCACTCTAGAAGCTGACTGGACGCTTTGAGTCTGCGAGCATGGTTCTTGCAGTTTCGATTAAAGTTCTGTTCTTCCTTTCAGCGACACCGTTTTGCTGCGGAGTGTAGGGTGCACTAAACTCGTGCAAAATCCCTTTAGCATTGCAGAATTCCCTCATTTTGGTGTTTTTGAACTTAGTACCATTGTCACTTCTAATACGTCTCACCGGAAGATGGTACAGGTTCTCAAGTTTCTTGAAAAGAATCACCAAATTTTCAAACGTCTCATCTTTTGATTCTTGGAAGAATACCCACGAGTATCGGGAATAATCATCTGTGACTACCAAGCAGTAGAAATCTCTAGAGATGCTTCGGACGTTCACTGGACCAAAGAGATCCATATGAAGTCTTTCGAGAGGCAACTTTATCGAATTGAGAATCTTTTTCAGATGAGATTTCTTGATCTGCTTTCCCTTTTTACACTCGAGGCAATTATCTGACATATGAAAACTTTTCAGATTCACACCTTCCACCAAATCATTATGCACTAAATGATTCATCTTTCTTAGGTGAATGTGGCCCATCTTTCTGTGCCATAAGATTGACTCCTTCTCAGTAGCTTTCGAGACAAAACATTGTGCCGTTTTTGAAGAAGTAGTTGCATTTCCCATGTCAAGAACATACAAATCATTCTCTCTTGGTGCACGCATGAGTATCCACTCGTCTGGTATTTTGAAACCCGGTTTGATGATCATGCATTCTTTATCGTTAAAGTGGACGTTAAATTTCTTATCACAAATTTGAGAAATACTCAGAAGATTGTTCTCAAGCTCTGCAATGTAGTCCACTTGATCAAATGAAACAACTCCGTTTGAGAGCCTTCCTTCGGCGACAATCCTTCCACCTTGGTTTCCAGCAAATCCAACATATCCAACATTGATAGCTTTTATGTCGAACAAGAGTGCTTTCATTCCTGACATATGTCTGGAAGCTCCACTATCCAAAATCCACTTGGAAAGTACGGATCTCTGGAGCCCCTGCACATTTCAACAATTACTTAAACAGCGCGACCCAAGCCTTCTTGGTCTTGGGTTGTAATTGGATAACCATCATCGTAATTAAATTCACACTCGTCAGTATAATCAAATTCATATTCATGATCTGGATTTTCTTCGATGTTTATGTTTGAAAACTTCACTTTCTTTTTATCTTTCAAACTGTTACCACTTGTAATTTTGACAGTTTCAGACTTGATTTTAGATTTTGATTCTTTCATGCTATCACTAGTCTTAACAGGCTCAGACTTTGTGATTTCAGATGTTGTTGACCTTTTCTTAGCAACCCGGCTTGTGATTTGATATTACCCTTTTTGATATAAAACTTTGTTTCGTTTGCTTTTGAAGATTCACCTTTTTCGAACGTTGAATTTTTGAATTTCTTTTCAAAAATTTGTTTCATTTCTTCTTTGTCAACATTTCTATTTAAGATTCTTATTTGCCCAATCTCTGGTTGCTTTGGTTTTTCAACATCTGAACTTTCTTTCCTTCGAAGATAAGCCGGTTTAGATTTCGGACACTTCCGTGCAATATGACCAACTTCGTTGCACTTGAAGCAAATCCGATTATCATGTGAATGTCCACTAGTGGATTTTACACCACTCGTGGCTTTCGCCTTATCTCGAAGTTCTTTCTGTTTCTTAAACTCGTCATTTGATTGCTTCCCAATCAAACTCTCCTCGTGAACCGTGCTTGTCCCATAAACAAGTTTCATGTTTTTATCTTTGCACTCGTGAAATGGTGACTTTTTCTTAACCGGTTCTTCTTCCTCATCTAGACCCAATCCAGCTCTCCGGTTTTCTGGATGATCACCACCCTTTCTCCGGTAGTTGTTATAATTTCTTTTGGGTTTAAAATAGAATTTCTTTTCATTTTTCTCCAGGTCATCTGATGTGACTTCAACCAGTTTAAATAGTTTATCCAATTGATCTTCTTTGACGTTCCGAATCGGAAAACTATCATCAAAGTATAATCTATCAGATTCCTTAACCTTATACATGACAACGTTAGGATCATCACATAAATCATCTTCCGATGATGTCTCATCACTTTCAGAATTTGTGTCAGAACTGTTCAAAATCGAGGTGGCGCTCTCAAAGCTGCCACCATCAGAATCGTTTAGAACATTTTCAACAACTTTTTTTACTACCGCATTGTCATCATCTGATTTAGTATAGACTACATCAATGTTCTCCGGCAACTCATTTTTCTTTTCAGATAACAACTCAATGTTGAGTGCCTTATCCATCCCATCAACAGTTTTGCGACAATACTTCTCGCAAAGGGGTGGAGGAACATTGCTATATTCTTTACCAATTTTCTTTTTAGGTTTTTCTTCCGATGGAATTTTCGGAAGAATGTGATCGATGACATACGCGTTAGTTGAATAACTTCTTAAAAGTTGTTGAACATGTTCTGTTTCAATTTTCATGTCCTGGAGTTGTTGTTTGGTTTTAGCAATGGTGTTGATATAAATGTTTATTGCTTTTTGTTTATCCATTACTGTACCTTTCAACATCCTTATGATATCATGTTGTTCAATATTATTTCTATCGAGCCTGCCATAATCATCTTTCATTTTGTCATACGCTTCCTTCATTGTACGATAATCGTATTTGAAATGTTCGTTATGTACATTGAGTTCAGCGATGATTTGTGATTTTTCGGCACATTTAGCACATCACTCGGTACATTTTGTGCAAGGTTTTACAACCTCCACAACTTGCACTTTAACAACTTCTTTTACCTCTGGACCTACCTTGGTTAGATTCGCCATCATAGCTTTATCTGCAAAGTCCTTGAGGTTTTCGGCAGTTACTTCTTGAACAAAATCAGTACTTTCTTCATTCGACTTCTCCTCGATCACTTGCTCCTGAGAACTTCCATCAAAGTGTCCTGCAAAACTATCACACGAGTTAGGAGAAAATATTCCTTGGTTCTTCATGTGAAGATATTCCTATTCCTCTTGTTGTTGTAGATACTGTTCCAATAGAATATTCTCTAGAGCTGCTGCTTCTTCGGCAGATGTATCTTCAACAATCTCAGCCATCAATGCAACTCCGGTCTTCTTACCAATATAAGAATTCCAATCGAAGCCATCATCCTCGTTTGAAGCAACCATTGCTTTATCAGTGTTACTGCTGTTTGGCTTTTCCTGGATTTCAACTTGTGTCTTCTTTGGGAAAGGCTTGTATTGAAGAGATTTCTTGTAATACTCGTTGCCTCCACCAAATGGACTTTGATTGCCCGTGGCTTCAGGATTTTTCATTCTCTCTTGAAATGCCCTGTCTGTCGGCATCTGAAATAAGTGACCTTCGATTTGTTGAACCCTAGCTTGTTGCTTGAATTTCTGATATCTCGGCCAGTGAGTCAACAAACTTTGTGACCCTTTGAATGATAGAAGCTAGAGACCACTTGATATCCATCAGTTCAAGCTCTTCTTCGTCCACCTGATCGTAGTCTTCGGCGGTCATTTCGGGATTGCCGATCTTTCCAGCTACAAGACTTTTGTATGATTCTAGAACAGTGGCAAGAAGTGACCGATGTTGTTTTGAAACTTGCTCAGAAACAACATTGTTTAGATTCACAGCAATGTTACACTTGTACACATTTGGATCAAAATTCGTTTGTTGATTCTGATTTGCTTGACTCTGATAAGAAGCATTTGACCCTGTGCTTGAGAACGAAGAGCTTTGTGGACTTTGATCATATTGAGGATATGATTGGTTCTGATTCCGTGGAGAAGAATTCATGTTTGCATTGAACGCTGTATGTATCTTTGGGCTTGAAATACTGTCTTGCATTCCGTTCTTGTAATACAGACCAACATCTTGAACAATATTAGCATTCTTCGACTTTGCAATCTTCAGCAATTCCATTTCATGACCTTCAAGTTTGTCGATGAATGTTGACAACTTAAAGAATTCCCAATTCGGACTTTCTTTCAGAACCATCAAATAAGTAGTCCACTCTCCGTCAGGTAAGGCATCTGCAAGCTTATCGATGTATTCTGGTTCAGTTTTCTCGAGACCGTGTCTTCTCATTTGGACTTTCAGATGGCAGAAACGCTCAATCATCTGCTTCATTGTCTCGCCCTTCAACATGTTGAAAATATCGAACTCCTTCATGATGAGGGCTTTCTTACTTTTGATCATCTCTGCGCTGCCTTGGTATTTCTTTTGTAGTGATAGCCAAAGATCGCTCGCAGTAGTATACTTAGGCAACAAGACCAGAATATCTTCTTTAACAGATTGTTGAATGAGGCTTATCATCTTTTTCTCAGCAGTGTACTCATCTTTCTGTATTGTGGTGTACTTGTACTTCTCTAGTACTTGCTGATGTTCGTCCAACGGAACAGTGTAACCTATCTCAATCGACACCCAGCCTTGGAAATGCATGGCTTGAACCCAATAAGTAAAGTTCTCCTTCCATCCTTCATACTCGTCCTTGCTCATTAACTTTGGCGGTTTAACGGATGTGCCCATCTCGTTGTCTAGATTGACTTTTGTATGACATTAGCATTGGATGCACCCACTCCTGACATATACGCTCTCTGAATATCATCCATCGCGAATACCGAGACACGTACGCTGAAAACACGTTAAAACTTTTGAAAATGTTAGATTTACTACAAGTTCGGTCGAACTTGTAGTTAAAATGAAGAATTCTCAGAATTATCACAAGTTCGGTCAAACTTGTGACTTTTGATTTAAAGATGTCCCTAACTAACCTCGGTCGAACTTGCTGAATGAAATTTATAAGAATCTTGTAAGTTCGGGCGAACTTAACCTAAATTTTCTTGATATTAATCAAGTTCGGTCGAACTTGATATAAACTCAATGATTATTTGGTAAGTTCAAGCGGACTTGGCAATAATTCTCTCAATAATGCCTAGTTCGAGCGAACTTAGCGAAATTTATCAAAAACACTTCAAGTTCGATAGAACTTGGTAAAAATTCACTCAGAAAGTGACTTTTTACCTCAAGTTCGGTCGAACTTGGATAACAAGTTCGATGATTAAGGGTTTTGAAAACATGGTTTTTGCAACATTTTGATACCAATTCGTTTGATTTTAGTCTCCAAACTCTCAGGGGTTTATCTATGTTGTATTTAACATGTCATATTGAAAATTGGACAGAATTTGCCTGTGAATTCTTCATTTTTGTGAAAAAGTTAAGAAAAATAGAAGAATGGAGTAGAATTAGAAGTGTTCTTGTCTTGATATCAATCAAATCAGGCTATTCTAGCTCTGATACCACTTGTAGGACCGATCCTTGATGCTTAGGAACCTAGATTTGATATCTATTGTCCATAATAGCGGAAATATTACGACAAGTTTACCAATAGACAAGAATCAATCAGTTAAACGTCAATTTTATTGATTAAACGTCAAGAATCCAAATTGACAGAGCTTCGCCTCAGAGATGCCAAACTTACAAATGAGAGAGGCATGCTAGCTATTTATAGACTTGCAAGTCGCTGGTGAGGAGTGAAGTTCGGGCGAACTTGCTAAGGCAAGTTCGGCCGAACTTGACATTACATGTGAATCTCCAGTGAACTTGACTACAATATACATAAATACTTGATTTCGCTAGCCTATTCAACTCTAATCTATACAGACTCAATATAAGACTAAGACATAGACATTCTGCACCAACAAATTCTTTCGAGAATTTTAAAAGGACATATGTATCGAGGTGCGAGTTTCCCTTTCTTACCAAAACGAACTACACCTTTCCAAGGGGATACCTTGAGAAGTACTTGATCACCAACGTTGAATTCCAATGGTTTGCATCTTTTATCAGCGTAACTCTTTTGACGACTTCGAGCTTTGAGTAGGTTATCACGTATTTGCAAGATCTTGTCTGTTGTTTCTTGTATGAATTCGGGACCAGTGAGTTGAGCTTCACCAATCTCGTGCCAACAGATAGGTGATCGACATTTTCGACCATATAATGCTTCAAATGGAGCCATTTGAATACTGGTGTGATAACTGTTGTTGTACGAGAATTCTACCAATGGTAAATGTGAATCCCAATTGACACCAAAATCGATTATGCAAGAACGAAGCATATCTTCCAGAGTTTGAATTGTACGCTCGTTTGAGCGTCGGATTGAGGATGAAAAGCAGTACTAAGATTGAGGTGAGTACCGAGAGCTTCCTGGAAGGTTTGCCAAAGACGCGAGGTGAAACGACCATCACGCTCCGAGATGATGTCAATGGGGATACCAAGACGACAAATGATTTAATCCGTGTAGATACGAGCCAATTTCTCGACTTTATAATCTTCACGAATGGGGAGAAAGTGCACGGATTTGGTCAAATGGTCAATGATGACCCAGATGCTGTCATGACAGAGGATGTACGAGGAAGTTGGTGATGAAGTCCATCGCAATACTCTCCCATTTCCAGACGGGAATCTCTGGTTGTTCGATTAAGCCAGAGGGGCGTTGATGTTCGGCTTTCACCTTAGAACACGTGAGACATTTCAAACATAAAGGGCGATATCTTTCTTCATGCCAGGCCACCAATAAGACGTACCATGTCTTGGTACATCTTGTCTGAACCAGGATGAATAGAGTATCGAGATTTGTGAGCTTCCTTCATCAAGAAGTCACGATGGTTGTCGCGATTTGGAATCCAGACTCAATTGAGATAGTATAACATACCATCGGACTTGGACAAAAGTTGCTCTTCAACACCACACCTCATTTCGTTGTACAAATTGTTCTCGTTGATGGATGAGTCTTGTGCTTTACGAATTCGGTCATGAAGATTACTTAGGATCTGGAAACAGTGGATACTCTTTGCTTAAGGTTTATGCTTAGAGCGTCGGCAACAACATTCGCTTTACCAGGGTGATAGCGAATCTCGCAGTCGTAGTCGTTTAATAATTCTACCCAACGACGTTGATGCATGTTGAGTTCCTTTTGATTAAGAAGTGCTGAAGGATCTTATGGTCGGTGAAGACCACACACTTGGTACCATACATGTAGTGTCGCCATATCTTCAATGCAAAAACAACTGCACCAAGTTCAAGGTCGTGCGTAGTGTAGTTTTCTCATGAATCTTGAGTTGTCTTGAAGCGTAAGCGATAACCTTGTCCTATTGCATAAAGACGCAACCAAGACCTCGGTTTGAAGCATCGCAATACATGACAAAATCGTCGTTACCATCGGAAGAGCAGAATAGGAGCATTACAAAAGCATGTCCTTGAGCGTTTGGAAAGACCCTCTTGTTAGGGACCCCAAACAAAGGTTTATCTTTTTTAGTCAAGGACGTGAGGGGAACGACGAACTTCGAAAAGTTCGAAATAAAACGACGATAGTAACCAGCGAGACCAAGAAAGGAACGAATTTTTGACGGAGGCTTTGGAGCGATCCAATTCTTTACGGCTTCGATCTTGTTGGATCGACATGAATGCCTTTCTCTTCACAACATGACCGAGAAATTGAACTTCTTTTAGCCAAAACTCACACTTGGGGAATTTTGCATATAGTTTTTACACGTTGTAGAAGTTCAAGGATAAGACGTAGGTGTCGCTCATGTTTGTCTTGGAAGAGATGAGGATATCGTCTATGAACACAATCACAAAGCGATCCAAGTAGAACCTACACACCCGATTCATTAAGTCCTGAAGACCGCAGGTGCATTCTTTAGACCGAATGGCATAATTACGAACTCGTAGTGACCGTATCTAGTACGAAAGGCGGTTTTAGGGATATCTTCTTCGAGGACTCGAAGTTGATGGTAACCAGAATGAAGATCGATTTCGGATAAACAAGTTGCCCTTATAGTTGATTAAAGAGGTCATCGATGCGGGGAAGAGGTTAATGGTTTTTGACGGTGAGTTGGTTGAGCTCGCGATAATCGATACACATCCGAAACGAACCATCTTTCTTTTTGACGAATAAACGGGATCGCCCCAAGGAGAAGTACTAGGGCGTATAAAGCCTTTACAAGAAGTTCTGGAAGTTGGCTAGATAGCTATTGCATTTCCAAGGGTGCGAGGCGATAAGGAGATTTTGCGACAGGCGTAGCGCCACGAATGAGATCGATACGGAAGTCAACTGAACATGGGGAGGTGGACCAGGAAGGTCTTTGGGGAAAACGTCGGGAAAATCACACACCACTGGGACATCACGTACGTCCTTTCCCTTGCCCTTTTCTCCACAATGTGGGATAAAAAGGCGAAGTACTCCTTACTAGGGCTGTTCATGAGCCGAGCTGAGCCGAGCCAGGCCGAGCTCGGGCTCGGCTTGATTATAAACCAAGCTGGCTCGGCTCGGCTCGTTTTTGAAACCGAGCTGAAAATCTAAGCTCGGGCTCGGCTTGGTTTTAAACCGAGCTGGCTCGGCTCGGCTTGGTTTGGCTCGATTTTATAAAGAAAAAATAATATATACCTCTTAAAATCCAGTAGCCTAAGATATTATTCAATAATTTAAAAGAATAAATTCAAAATAAGTTCAACTAATACATTACAAACCAAAATTAAGTCAAAAAACGCAAAATAAGTTTTAATTTCAATGAAATACAATATTAGTTCATTAGTAAGGTAATCACCCTTCAAATATGCCATAGATATCAAATTACGAACCTATAAACATGTAAATAGTAATCAAATTTTTTAATATATAATAATGTATATAAAACTAAAATTTATTATAAGTAAAATAATCCGAGCTAAACCGAGGCCGAGCCACAAAGCGAGCCAAACCGAGCCAACTTGGCTCGTTACGAGCCGAGCCGAGCTAGGCTCACTTTCTAACGAGCCGAGCCAGCTCGACTCACTTTTAAACCAAGCCATATCGAGCGAGCTTTTTCTGAGCCAAATCTGAGCGAGCTCCGAGCCGCGAGCTTTTTGAACAGCCCTACTCTTACGTATGTACTTGTTCGTTGGGTGCATGACATGAGTTTGAGACCTTTTGAGGGTCTTTCTCCATAGACGTGCAAGGTGTCACCGGTCGGAAGAGGTAATCAAACAAACTTTTCGTGACAAGCGATTTCAGCATGGTTCTTACGAAGCCAATCCTTACCTACTATGATATCGAAAGTACCCAATTGCATAGGTATGAGATCGATAGAGAACACATGATTATTGAGAGTGAAAAACAATCACGAAGGACCGAGTCAACGGTGATGGACTTGCCATTCGTAACTTCGACGATGAAAGATTTTGGGATCTTAGAACGTGCATTTTACAATTGGTTCAAATTCTACGGATACAAAGCTTTTATCCGCACCAGTATCAAATAGTAAAGAAGCATATAAGCCATTGACAAGGAACATACCATTCACGACTTCATTGTAGTTTGCGCCTGGTATGCGTTGATGTTGAAAGCGCGACCACGAGGAGCTTGTTGTTATTGCTTGATTGTTTTGAGGGCATTGAGGTCGAAGGTGATTTGGATCTCGCACTTGAAGCAAGCTCGAACGTTGTTGTCAGGAGCATGACGGCTTTGGTTTTGGGGAGGTTGCTGGTTTTGGTTGCCTTGTGGTGCAGGACCACTTCGGCAAGCGTCAGTTACATGACCAAACCGATTGCAATTTGTGCAAATGGCGGCATGCGATGTTGGCTGGGTGATGGTGATGGCATATGGTACACTTAGGATGATTCCCAACGTACGGTTTTCTTGCGGTTCTTAAGGGGGATTTGGGTTTGCAGCTGGTGTAATCGCGTTGCAACTTTGGTTTTAAAACTTTCGTTTCTTGCCATTGTTGTTTCGCGTTGAGACTTGGGTTCGTTGGGTTCAGTAGTGGCTTGGTTGGCAGACATGGTGGTGTTAGAGGGTTTGATTTTATCACGCACACGATTATCATTGATTTCAGCGGCTAGACGATAACATAGCTCAATGTTGTCAGGTCTCGAGGCTTGAATACGTCACGTATGCACGAGGAAGGCCGTTGAGGTATTTCCTAATGGCACGTGCAGGCATGTTCAGAGGTGGGGAAAGATGATGCTTAATTGTTTGAAACGGGTGGTGTAACCAAGGTTATCATCACCCACTTGCTTGAGGTGCCAAAATTCATCCTCAAGCTTTCCTTGTTCATGTGGAGGACAAAACTCCAACATCATCATTTCACTTACCTCGATCCAAGGGAGGGCATAGGCTTCTTCGTTGGGCACACCCCGATTTCCACGGTATTCTGGTGGGCCCGTGGGGAGTATCGTGACGTACAGTTGATATCATCATAACCAATTACAACACAGAGCAACACAGCGGAAGCTTGGAGTAAAATATAAACTATTACAAATCATAAGTGTCCTAAAAGTTTGGAAAACACAAATATACATCAAGGCTTGTAATAAGATCCACAGGCGGATCGGAAATAACATACACAAATGATAACAGACTCTACAGGCTCAACTCTAAGGTCGCAACTCGTTAATGTCAACGCCCCGCAGCTTCCGGCCTGTTGCGTACTTGTACCTGTATTTTTATCTTTGAAAATACGTCAGTTTACACTGGTAAATACACTCAACCGACTCATTTTGAAAATCTTTCGAAAAATAGTTTTAGGTACACTTGGCACATTTACATAAATAACTTGGGATAGTACAAATGACCTTGTATACAGATTTACATGTCAGGCTTTTACATATGGAGCCCGGTACAGAAACCAATACCTGATCGAATGACACACACTCTGAACTTTCACATAGAAAGCAGATAGCAATTACCCAGTGTATGCCTACACGCCATGTTATATTGTCATGGCCACTAGCACTTTAGTGAGCCAAGGATATCCCGGGCACGGTCAAGTCCACCCCCAATGTTTTAGTTTCAGACAAGACAGATCAAAAAAGGTTACCAAGATTTTAGTTAATTACCACAACTGGATAAAACATGATCCCATACCCGACCAAGCAGTAATAATTTACCGTATCCCAAGCCCGCAAGGAAAAATAAGTTAAGGGTATTTACCTGAAGTTAAGTCTTTGTGAAGTCCAAAGCTCAGCCGTAGATCAAAGCAAGTACAGGTACAATTTACCAGAAGGCGTTTAGTCTGGAGTGATGGTTATTATTAACCAATATTAGAATGCTAACGGGTCTTTAGTTAAGTCTTAGACTTGAACCGGTTAGTCTTAAGCTAAAATATTATGGTACGATACACTAGATTAAACGGTGACCGGAATAGGATGTTAGTTAGGACCCGACAAGTATATAAACTTGTCTAATATGGGTAAACCAACAACATTCTGGATTTTGATAGAGGAATGACAAAGCTAAACCCGTTTCGGTTTATGTACGTAAATTAGCTACGTAATCTTAACCGAACGCACATAGGCGAAACCGGGTAACCGAGATAGTCATATACAAGTTCCATATGAATATATGTTTAAAATATGTTATAAAATCAGTAGCTTTGCAAAAGATAGGTCCGAGGTATATTTAAAACCGAATTATGCCTTACAAGGGCATTTTGGTCATTTTAAAGTTTATAAAAGATGTTTAAAATGAATCTGATGTCAAGGTTGTTAATATTCTGTAAAAATACTTATTTTATAATATTATAACAGTAGGATATCAAATATATGTGTGTTTGACGATTTTAAAATATTCTATGTCCCGTAAGGGCATTTTGGTAAATTCACACATAGCTTTGAAGTCAAAATTGGGATTATGAGTTCGGGACTTGTACTTACTGTTAAAATTTTAAAAATAAATTTATAAATCAGTAGGTAACAAGTCTTGGCTCTTAGTTATGGTTTTAAACTGTACTATGCGCCGAAAAGACGTAAAAGTCGCTAATTGCCATTATATTCGATTGTTTAAGATAAACTGAGGTTAGGACCTGTTTTATATAACCAAAATAATTTATTTATCATGTTTAATCAGTAGGTAAAAGATTTGGTTATAAAAAGTTTGGTTAAAGTCATATCACGCGAAAAAGGGTAATTTAGTCATTTATCGGCAATTAACGAATCTTAAGCCCTCATTCAGGTTATAATCTGAATGAACATCCAAAATGGTCCTACTTATCATATTACATCAGTGAATATATCATCTTGATGATTAAACCATGTTTATTCTTTCTAAAATGCCGAAAAGGGCATTTTAGCCATTTAAATGCCATAAATACGTCATTTGCGAAAACTTATATTATAATCAGATTCTTGACACCAACATAATTAAATAATGTTTATAAATCATTTTATAGCTTATTTTTACATGCATGAGTGTTTAAAACCAAGATTTGTACAAAAATGATCTTTTTGCAAAGTTTTAGTAAAAATTATGGAACTTATACAAAAACTCAGATTTCTAATGAATCGAGTGGCGAAACTTTAGTAGGTCATCCTATACTTAAATATGGTCTTAAGGTGACTAAAAGTCAGTAGTCAAAGTGGCTAAATCGGGTCAGAATTGAAAGTAAATGAAAAGTCAAATATAGCAACTTTTGGTTGCAAACCGACCCTAGACCAAATCTTGACGAGCCAAATCAGTTAGTATAAGTTCTAATACTTATTTTTATGTTATTAGTGCATCAAAACATATTTTATAACATCTAGATTGTTAGATATGAATTTTTATAAAACTGAACAGTTTGACTTTCTTTGACTTTTAGTTTGACTCGTCAATTGGTCATGAATTCGTGGTAATCTGGAGATGCCCCTATGAGGGATTAATACCTCCATCATTACAATCACGTAGCCACTTTCATTACGCACAATGGCTAAGTATTCACGGAATAAGAACAAAGTCAAGGCGTTTTTACGACGAGACTTGGTTCTAAGCTAAAAGCTATATAAGAACAACTTAGCACGAATTGCATACTTACAATAGGTCCAAATATATGCTAGGAACGAATTGGAATGCCGGAATTGCTTAGAAGCTCCTCAAGCATGAACTTGATACACTTGGTGATGAAAAGTGTGAAGAACACTAAAATTCATCAATTATAATGCTAAGGGATGATCTCAGAGGGTCACCAAATGTAATGTGTCGAGATTACGTGTCCTAGGACGTGTCAAACATGCAAGAAACGCAACAAAAACGTCCAGAGGTGGCAAAACTGGGTTCATGTGCCTTGCGGCCCGCATGGCACCTGGTCAAACATAAAAAAAACTTTGACTGCCTTGCAGACCGTATGGCTACTGCCTTGTGGTCCGCAAGGGGTCCCCAGACATGAAAATTGCCATTTTTCACCTTTGACCCCTCGACTTCGTTCCGAAGCATGATTGAGGATAAGATAAGCGATTCGACAACCTTGGTCCCTCCGTTTAGCACACGGTACACAAGGATTACCGGGACACGTGTCGGTAAAATATTGAACGAAAAAAAACACGTAGTGTTACAGTTGGAGCGGATATTACGCTCGTTCGTCCACCACTCGAAAGCTCGAGACTGGAAGACACCTGTTGTGCTTCGGGTTTTTAGGTGCTTAAGACAATCACTGTTGATAACTGTCACTTCAATGCTCTCAAACCATTCGAGCATAGCGGTGTCACCTCGTTGCCAGTGAATGGCCTAGGGTTGCAAGCGACAAAATGCTTGTAGTTGAAAGAGGTAGGCTTAGGCTGGTCAGCTTTGGAGTTGATAGACGAGTTGGCGGTAGTAGCGGTAACTAGGGCTGTAAACGAACCCAAACGAACACGAACAAGGCCTTGTTCGTGTTCGTTCGTTAAAGAAATAAATGTGTTCACGAGTTCATGAACACTTATCGAACTAGATTTTATGTTCGTGTTCGTTCATTAAGGAAATGAGTGTGTTCACGAACGGTTCACGAACACAAACGAACACAAATAAATTTGGTGAACGCGATGAAGGATAAAGGTGGATGGCCCATAGAGTAGCACTAGAACTTGAATCCCTTATTGTGGAACGGATGTTGATCGTATTCGTCGATATATATAATGAGAAATGAAAGGGAAATAGTGCATAAACAAGGTGAAATAGGGTTTCCTAGTTTAATTGTTAGGGCAATAAAATAAATTATAAGTTTAATAATATAAAAAGTATAGATAAATATATAAAAGTAAAGAATCTTTAATTAAAACACAAACATACGAACATAAAGGAACGCAAATTCACGAACATGTTCATGAACGCCTTACCGAACGTTCACGAACACAATTGAACGAACGAGACCTCTGTTCATGTTCGTTCATTTAACTAACCAAACGAGATTTCTTGTCATGTTCGTTCGTTTATTAAACGAACGGACATAAACGAACTTCCCGCAAAAGGTTCACGAACTGTTCGCTGAACGTTCGGTTCATTTACGGCCCTAGCGGTAACTGATGTGTGCTGAACAGACTGTAAAAGTCAACTAACTAAGACACTCTAGACTCAACACTAAAAGCTTTAAATTCTAGACTCGACTTAAATCTAAACCACACAATCGGCAAGTGTACCGATCAATATAGTATAACCTAAGTAAGTCCGGATATCGAACCCACAGGAACTCTATGAATTACGTTACTAGACTCAGAAAGACTAAGACAGACACGACTAAAACTGTTTGTATTTTTTTTTTTTGGGGGGGGGGGGGGTTACTAGAAATCTAAGGAAATCTATATTAAAACTAACTAAAGACTAAATTAACTAATACAAACTAAGGACGGAAGTTGTTCTCAAGCGGTGATGAAGACTACCTAGACTAGAATCCTGTATTGATTTTAAGCGCTTTACCCAATTAAGTTAATTACTCGTTTTCTGGAACTGGGATCTTATGATACTAAACCTATTAAATATCAGCTAAGCCCTTTAACCCTTCTCGAAGTGAAACTTATGGCATTACCTAGGCCGTTAATCCTACCGGTTGATTAGATCTTTCTAGTTATCTAATATTGTGTGAGTACCCTAATGACGACCTACTCTTTTCCATTATAGATCTAGGGTAGTTTGAGTATCTAAACTTGACTTGATAGACTAATAAACGACGGGTCTACAAAGGCATGGACTTTTTCCAAAGACCGACTATAGCAATTCGCCGGTAAGACCTATCAATAGCCCCCGCTTTCCAGGTATTAGGACTAGTAGAACACTAGAATCTAGTAACCTGTAAACGATCACTTCTAAGGTTGAATGGCCACTTAACCCTAAAGATTATGAACTTATTCTGTGATATAGACACTCACCAAAATTCACAACCTAATACGACTCTATTCCGTGATATAGACAGTCACCAAGAATCATATGAAGCAATGGAAAACAGAAAACCAAATCAAAGCATGCATACACACCAAACCAGATAAATAAACTGCTTACAGAGCACAATTAATCCATAACAAACATGTAATTAACGAAAAATGTGTAAACTTTATATCAATTCATTCATCATAGTCTAGGTAGTTAATGCTTTTAGCCAAGAACCATCGTCAAGAAAAAGAAACAAGTCTTAAACAAATAATAAATCATATTCTTAAATCTGAAAACAAAAGGTAATCAAACTAAAAATACGAATTCTTTCCAAACACAGACTCGAATCTTGAACCGTGAAGCTTGAATCTTGCGGCTCCTCCAAGTTCGTCCCTTCTCTTCGGCGTCTGATGTTGATCCGCCTCCAAAAATAATTTGATCCCCTCTCTGCCGTCAGTCTCCAATATTAATTTTCCCCCAAATAATATTAGATGTAGTAGTGGGGTCTCCCTCCCTTCAATTAATAAAGCCTGCGGTATTAGATGTAGTAATGGGTCTCCAACTCCTACAAACTAGGCTCACTTGCATATCACAACACAATCATGTGGGCTGGTCTTAAACGAATCAATGATTAGATGGGCAATACATTGCGATTTACCAGAAACCCAAAGGAAAACAATAGTGGGCCGGTCAACACCTGTTTTTCTTTTGGTCAACACCTAAAACCTATTCACAATTCACTCACGTGAATTCTTTACTTTTGTCATGACCTTAGGGAATTAATTTTAACTTTAAGCATAGTGTCACTTCTAGTCCCCCATCTTTGGTAAACAATTTTTTAGAAGTTTCAACTTATTGCAGTTTGGTCCTTTAAGCTTCTAAACTAGAGATAGTGGCCTCGACTCACGCAAGAAAAATAGCGTCAATTCTAATTCGTCACTGGCGCCCTACTCTGCCCAACTGGCTAGTTATTTCCTTATTACTCGTTTTCGCTCCATTTGCACCAGGACCTGGCAAAACACAAAAGAATATAATATACACTAAAAACTAAATAAAAACGATACAATAATTATACATTTTACACGTGACAAATATGTGTATTTTAACCCACATCAGTAACCTTGCTCACGATGTCGGGAATGACTTGAGCCATTTGTTTAGCCATGAACGCAAGTAATTTCTTCTTGCTAGAGCTTGACTTTGAGTTCCTTTTGGAGTTGGAAAGGCGGTTGGAAGACATCTACCAGGGTGATGATAAGAGATGAGACTTGATCATAATGTTTTTGAGAAATGTCAATTTGCATAATTTAGCATGTAACATGTAGCACATAGTTTCAAATAGTTTACATTGCAAAACAAGAATTCACATTGTATAATCACAAATATTGACATGGAAAGATTTGTAAATTTAGTTCGTTCACGAAGGACTATTATTGTTTGAGATTGCGAGATAAGTGCAACTTGTGTAATGATGCTAGTAACGTTCAAAGTATAAAACCCATTAAAATTTATTATCATAAAAGATAGGCTTAATAAAATATTGGAATGTTTCGGGTAGAGAAACGTCGACTATTCCAAAGTGGGTCGAAAATCCTTTCGAGTTAGGGAAACATGCTTTGGCCTAATTGGTAGAATACTCTCATCGAGAAGCGACTAACGTATTCACCCTTCCAGTCACTACATGTCCCTAGTCGATCGAAAATTCGAGACTTTGGCGAGATGAAAATCGAGGAATGGGACTAGTTAACAAGGTGTGGGTTTCATCCCTAACTTGATAAAATCGTACCCTAAATGTGGTTGGTATTTACCAAACGAGGAGCGAATTCCGACTCGTTGGTAAGGGTCCACTAGAGTTTGAAATGGAAGTCTTCCATCAAGATGTGGATATCACTCTTAAATGATGGTGTAACTTCGTGTAAAATAGAATACGCGGATTGAGGGACTTCACCAAGAATTGCGGGCCATTGGGATTATCTTGGTGCAAATCGTCTCGTTGATGTAATATGAGTGTCTTCAAGTGTGTAATTTGTGTAAGTGTCTTAGGAAAGACACATTGTATATTTGAGACAAAAGAAGAGATATGAGCAAAGTAGGAAGAATTAACATTTTAAGCATGAATAAAGAATGGTTAAAAATTGGACACTTAAACTATAGACTAGGTCAAGATCGTGGCAATTTTCGTTAATTCCCTATAGTTATGGCTCTGATACAAATCTGTCACACCCCAACCGATGGCGGAATCATCGGGATGAGACGAACAAATTGCTCAAAACGTCATAACACTACTTTGCGACAATATTTAATAACTCAAAATTTCATTGATACTAAATTGATAATACATTGTTTCGAAAGGAAATACAACAAGTTTGAATGGTATTACAACATGAAAGGAAATACAATAATTAAAACTGGGTGTGTATATAATCCACCTTAAATATTTCTTCAACGGCACCAACTAGTTTCCTGCAACATGTATTAAAATAATTATATAAAAAAAGTTGACGAGCATACAAGTTTGGTATATAGCATAATAGTGAATAAGTTTGTCTCATATCCAACATGGCAACATTGTATATAATAGTCTAACGCAATCATGATTACCCAACATCGTTACAAAAATGGTGTAAATGGTTTACTTAACAATACCACAAGTATACGGGCGGGCGTTACTCCTATAGCGCTATATTGTTAAGGTTGGCTAGCAAAGTTAATGAGCATATAACACAAGTCTAACATAACATGCAATAATCAAGTATATAAACAAGTATCATGTAAATACCGTTAATGAGCATCATAGCATTTGGTTTTCCGCAAATATTTTTTGCTATACAGTTTCACCACATTTTGGCAAAACCGATACAAACGTGATAAGTTTCACGCATGAAACTAGTGGGTGGCGGCAGTGTGCAAATGCACATAACGCGTGCTCGGGGGTTTATCACGTACCACCCCGGGTCCTCTAACTGATACATGGGTTCGTTCTTATTGCTTTTATAAATTGTTTCTAGTAATGCTAGGAGATTATGATTTATATTTGTCAAAATACTCCTTAGAATTCCTTATTAAAATTCGGTATTAATACCGTTCTTTACCGAAAAATACCTGTACCGATACCGTTATTACGATACGAATTCGAAAAATCTATTACCGATACCCATACCGTTTATACCGAACCGGTACGTAACGGTACGGTAACGGTACGGTATCGGTATTTCGGTAAAAAATCTTATCCCTAGATATAACTAACCAAAAAACATGTATATGGGCTTACTTCATCATTCAAAAACACAAACTTTTTGTACCAAAACACGTTATATAATGGTTATACAAAATGACGCACATGTGCATTTTGAATATTGGTAATGTAAAAAGTAGTGTATTACGGATGGTATTGTAAATTAAAGTGCAATTGTCTACTACTGATAATGTATTATGGAATTTGTCGAAGTTACGATATATATGCACATGTGCATGGATAATTGTTACTCGAAAAAAAAAGTTTTTTTTAGGTAAGAAATATAGCGATTTTTTTTTAAAATAGTAAAAAAAATTTGAGTGCTTTTTTGATTTTTTTTAGATTTTATTTTGCAATAAAGGTGGTTCTCGCGGTTATCGCAAGCATGAACCTTACCCTAATGAGAAAACTAAAACTAACTCAAAAAGCCAAAAAAAGCATAAAAAACATACAATTTTTTTATATAAAAAATCGCTGCATTATATGTATAAAAAAATTTTCAACAAAAAAAAAAAACTTAAACAGCACATGTGCACTATATATGTGTACTACACATGTGAAATTATATGTATATGTTGCACATGTGCATTATATGTTTTTTAAAGTTTTTTTATATAATACATATAGCGATTTTTAATAAAAAATTGATATGTTTTTTTTGGCTTTTTTAGTTAGTTTTTTTGTTTTCTCATGATCCATCCCCTATATATTTTATATATATATATATATATATATATATATATGGAGAGGATCATGAGGAAACTAGATATAAATGAGAAAACTAGAAAACTAACTAAAGAGCAAAAAAAGGATAAAAAATAAATTTTTTTACAATTTTTTAATAAAAAATCGCTGCTTTTTATGATAAAAAAACTTTTTTTCTCAAAAAAAAAAACTTGTACTGCACATGTGCACTATATGTGTACTACACATGTGCATTATATGTATATGTTGCACATGAGCGTTATATGCTTTTTTATTTTATTTTATTTTTAAATTTTTTTTTATATAATATATATAGCGATTTTTTATAAAAAAAATTGATATGTTTTTTTGGTTTTTTTTAGTTAGTTTTTTGGTTTTCTCATTTAAACTAGTTTTCTCATGATCCATCCCATATATATATATATGTAGGATAAGGATGCGTTAGGAACCACCCTTTATTGTGAGAACCGCGAGAACCAGTGTGAACACAAACAGTAATACCTAAAAAATCTAAAAAACACCCAAAATTATTTTTTGAAAAATTCGCTATATTTTGTCAATAAAAAAAATTCAATTTTTTTAGTAACAGTTATCCGTACACATGTGCATTTTTATCGTTTCTTTGAAAAATTTCGTAATACATTATAAACATTGGACAATTGTACTTTCATTTATACTATCACGAGTAGTACACTAATGTTTACGTTACCAAAATTAGAAAGCACATGTGCATCTATATGTATCAACATGAAATAAGGTGTTTTGGTACACTTCTTTGAATACACTTTCTCTTTCGTCCACAGAGGGGGAACCCCCGTATTGTGGGTCGGGGTCCACGGACCCCAATGTTTTTAAAAAGACTAGTAGATTCGGTATATTAAATTGTATAAGGACCCCATAAATAGAATTAGGTGGACACCATAGAAAGAAAAGGAATGCTGGTGTGGTGGTAAATCCCCCTCTTTTCCAACAAGAGGTCATCGGTTCAATCCTTGTCTAGCACATTTTTCTTGTTTTTTTTAAATCTAGTTCAAACCTTGCTACAAATTTCATTTACACTGCCATTTGTAATACACTACTTTTTACGTTGCCAATATTATAAATGCACATGTGCATCTATATGTATCAACATGAAATAAGGTGTTTTGGTACACTACTTTGAATACACTTTTTCTTTCATCTATCATACCATCCATAATACACTTCAATTACCTTCTACCATTCATAATACAATACCATTACCTCCTACCATCTATAATACAATACCATACCAATATTTTCACTTTATTACATGTATATCATCACCATTTATACTATCAAATCAACATATTACATCATAAAGTGACAACTATAACGAAACCATCAACTAGATATAACTAACCAAAAATATGTATATGGGCCTACTTTATCATTCAAAAACACAAACTTTTTGTATCAAAACACGTTATATAATGGTTATACAAAATGATGCAATGTGCATTTTAAATATTAGTAATGTAAAAAGTAGTGTATTACGGATAGTATTATAAATTAAAGTGCAATTGTCTACTAATGATAATGTATTACGGAATTTGTCGAAGTTATGATACATATGCACATGTGCATGGACAACTGTTACTCGAAAAAAAAGTTTTTTTTACGGGTAAGAAATATAGCGATTTTTTTAAAAAATAGTTTAAAAAAATTAATTTTTTTATTGCATTTTTGATTTTTTTAGATTTTATTTTGTAATAAAGGTGGTTCTCGCATGAACCTTACCATATATATATATATATATAGTATAAGGTTAGATAGAAAACCCTAAAATTTGAGAAAACCTAGAAAACTCATCTCCCGACATTTTTTTTTAAAATAACACATGTAATATATATGTTTTTAAGAGCTTTGAGCCAAAAAAATCAAAAAAGCCCCCGAGTGGATATTTTTTAAAAAAATAAACAAGTTTCAGCAAACTTCATCACTAACATGTGTTAGATAAAAGTTGCTGAATTTTGTTTATTTTTTTTAAATATCCACTCAGCGCTTTTTTTTTTTTGCTCAAAACTCTTAAAAAATGTATATTACATGTGTTATTTAAAAAAAAAATAAATGTTAGGAGGTTGGGTTTTCTAGGGTTTTCTCAAATTTTTAGGGTTTTCTATCTAACCCTTCCCTATATATATATATATATATAATGTAAGTATACGGAGAAGACCCTTGTAATTGAGAAAACTTAGTAAACTCAAGGCTCCCGATATTTTTTTTATTTTGAAAAAAATCACACATGTAATATACATGTCTTTAAGGGTTTTTAACAAAAAAATAAAAAAAGCGCCGAGTGGATTATTTTTTTAAAAAATAAACAAGTTTTCAGCAACGCGATTGTAACATATGTTACACATGAATTTAACATATGTTACACAAAAACTTGTTTATTTTTTTAAGAAAATATGGTTGGCGCTTTTTTATTTTTTTGCTCAAAACCCTTAAAAACATGTATATTACATGGGGTAAGGTTATTGTAAAAAAGACCAAAAGTGTGAGAAAGTTAAGAAAGAATCTCAACAATTCGATCTAAATTAACTGAAAAGGGTAATCAAATAATTTCATTATTGATTTAATTAATTCAAAAGCTTCCATAAACCGCCACCCTAATTTATAGGAATACCGAATAATACTGCAAACACCATTCAACACTTATAACATCATTCAATAATTATATAACACCCTTCAATAAGTATATAACACAATTTTAAAGATCTCTATAAAAAACTACGAATAACACTGCATAAACATTCAGCGCATATATAAACCATTCAATAATTATATAACACCATTCAATAAGTATATACACCATTCAACACATATATAACACATTCAATAAGTATAACACCATTCAATAATTATATAACACTATGAACTGAAACAAAAAACCATTAACTGAAACATTCGATTGAACGTAATTTTTTTTCTGTATATAAGTATAGTAATATGGTACTCATATTAAAGATTAAAAAACACTCGTTATTATGGTGTAATTTTTTTTAAAAAAACGAGTTACGTGTAAAAAGTTATTGGCGTCTAAAATAAAAGGGGAACTTGCATGTGGATTGCATGTGACTTTCTAAAATTAAAAATTTTAATTTTACCTTTATACCCTTAATCTAGAAAATTAATTATTTTAATTGTTATACTATTTACAAGATTGCAATCAAGATCTCAACCATTAGAGTAAAGATCTAATGGTTTAGATTATTTCTTACCCTTCTCACACTTTGGGCTTCTTTTACAGGATCCTCTACCATATTACATGTGTAATTTTCTTCAAAATAAAAAAAATGTCGGGAGCTTTGAGTTTCCTAGGTTTTCTCACCACAAGTAGGTTTTCTATATATCCTTTCCTATATATATTATATAGGGGCCGCTAGAATGAAAACCACCACGAGTTAAGAAAACCGTGAGAATACACCATACGGGGCGAGTTGGGCCAACAAATTTTTTCATAGTCCAAGCGAATATATTATAAACACATATGTAAAAAAATTAATTGTCGTGTATGTTGTTTTTACCACCCCAAGTTTAGTGTAAAATTTAAATTTAAATTAAATTGAAATTTTACACTAAACTTGTGGTGGTCAAAACTACATACACGACAATTTTTTTTAATTTTTTTACAGATGTGTTTATAATATTTTTACTCTACGTTTATGAAAAAAAATTGGCCCAACACGCCCCTATTGTGTAGTTCTCATGGTTTTCTTAACTCGTGGTGGTTTTCATTCTAGCGGTCCTTATATATATATATATATATGTGTGTGTGTTTCAGGAAAATATGTTAACCATATCACATATTAAATGTGGACTTGAAACACTCCAACCCACTATTAAATCTAACAAAAGACTAATAATAAATTTGGATATAGTGGCTAAAAGTAAACTTGACACTAAATATTTTTCTTTGCCATGTTTGGACTACACACGTTATTCAAACTCAGACCCATTAACACCTGCTAAACTCGGGCACAGAGCCAGATGAAATTAAACTCGGATCTTATACTCCCCCATCGAAACCGGACTCAAACCAACAAACTCGGATTCACTAATTTGAAGTTAAACTCGAACTAAGCTTATACGTCAAATAAGTTCGGACTACCTCATACATATAAGATCGGTCAATTAAACTCGGATACATATAACTTGGATAGAAATCGTGAAACCCGGAACATCATCATCATCCTACGTATAAATCCGGACTATATCTACTCATTAAACTCGGACCTTGTTAACATATAGAAACCCGGATGTTTATTTTTACAAACCCTGACTCCCAAGCTTAAACTCGGACATCATGTCCATATGATAAACTTGGAAAAACAAAAACTCGGATCCTAATTTTCCAGAGAAACTCGACTTTGTGACTACACAAAGTCGGATCGTTCACTATCGCACAGAACAAACATCAGTATAAGCAAATCCTTCGATGTAACAGTTACAATTTGCAGTTCTACGATCAAAACCCTAACCCACAATAATCAACAGCAGTTTAACAATTCTAGCATATCAATTGTATCTTAATAACAAGCAACCAATTACACAATCATTCACCAACCATTGCACAATCATTCAGAACGATTAGTAAACACAAGAGCCATTGTTTGGAGGACTAGGGTTTGCATGAGATCAAAAGAGCAGAGATATTAACGTACAATCAATAAACAATTACCTTAGGTTGATTCTAGATGGATTTAGATGTGTGTGAAACGTGTGTGCCAGAAATGATGAGAGAAATGATCGAAGATGATGATTTGAGAAAATGATTAGAAACGCCATAGATGATTTGTGAGGAGTTTAGGGTTGTAGGAGTTTTATTAAAGTTTCTAATTTAACCACAATGCACCCCTAATTATGTAACTTTCATAAAGCACATAACAACTTGTAATTACAATTAAAACACATAACTCACATACTTGCCAAGTAATGCATAAATTTCATGTAACACAAAAAATGTATGTCTAAATTCATTGTGGTTGTTAAAGTACTAACATGAAATTGGGGTTGTCACAGTCATGAATAAGAATAAAACTAACTAAGTTGTCAAGTAGCCAAGTAAGAACAACCCGGGCGTGTCATACCCAACATGGCATATGTTTCGAGGCGAGGCGGGTTATGTTACTTTCATTCTGGAAGCTTCTTGATATCACTCTAATTCCTAAAACAACCAAGAGAGCAAGCTAAGTGCGTGCATCATGAGCGTGGAAAGTGTTCGGGTACGTTCGTAGCCTTGTCCCTTTAGTGGATGTTGCTATGTGACTTAGGGTATTAAAATAGTAAATCATCAAGTAATATAGTGGAACAAGTTTGGAAAGCCAAGGCTTCTATGGTTCACACTTACACCAAAACACAAGTCTCACCATATTGAAGATGGTGAGCTTGGATGGTCTCAACACTTGTAGGTTGTCTTAAACCTTGTCAAAAAAAGAAAGTTTAGGAGGTTCTTGGACCTCTAAAGTAATGGGAATCAACCCTTATTCAAGCCCCATAACCATAGGTTTGGTTAGAAGCAAGATATGGTAAAAGATTCTTACAAGAAAGCTAAGTTTATGAAAAGTTTATAACATATAACTTTAAAACAGAAAGTTTGGACCTCAAAATGGTGATGTTCCACCTTAACTTACTATGGTAAACTTGTGAAAAAATCCTATAGGTGTTCCAAGCTTTCAGATGAAGAAAAAATGAAAAAAATATGGAAGAAAGTGAGGCAAATGCTCACTTTTTCACTTAAAGGATTCTGGCTCAAACTTGCAATTCCAGCTGTTTAGAGGGTGTGTGAGAGTGTTTGAGGGTTTTGAAAAGTGGAATGGAGGTGTAGGAGGCTTGTTTATATAATGGTGAATAGGAGGTTGTGTTTTAGTGGAGTTATAAGGTGATTGGGAGAGAAGAGAGGTGGAAGAAGTAGCCAATCCTTGGAGCTTAAACCACT
This sequence comes from Scalesia atractyloides, assembly GCA_947069175.1. Taxonomy (NCBI): domain Eukaryota; kingdom Viridiplantae; phylum Streptophyta; class Magnoliopsida; order Asterales; family Asteraceae; genus Scalesia; species Scalesia atractyloides. Next base: position 23,733,417 of record CAMTDV010000006.1, read on the forward strand.
TTCAGCGGATTGAGGGCCTTGGCATCGCGTGAAGCTGATAAGGGATAGGCTTCGTGTGAGTGGTACCTTGTTTAACCAACCAGTTTTGTTTTATTGCAATTTAGCCCCTAAACTTTGGTTTATTTATCATTTTATGCAAAAAAGTTTACTTTTTGACTTTTTTCGAGTATGAAACATGTTCGTAAGTATGTGACAAGTATAGTATATGCATATTTGGAAAGTCAAGCGTATAATAAGTCTCGAGTTGCACAAGTGTGTATCCAAAGGATGATTGTGTATAAACACAAAAATAAAAGTATAGTATGAGAATGGATTTACATTATGATCGAAGTCTCGGATTACAAGTTTGGAAATGAAGATTACCATACGATTACAAGTTTCCAAAAATCGAAAATACAAATACACTTTCTAAATACGAAGGTACAAAAATGTGAAGCGTTATAGTCTCCCTACTTTAGGAAATTTCGTACCGAAATTTATTCAAGAGGAAGACTCAACAAACAAGTGTGGATACTTAGTCTTCATATCACTTTCGAGTTCCCAAGTGAACTCGGCGCCACGTTTTCCTTCCCAAATGCTATCATGACCTGACGAAGTTCGAGGGAGTTTGGTGATGAAATCCATGGCTATACTGTTCCATTTCTAGATCAGGAATTTCTGGTTGTTCGAGTAACCCAGAGGGACGTTGATGTTCGGCTTTGACTTTGGAACAAGTGAGACATTTGGACATGTAAGTTGCGATGTCCTTCTTCACTACCGGGCCACCAATAAGATGTACGAAGATATTGGTAGATCTTGTCAGCACCAGGATTAACAGAGTATTGAGACTTGTGTGCCTCTTTCACAAGGGATCACGAAGGTTTCACGGTTCAGAACCCAAATGCGACCGAGATAGTAGAGAATTCTGTTGGATTTGGATACGAGTTGGCTTTCGGCACCGCACTTCATCTTTTGTATAAGTTAGTCTCATTGACGGATGAGTATTACGCCTCATAAATTTGGTTTTGAAGGTCGTTTAAGATTTGGAAACAACAAATACCCTTGACATGAGTTTTTCGACTGAGAGCATCGGCCCTGATATTCGCTTTACCAGGGTGGTAGCGAGTATCGTAGTCATAGTCGTTGAGCAACTCTACTCATCAGTGTTGATGCATGAGCTCTTTTGGTTAAAGATGTGTTAAAGGCTCTTATGATCGGTGAAGACCACACACTTTGTACCATAAAGGTAGTGTCGCCAAATTTTTAACACAAAAACAACCACACCAAGCTCAACGTCGTGGGTTGTGTATTCTTCTCATGTATTTTGAGTTGTCTTGATGCGTACGTGATAACCTTGTCTCGTTGCATGAGAAAACAACCGAGACCTTGGTTAGATGCATCGCAATACACAGTGAAATCATCGTTACATCGGGAAGAGCGAGAATAGGAGCATTGCAAAGCAAGTCCTTGAGAGTTTGAAAAGACTCCTCTTATTCAGAACCCCAAAAAAATGTTTATCCTTTTGAGTCAACAAAATGAGAGGTACGACAATTTTTGAAAAGTTGGATATAACCGACGGTACCAATCCAAGGAATGAACGAATTTCAGATCGAGATTTCGGTGTGATCCAAATCTTGACAGCTTTGATTTTGGCGAGATCCACGAGTATGACTTTTGCGTTCACAACGTGACCGAGAAATTGAACTTCTTTTAGCCAGAATTCGCACTTCGGGAATTTGGTATATAGTTGTTCGGCACGTAGGAGTTCGAGGATTAAATGCAAGTGACACCCATGCTCGGCTTGGGTTTTAGAATAAATGAGAATATCATCTATGAACAGATTACAAAGCGACCCAAGTATAACTTACACACATGGTTCATCAAATCCATGAAGACCGCGATGCATTGGTTAACTCGAAAGGCATGACTACGACTCGTAGTGGCTGTATCCAGTATGAAATGCGGTTTCATGGATGTCTTCTTCGAGGACTCGAAGTTGATGGTAGCCAGAATGAAGGTCGATCTTGGAAAAGCACGTTGCACCTTGGAGTTGATCGAAAAGATCGTTGATACGAGGAAGGGGATAACAGTTTTTGACGATGAGTTTGTTAAGCTCATAATAATCGATGCACATTGGAAAGATCCATCTTTCTTCTTGATGAAAAGGACTGAGTGTCCCAAGGAGAAGTGCTAGGATGTATGAAGCCTTTATCAAGTAATTCTTGAAATTGGCTTGACAGCTCTTGCATTTCTAAGGGTGTGAGACGGTAAAGAGATTTACCAACGAGTGTAGCGATGGAAATGAGGTTGATACAAAAGTCGACTGAATGAGGAAGAGGAGGAGGACCAGGTAGGCCTTCGGGGAAATCACACGCCACCGGAACATCATTACGCCTTTTCCCTTGCCTTCTCTTCCAAAACGTGGGCTAAAAAGGAAGGTACTCCTTACATAACTACTTGTTTGCTTGGGTGCATGACATGAGTTTGAGACCTTTTGAAGGCTTTTCACCGTAGACGTGCAAATGTCACCGGAAAGAAGAGTAAGTCGAACGAATTTTTCGTGGCAAGCAATTTCAGCATGGTTCTTACGAAGCCAATCCATGGGTATGAAATCGATAAAGAACTCATGATTGTTATGAGTGAGAATGTAATTGCGGACAACAGAGTCAACGATAATAGACTTGCCATTGGCAACTTTGACAGAGAATGGTTTTGGGAGTTTAAAGCATGTACATTTTAACATTCGTTCGAATTTTACGGATATAAACTCTTATCCGCACCATATCAGATAGTAAAGAAGCATATAAACCGTTTACAAGGAACGTACCATTCAGACTTCGTTGTCGTGTTACGCTTGATTCCGTTGATGTTGAGTGCGTGTCCACGAGGCTGTTGCTGTTGTTGCTCTTGATTGTTTTGCGGGAAATGAGGTTGAAGGTGAGTAGGATCACCACACTTGAAGCAAGCTGGAACATTGTTTGCGGGAGCTTGACGGTTTTGGTTTTAGCGTGGTGGTTGATTTTGGTTGCTTTGTGGCGCGAGGCCACTTTGACATGCGGCGGCTACATGCCCAAACTGGTTGCAATTTGTGCAATGGCAGCATGCGATGTTGATTGGGTGATGTTAGCGGCATGTGTTACACTTGGGATGAGTCCCAATGTACGTTTTACGGGGGACTACATGCCGAAAACCCTTGATTTCCAGGTAAAAATCCACCCGTTTTATGCAAACAACGACGTTTTACAACGATTTTGCACAAGGTTTTACCTTCGATTTCATCAAAACTCCTTTGTTTACGAAAAATCTTCATCTTTTTATGCAAAACTTTGTTTTTCACTTAGATCTATACTTAGCTCTAAGTAAAACCCTTTTTAAGCCTTAAATTTTCACACAAATTCAAACTAAATGAAATATGTTTCGTTCACTTTGAAGTGGAACGAGGCGTTGTCAAGCAAGATCTCAGATCCGGAAGCACAAGGACGAAATCGTCACTTTGCACAAACTGGACTAAACCGTACGAACCTTCAAGTTCGCCCGGATTAGTCCGAGTTTCTGTAAAATGGCTAAAACTCGCTCCAAAAGACCTCTCCAGCCTAGGTTTTGCTCAGTAGCTTAAGGTTGGAGGGACGGACACTCGATTTCCTCAGGAAACGACGCGAAAACACACTATTTGGATGCCAAAACAGTCAAGTTCGCTCGTAAAATACAGTTCGCTCGAACTGTCACAAGATTGGTGACTAAGTTCGCCCGAACTTGCCTAAAACCTCCGATAGTCAAGTTCTCCCGAACTTGTCCAATTCTCTAGAGAATCAGACAAGTTCGCCCAAACTTGTGTCAAAATCAACCAAACATGGCAAGTTCGCTCGAACTTGTCCAATTTCTCATGAAACCAAAAAAGTTCACCCGAACTTGTGCATTCAGCCAACCAAACTTGTGTCAAAATCAACCAAACATGGCAAGTTCGCTCGAACTTGTCCGTTTCTCATGAAACCAGACAAGTTCGCCCGAAATTGTGCATTCAGCCAACCAAATAGTCAAGTTCGCCCGAACTGTCAAATCCAGAGATTGTACAACTTCGCCGGAACTTGTACTCTGCTCCTTCCCGTTTTCGATCGTTTCAGCAATTCGGAAGAGTGATGCACTTCTGTTCGATTACAGCTGATCCGGCGCTCCATTCCATCTACATCAGATCCCATCTCTCTCTATAATCGCACCAACTGTGAGTATACTTGACCCATTTTTCGCTTTAATGCACTTTTTGGGTGTAACATATGTTCCTATCAAAGTACACGATACACGCTAAACTGATTTATCACACGTGAATATCTGTTTTACATAGTTTATACGTGATGCAAGGAACATGTAAACTAGGACACATTTTCGTTAACTCCACCCTAGTAGTATGATACTATTTAGCTAACACCCGACGGGGACTAGTTAGGAAGTAACACATCATGCATCGCAGCCTTTTTCGAGAGCTTAACATGTGAAATTTGTCTTGTCAGTTTATATGTTATGTGTATCATGCTTATGTATTTGGAAATTCGCGACCTTTTATCTTCTATGCTATTATATCAAAAACCTGTATGCTCGCCAATACATTTTTGTATTGACAATTATTTAACGTATGTTGCAGGTTAAGGATTTCTTCTTGTTGCAAATGGACTTAGGGTTTTGCTTAGAAACTTGTAATAAATTGTAATTGAGTTTGAAATTTGTTTGAGGTTATTTGAATTCGTGATGATTATGTGATGATTGTATGTTGATTGTATGGGAAACTGACGCTTAAATATTGTCATTTAAAAATGTCGTTGTGGATTCTCTCGAACAATCTGAACCGCTTAGTGCCACGCCTCGATGATTCCGCCATCGGTTGGGGTGTGAAGATTGGTATCAGAGCCATTACTATATGGAATTAGGTAGAACTGCTCTGTTTGACCTAGTCTATAGTCAGGACACCAAATCATACCATTACGCATCGATTAAACGCTCGAAACTGATACGAATAGACAAGTTCGCCCGAAGTTGGGGCAAGTTTGCTCGAACCAGATCAAGTTCGCCCGAATTTGACTCAAGTTCGCCCGAGTTGCCGTCCCCCCCATACTCCAAACAGGTTCGCTCGAAGATCAAGTTCCCCGAAGATAGTCAACTTCGCCCGAACTTGATAACCTGCATTCGAACCGGACTTTTAAACTACATACGCTTTTCCTAAAGCTACCACAATACACGTGAAGAATGCTCGTATCACACAAACGAGTCGATTTGTCATGATTAGGTGTGAAAACCGTGAACTCTCAGATGAATCACTCACTCGCATATTCTCATTTGCACGAAATTGTCCATTAAGTTAGGAGTGATATCCACATCTTAATGGAGATTTCCCATTCTATCCGGTGGAAGCCTCCTAATGGGTCCGGGAGGTAAAACCACAATCAAGGATTCAAAGTTATCAAGTTAGGGGTGAAATCTGAACCTTGAAAACTCGTCCCACTCAACGATTTCAATTCACCAAAGTCTCGATTGTTTCTAACGCTTTGGGACGCATAGTAACTGGAAGGGTAATGCCGTTAGCCGTATGGTGGTGAGAGCATTTACCTATTAGGCCACAGCGTGTGCCCAAAGTCGGCAGAATGATCGAATCACTTTGGGTAGTCGCTGTCAGAAAACCCAGGACGCTCTATCGATTTTAAGCCGCAATCGTCGATTTTACGCATCATCGATTTACATGTGCTTTGCGCATGATTTAGCAAATTTTAAACTTTTAACATTTTCGATTTTCGCTTTTCGCTTACCACTTTATCGCTTTCATCGTACTATGTTAATGCACAACTCGCACAACCATCGCAATCTAAAACAAGAGCTAATACTCGCAACATAACTAAATCCTAACAACCCTCTTAACCGCGTCCTCGCGTTATACCGCCAATATATACTATATAAATATATACATATGTAGTATGTGATTACACGTGCTTATGTGAATACGTGAGAATTTAGGAGATATGTGTTTTCCTATGTGGCTCCTATGTGAATCATAGAAATACGTATTACTATAACAAGTTTTTAACGCACTAAATCGCATCGCAATTACAAATCAGTATGATCGAATCTCATTCCAAAACTCTTTGTCCAGATGTCTTCGAACGCTTCCAAATCTCGACGTCAAGCCCGCAGATACTCCGACAAGAGGATTGCTTCGCTTGTGGCTAAGGAAATGGCCAAGGTCATTCCTCAAATCATCACCCAAGTTCAAGCCCTCAGCAACTCTCAAACCTCGGAAGACTCTAAGTCCAGCGCACTAAAGTCTACTTTCTCCTACAAGCAATTCAAGGCCTGTGACCCGATGGTCTTCACAGGTGAAGGAAGTGTATCTCAAATGCTCTAGTGGTTTGATGCCATCGAGGTTATCCTTCGTCAGAGTGGGTGCCCTGAGCATTTTCATACCACATGTGCTACCGAGTATTTCAATCCCGAGCACTCGACTGGTGGACAGCTGAGCGCATCAAACATGGGAACGACGCAGCTTATGCGCTATCGTGGGAAGACTGAAAGAACTTATGAAGAGGAGTATTGCCCTCCCAACGAAGTCTAAAAGCTCGAGAACGAATTCTGGAAAATCAAGCAAGTCGATGGTAAGAACGCCAGCTTCACAGCAAGGTTCTAGCATTATTTGCCCTAGCCAAGTCGACACTCCTGAAAAGGCAATCAAAAAGTACGTACGTGCTTTGCCTGAGTGTGTGGGTGATTTTGTCGAAGCTGCAAGACCGGCTACCATCGAAGAAACTTATCAGTTGGCGCAGAAATCAATGACAAGCGAGTCATGGCCGGATTTTTCTCCAAAAGTTTCACCAAGAATCTGAACCAAGCTACTATCAAGCTATCTGATGACAACGACGACGTACCGCCGCAAGCTGCCACGAGCCTACCGCAAGAGAAAGAGCTCGAATTTCAACTACTCCGCAACTGAGCTGCTCAACTCGGAACCTCTCCAAACGGTTGCACCTCTACCAAGCGTGCCTACACTGGACCTTACCCCCAGTGTCAGATGTGTATTTATCACCACTGAGCCGAAGCCAGCTGCCGCTAATGCATCAACTGCGACTGTTACGGCCACCTCACCAGCCACTGCCACACAGGACCACGGCAACCCGAGATACTAGCACTTCCCGCACCAGCAGCTGCAACCCCAGCAGAAGAAGAGCCGGCATCAACATCGACCAGGCGCAGGACGACGTCCTCAATGGTACGAACTTCGACGCTATTATTTATGCTTTATAATTATCCTATTATTCAATGTCGCTTCAATATACGACGACGTCTCCCTATCTCGAGCCCTCGCACTTGTTCTAAGCGCATACTTAATTATTATTACTAATGTTATATAGTATATCACGATATAATACGTTTTTACCCCTACTACGCGCCTTTAAAACAAGTTATGATAAACATGCAAACACCAAACTAATCACGGGTGTACACGGGATTATCTTGGGGTCTGCACGGGGATCGTAATGAGTTCTAAAGGTACCCTAACGTTAAAAGTATGGTTAAACACTGGTGGATACGCGATGGTACTTCCTATAATAAGTGTTTTAACCATGTCGACAAAGCGTGACACCTACTCAAGGAACGAAGGCGGTGTGGTTAAAGCATGGTGGATACGCCGCTGGTACTTCCTATATATAAGTGCTTTTCCATGCTAACAAACTTTTGTGGATACGTGCCATGTGTAGTTGAACGTTCTTAGACCTTTGTTAGGATCTTAGTTTGAATTACTTGTAGTTTTGTTTCAAAAATGGAAAATGATGAATTAAAAGAGATTTGCATGGGAATAAGATGGAAAACTTTTACTACAAGCAATTTTCAGTTTGGTAATGAGAAAATGCAGAGAAGATGATATGCGAAAGTTGATCTTTTAAGAGACAAGTTTAAAGGTTACAAGAGTTGCCTATTTATACTAACTATCTAACCTCTGAGCATCTTTGATGACGTCAGGGTTGATATTGCAGGAAACAATATGTAACTAACTCTAAACACTTCTTATACTAACTATCAGTGCTTGGCACTGTTACATTGATTAACTAAGCTAATGACTAAACTCTGATTCGTATCCTCTGTCCTTGTTAACTTCGGCAGACCTTGAAGCTTTGTGTAGGCAGATGATAGGATGAGCAGTCTTTATGGAAAGCAGTGTAAGTACATCAGAGGATGTAACCTCTGATAGTTGAACCAAAGCTCGGATAGTGTTGTTTGGCTTTATATCATCTGTTCCTTTCATAGGGTTCAATCCCAACAATCTCCCCCTGGAACAGATGATGCCAAAAACACTTTATTCTTGGTTTTTATTCCTCAGAAGGAATTCTCTGTATTGACCTTTAAATTAAAGTTCAAAGTTAAGAGATTCCATGTCATCAGCATCCTTCACCAGCTCTAAACATAGTAGTTCTTGGAAGTCTTCTATGTAAGCTCATAAGCATCTTCCATGGATAGTTTAGTGGCTGCACCATCAGACTTGAGCAATATTAATTCATGGGTGTCTTTGTCGACCTTCCATTTTAGAATTTTTGGGTCTGATGGTTTTCTTGAAGGAGCCTTTATTGCAGAGGTTTGTAAATGAGCCATCTTTGACAAATCTTTGGCCAGCTTGGCACTTGTATCATCTGTGTGATAATTAATCATATTCTGAATCCCTTCTTTGATAAATGTATCTCAAACTCTTTGTCAGTCTTTTCAATCATCTCCCATTGCTTTTTTCCTGTGTTGCAGGGTAAGTGTGGAATGGGCAGATGTTGAGCTGGACCTTTTGAAGAGTTGAGCTCTGAGGATAGCATCTTCTTTTGAGTAATCAGGCTTGGGAGGCATGGATGGATCCTTTTTCCTTCTCTCTTCCAAACTTTTGTAGGTGTCTATCACCCTCACCTCACCCCATCTCATCACTTGGTTTTTGGAACCATAATGATTTTGAATCAGTTCTTGCTTCATTCTCTTCAAATTCAAAGCATTTTCAGTGATATCTTTCTTGTATAAATCCCAGTTGGGAGGAGTTGGCTTTTTAAGAGGGTCTTTCACATTTCTTACATTCTGTTGATTTTCTCCCTCAGTTCATCTATGCTCCAATCTCTGAACTATGGCCTTGTTGCCTTATACATCTTCTTTTCCATGGTATACTCAATGAGTTCACTCTTGAGCAACTTATCTTCCCTTACTAACAACTGGTTGCTCAGATCCTTGACAAAATTTTGTAGAATGGTGACTTTACTCAGTTGAAAGGACATGATAATCTGTATCTCTCTATCATTTTACCAGCTGATTCTCTTTTGGCAATATCCTCTGCTTGCTTCTTTATCAATTCTAGATAGGCATCAACATTTGCTGGTCTTGGATAGTCATCAAGGGATTGAATTGTTCTTTTGTCAGGGTCATCTTCTGAAAGAAACTTAGGATCTCTTCCCTGACTGCTGTAAATCAAGAGGATACAATTTTGATGCAGGAATGACTTTAAGAGTTGAAGAAGTTGTAAGCACTGATGTGGGGATCACTGGTGTTGATGATAGTGGAAGAGGTGCAGATCTCATCATCATTTATCACTTTTATGATTTTTCTCCTTTTAAACCTTAAGGTGGGTGATGGTGGTTGTGGGATTTTTGGTGGTGTAGATAATGGTTGAGTTGATATGGGAAATGTGATTATGGCAGTGGATAGAGATGCATCTATTGCAACCTCTGCTGTATCAACAGATGTTGACACAACATTACTGTAACATCTGCTTGTGTGGATGTGGGTTGTGGTTTTGAAGATGTGATAGGTTTTTGAGAGGCAGAGGTTTTAATGGTTGGATTTGTTTCAGGCTTAGTTTTAGGAGGTGTGGATGTTGTTGCCTGGCTTTTCTAGCATGAGCTCTTTTTAAAGAAGTACCAACCTCTCCTTTTTCTTTGCTGATCAATCTTTTTCTCAACCAGCACTCTGCTCTCCTCAATCACATTCTTTTGTGACTAGCCCTTGCCTTGGCCACAATTTCATCAGTCAAATCAATCTTCTTTGAACCATCAGGCCTTGGGATATTTACTGTTGGTCTGGCCTTATCATCATCTATTGTTAACTTCTTTGGACCCAAAGGTTTCTCCCCCTTTTTGGCTTCATTGTTGTAACAAATATAACCGTTGGAGGTGCATGGCCAGTGGTTGTGAGTAGATGTGCTTTGATGGCTTTAATGTCTGCTGTAGTGTCTTGATACCTTGATTCAAACAGTTTCAAACATTATTCACATGATGCTTGTGTTGTAAATCCAAATGTTGTTGATGTTGAAACAGAGGGTTAAGAGCTTCTTTGAGATCAGTAGTGGATAGAACAGAGGGTTGACTTTTTGTAGCTATCATCTGCTTTATTAAATCTTTGATTTCACCAACAGAGTTTTCTATTCTGGTCACTCTCTCCGTCAAATTCTGGTATTTTAGATCATCACCTAATTTAATAGGATCATCTGAACTCCTACCAGTGGTGGTAGTTATATCTATGTTATCATGAGCAGTGGTTTTAGGACCAGCTTCAAACAGAGATGCTCCTTTATCTTGGTACTGGGGACTTCCCACAATAGAGGTAACAGTTGTTGCCTCAGCAGTGGTTGCCTTTAACCAAGTCTTATTAATGAAACCACTGTCCAACTGAGAACTAGAGAGTTCAGCAATTGTAGTGGCTTGCTTGTGTTGAAATATCACCAAGGGTTACTGTAACCCAAGGGATGTAGCCTCTTCATTTGCTGATGGGCTAGCAATGAATAAAGAATCAGACCCAGCCATTGGATGAAGTATATTCTCAGTAATAGGTTGTTGAGAAGTGCTGGTTTGTGTCTGAACTAATTCAATTGCATTCAGCAATGGTACAATTGTGGGTGGAAGTGAAGGTATTGGTGAAGGTGGTTGAGTAGAAAGCGACATTGCCCTGGGAAGGGGCTGTGGAAGATAGACCCAAGTGGATCTAGTGCTTCATAAAGTGGTGTCCCTGTGTCTACAACCTTTTCCTTTTGTGAGGAAGAAGGAGGAGTTTCAAAGCCGGTTGGAGATCTTTGAACCATCTGCTGTGAAGAAGTAGCAGCAGTGGTTTGTGACTTTGGGCTGTCACAGGGTTAACCTCTGGGATCTCATCTTCCAGAGGACCCTTTTTGGGTTTGGTGGGCTTTTTGGAGATTGTTTTCGTTTTCTTTTTGGAAATTTTTGGTGTGGGTTTCAGGGCACGGTTGTGTTGCCCTGATCACCAAGAGCAGTGGGCTCAGTAGCAAGAGGTTGAGATTGAAGATTTTGTTATGGTAAAACTTGCTCATCCTCCTCTACTTGTGTTTCCTCAACTTTATCTTGGTTTGTTATTCTGGTGAAAGTTTCATGATTAAGGCTGCCTGGATTAACCACAACGCCAATTTTACTTGCGGACCTTTAATTTGATCCTGTAAGTAAACACTCAAGAAATGTGGATGCATAAAAAAGCTTTTCTTTTTTCAATATTTTTAAAGTTATTCACAAGATCATTGAACAGTATCTGGGAGTAGTTCAAATCGGTGTCAGTTAAAATTGCATACCCAGATATTGCATATTCAATGGGATTTCATTGAAAGCAGTGGATTTTACTAAGAGACAAGTAGAATTGTGTGAAAGAAAAATTTCATCTCAGCAGGAAAGTTAGGTTTAAAAATGGTCATACCTTTCATCTGGCCGATATAACCTCTTTCCAGAAACTCTGCTTGGATCTCATTAATTGGAAATGACACAGGGTGTTGTATGTCATTTTACTTGAAGACTTGAGAGATCGATTGGGGGCTAATTTGCATCAACACTGTCACACCCCAACCGAGGGCAGAATCATCAGGGTAGTGGCACTAGCGACCAGATTGTCTCGTGAGAATTCCATAACAATCATTTAACAATATCATTGAAACATTAACGTCCCATACCATTAACATAACATTTTAAACAATCATTACAGAATCTAAGTTCTCCCACAAAAACAACAAGGTTCGATATCCCCTAGATTTATTACACTTGGAAACTAAACAATATAAAGTCAAAACAAAACTACGCTAAGCATGCAAATCCAAGCATCCATAGCTAAAATCCTCAACCTGTTGCATACGTTAAAAATACAAGTCAATACAATTAAGTAAAGGTGAGCATACGAGTTTGAATAATACTAGCATAGTCGATAAAGCGTTTGCGAAACAATCTAATTACATTCATGATACACCAAAACACTTAACATAACATAGGCTCATTTCTCATGCTAACTACCGTGAGAAGGCTTGCGCGTCCATCCTAACTATACCCCGTCGGGTGTAAGCCACACTATAGTACCATACTAGCTAAGGAGGCAAGTCAATGAAAACAAGTCCTAGTCACATGTTTCTAGTATCACGTATTGAGCATACACAATCAGATTATTCGCATGTGATAAACAGTTTGATTTGTGATGTGATTTTAATATAGGAACGTATGTAAACCCAAAAAGTGCGTTAAAGCAAAAATGGGTCAAGTACACTCAATGTGGGTGTGTTTTAGTTAGCTTAGGGATTCTGAGGAGAGTTGAGAAGAGCGCCAGATCACTTGCATATGCGAACGGAAGTGCATCAGTCTCCGAAAAGCTGAAACGGTTAAGTTTTGATAGGGCAGTAGCCAAGTTCGGGCAACTTGTGTGTAAACACACAAGTTCGAACGAACTTTTATTAAGTTTATTGAGTTAGAGTTAAGTTCGGGCGAACTTGTAAGTTTCTTATGGAAACTTGACAAGTTCAGTCGAACTTGTCGGTTTGATAAGAGAGGAGACAAGTTCGGCCGAACTTGTGAAGTTTGCTGAGAAACTTTGCAAGTTCGAGTGAACTTGAGGGCTTCTGAAGTAAATCTTGGGCATTTCCACTCAAGTTCGGCCGAACTTGACCCTTAGAGGGCAAGTTCGAGCGAACTTGACTTCCCATGCTGTCAAAATCAGTGCAATCTCGAGCGAACTTGATGTTTTCGGGTCCAAAATCTTGGTTTTCTCGTCGTTTGCTGGGTAAATCGAGTGTTCATCCCTCCAACCTGGTGCTACTGAGCAAACTCAGGTCGGAGAGGTCTTTTAGAGTAGTTTTACCGTTTTACAAAAGCGTGGGCTAATCCGGGGAACTCGGGGTTCGTTCGGGTAAGTCCGACTTGTGTAAACCAACATAAACGTCCTTGTGCTTCCAGATCTGGGATCTTGAATGATAGATGCTTCGTTTTCATATCAGACAATGAACAAAACATCCTCCAAAGTCCGTATTTTGTGTCAAAATCGAATTTATCAAAGGTTTTCTCAGATCTAGAACTTATAAGCCGAGATCTTCCAGATCTCGTGTTTGGGAAGCCTCTGCTAACACCAAACGAACTCGTATTGTGTAGATCTAAGTTAAAAACAGAAGTTTTGAAGAAAAAGATGAAGATTTTCGTAAAAGAATGAGTTTTTGATGAAAACAAAGGTAGATCCTTGTGCAAAATCGTTGTAAACCTTTGTTGGTTGTTGATAAACGTTGTTGTAGTCGAAATCGGGTCGTTTCTTACTTAGAACACGAGAGATTTGGAATGAGGGAGCCCTGAGCGAACTTGGTCAGCAAGTGCAAATGAGAGGGATGAGCTGAGTATTTATAGGAGAAGTCAAGATTCTCAAGATCTGGCAACAAGTTCGGCCGAACTTGTACAAGAATGTACAAGTTCGCGCGAACTTGGGGAGTTTACAAAGGAGAATGCGAGTCGTCGAACTTGATTATATAGCAAGTTCGCGCGAACTTGATGGCAAACAAGGGATCCTTGGTTATCAGGCAAGTTCGGGCGAACTTGTGGTAGGCAAGTTCGGCCGAATTTGGCCTGGTGACCAAGTTTCGTTTGCCGATTTCGCGTTAAGTGTTCGTTTGGTTATTCGGTTCGCATTAGATAGTTATATTAAGCGTTAAATTAAAGTGTTAAGCATTATAGTTGATGTAATAGTGCGATTTAGCGATTCGCAAGTGCGAGAGCGATGCGATAGCGAGCGTAAACATAACCACAAACACACATAACACATAAATAATATAAAACCACATAAATAACTACGATTTGCGATGTGACGAGATAGGCGATGCGATTTAATAAGTGATTAGATGCGACATAACATACAATACCATAATTAATTAACATAAACTTTATTATCAACCGAATCTCGATTTATAAAAGGATAGATAAACAGAGAACAAAAGAAAAGATAACAATCGAATTTTCGAGTTGTTACAGTCTCCCTACTTTAGGGAATTTCGTCCCGAAATTAGGCAGTAGTGTAATAAATAGATGCGGGAGCTTGGCCTTCATATCACTTTCCAATTCGCAAGTAAACTCGGCGCCACGTTTTCCCTCCCATCGGACTTTCACGATAGGGATGTGAGAGCGTCGTAGTTTCTTAGTCTCTCGGTCCATGATTTCCACAGGCTTTTCCACGAAATGGAGAGTCTCGTTGATTTGCAGAACTTCGAGAGGGACATGCAGATTCTCTTCGGCTAAGCATTTCTTGAGGTTAGACACGTGGAAAGTCGGATGTACGTTGTTGAGTTCCTCCGGTAATTCGAGACGATAGGCTACTTTACTGATTCTTTCCAGAATCTTAAGGGGACCAACGTATCGAGGTGCTAGCTTTCCTTTCTTGCCGAAGCGGACCACTCCCTTCCAAGGTGCAACCTTTAGGAGAACGTGATCTCCCACTTCGAACTGTAGGGGCTTGCGGCGTTTATCGGCATAACTCTTTTGACGACTCCGAGCTTTCAAGAGATTGTCTCTGATCTGGAGGATTTTGTCTGTCGTTTCTTGAATTAGCTCGGGACCGGTGATTTGTGCTTCTCTGATCTCTGCCATGCAATAGGCGATCGACATTTTCTTCCATACAGCGCCTCAAAAGGAGCCATTTGAATGCTGGTGTGATAACTATTATTGTATGAGAATTCAATTAAAGGTAAATGCGTATCCCAATTACCACGAAATCTATGATGCACGCACGAAGCATGTCTTCGAGGATGCGGAATCATGCGCTCAGTCTGACGTCTGGTTTGAGGGTGAAAAGCGGTACTAAGATTAAGCGTAGTACTGAGAGCGGATTGAAAAGTCTCCCAGAGACGTGAGGTAAAAGCGACCGTCGTAGTCAGAGATGATGTCACGAGGCGTCCCGTGTCGACAGATGACTTCGTCGGTATAGATTCGGGCTAACCGTTCGACCTTAAAGTCTTCTCGTATAGCAATAAGTGCGCAGATTTGGTGAGACGATCAACGATAACCCAAATGCTATCGTGACCGGATGAAGTACGCGAGAGTTTAGTAACGAAGTCCATGGCTATACTCTCCCACTTCCACATCGGGATTTGGGGTTGTTCGAGTAAGCCAGAGGGCCTTTGATGTTCAGCTTTAACCTTCGAACAAGTTAAGCATTTTGAGACGTACAAAGCGATATCCTTCTTCATGCCCGGCCACCAATACTTAGGACGAAGGTCCTGGTACATCTTGTCGGCACCGGGGTGAATGGAATATCGAGATTTATGAGCTTCGTCCATTAGCAACTTATGAATATTATCACGACTGGGAATCCAAATGCGATTGAGATAGTAGTAAATACCATCAGGTTTAGATACAAGCTGAGTTTCGGCACCACATTTCATTTCTTCTTCCAAAGTATTCTCGTTAAAGCAGGCGAATTGAGCGGCACGGATGAGGGTTTCAAGTCTAGCACAAGCTTGAGAGTCACGAATACTATATACATAGCTTCGTCGACTGAGAGCATCGGCGACGACGTTTGCTTTGCCGGGATGGTAGCGTATCTGCAATCGTAATCGTTAAGAAGTTCAACCCATCAACTTGTCGCATGTTTAGTTCTTTTTGATTAAAGATATGTTGTAAGCTCTTATGGTCGGTGAAGACCATACACTTTGTACCGTAAAGGTAGTGTCGCCATGTCTTTAATGCAAAAACAACTGCACCGAGTTCGAGATCGTGGGTAGTGTAGTTCTTCTCGTGGATCTTGAGTTGGCGAGACGCATACGCGATAACTTTGTCTTGTTCCATGTTTAGCATACCAAGCCTTGAGATCAATTTTTCAAAGGTAGATGTATCTAATGCCTTGGTTAAAACATCTGCCCATTGATCTGAAGTATGGACATGATGCAAAGAAATCAAACCTTTTTCATAGCAATCTCTCACAAAGTGATGTCTGCTGTCAATGTGCTTTGTAGTTGAATGAGAAACTGGATTTTTGATGATATTTTCAGCAGCTTGACTGTCCAATTTGAGTAGAGTCTTTAGTGCAATGATACCACAATCCAACAACTAGTTTTGAAGCCACAGGAGTTGAGCAGTGCACTAGCAGCAACAATATACTTTGCCTCAGCAGTGGATGTTGAAACTGCAACCTGTTTTTTGCTTTGCCAAGACACTAGACAATCACCTAGGAATTGACATCCTCCTGATGTGGACTTCCTTGTAGTTTTACACCTAGCAAAATCACTATCTGAAAAACCTGAAAGCTCAATATTCCCATTAGCTGGATACCAGATACGAAGTGTTGGGAGCATCTTTTATATATCTGAATATCCTTTTTACAGCAATAAGGTCAGACTTTCTAGGTAATGCCTGTGATCGGGCACAAACACATATTGCAAACATGATGTCTGGCCTTGATGCAGTTAGGTACAATAAAGACCCAATCATGCTTCTATAAAGAGTTTGATCAACAAGGTCATCTTTACCATCAATGGTGACTAGCTTGGAGGTTGCCATGGGTGTGCTACATGGTTTACAATCATCAATATCAAAATTTTTAAGCAGTTCTTTCGCATACTTGTTTTGATGGATAAATGTACCATTGTGCAATTGTTTAACTTGAAGACCAAGAAAACATTGGAGCTCACCCATTGCACTCATCTCAAACTCTGCTGCCATGAGTTTTCGAAACTCTTCACACATAGCAATGCTTGTGGATCCAAAAATGATGTCATCCACATAAATTTGGACAAACATCAAATCTTTTCCTTTCCATTTTAAAACATGGTTTTATCTGTTTTACCTCTAGTAAACCCTATTGATAGAGAAAAGTGGATAGAGTTTCATACCAGGCTCTTGGTGCTTGTTTCAAGCCATACAATGCTTTATTGAGCTTTAGACATGATCAGGATGGAATGCATCTTCAAAACCTGGAGGTTGACAGACATACCCTCTTCTTTGATTTTTCCATACAAAAATGCACTCTTTATATCCATTTGAAACACCTTTATGTTGTGGTTAGCAGCAAAAGCTAAGAACAGGCGAATAGCTTCCAACCTTGCTACAGGACAAAAGTCTCATCATAGTCTATACTTTTTCCTGTCTGTAGCCTTGAACCACGAGCCTTGCTTTATTTTTGACAACAATACCCCTTTCATCAGTTTTGTTCTTGAAGACCCACTTTTTCCAATTGGACTTACATCTTTTGGCAGTGGCACAAGCTCCCAAACTTGTTGTCTTTTGAACTGAAGGAGTTCTTCTTGCATGGCCTCTACCCAGCTGTTGTCTTTCAGTGCCTCTTGGTACTTGACTGGCTGTATGAGTGATAGAAAACCAGCAAAAAGAAAATATTTTGGGATTGGCTTCGTGTGAGCACCTCAGATTTGATGTTGCCAATAACTTGATGTGCTGGATGGCTTTTGAGATAAATTAAATCACCTTGGTATGGAACAATAGCATTTTGAGGTGATGGCTGCAAATGTGTATTATCTGAGCTAACCTCTGCGGTGAAATTGAAGTATCAGCCACTGATGAGAATGGTGGTGGTGGTATTGGGGGTATAGAGGTGACATTCTGATGATTTTGGTGCCCAGATGTAGGACTTTTATCAACAGATGTTTGATTTTGTGAACTGGCAGAGGTTTGAGGATCAACCACTATTGAGCCAGAAGTGGCAGAGTTTACACAAGAGCTTGTAGCACTTGATCCTCTGTTTGAAGAATAGACTTTGTTTGTGGAAGCACACAGTCATATCCTTGATCTTGATCTTCTTCAGATGATTGTGGTGTACCTGCATTGTCTAGCTTGATAGAAACATCAGCAAATGTGAATTTATCTAAATCAAAAAGCTCTGCAGGATTTGCTGGGATTTTCAGTGATGATAGTTCATTGAACTTCACATTCAAAGTTTCTTCAACACACTTTGTCCTAGAGTTAAAAACTCTGTAGGCTTTGGCAGTGGTTGAGTATCCCAGAAAATAACCACAATCATTTTGGCTGCAAACTTAGATATAGAATCTTTTAAGTTCAAAATGAAACATGGACAGCCAAAAATTTTAAAATATGAAATCAGAGGTTTTATTTTATACAAAATCTCATAGGCAGTCTTTTGATGCCTGGGGTTAATCAAAACTCTGTTTTGAACATAGCAAGCATTGTTTACAGCCTCTGTCCAAAAGGACAGGGGTAAACCAGAATCTGCTAGCACAGTTCTTGCTGATTCAATTAAGGTTCTGTTTTTCCTTTCAACCACCCCATTTTGTTCTGGGTTCTTGAAATGCTATATTGTCTAACAATTCCTTTTGACTCACAAAAAGCATCCAACTCCCTATTTTTAAACTTGTTCCATTGTCACTTCTAAAGATTTTTACTGGAAGATCAAATTGCTTTTCTACTTGTTTGACAAAGTTTTGCAAAATGCTTGCATTTTCATCCTTAGAATGAAGAAAGAAGGTCCATGTAAACCTAGAGAAATCATCAACTATCACTAGGCAATACCTTTTGGGTTTTAAGCTCATGATTTGATTGGGCCAAACAAGTCCATGTGCAACAGTTGTAAACACTGGCTTGTTTTGGACTCTTCAATTGATTTGAAAGAACTTTTATGTGTTTTGCCTTTTAAAAAACTGTTCATCACAGGAAAATTGCTTGTGACGCAAGCCTCTTACAAGACTTTGTTTTGAGAGTGTGGTGATAGTTTTAAGATTTGTGTGTCCAAGTCTTCTATGCCATAACTCAGTCCTTTGCTAGAAGCAACTGAGAATAGGCATGTTCCAGACATAAGATTATCTTTTAACATATCTACCACATACACATTCCCACTTCTGTGTGCAGTGAGTTGTGCTTTGCTCTCAGCAATGATTTGATCAATCTTTTTGACAACCTATGGTCCTCACAATTTGACAAGTTTTCTTAGTGAAGAAGGATCCATATCCTCTGTCACTCATTTGTGAGACACTCAGTAGGTTAAATTTCAATTGTCAATCAAATTCACATTTTCAAACTTGAGTTTAACAGCCAGAACCGATCCAGATCCTAAAACTTTTCCCTTTGAGTTATTACCAAAAGATATATCACCCCCCATGAGCCATGAAGTCCTTGAGAAGGGCTCTACATCCTGTCATGTGCTGGAACCTCCAATATCTACATACCATAAGCTATCAAGGCAAGTAGAGGGTTCCTGCACATTTAAGTAAATAGATCAGTTAAGATTGGTCTCCAAAGCAAATATAACTTTGGATGGGGTCATAGATGGTCCAGCCTCAAGTTTAGGACAATGGTCAGTGGTTTTGAAATTTTCTTGTAACATCTGCTCTTGACCATTACCTATAGATGATTGTATCCATAAGGGTGCCTGTTTTCTCTTTGCTTTGAAGGCTTTTTGTAGCCTTGATAAGCATGAGGAACCTTTTTATAAGTAGGTTGGCCATACCCTCTTGGAAATGAGTTTGAAGGTGGGGCATCTGTCACTTGCAAACAGAGGTTTTGGTTAAGGCTTTTGTAACAGATGTTTCAATTGGTTCAAAACTCTGCTTGGATTTATTTCCAACAGAACTTGAACTTTCTCTTTCAAGTGCTTTTGCCTTGATCTCTTTTACCTTTTGTTCATAGTTTTTGAGATAGGCACACTGTTGAGTTGAGTGATTTGTTTTGTTGCAGATGGTGCATTTTGAAGAGTTTTTGATAACACAAGTTTTGTTAATGTCATAGGCTTTTAAAAGAAAACAATCTGCAGCCACATGATTTATTTTTTCACAAAATTCACCAAACAAGTTTTTAATCTTTACTCTTTTTTCCTATCAGACTTTTTCTCAGCAGTGGTTGTAACCTCTGCTGGCACATCTTTGATAGGGATCACCAGTGCTTTTGGGGCTTTAATACCATCAGTGGCTGTGAAGTCCATTGGCTTAAAGTTCTCTAAGATATCACATTCATCTGACCAGGTTGGTTTAAACTGATATTTTTCAATTTCTTTATCTTTTGTTGAAACCTCTTGGTTTTTCCAAAACAATTTTGTTTCCAGCTTTTCTGTGATTTTTATCTCTTCACCAGCCAAATTTGTAGGGACAACTTCAACCAACTCAGAATCAATTTCAGCAACATTTTTCTCATTTTGGTCATAGGCTCTAAAACCTACACCAAACTTGATGTTGCTCTTGATCTGAGCATCAAGCATAATTTCATAACCTTTGCAGGACTCAACCCATTTTTCACAAGTGATTTGGGTTTCTTCTAACTCCTTTTAACAAACTTGGTATTTCTCTACCATAGTTTGGAGTTGGTCCTTGGTTATGCTTGATTCATGTCTTAGGCTACTCATTTCAGAATCTTTTTCACTTAACTTTAATTTTAACTCTTTAATCAGTTTTTCAAAATTAAGTTCATCTTCTAAAATTTTGTTTCTCAGGTTTTCATTCACCTTTTTGATGTTTGCAAAAGCAATGATGCATTTTTCAGAACATAGATCTTTAAGGATCTGAGGTGATACCTTTGTAGCAGCCATAAGAGAACAATCACACTCATCTTTACACACATCAATGTTCCATGGGTCAGTAGGAGAGTTCTTTTCCTTATCAGCAGCATTTTCTCTTTCTTCACTTGAAACCACTGTTTCATCACAAACTTGAACTTCATCAGATTTTGACACTATCTCCACATATTCAACACCTTCAGCAATTGTCTCTAAGGCCATTAAACAAAGTTCTTGTTCAACATCATTTTGGCCATTAAAGCAAAGTTTTCATCAGTCAAATCCTCAGTCAAACTACTCCAATCAACATAACTTTGTGTGAAAAAGCTTTGTTGACCAACCTCTGCTTGACTAGCAGTGGTTTGAGCAGGTTGTGTACAATGGGTGCTTGTTGTACAAGCACTTGAGGATGTGATGGTCTGAACATATTGAATTTGTGGAGTAGTGGATTGAACATAATGCACTGGAACAGTGGTAGCAGGGTGTGCAAAATGGGATGTGTTTTGAACATGTTGAGCAGGGGCATATTGGGAATAATGAGCAGTGTTTTGTGTGTGCTGAGGTCTAGGGCCCAGGATGAGTCACTATTGGTCCAGAACTTTGAGATCTGCATTCTCTGGCAAAGTGTCCTAGCCTATTACACTTATAACACTTGACTTTTGATTTATCCAGCCCAACCTTCAACCCCCCATGCAAACCTGGAATTTTCTATTAGTTCTCTTGTAAAACTTACTAGCCCTAACACTGAATAAGGCCAGTTGGTGCAAAATATCCATTTCTTCAAGATCAGAAGGTTTAATGTGTTGCAAATCATTCAGCTCAAAGGATAGTTTCAGAGGTTTGGCTTTCCCTACTAGCATCAAAAGCATAGTTGGGTGCATATGTTTCAGATCCAAAGTTCCCACCAGATGTAATATCTATATAGTGATCATAACTTTGGTCCTTACTGCTGCCAGAACCCTCTTCTTGGCCAAAAAGAGTTGTATTACCCCAATGAGTAATTTTTCAGTCATTTTGCCAGATTCTTGCAACTTCTTTTTATGTTTCAGCTCTCTCTCATAAGTGATGAGTATCCCATGAAGTTGTGTCAACGACATATCTTTAAACCCAACAGATTTTCTTGTTACATAAGCTACAGTCTCCCACTTATCTGGTAACGATCTAAGGAAACGACTATTGACAGTCGAAGTAGGTAGAATCACGTTAACCAGTCTAAGTTCACTGATGAGACAGCTGTAACGTTCAAACTGTTGTGTTAGAGACACTCCTTTCAAGTGACAAAACGTTTATACTGCTGATTTAGAACTTCTCTATTACTTTCTATCACTTCCTCAGTCCCACCGAATTGCTCCTTAAGTGCATCCCTAACTCCTTTGCACTATTACAATGGAGTAGACCAGCATAAATTTCATTGGGTAAGGCCGAAGCAACTATGCTAATGCCTTAGCATCCAATTCAATTTTCTGGAAATCCTGCTCCGAAAAGTTTTCAGATTTTTTGGCACTTGTTTGGTTGGATCTTCTGTGCTTGGAACCATTGGAACGTGAGGTCCATAAGCAATAGATCTCCAGCAACCAGTGTTTTGCTGGGCAACGATGTGACCCATCCATCATTGCCAAATGTAAATATTCATTTCTTTTGAGCATCGGCGGTTTGAACAAGGATCCAGAATTGGCATCCTGTGTGTTTTTGAGACATTTTCAGTTGATTTTTTTCAGATTTTGTTTTTAAAAACTTTGAACGTAGTAAAAACTCTGAATATCAAATAAAAACAACCAAACTGAATAGCAAGAGAGCTGATCTATTCGAACCAAATCGATTGAGATCGAATTTGATGAATCAAGATCTAATACCAATTGTTAGGATCTGAGTTTGAATTACTTGTAGTTTTTGTTTCAAAAATGGAAAATGATTGAATTAAAAGAGATTTGCAGCGAATAAGATGGAGAACTTTTACTACAAGCAATGGTCTTTGTTTTCATTATCATCATGCTTTCAAGTTAATTAACTTGCATGTGATTCACAAACTCCCCCTCAGCCTTTGCAATTTCAGTTTGGTAATGAGAAAATGCAGAGAAGATGATATGCGAAAGTTGATCTTTTAAGAGACAAGTTTAAAGGTTACATGAGTTGCCTATTTATACTAACTATCTAACCTCTGAGCATCTTTGATAACGTCAGGGTTGATAGTGACAGGAAAAATATGTAACTAACTCTAAACACTGCTTATACTAACTATCAGTGCTTGGCACTGTTAATTGATTCACTAAGCTAATGACTAAACTCTGATTCATATCCTCTGTCCTTGTTAACTCTGGCAGACCTTGAAGCTTTATGAAGGCAGATGATAGGATGAGCAATCTTTATGGAAAGCAGTGTAAGTACATCAGAGGATGTAACCTCTGATAGTTGAACCAAAGCTCGGATAGTGTTGTTTGGCTTTATATCATCTGTTCCTTTCATAGGGTTCAATCCCAACAACCTTCTATATTATGATGATTATTTTTACACGCTAAACTCCTCACAAAGGCTAACATCTCATCGCTTTCTCGATCGCGCAAATGCTAGATACCCCGCGAATCTACAGCAACGCAATCGCACTTTCGCAGGGATCTACCTCCCATCGCTTATGCTTATCGTTTTCCATCTCGATGCTCGAACGCTATCTCTTTGCATATCGTCTTCGCTTTGTGATGCTTTAACGCTTATCGCATCTCTCGTTCTTACTGCTTCGCTATTCCAATCGTCAATCTAACCATGTCATGTTGGCACACATGACATCACTCCACGGGACGGAGGCGGTATGGCTAAAACAGGTGGATACTCCACTGGTACTTCCTATATATAAGTGTTTTAGCCATATTAACAAACTTCATGAAAGGATGCCATGTGGGTTCAACGTTATTTCAGCCTCATAACTTCTTGGTCCAACCCTCCACCACCTGGACCAAGGATACCGAAATCTATCCATATCGCGTCAACACACCATGACATTGCCCACGAGACGGAGGTGATATGGCTAAACCATTGTGGATACGCCGCTGTACTTCCTACATATAAGTGTTTTAGCCATATTAACAAACTTTCGTGGAAGGATGCCATGTGGGGTTCGACGCTAACTAAACTTTTTGTTACCGTTAAATTTTATTTTTACCTTACTTTTGAAAACAAATGGAAATTTTTCTAGTTGCGTGACTTTATTAAAACCTTTGGACAAGTAAAATCCTTCTTGTGACGTGAGTGTAAATCGACTCCACCTAACGCCGCTTTGTGAGAAATTTTTTTTTCATAAATCGAGTTTCATTCACAAGCCTTTTTGTAATAGTTTAACAAAATTTTTACGAGAACTTAAAAACATTTTTGGATCGCCAGCTCGTGAGTCATCAACCGCGAGTCAATTAATTCGCTTATACTCATCGACTCTTTACACCTTTGAGACGCTTTCACTCGTCAGCCCTCGATCAACTGCTCGTTCCTCCTCACTTACCTAAACGCCTCACCCTACTATCGCTATCGATTGTGTCAATTCTTAAGTCTTCCTTTTGAATAAATTTTGGGACGAAATTTCCTAAAATAGGGGAGACTATAACAACCCGCTTCCTCGCAAGCATGTCACTCTCGTTACACCTAGCACCATAGACTCGGATCATAATGTAACCTAAATCGCTTACTACGCTATATCGCATATTTTCACACCACATCGCACATCACAACGCTTACACTCATATCGCACTCGCTAAACACTATAAACTTTGCGTGAAGTTTCCAAGGCTATCTGCTCGCTTAACTACAACGGACTCTTACAAGACTTGGGAACAAACCCCATGCTACCTCGCTTACTTATCGAATCTTAACTTAATTTAATTTAACCGATTAATACGCTTAACGCTTTGCTAAAACGCTTAATGTATCTATCTAATACGAATAGAATGGTCAAACGGTCACTTAAGCAAAATAACGAACAAAATCTAGCCCTTAGGTCAAGTTCGGCCAAACTTGTGCATCACAAGTTCGCCCGAGCTTGCTTAGGCGAGCAGAACAACAATACACACCCTAATTTTGCTCGAACTTGCATCATTCAAGCTGAACTGGCCAAGTTCGCGAACTTGTGCAAGTTGCTGAAATGATGTCAAGTTCGCCTGAACATGATCCCAATCAGCCCATTCTTCACCTCACCTATAAATACTCAGCTCCTTTCCTCATTTGAACTTGCTGCAAGTTCGCCCGAAACCTCCAAAACCGAAAACCCTTGATTTCCAAGTAAGAATCCACCCGTTTTATGCAAACAACGACATTTTACAACGATTTTGCACAAGGTTTTACCTTCGATTTCATCAAAACTCCTCTGTTACGAAAATCTTCATCTTTTTATGCAAAACTTCTGTTTTCACTTAGATCTATACTTAAATCTAAGTAAAACCCTTTTTAAGCCTTGAGTTTCACACAAATACAGACTAAATGACATATGTTTTGTTCACTTTAAAGTGGAACGAGGCGTTGTCAAGCAAGTAACTCAGATCCGGAAGCACAAGGACGAAATCGTCACTTTGCACAAACTGAACTAAACCGTACGAACCTTCAAGTTCGCCCGGATTAGTCCGAGTTTCTGTAAAATGGCTAAAACTCCTCCAAAAGACCTCTCCAGCCTAGGTTCTACTCAGTGCTTAAGGTTAGAGGGATGGACACTTGATTTCCTCAGCAAAGGCAAAACGGACGATTTGATGCCAAAACAGTCAAGTTCGCTCGGAAAACATCAACTTCGCTAGAACTTGTCACCAGATTGGTGACTAAGTTCGCCCGAACTTGACTAAAACTCAACAATTCACATACGAACGATTTCAGGATCAACAGTTCGCCCGAACTTGTGTCAAAATCAACCATACATGATTGCAAGTCAGTTCTGCGCTCTGAACTTGTGCATTCAGCCAACCAAACAGTCAAGTTCCCCGAACTTGTACTCTGCTCCTCCCCGTTTTGACCGATTTCAGCAATTCGGAAGACTGATCACTTCTGTTCGATTACAGGTTGATCCGGGCTCCATTCCATCTACATCAGATCCTCTTCTCTCTTAATCGCACCAACTGTGAGTATACTTGACCCGTTTTCACTTTAATGCACTTTTTGGGTGTAACATACGTTCCTCTCAAAGTACACGATACATGCTAAACTGATTTATCACACGGAATACCCTGTTTTACATATTTATACGTGATGCTAGGAACATGTAAACTAGGACACATTTTCGTTAACTCCACCCTAGCTAGTATGGTACTATAGTTTAGCTAACACCCGACGGGGTCTAGTTAGGAAGTAACACATCGCGCATCACATCCTTTTTCGAGAGCTTAACATGTGAAATTTGTCTTGTGAGTTTATATGTTATGTGTATCATGCTTATGTATGTGGAAATTCGCGACACTTTTATCTTCTATGCTATTATATCAAAAACTTGTATGCTCGCCAATACATTTTTGTATTGACAATTATTTTAACGTATGTTGCAGGTTAAGGATTATTCTTGCTGCAAATGGACTTAGGGTTTTGCTTAGAAACTTGTAATAAATTGGTAATCTACTTTGAAATTGTTTGAGGTTATTTGAATTCGTGATGATTATGTGATGATTGTATGTTGATTGTATAGGAAATTGACGCTTAAATATTGTCATCTAAAAATAGTCATTGTGGATTCTCTCGAACAATCTGAACCGCTTAGTGCCCGTGCCCCAATGTCCGCCATCGGTTAGGGTGTGACAGGTGGTGTTGCTTTGTACATTACCTCATTTGTCCGCCGGTCGAGAGTCCTTGCCTGGAAGAACGTTGGTTACGCTTCAGGTTTTCAAGTGTTCAGGACACTCACTATTGATGTACGTCACCTCAATGCTATCGAACCACTCGAGCATTTTGGTGACACCTTCATTTCCGGTGAATGTTCGTGGGTTGCAAGCAGCGAAGTGCTTGTAGTTGAACGAGGTTGGCTTAGGTTGGTCGACTTTGGAATCGACCGAAGAGTTAGGGATATTAGTGGTGATCTTGCTCAGTATGTCGGGTATCACTTGGGCCATTTGCTTGGCCATGCACGAAAGCATCTTTTTGTTAAGCTCGACTTGGAACCCTTCTTAGAGTTTCAGAGGCGGTTGGAAGACATCTACAAGATTGATGAAAAGGGAGGGATGATACTTGATCAATGTTTGAAAGAGTTGTAT
The DNA here is from genome assembly GCA_947069175.1 of Scalesia atractyloides. Classification (NCBI taxonomy): domain Eukaryota; kingdom Viridiplantae; phylum Streptophyta; class Magnoliopsida; order Asterales; family Asteraceae; genus Scalesia; species Scalesia atractyloides. Next base: position 23,760,332 of record CAMTDV010000006.1, read on the forward strand.
AATTTAGCATGTAATATGTCCGTAACACATAAGTTTCAAGTAGTTCACATAAGCGTAGTAAATATTCACATTGTATAATCACAAATAATGATGACAAATTATTATTGTTTGAGATTGCGAGTAATGTGCGATTCGTGCTTTCGACTTTAAAATGAAAGAGGTATCAAATGTAAAACACTTAAAATTGACATAGCATTAAAGAGATTCAATGTAAAAATCTTGGAGTGTCTTGGAACGAAACTAAGATTTTTCCAAAGTGGTCGAAAATCCTTTTGAGTTAGGAAACATGCTTCGGCCTAATAGGTATAATACTCTCACCGAGGAGCTGTTAACGGTGTTCACCCTTCGGCTTACTACATTTCCCTAGTCAATCAAAAATTCGAGACTTTGGCTGGATTGAAAATCGAGGAGTAGGACTAGTTATCAAGATTTCGGGTTTCACCCCTAACTTGATAGCGTCGTTCCCTAAGTTTACGTTTTGACTTGTTTTCGAGTATGAAAGGTGTTCGTAAGTATGTGACGAGTATCGTGTATGCATATCTGGAAAGCAAGCGTATAATAAGTCTTGTTTGCACATAAAATATCCAAAGATTGATTGTGTATAAACACAATATAACAAGTATAAGTATGAGAATGGATTTACATTATGATCGAAGTTGGATTACAAGATTGGAAATGAAGATTAAAATACGAAACAAGTTTACAAAAATAGAAATACGAATACACTTTCTAAATAAGGAAGTACAAAAATGTGAAGCGTTACCGTTTAATATTATTCGTTTTTGTATATATTGTTAATCGCATTCCCGTTCAATCAAGTATTCTCTGTGTTTTAATTTCTTGTAATAATCTGAGAAAATTATGACTCTTGGATCATCTATTTCTTCACAAACTCTAAATACCTACACCATGAGTGTGCTTTTTTCGGTTCATCTACTTCTTCTTCGATTCATCATCCACAATTGTAGGTATATTATTAAGTCTTTTGGCCTATGTGTTTTGATATATTGTTTCTTTTTCTGATCAGGTTTCAGTTATTTATGGTTGGATGGTATGAAATTCTATGTTTGATAAACAATTAGATCAACTTCAGTTAGTTCACTGTTCATGTAAAAATCCTCTTTTGTTGTTCGATTCAATGTCATTCAGTTTTTTTATTAATCATATTAATTTTTTAATCACTTGCTAACATGTTTTCTTTTGTAATTCAGAAGCATTTCATAGAAGAGGCTTTATGTGAAAAGTGGGAGCCTTTGTTAATTTTGTCTTTAGTACATTTGTTTTATATAGTATAGTTAATATAATATTTTGTCACTTCCATTAATTACTCACATGTCTATATTTTCCAAGAAAATGCAGGCTGATTAACAGAGATGCTTCACCATGGTATAAATTTGTAGTAGGTATTTATCTGAGTAATGGCATAACATGAAAAAGTTGTATGTTTAGGTATATAACTCTTAGGTATATAAGTAAATACTGAAATAGTTGTATGTTTAGGATACTTCACACTCGTAATAAAAAAAATTAGTAGAACAACTGACCGTCGTATTGACATAATTGTTTGATAAATTCTTTTAAGAGGTCATTACACCTACCCCTTAGGATGAGAATTTTCGATCTATTCTACCCGTATCTCTTTTTAGCTATTTTTATACTCTATGTATTTTACCCAAATAAACGTTAAATTAACAAATAACCTTTATATTTTCATTTTTTGTTTGCTAATTCTTTGTAGGAGTGGCGTAAAACGCCTAAAAGCATTACGTGTTGATACTATAGTGAAAGTAAAAGAGGCACTCCCTCAGCAAGAAAACCAGGTATTTTTGCATGGTATTTTATTTTCTGTTTTTTCTTATATGTATGTGTGTGTGTGTGTGTGTGTATATATATATATATATAAGATTCATGCGAGAACCACCTTTATTGCGAGAATCGCGAGAACCACCTTTATTGCAAAATAAAATCCAAAAAAAAAACAAAAAAGCACTCAATTTTTTTACTATTTTTTAAAAATCGCTATATTTCTTACCCCTAAAAAAACTTTTTTTTTTCCGAGTAACAGTAGTCCATGCACATGTGCATATATATCATAACTGCGACAAATTCCATAATACATTATCATTAGTAGACAATTGCACTTTAATTTACAATACCATCCGTAATACACTACTTTTTACATTACAGTATTCAAAATGCACATGTGCATCATTTTGTATAACCATTTTATAACATGTTTTGGTACAAAAAGTTTGTGTTTTTGAATGATGAAGTAGGCCCATATACATGTTTTTTGGTTAGTTATATCTAGTGGTCGATAGTTTGGTTATAGTTGTCACTTTATGATGTAATATGTTGATTGGATAGTATAAATGGTGAGGAAAACATGTAATAAAGTGAAAATATTGGTATTGGTATTGTATTATAGATGGTAGGAGGTAATGGTATTGTATTATGGATGGTAGGAGGTGATAGAAGTGTATTATGGATGGTATGATAGATGAAAGAAAAAGTGTACTCAAAGTAGTGTACCAAAACACCTTATATCATGTTGATACATATAGATGCACATGTGCATTTATAATATTGGCAACGTAAAAGTAGTGTATTACAAATGGTAGTGTAAATGAAAGTATAATTGTCTAATATTTGTAACATATCACAAAATATGTCGAAGAAATGATACATATGCACATGTGCATAGTAGTGTATTATGGATGAAATGATTGACGAAAGAGAAAGTGTATTCAAAGTAGTGTACCAAAACACCTTATTTCATGTTGATACATATAGATGCATATGTGCATTTCTAATTTTGGTAACGTAAACATTAGTGTACTACACGTGGTAGTCTAAATGAAAGTACATTGTCCAATATTTATAATGTATTACGGAATTTGTCAAAGAAATGATAAAAATGCACATGTGCATGGATAACTGTTACTCACAAAATTTTTATTTATTTTTTTTTTTGAAAAAGAAATTATTTTTTTTGTTGACAAAATATAGCGAATTTTTCAAACAAATATTAAAAAAATCAAAAAAAAATTGAGTGTTTTTTAGATTTTTTTAGGTATTACTGTTTGTGTTCACACTGGTTCTCGCGGTTCTCACAATAAAGGGTGGTTCCTAACGGATCCTTATCATATATATAGGGTAAGGTTCATGCGAGAACACCTTTATTGCGAGAACCACCTTTATTGCAAAATAAAATCTAAAAAAAATCAAAAAAGCACTCAAAAAAAAATTTACTATTTTTTTAAATCGCTATATTTCTTACGTAAATTTTTTTTTTTCGAGTAACAGTTATCCATGCACATGTGCATATGTATCATAACTTCGACAAATTCCATAATACATTATCAGTAGTAGACAATTGCATTTTAATTTACAATATCATCCGTAATACACTACTTTTTACATTACAAATATTCAAAATGCACATGTGCATCATTTTGTATAACCATTATATAACGTGTTTTGGTACAAAAAGTTTGTGTTTTTGACTGATGAAGTAAGCCCATATATATGTTTTTTGGTTAGTTATATCTAGGATGAGATTTTTTACCGAAATACCGATACCGTACCGGTACCTTACCGTACCGGTTCCGGTATAAACGGTACGGGTATCGGTAATAGATTTTTCAAAACATAGCGAATTTTTCAAAAAAAATATTAAAAAAATTGAGTGTTTTTAAGATTTTTTTAGGTATTACTGTTTGTGTTCACACTGGTTCTCGCGTTCTCCAATAAAGAGTGGTTCTAACCGATCCTTATCATATATAATATATATATATATATATATATATATATATATATATATATATATATATAGGGTAGGTTCTAGAGTGAACACTAGTGTATTTGCGATCTGACTGAACAAATCTTGACCATTAATCTACACACGTGTATGGCTAGGATTACTTGATCCAAAGAGACCCAAGCGACTTAACTTCCGCCACCACACCAACACAAGCCTTCTTCTAACTGAAGATCCGATTATTCCTAACGCGCCAGACTGCCCAGCAGGTCAACAAAAGAAACGAATGGATCACCCTCCTTTCTTTCTTTGAGCGTTACACATAGTTATGAGGATATCTCGGAAAGAAAAGGCAAATATGGGTGACAGGTTACACCATGATGCAATCGCCACCCAGACTTCTGAGGTAAAACTGCAAGCAGTGAATATGTGATCCTCCAAACTTCATCGCAAAGGCAACAAAACAGAGATCCCGTCTGAATATTCTGACGACAAAGAGCCTCCTTCGTGGGTAACCGATTCTGCAACACCCTCCACCCGAAGATGTTAACCTTAAGAGGAAGCCATCTAGTCCGTGGAAAGACGCACTGGTCAGCAACAAGCGAGGACTTAGAGATCAGAACTCTGACCGACTCCATTGACTCGTTTACATAATATAATAACGTAATCCATTGACTTGTTTATGTAGGTTAATGGGTCGAAACTAATTTCAAACAAAAAATATATAAAGTTGTACATGCATAATAATGATGTTGATAGGATAACAGTGGAACAAATATTAGTGATCCCGGTATTCGATTGCAAAACACTTGTAACTCATATTCAGTTATATGATAATAATAACCATCAGGTATCATGTTAGTGGTATTTTATCGGTTGGATTTTCAAATAATATTTTACTTTTTATATAGTTTTATGAGTCAAGTCAATCAAATTAGAAATACAAAAACTAATAATTAATGGAAAAGTTTATTACTCTATAACATAGGGAAAAAGAAAAACAAAAATAAATATTGTTTGAAGTCATCGTTTGGATAATACATATATGTATATTTCAGATAATTGGTTTTGGTATCATATAATACCATACTCGCTTAAACTCATGATATTTTTGTAGTATGGATCTCATATTGTCTCGAATGTTTCAGGGTCCGCATTGGTTTGCTATCCATAGACGTCGGTAAAAAGATTTATGCATATAAAGCATCAAATACTGTGTGATATTTACATATTTGACAACCAAGTAATATCGACTTATCAAACATTTTTCAACAACGAAACTCATATGTTAGAAACCGAATCATAAACCCATGGTTTCCAAATTGAAAAACTCCTATTTCAGAAAGGGGTCGCGGCACAGATTGTTGCCCGTGTACCTTCTGTTTTGATGTAACTTGACAAGTTTTTAATTAGAACTTCTTAATGTTAAAAAAATGGAAACAAAAGATGAATATAACTTTGAAACACCAAAGCCAAATCTTTTTTTGATGAGAGGATTATGAACATAAATAATAAACCATATGAATGAATGGGGAAGAGGTTTATTTAACATAATAATATGAATGAATTGGTCACTCAAATATTACATTTACACTCAATCACCATTTTCACCTTCGTATTACTATAACGGTATCGCCACTTTCTTCAAAGGCTCTTTCAAATCTAGCAACATTCTTGTGAAACTGAACTATGGTGCGAGTTTTACCTTAATTTACACCTTTTCATGTGTATTGGATGATTAATCTTTCCAAACAAATGGAGTATGAGGTTTTGATGAGTGATTCATCTCCCCAAAAGTTTCGCTCAAACCGTACTGCGATCGCAAACGATCAAAATCCATTAACAACCAATCGTTCAACGAATCATGAACCAACACAAAATCATGAAAATCGCATGTATCACTCTCAATTTGAGTTTGTATATCGATTTAGTTTGACAAATATTTTCAGAATGTCGAAATTGAATCGGCTTGATAAAAAATAGTCATCTGAGATCCAATTCAGATCCGATTTCAGCTGAAAATGAAGTAACCGCCAATTGAGATCCGATTTCAGCTTGTTACCTGTTTACCTTCTATTTCGATGTAATTTCATATTAAAAGCTCTAAATGAAAAAAAAAACAAAAAGAAATTAACAAAGTTAGTTAAGAAAGAAGGTTGAAAGTAACAATAGTCAAACTCTGTTATGATAATTTTGACCAATTAGAACCTCCAAATCGCTTACGACTTGGCGCATGTTAGAAGGTGGGGGGTGGGGGCGACCCCACGAACTTTTCGCTCAGTAGTGTTATGTATGTAGTTTTCGTAGGTCGAAAATTTCAAGCTTTGTCACTACGACTCAACACAATTCATGACCTAATACTACTAAATTAATCACCAGTAATCAATGAAATATCAGATTATAACTAACTTCATGAAGATTTTGACCAATCAGATCCTCCAAATTGCTTTCCACTGACCAGAAATTCAAGATGAAATTTATCCATTAAATAATACAAAGTATTCCATTATCAAAATCACGAAAACACTTTTATCAAAAAAGTTAACTAATCACTTCACTAAATCAAACCTCCAAATCTATTTACAAATAAAGTTACTAATCACCAAATTAAACCTCCAAATCAACCTGAAAACAATTCACAGTAACTATTTTTTAACGGCAACTAATCATGCTCCACCTTACACCAATTATTATTAAATTATTTTGAAAGTACCTAAAGTTACCGGAACCGGATCACTGGATTAAATCCCGGAGGCGGAGCTACAACAACCACCGGCGGAGGCGGAGTTTGATTACCACTATTCAATTCCGACGGCGGTGGTGCTAGTGACAGAGGCGGTGGAGCTAGATTCGAACTTGAATCAGACGACGGTAGCGGCGGAGGAGGATAGAGATCGGAAGGATTGGAGGCACTGGAATCAGGAGTGGAGGTGATCGGAAAGTCCACCGGCGGCGGAGGATAGAGATCGGATTGAGAGCATGAGTCGCCGGAGCAGTTATGCGATTTAGAATGAATTTCATGGCGGAGGACGCGGAAGCCTAAGAGGAGGCCTGTGATGAGGAGAACAGTGATGAGAAAGATGAAGATCTTTGTAGCTTTTCCTACATAACACATTTTTTTGTTGTAAGATGTGTGTCAGGTGGATTTCGTCGTGTTGTTACAGTTTGAGTTTGTTGGTTTTCTGTGTCATTGGAGGGGGAGATCGAGTGGTGGTGGTGGTCAGTATTTTATTTGTTTGTAAAGTGGTGGTGGTGGTGGTGCAGTGGCAGAGTGTACTTGAGTCCAAAATGAAAGAGGTGAATGTAGATCTAGCCGACACGACTCGGGTTTGAACCAATAATGCGACTCTAGTCACGTCCCCTTTTTCAGAAATATGAGTAAGTTGTATTGTCAGTTAATAATGTGTTGGCTATGGTTAATGACTTTCAAATGTTGGAAAAAGGTTATTTATTGGTGCGGTACTTCTATCCACACATGTGAAATGTAAAAACTTCACAACAACTTCATTCTGATTGAATGAAAGAACGGTGAAATACATCAGAGCAAATACGTACATATCCGTGAAAGCAAGATCCAAGTTTTATAACATCAACTCGGATAAAAGACAAGATTTTAATATTAGAGATGTAATTCCTTGATTATATGTTTTGTTTTGTGTTAGTACTTTGTTGGGTTTTAGTTTTACTGCCTTTGTTGGTTGGCCTTTCTATCAATTATAAAATTTAGTCGTTTAAATTCTTTTTCCAATGTTGTGATTTTTAGAACAACAAATCACACACTAATATAACCCACTTCATAATCCATAACAAAATTAGAAACCCCAACCGGGAATCATTAAATAGATTAAAAATATTTTAAACTTAATGTCCTTCGGTAGTTGTGTTTGTATTTGACTATCTGACTTGCATATGTTAATAGTAGTGCTTGTCGTTAGGGGCGGACTAAACTCACTAAAGTACTAGCTTTGTGAGGCAGTCACCATTTTGAAAAAAAAATGTAAGTTTAAGCAAAAATGCTGATTGTCTCAAAAAAGAAAGGCAAATCGATAAACTTTTTAGTTTTGGTGTAGTTTCCTTCTTGAAAGTGTTTAAGCAAAAATGTTGATTGTCTAAAAAATGTAATGTTTAAGCAAAAATGTTGATTGGAGAACTTCCACTATTGGTGTAGTTTCCTTCTCGAAAGTCGACATAGTACGAGTCAAGCATCATCTTGGTTCGTTTGTTGTAAACTCGATATGCCTTTTGAGTAGATGAATATCCCATGAAATGACTCACATCACCAACTGCTTCAAACATGATAAGATTGTCTTTAGTGTTGAGAAGGGTACATGAGCATCCAAACGATGTAAAGAAATCTATCAAAGGCTTTCGTTTGAAAAGTAGTTCATATGCAGTTTTTTCCGTGAGGCTTAACAATGAGAATTCGATTCAAAACGTAGCATACTGTGTTGACTGTTTCTGCCCAGAAGATGATGGGCAACTTTGATCTACGAGCATAGTTCGAGCGGCTTCAATGAGTGTTTGTTCTTTCGTTCAGCTACGCGTTTTGTTGAGGAATGCTAGCTACACTGTACTGAAGGAGAATTCCTTTTCTTCACAGAAGGAGATGAACGTATGATTTTTGAATTCGAATCCACATATTATATATATATATGTTATCGCTTTGATTTATTCCACCTTCAGCTTGATGACATTTTCGATCATGGGGATAAATGCCTGATGAATGGATGCAGTTTTGCTTTTAGCTTCAAGAAAGTAAACTCATGAGAATCGAGAATAATCATATGTAATCACCAAAAAAATAGGATCTTTTAGCTAAACTTTTAACATTAATATGCCGAAAAGATCCATATGCAACAATTCTAATGGTGCGGTTATCGTATTCACTCTTGGACTTGTGCGGCTTTTTGTGTTGCTTGCCTTGGGCGCATGCGATATCATTTTTCTGAAAACGGAAATTCTTTTATCGGTAAACCACTTACTAGATTTAATTTTAAAGTTCACTTGCCCCATTCGCCTGTGCCAAAGCAGTGATTCCGATTCTGACGCTTTGGAGATCAAACACGTCATCTGCTCATTGGTTTTGGCATTTTTCATGTTGAGGACGTAAGTGTTGTTTTGACGAGGAGCTGTAAGCATAATCATTTCGGCGGGAACTGAGTATTCGGGCTTGAGAAAAAGACATCCCACGTCGTTGAACAGGACAAATATTCCTTTATCACAGACTTGGGATACACTCATGAGATTGTAACACAATCTGGTACATAATTGACATTCTCCAACGTGAGTGCCTCATAATACTACGTCTCCGATTCCCACAATCTTTCCTCCCTTTTCATCTCCGGCAAAAGATACAAAGTCGGCGTCGGTAAATCAGAAGTTCTTCGGTAGTTCCTTTAATCCGGTCATATGCCTTGAGCATCCATTGTCCACATGCCAGATGTATTCCATGAGCATTCAAAGCCATTTTTGCATTTTATTCTATTATACAACAACAAACAAGAAATATATACAAGTTAGTTAGATTTTGGAACCCAGACATGCTTCATTTTAATCTATCATGATTTTGAACGAAAATATCTCCTTTGATAATTTCATCTTTTCTTTTCCAAAAACATGTTGCATTAACTAGGTTTTTAACCGATTTCTTAAAACTATCAAATTGCTTTGTAAAAAATTTTGACAAAATTTTGTTCAGGTTCAGGAAATTTCTTGCTTTTGCAATGTTTCGTCGTATGTCCTAAATGGACCACAATGAAAACATTTAATGCAACGGTTCCTTTTCATTTTAGAGGTTGATGCGTCGGAAGATGATGTATGTGATGAGTGTCTTGAGCTGTGTGATGTGTTATCTGAGGTAGATGCGTTGAAGCTTGAACTTCTGATTTTCTTCATTTTCCTGTCAAGACGACTTTCATCTTTAATGCAGTCTTCATCATCTTCATTACTTTAGTTGTCTGTTGAAGAAGCTGACTTTTGATTTTCACTTGAATCATCTGATTCTTAATCTTCACTCAAGCTTTCTTTGGCGCTTTCCGAATCTGTTGTGCTAGAGTCTTCACTGCCACTATCTTGACTTGTTTCCTTGTCAGACTCTGATGTACCTCTATATGATGGAACAAACTCGGGATTTCCTCTGTAAGGAACTTTCAGAATCTGTTTTTCTTCAATTCTGGAACAAACACAGGGGATTCAAGCACAAAATTTTCATCACAAAAGGTAGAATTTAAATCCATGCATTCAACCATACATTATCATGGTTGCGAGTTAAAGATTTAGGCACAAGCCTATTACAGTCATCCCGAATATTAAGACTAGGTTTAATACAGTCATCCGTCCTAGTTAAATTATTACATTCATCCCGAATAGAAGTCTGGTTTGTTTACCACAGTTCCAGGCGAACCAGTTAACCGTAGTATAACTGTCGCCTGAATACCCTATTCCTATTTGTGTTCCACCAAACTCCTCATCGCACATATCCTCCTCACGCTCAATTGCTTATAGAATCGTTAGTATTCTTGTCATTTTCGCACTCGACACTTTGAGCAAACAAATCATTTATCAATTAAATCATTTTCTGGATCAGGGGTTGGCATGGGTACATAGTTTTTGCTGTGAGGAGGTGGAAATATTCTTCTTTCGTTTTCAAGATTATTTTGTACCCAATGCCATCTTTCACGTATGTTGGTCGTTGGCTATTTTTAATGTCAACCTTTGCCTTTTTGCTAATATTCCATTTGTCAATGGTGAGTTGTAATTAAGTGTTTTTGATTTCAACATTTTCTAATTTTTCAGTTATATCATTTATAATGAAATCCTTTTTGAAAACAAGTTCTTTAATGTTTGCATTTCAGCTAAAGTTGAGTTCAACTTTCTCTGATATGCAGCTTCATTCAATTTTAGTTATTTGTTGAATTGCAAAACTTTATCCTTTTCTCAGATTAGGTCAGGGTTGTGAGACTTGTAGTGATCCACGACATTGATACACGGTTTTTAACACAATTTAGCTTTAAATTCGTAGGTATGTTGTTTGCCAAGTCTTTGTCCTGCTTTTCTTTAGAAGATTCAACTTTCATTGCTGCTGCAGGAGCTTGATGTCACACCCCAACCGATGGCGGAATCATCGGGGCGCGACACTAGGCGAATCAGATTGCTCAAGAGAATCTATAACAATTATTTACGCGACAATATTTAAACATTCGTTATCCCATACTAACAAACATATAATCCATAAACAATTATTACAAATATCCAAACATCTCTCAAACAAACATAATCCGATCTTCCCTAGATTCTATTACATGCGTTTCTAAAGATAAATCCTACGTCCAGTTTGCAGCAAGTAGAACTCAATAACCTGCAACATACGTTAAAATAATTGTCAATACAAAAATGTATTGGCGAGCATACAGGTTTTGATATAGTAGCATAATAGATAAAACGATGACGCGAATTTCCACATACATAAACATGATACACATAACATACAAACTCACAAGAAAAATTTCACATGCTAAGCTCTCGAAAAAGGCTGCGATGCGCGATGTGTTACTTCCTAACTAGACCCCGTCGGGTGTTAGCCAAACTATAGTCCCATACTAGCTAGGGTGGAGTCAACGAAAATGTGTCCTAGTTTACATGTTCCTAGCATCACGTATAAGTATGTAATACAGATATTCCGTGTAATAAATTAGTTTAACTTGTTTTGTGTGTTTTGATATAAACGTATGTTACACCCAAAAAGTGCATTAAAGCGAAAATGGGTAAAGTATACTCATAGTTGGTGCGATTAAAGGAGAGATGAGATCTGAGATGAGTGGAGAAGAGCGCCGGATCAGCCTGTAAGCGAACGGAAGTGCATCAGTCTTTCGAATTGCTGAAACGGTTAACGGTTGATGGAACAACAGATAAATTCGGGCGAACTTGTTTGAATTGAACTTACTGGAGGTACAAGTTCGGGCGAACGTGTATATTTTGGTGAAGGATTGATCAAGTTCGGGCGAACTTGATCACCAAACTGGTGACAAGTTCGAGCGAACTTGATGCTTTTCGAGCGAACTTGACTGTTTTGGCATCCAAATCGTGCGTTTTTGCGTCGTTTGCTGAGGAAATCGAGTGTCCATCCCTCCAACCTTAGGCTACTGAGCAAAACGTAGGTTGAAGAGGTCTTTTGGAGCGAGTTTAGCCATTTTACAGAAACTCGGACTAATCCGGTTGAACTTGAAGGTTCGAACGGGTTAGTCCAGTTTGTGCAAAGTGACGATTTCATCCTTGTGCTTCCAGATCTGAGATTTTGCTTGACAACACCTCGTTCCACTTCAAAGTGAACGAAACATACGTCATTTAGTCCGAATCTGTGTGAAAATCGATGTTTAAAAAGGTTTTACTTAGATCTAAGCATAGATCTAAATGAAAAACATAAGTTTTGCATAAAAAGATGAAGATTTTCGTAAACAGAAGAGTTTTGATGAAATCGAAGGTAGAAACCTTGTGCAAAATCATTGTAACGTTGTTGTAGCTTGAAAACGAGTTGAATCTTACTTAGAAAACAAAGGTTTTCGGTTTTAGGGAGCTCCGGGCGAACTTGCAACAAGTGCAAATGATGAATGGAGCTGAGTATTTATAGGTGAGGTGGAAAAGTAGGCTGGAGACATCAAGTTCGGGCGAACTTGCTACAATTCGACCAACTTTTATGTTTCCTGAGTATTAGAACAAGTCCGGCGGACTTGTTGTGTTTTGAAGAGTTATGGCTGCCTGAACAAGTTCCGGGCGAACTTGTGGTGCACAAGTTCGGCCGAACTTGGCCAAAAGACTAAGTTTTGTTTGGTTATTTCGCGTTAAGCGTTCGTTTGGCGATTCGGTTCGTATTATAAGGTATATTAAGCGTATTAGCAAGGCGTTAAGCGTATTAATCGATTAAATTCAGTTAAGATTCGATAGATAAGCGAGGTAGCATGCGGCTTTGTTCCCAAGTCTTGCGAGAGTCGCGTTGCAGTTTAAGCGATCAGATAGCCTTGGAAACTTCACGCAAAGTTTGTAGTGTTTAGCGAATGTGATATAAGCGTAAGCGTTGTGATGTGCGTGTGATGCGAAAATACGCGATAAAGCGTAATAAGCGATTTAGGTTACATTATGATCCGAATCTCTGGTGCTAGGCGTAATGAAAAGCGGCGAGCTTGCGAGGAAGCGGGTTGTTACAATCTCCCCTACTTTAGGAAATTTCGTCCCGAAGTTTATTCAATAGGAAGACTTGAGAATTGACTTGAATAGATAGCGATAGCTAGCGGTAAGACGTTTGGCGTGTGTCGAGTATGGTTGAGCGGTCGATCGAGGATTGACGAGTGAAAGCGTTTCGAAAGTGCAAGAGTCGATGAGTAAAACGGATTGATTGACTCGTGGTTGATAATTCACGAGCTGGCAATCAAGGAAATGCTTTTAATTTTTGAAAAATTTGTTAACCACCACAAAAACGTTTTAAAGAATTTCGATTTATGAAAATCTTCTCACACATGTGGCGCTAGGCGGTCGATTCCCATTGTGAGAAGGGTTTTACTTGCCTAAAAGATTTTTTGTAAAAATTCAAAATATTTTGAAAATTTTTCCATTTAAAAATATAATGGTATAACTAATTTTAAAGGTATCAAAAAGTTTAATTAGTGTCAAACCCCGTATGGCACCTTTCCACGAAGGTTTGTAATATGACTAAAACACTTATATATAGGAAGTACCAGCGGCGTATCCACCATGTTTTAGCCATATCGCCTCCGTTTCGTGGAGCGATGTCAGGTGTGTTGACACGATATAGATAGATTTTGGTATCCTTGGCCCACGCGGTGAAGGGGGGGGAACCAAGAAATTATGAGGATTGAATAACATCGAACCCCACATGGCATCCTTGCACGGAAGTTTGTAAATACGGCCAAAACACTTATATATAGGAAGTACCAGCGGCTATCCACCATGTTTTAGCCATATCGCCTCCGTCCCGTGGAGTGATGTCATGTGTGCAGACATGACATGGATAGATTGACGATGGGAATAGCGAAGCGGTAAAACGAGAGATGCGATAAGCGTCAAAGCGTCATGAGGCGAAGACGATATGCGAAGCGATAGCGTTCGAGCGTTAAGAGAGAAGCGATAAGCGACAAGCGATAAGTGACTAGCGTTACGAGAAGCGATAAGCGATACGAGATACGAGGTAGATCCCTGCAAAGGTGCGATTGCGTTGCTGTAGATTTCACGGGTATCTAGCGTTTGCGCGATCGAGAAAGCGATGAGATGTTACGCCTTTGCGGAGGAGTTTAGCATGTGAAAATAATCATCATAATATAGAAGGTCTAATAACGTTTAACTACACATGGCATGTCTCCACCAGAAGTTTGTTAGCATGGCAAAGCACTTATATATAGGAAGTACCAGCGGCGTATCCACCATGATTTAACCACACATCCTCCGTCCCGTGGATAGGTGTCGCCTTTGTCGACATGGTTAAAACGCTTATATATAGGAAGTATCATCGGCGTATCCACCATGTTTTAACCACGCTTTTAACGTTTGAGGGTACCATTAGAACTCATTACGATCCCCGTGCAGACCCCAAGATAATCCTGTGTGCACCCGTGATTAGTTTGGTGTTTGCATGTTTATCATAACTTGTTTTAAAGGCGTGTAGTGGGGTAGAAAATTGTATTATATCGTGATATAATATATAACATTAGTAATAATAATTGGTGTGTGCGCTTAGACTAAGTGCGAGGATTAGAGATAGAGAGACGTCGTCGTATATTGAAGCGACACCAAATAATAGAATAATTATAAAGCATAAGTAATAGGTCGAAATTCATACCGTTGAGGACGTCCTCCTGTGCCTGGTCGGTGTTGATGTCGACGTCTTCTTCTGCTGGGGTTGCGGCTGCTGGTCCCTCTGGTGCGGGAAGTGCTGGCATCTCGGGTTGACGTGGCCCTGTGCGGCATTTGTGGTGTAGTGGCCATAAATCTCGCAGTTGATGCAGTAGGGGCAGCTGGCTTCGCCTAGTGGTGATAAGTACACATCTAACACTGGGGGTGAGGTCCAGTGTAGGCACGCCTTGGAAGAGGTGCAACGTCGGTAGAGGTTCAGGGTTAGCGGCTCAGTTGCGGAGTAGTTGAAACTCGAGCTCTTTCTCTTGCGGCTAGGCTCGGGGGCAGCTTGTGGCGATGTGTCGTCGTCGTCATCGTCGTCGTCAGACACTTCAATAGTCGCTTGGTTCAGCCTTTTGGTGGAATCCTTGGAGAAGAATCCAGCTAAGACTCGTTTGTCATTGATTACCGCGGCCAACTGATAGGTTTCTTTGATGGTAGCTGGTCTTGCCTCTTCGACAAAATCGCCCACACACTCCGGCAAAGCACGTATGTACTTTTTGATAGCCTTTTCAGGAGTGTCGAGTTGGCTAGGGCAAATGATGCTAAGTTGTTTGAACCTAGCTGTGAGGCCGGCGTTGTCACCTTCGATTTGCTTGATTTTCCAGAATTCGTTCTTGAGCTTTTGGACCTCGTGGGGAGGGCAGTATTCTATCTTCATAAGTTCCTTCAATTCTTCCCACGATAGTGCGTAAGCTTTATCGTTCCCACGTTTGATGCGCTCAGCTGTCCATCAGTCGAGGGCTCGGGATTGAAATACTCCCGGTAGCACAGGTGGTTTGAAAATGCTCAGGGCACCCACTCTGACGAAGGGTAACCTCGATGGCATCAAACCACTGGAGCATTTGAGATACACTTCCTTCACCTGTGAAGACCATCGGGTCACAGGCCTTGAATTGCTTGTAGGAGAAAGTAGACTTCAGTGCGCTGGACTTTGGAGTCTTTGGAGGTTTGAGAGTTGCTGAGAGCTTGAACTTGGGTGATGATTTGAGGAATGACCTTGGCCACAAGCGAAGCAATCCTCTTATCTGAGTTCCTTCGAGCTTGACGTCGAGAGTTGGAAGCGTTCGAAGACATCTGAACAAAGAGATTTGAATGAGATTCGATCATAATGATTTGTAATTGCGATTCGATTTAGCGCGTTAAAAAACTTGTTATAATAACACGTATTTCTAGGATTCACATAGGAGCCACATAGGAAAACACATATCTCCTAAATTCTCACGTATTCACATAAGAACGTGTAATCATATACTATATATGTATATATTTAGATACATATATATGCTTGTAGGTATAACGCGAGGACGCGGTTAAGAGGGCTGTTAGGATTTAGTTATGTTGCGATAATTAGCTCTTGTTTTGGATTGCGATGGCCGTGCGAGTTGTGCACTAACATAGCGAGATAAAAGCGATAAGGGTAAGCGTAAAGAATAAATCGAAAACATAAAAGTTAAAAAATTTGTTAAAACGTGCACGAAGCACATGAAAATCGATGATGCGTAAAATCGACGATTGCGGCTTAAAATCAATGGGCGTCTTGGGTTTTGAGACAGCGAATACCCAAAGTGATTCGATCATTCCGTCGAGTTCGGGCACACGCTTTGGCCTAATAGGTAAATGCTCTCACCGCCATGCGGCTAACGATATCACCCTTCCGGTTACTACGTGCCCCAAAGCGTTGGAAACAATCGAGACTTTGGTGAGATTGAAAATCATGGAGTGGGATGAGTTTTCAAGGTTCGAGTTTCACCCTGACTTGATAACTTCGAATCCCATGATTGTGGTTTCACCTCCCGGACCCATCAGGAGGCTTCCACCGGATAGAATGGGAAATTTCCATTAAGATGTGGATATCACTCCTGACAGACAATTTCGTGCAGATGAGAATACGCGGAGTGAGTGACTCATCGAGAGTTCGCGGTTTTCACACCTAATCCCGACAAATCGACTCGTTTTTGTGATAGGAGCTTCTTCACGTGTATTGTGGCAGCTTTAGGAAAAGCGTATGTTTAAAAGTTCATTTCGAAGGGTTCTGTTCAAGTTCGGGCGAACTTGGCATCAATCCGATGTCAAGTTCGAGCGAACTTGTTGATGTTGTAGGGGACTGACAAGTTCGGGCGAACTTGGTCAAGTCCGGGCGAACTTGATCAAGTTCGGCGAACTTGATCAATTGAGCGAGCTTGCCCCTAAGTTCGGGCGAACTTGTTTGTTCGTTTTGGATTTCCACGTTTAATCGATGCGTAACGGTCTGATTTGGTGTCCTAACTATAGACTAGGTCGAACATGCCAATTCTACCTAATTCCCTATAGTTATGGCTCTGTTACCAATCTGTCACACCCCAACCAATGGCGGAATCATCGGGGCGCGACACTAGGTGAATCAGATTGCTCGAGAGAATCCATAACAATTATTTACGCGACAATATTTAAACATTCGTTATCCCATACTAACAAACATATAATCCATAAACAATTATTACAAATATCCAAACATCTCTCAAACAAACATAATCCGATCTTCCCTATATTCTATTACATGCGTTTCTAAAGATAAATCCTACGTCCAGTTTGCAGCAAGTAGAACTCAATAACCTGCAACATACGTTAAAATAATTGTCAATACAAAAATGTATTGGCGAGCATACAGGTTTTGATATAGTAGCATAATAGATAAAACGATGTCGCGAATTTCCACATACATAAACATGATACACATAACATACAAACTCACAAGACAAATTTCACATGTTAAGCTCTCGAAAAAGGCTGCGATGTGCGATGTGTTATTTCCTAACTAGACCCCATTGGGTGTTAGCCAAACTATAGTACTATACTAGCTAGGGTGGAGTCAACGAAAATGTGTCCTAGTTTACATGTTCCTAGCATCACGTATAAGTATGTAATACATATATTCGCGTGTGGTAAATTAGTTTAACGTGTTTTGTGTCTTTTGATATAAACATATGTTACACCCAAAAAGTGCATTAAAGCGAAAATGGGTCAAGTATACTCACAGTTGGTGCGATTAAAGGAGGGGTGAGATCTGAGATGAGTGGAGGAGAGCGCCGGATCAGCCTGTAAGCGAACAGAAGTGCATCAGTCTTCCGAATTGCTAAACGGTTAACGGTTGATGGAACAACAGACAAGTTCGGGCAAACTTGTTTGATTGAACTTACTGGAGGTACAAGTTCGGGCGAACTGGTCTGGTTTCCTGAGAAACAGGACAAGTTTGGGCGAACTTGGCCTTTTTATTGAGGTAAGATACAAGTTCGGGCGAACTTGCCTAAATTGTTGAGGGAGGTCACAAGTTCGGGTGAACTTGTCTCATTTCCTTGGAAATTAGTACAAGTTCGGGCGAACTTATGTATTTTGGTGAAGGATTGATCAAGTTCGGGCGAACTTGATCACCAAACTGATGATAAGTTCGAGCAAATTGATGCTTTTCGAGCGAACTTGACTGTTTTGCATACAAATCGTGCATTTTTGCGTCGTTTGCTGAGGAAATCGAGTGTCCATCCCTCCAACCTTAGGCTACTGAGCAAAACCTAGGTTGAAGAGGTCTTTTGGAGCGAGTTTAGCCATTTTACAGAGACTCGACTAATCCGGGCGAACTTGAAGGTTCGGAACGGGTTAGTCCACTTTGTGCAAAGTGACGATTTCGTCCTTGTGCTTCCGGATCTGAGATTTTGCTTGATAACGCCTCGTTCCACTTCAAAGTGAACGAAACATACGTCATTTAGTCGAATCTCTGTGAAAATCGATGTTTAAAAAGGTTTTACTAGATCTAAGCATAGATCTAAGTGAAAAACAGAAGTTTTGCATAAAAAGATGAAGATTTTCATAAACGGACGAGTTTTGATGAAATCGAAGGTAGAAAACTTGTGCAAATTCGTTGTAAACGTTGTTGTAGCTTGAAAACGAGTTGAATCTTACTTAGAAAACAAAGGGTTTCGGTTTTGGGGAGCTCGGGCGAACTTGCAGCAAGTGCAAATGAAGAATGGAGCTGAGTATTTATAGGTGAGGTGGAAAAGTAGTCTGGAGACATCAAGTTCGGGCGAACTTGCTACAAGTTTGAGCGAACTTGTATGTTTCCTGAGTATTAGAACAAGTTCGGGGGACTTATTGTGTTTTGAAGAGTTATGGCTGCCTGAACAAGTTCGGGCGAACTTGTGGTGCACAAGTTCGCCGAACTTGGCCAAAAGGCTAAGTTTTGTTAGGTTATTTCGCGTTAAGCATTTGTTTGGCGATTCGGTTCGTATTATATAGGTATATTAAGCGTATTAGCAAGGCGTTAAGTGTATTAATCGATTAAATTCAGTTAAGATTTGATAGATAAGCGAGGTAGCATGCGGCTTTGTTCCCAAGTCTTGCGAGAGTCGCGTTGCAGTTTAAGCGAGCAGATAGCCTTGGAAACTTCACACAAAGTTTGTATTGTTTAGCGAGTGTGATATAAGCGTAAGCGTTGTGATGTGCGTGTGATGCGAAAATATGCGATATAGCGTAATAAGCAATTTAGGTTGCATTATGATCCGAATCTCTGGTGTTAGGCGTAACGAGAGCGACGAGCTTGCGAGGAAGCGGGTTGTTACAGTTGACCACTTTCCTTCATGACACTGCCACCAGCCTCTTGAGTTTTCTCCTTAGATTCTGAAATTTCGGCTTCTTTCTTTCCTTTGTCGGCTTCAAGCTTGGTTGTGCTGACAATGCTCTTCAGTCCTTTGTTGGCAGACTCTTTCACCCTTGGGAATACCTGCATTCTTGCTACTGAAAACATTTCAAGGATGTGAAACTGATTCAGTGGATATCTTTGCCATTAGAGCTTTGTCAATTTCCTTCTGTTCAGTGGAAATCTTAGCTATTAGGGCTTTGTTGACTTCCTCTTTTGTTTCAGCAATCTCTTCTGCCAATCATAGTCTTCCACTACCAGAGCGTTTGGAGTGTTTGTGGCAGCATTCTCATTTCCTTCAATAGCGATTGGCCAGCTTGTTGGAGTAGTATCAGTGAAGAGGTATGGTCCCAGAAACCATACGCCAGCATGAAGGACCACACCAATACTTTTCATAATTGTGATAAGTATAAACCTTGCGCGAGTTCGTGCAAGTAACAAAGCGTACTTTGGATAAGTTTTCCTCAAAATAGCATGGCATCGGGTTACAAAGAAGGCTGACATTCATTAACACTCTTGCGCGGGCTCGCGCAAGGGCACAATTAAGCTTGAATAACCACTCTTCAAAAGTGCTCGCGTGCAGAAGCTGAGGAAACAGACAAAAGGAATCTCTTTTGAAGTGACCCAAGTTCTTGAAATTGTAGCATCGCAGCTTTGACTTGTCGAAACCAGCTTTTCCAAGTGACAACCTTTTTCCTGTCTTGTCTTGAAACTTCTTCAGCCTTAAAGTGATCATGGCCATTTGCCATTTCAAATCCATTTCCTCTATATCATCTGGATCTACTTGAACATATTTTCAGCAGAAAAAAATCCCGTTTCAGTTCACCCGACATAAGAGCTTCATAATTTGCTCAGGAAAGTGTTGAACAGTGCAACATGTTCAGTGGATATCTTGAGTGCTTGAGCATCAACGACCATAGTAGTTTTCTCGTTAGACTGTGGAACCTTTGCAGAGTTTGTGAAAGCGTTAAAGTAGGATGCGTTAGCACTTTGAGAGCTTGAACCACAGGAGGTTGTGGGGCAAGGAAAGCCATGTTCTTGGGCATAATAACAGCATCGGATTGACTGGATTTCTGAGAGTATCCAGTTTGATTCATCTCTCTCTTGAGCACGTCCATTTCAAAAGCCTTTAGAGGTTGATTCGATCCGAGAGAATGACATGAGTTGTACTAGTTAGGAATGTTCTTTTGATCATCATGCACTGTAAGCTTCATTCTTTTGGAAGAGAGTCCAAAAGTTTCTTGATTGAAGCATAGTTGGCAGCGGGACTACCAACTTTCTTCATTTTTGTTAGCACATTCAAAACCGGCTGATATGATCTGATAGACTTTTACCTCGAACACTTCCAAACATATCGTATTCCTTTTGAACCATATATCTCTTGTCATCCATCAACTCTTGGTTGCCTTCATAGTGGTCGATAAGCGCCAACCATGATTCATGAGCTGAGGTGTGCTCTTTAAACAAGTTGTTATCAGCTTTTGATAGGGCCATTGTTAGAGCAGCTTGAGCCCGACGGTCACGTTGGATCAATGCCCTATCTTCGTCAGTGAAAGTTGAGGGATCTTCGTTAATTGTACAAACATCATCACTCATAACCATGGGAGCGTGAGGTCCAACGGTGACAGACATCCATTGAGTATAGTCCATGTACTCAAAGAGTGACTTGATTTTGTTCTTCCAGCTACTAAAGTCTTCAGATCCTTTTAACTTTGGAGGCCTAGTTGCAGTTCCAGTTTCAAGTTCGGCTTGAGCCACCAGGTTTAGTTGATTAAGTGACATTTTGGTTCAATTTAAGGTTCAAATTTTGATCAAAGGTTAAATACGCTGAATTTAAGCTTTTATGTTCAAATACTCTGGTTATAGTCTATTACGCTCTGATACCAGGTAGTTTAGTGTTATCACTGAGAAACTACGCTGAATTTCAATAAGTACACTGATGGTTCTTGAACTCTCGGACCGACGACAATAGCTAAATCTGTTGGCACAAACAAAACAAACATGAGTTTGACTAATACGCCGATCACCGTGATAAAATCGTTGTGGATCTTTATCTTTGACTTCGAGTTTAAATACGTCAGACAGGGCTTAAACATGAACAAAAACCCTCTAATCACTCAAAAATGACCCAAAATCCATGTTTCTTTGTACCAAAATGACCCAAATGTTTACCAAGACGTTCATCAACAACAACCTAACGATTAAACACACCAGATTAAGCCATTTTAAGTCAAAAATTTTGAAAACCTTGAAACTTTGAAAAGTTTTGAAAAACCTTCAAAACTTGAAGAATCTTAACAAAAACTCAAACAATCAAGAGCACAAAGGCTCTCATACCAAATTGTGAGTCCCAAAAGCTATTTGGATCATTGTGGTTTGATTGTTAACACCCAAACACCTATTGATTAGATGTTTGAATGTGTAAAATTTAAGAAAACCAAAAGATGAAGATGAAGATGCTTTTATGGATCAAACAACAAGTGTTGTTTATGTAATCTAAAATGTTGTAATCACTAAAAGCACCTGGATGTTCGGATATAGCACAAGAACAATAATCACAACACAAGAGAAATCACCAAAACTTATCCAAGAACCTTGGACTAGGGTTTTCCATTCATCACATATTTATACAAACTAACTACCAAGCATATTTAATAAATACGTTGGGTCCTTAATTACGCCACTACAGTGATATTTCCCCATAGTTACACTTTTGGCCCCTGAACTATCTAAAACATTATAAACTATTACAAAAAAAATCCAAACCCTAATAAAACCAAGTATCAACGATCTCAAAAGCTCTAACACTATACATATTAAGGGAGGCTTGTACACAGTTAACGACGTAGTATAAAGCATTCGATTTCTAACATGAATAAGTTACTAGTATTCGTATTAGCATGTATGATTGAATGTTTGTATAGTGATTTAGCATAAAGTATAGTGAATTTGTGGGTTGATAAGCATATATGTTGCACCCGAAAGTGTAAAGATAGAAAAAGGGGGATCGAGTATACTCATGGTTTTGCAAGCTTCCTAGCAATCCGAGAGTCTTGAAGAGTTGGGGGTAGGACATGAAGTTACCCTACAAAGAAAACAGAGGTGTATGAGTATTCTGAGTTGACGAAGAATGCAGATTCGAAAACAGAAGGCACAGAAAGTAACGAGAAATTGCCACTTCGTACGAAGTGACCACATCGTGCGAAGTGACCATTCGCTTCATGCAAATTGACTGTTCACTTTGTGCGAAGCGACTGATCACTTCGTGCAAAGGGACTGTTCTAGAAAATTTAGCTCGTTTAAGCTCCCGTTTCGATCAATGAGTTCTGTGGAACGAGATTTTTAGGAACGAGACAATTTAGTCCTAGCTCATAACAGTTAACCACGACTCGGTTATATCAAGAACTTGTCTAAGTGAAAAGTAGGTATTTTATAGTATTTAGTCCAAAGTCTAACAATTATGTCATAGAGGTCAAGCATGGGGGTACGAATACCTTGTTATACGATTCACCAAAGCGCAAAGTTTATCAACAAAGTTGATAAACCCGTGTAACAACCCGACTTTTCGGTTGTTTCTATTATTACCGTTTAATTCGCCTTGTGATCGCTTGTACTCCGAGATTTGATAATAACAAGGTTAACTATATTTTAAACGCATTTTATCTCGCTTATTTATCGCATTTAAAACGCTTACTACGTACAAGCTCAACGCAAACGCAAACTCAATCGTGGTTATTTATGTTATTTTATTTGTTTATGTGTTACATATGTTGTATTGTTTATACTCGCTCAAACGCTCTCATGCTCACTCGCTTAAATGCGCTTTATCGCACCTAAAACGCAATGCAACACTTAATGCCTTGCTAAAACGCTTAACACAACTAACTAATACAAACAAAAACGCCAAACGAACAACCAACACGTGAACTGGAAACAATTCGCACAAAAACTGGCCAGCTCGTACGAATGCTCATTTCATACGAACTGACAATTTCGTGCGAAATGGCCATTTCATACGAATTGACCATTTCGTACGAATTGCAACCTAAATACTTCCTCTCCTCCTATAAATACGACACTTGCACAACTCGTGCTCCTCTTGCTGTCACTCGCACGAAACACTCTCTACCCTTCTTCTCTATTTTTCCAAGTAAGAAACTACTATTTTCACGCGAACCACAACGATTTTACACGAGATTATCTCTATTTGCATCTAAACTCCTTCCATTTACAAAATCTTCATCTTTTTCAAAAATTTCTGATTATAACTTGGATTCACACTTAAACAAGTGTATTGGGTTAGCTTTGGCTTCCTAAGTTAGAAATCTTGTTATTTCAACTCACCAAGTGTGATATCCCAATAAAATTGTTTTAAACTTTATTTTTACACAAAAATGGACCAAACCGACATATGTTCGTTCACTAAACAGTGAAACAAAGAGGCAGATAAAAACTCGAAATCACATCCGATTCAGATGAAAACTCAGTTCGGATGCACGAAGACGCAAACAGTCAACTGCCGAACTGGACTAGCTCGTACGAATTGGCTCAATTCGTACGAACCAGCCCGAGTTCCTATGAGTGACTAAACTACTCAAAAGACCTATTCGGCTCACGGTTTGATCAGTAATTTAAGGCTGGCAGGACGAACGCTCGATTTCCCGAAGAAAGACGCGAAAAACACTCGATTTTGGACACAAAACAGGCAGACTCGCACAAGACACATTTCGTACGAGACATAACTCGTACGAATTACCGTTCGTATGAAATGCTATTCGTACGAACCGCCTGTTCCTCGCACCAATCTCCGTTTCAACCGTTTCAGCACTATGGAAGACTGATTCACTTATGTTCCCGCTTACAAGCTGATCCGACGCTCTCCTCACTCCATCTCGCTCGTGCTTAACTATTTAAGCACTCACTGTGAGTATACTTGACCCTTTTCGCTTTAACGCACTTTTGGGTGCTACATACGTTCTATATCAAACGATCACTACACACAACGCTAAAACGCTTTAAACGCAAACCGTTCTCGCATGACTATACGTGGAACGCTGAAATGCTATGTGTTATTTGTATGCCTGGGACTTGCCTACTACCCAGAAATGATAGCAGCTATAGGTTGACCTGCCACCCGTAGGTTCAAGGGTGTTAAAGTTGGCTTTACTTTACTATTTACGTGTGTGGTCACTTCGATAGACACGTATCGCGCATACTCACTCGCGGTCTAATTGGTTAGTTAGTTTCGGTGTTGATAACATATATGTTCACATGACTACGTTAGTGCATGCTGGTTTCGCAATCGCTTATAACTATTACATATGCTAAACCTGTGTACTCACCTTTACGTTATTGTATTGACTTTTATTTTAACATATGTGACAGGTTGATGGATTATCTGCTGCAATTGGATTAGGCTTTAGATACTCGCTTAATCTAGTTGTTAAATTTTGTTTTCTTGTTCAAGAACGATGTAATCCTTTTTAAATATTGTATGATATTTGTTTAATTTTATGGGAAATTGAACCTTGCTAAATATTGTCATTTTAATAGTCGTTATGGATTCTCTTGAACAACCTATTCGCTTAGTGCCACATCCCGATGATTCCGCCATCGGTTGGGGTGTGACAGATTGGTATCAGAGCCCTAGCTATAGGGAATTAGGGTCAATTTCCTGATTAGTCCTAGTCTATAGTAGGAACCTTTTTGGCTACTCGTTATTCCGGTGCTTAAAATATTAATCTCACTAAATATTACACAAATTCTTTCCTAAGATTTTCTACACAATACACGGACCCGCAAAGACGCTCGTACAACACAAACGAGTAATTCTGACGAGATTAGGTGTGAAAACCAAGAACTCTCGATAAAATCACTCATTCCTCGTATCATTCTCCGCACGAGATACAATCGTTGAGTTAGGAGTGATATCCATACCTCGACAGAAATCTCCATTTCTATCCAGTGGAACTCCCGATTCGTTCACTGAGAACAACCACAGCTAAGTTACGAAGTTGTTAAGTTAGGGGTGAAACCCGCATCTTAATAACTAGTTCCACTCTTCGATTTTCAATCTCACCTTAGTCTCGATTATTTTGTTGACTCGGAGGCGCGTAGTAACTGGAAGGATAAATGCTAAGGCATTTGTCTATTAGGCCAAAGCGCGTGTCTGAATCAAGGGAATAGTCGAATCACTTTGGGTAGTCGATGTCTCAAAACCCAGGACACTCCGTGATTTTAAGCCTACAATAGTCGCTTTTACGCATCATCGAGTTTTATTATGTTATGTGTTTTAAATTTGTGAATTTGAAACTTTTACGCTCTATCGATTTCTCGTTTTATCGCTTTTTGCTCTATGAACATATGCACAATTCGCACAACTCTCGCAATCTAAAACGCTAATTAATCGCGAACAAACTAAGACGTACAAATCTCTTACACGTATGTCCTCATATGATGTATTACTCGCTTACGATACGCTATACTACGCACATCTCATACGCGCTACGCATGATTTAATGAAGATGAATACGTGCAAAATATGTGATTATGTGCTTATGTGGTTATGTGCTTATGTGATTACGTGATTTTGTGCCTTACGTGAATAATAATAATAAGTTATCTTGTGTAAAATGCTAAACTTTCGATCCAAAACCCGTTGTAATCAAATCTCATCCAATCATTGTCTGTAGATGGCATCCATGAGATCTCACACTCGCAAGATCGTCCAGTGAAACAACGTCGACAAACGAATTGCCTCTCTCGTGGCCAAGGAAATGGCCAAGGTGATTCCTCAGATCGTCAGTGAGATTCAAGCTGTCAGCAGCAACTCATCCGTTGATCCCAAGAACGATGCGCCGAAAACTTCGTTTAGCTTCAAACAGTTCAAAGCCTGCAGTCCTATGACTTTTACAGGCGAAGATGGTCCGAGCAAAATATTCCAATGGTTTGACTCAATCAAAGTCACTTTCCGCCAGAGCGGATGTCCAGAAAATCTCTGCACCGTTAACGCTACCGGTGTGTTTTAGTCAAGGGCACTTGAGTGGTGGACTGCTGAGCGCAACAGGCACGGAAACGATGCAGCTTATGGACTCGCTTAGGAGGAACTAAGAGAGCTCATGATAAAGGAATTATGTCCTCCCCATGAAGTTCAAAAGTTGGAGGAAGAGTTCTTGAACATTAAGCAAATTGGGGGTGATAACGCAGGTCTCACCGCCCGATTCAAGCAGCTAGTATCATCTGTCTAAGCCAACTCGATACGGCTAAGAAAGCAATCAAGAAATATCTTTGCGCTCTCCCAGATTGTGTCGCTGATTTTGTTCATACAGCAAAACCGACAACTATCGAGGAAACCTATCAGCTAGCCGCCGAGAAGAATGACAGCGAGTCTTGGCTGGAATTTTCAAGGTCCCAACCAAGAGTCTTAGCTAAGCCACAGTTGAACCAAGCGCCGACACCGCACTGTCTCAAGTCTCCAAGTCTAAAGGTCGCAAGCGAAAGAATTCAAACAAGAACTACATCGTAGCCGCACCACTTAACTCCCAGTCTTACCAGATTACTACTCCTAACGCACCACCTGCTAAGCGTGCGTATACATGTCCTCATCCTCTGTGCCCTAAGTGGACTTATCATCATGCAGTTGGTGATAAGTGCAGTTTCTGTGTCAACTGCAACCGCTATGGTCATTACACAGTAAGTTGTCGCACAAGCCCTCATTAACAAGCACGTCAGCCGATGCAGCACTGCCAGCTCCACCCCGCACTCCTCAGGTCAACCCGACACCGCAAGCACCAGTCGCTCCGGCACGTGCTTGCTACACATGTGGCGATCCCAACCCCTTCAGCAATGTCTGCCACACACGCATCATGAAACAAGAACCGCAGCAACAACAGCCACAGCCACAGCCACAGTCGCAGCAGCAACAACAACCACACGCTGTGCGTGGAAGAGCTTTCAAGATCAAACATCGACAGGCTCAGAATGACAACAACGTGTTCAATGATGCGTTTCACATAAACGGTATTTATGCTTCTTGCTTATTTGATACTGGAGCCGAAAACTGTTTTGTTTCGTATTTAATGCCCAAATTAATTTTAAACGATACATAATTAATAAATATATTAGAATATAAAATCTATTTTTGAAAATGTTTAAAAATAATGAATTAAAAACAATATGCTGAAGCCGGGACTCGAACTCGGGTCAGCCGAGAGCCTACAAAGCATTAACACGCATCTCTACAACCGCTCCGCCACTTGATCTTTTGTGAAGTTCTGGGGAGCAATTAAATCATATGTTCAACTGAGAGTCAACCTGTTTCGCCAACTGAAACCGATATCGGCTTTCAAACCGACCAAGACGTTTGAGTGCTCGCGGAATCTTGATCATAACCGATAAAACCGACTTCTTAAATCAATTCAGTCGTTAATGAACTTGAATTCAGTTGATGTTTGGTTTTTATAACCGAAAACTTTCATTCTGAATTACTTCAACAAAACACTCATCTCGAGATTAAATTTCATTCCCAGAGCTTCTAATTTTGTGTTTATTCTATTTTCTGGTCGTCGGAATTGCTTTCTGATCATCGCCGGAATTCTCTGCAAGTCGCCGGAAAACCGAGACACAACTCAAAACGGTAAAATACCTTGACTTTACTGTTTCAATCAATTGTTAGAACCTTACTAACATTAACCCATCGCTCAGAATCAACCACAGACGACATTGCTGGACTTTCTGTTTTCACCGGAAAACTTCTGGATTTGTCGGAAACTCGCTGTTAACCGGTATGATCATTCAAACATACTGATAATCATTACTCATTAGTTCAATTTCACATCTAACCCCTCCAAACTGTTAATTAATTCTAACAGCCGAAGGTTCCAAAACAGAGCCGACGAGCTTCGCCGGATTTTCTGAAGAAGACGATCTGTTCGGTACTTTCTTTCCCTAAACTCTTCGGTTCAATACTTTTCAATTGTTCATCTTGTTCATTAACTGAATTAATCAAGTAACAGTTAGATAACCGTTGAGTTTTGAACGAAGAAGACGAAGTAGTTATGTTATAAGATTATTTAAAATCGGTATTATAAACGGGTTAGACACACAGTCCAGCGGTGGACTGTGTGCAAATAAATACATACACGTCGCGAGTTCGATTCCTGTCCCAACCTCATTCGCTATAATAAAATTTTTTTTTGTAAACTGAACCGGGTTAACTCCGTTAGATGTTTAGTATAATAAAAATCTGTATTTAAACCAAGTTAGACACACAGTCCAGCGGTGGACTATGTGTAACATTAAGTCTCAGGTCCCGGGTTCGAAACCTGTTGACGACACCGGTTCGATGATTTAAAACATTTTTTAAAATAAAACAATTTTGAATAAACTGAGTTAGTATATAAATATAATTAAAACAGAATTATTTCGGGTTAGACACGTAGCTCAGTTGGTAGAGCTGCGTGCACGCGTACGGGAGGTCTTGGGTTCGAGCCTCACCCGGCGCATACACTTACACAATAAAACCGGTCAACAAGTCAACGGTCAACAGGTCAACGGTCAAAAAGTCAACATTTTTTTATTTTTTTTATTTATTTATTTTATTTAAAAATCAATTAAAAATACTTAAAAATAACATTTTTAAAGTTAGAAAATAGCCTAAAACTCACAAAAATATATCCAAAAATTCTATTAAAGTTGTTAATAAAATCCATTTATTTACCTTACTTTTTCATTATTAATTAGGTTAGTTATTCCTCGTCGATCAATCCTCTAAACTCATGCGCAATCATCATCATTCACCGAACGCACCCACTGTGAGTGAATCTCTACAAATTCCCCGTTTAAATCACGTTTTTGGGGTGTATCATGTGTCTTACTATTTATTATATTTAAATCATGGTGCATACATCATATCATGAATAAATGTGTATCAGCTTGTATAAACTGTTTGTGTGGTTATTGTTTAGATTTAATTTATCATTTTCAGTACATGCAATACGATCGGCTCCGTTTGATTGAGCCTTGATCGCACAGACATTTATCATTTTCAGTACATGCAATACGATCGGCTCCGTTTGATTGAGCCTTGATCGCACAGTTTCATTCATGTTATATATTTATGCAAGTTGATATGTTATTGTATGTTGTTGGTTTGTTAATGTATGTTATTGTTTGTTGTGGTTTGTTATTGGATGCTAATTGTTGTTAATGTATGTTATTGTTTGTTGTGGTTTGTTATTGTATGCCAATTGTTGTTATTGTATGTTTATTTACATTTGTTTATATATGAATATTGCACGATTTTTTTTCCATATTAAATACAACCAGAATAAATAATAAATGTTTTCTAACAAGGTTCACTCGCCAACTTTTTGTTGATCCAAAAACCATTTTCACATATGATACAGGTGAACAGGATGAAGTATGGAAAACATAGGAAATTGCCTTAGAAGAAAAATAATGAAGTTTAGAGGGATGAATAGAACATGTTGTATTTGTTTGATATGATTGTATGATCTCTTTTAAATTGAAATAATAAATATGAAACCTTATAATAAATGTCATGAGCTTTGATGAAAATCCAATCATGCCCCGATCACCTTTTCCGCTGCGGGTCGGGGTGTGACAGATTGGTATCAGAGCTTTTGACTATAAGGATATAGGATAGGTTATTAGACCCTTAGAGCCTATACTATAGTTGACTAGATTTTAATTGTTTATGTGGTTACATGCAAACTTATGATATTTATTTGTTTCATATTTATTACTTACACAAATGCATGCAAACATTTCCAATATTACATTTTGTGATACATAGTGAACTATACTTACAGTCAAACATACATACTTACATACATATTCATCATACATGTTTCAATGTTCATATATTCAAATCATCTTCATACTTTCGTTATTCAAAGATTTTGTCGCATTTTTCATTTTTCAAATCTCATCAAAGTGAGTTCTGCGACGGGCATGTAGTAAATGTAAGGGTACAAGTACCGGTAGTCGGAACGTCCTGTCTAGGTTGGCATTCGTATAAATCCAATATAACGGACCAGTTTGCCTACCTGGGGACTAACGATGAGAGTACGAAGGACCTATTAGGCCAAAGCATGCCACACCAAACGTCGTTCGAACTAACCCCACTTTGAGGTGTCACCGTGTCCACACCTGGACACATTCCGAATATCATACGTTACATATTTCTCGATTTTCTCCGGGTTTTAGTGTACGTAACCAGGCAAACACATGCGAACCATATGAAAAACCCGGTAATCATAGGGGCCCACATGATTACGAAGGTGAAGTATGGCGGCATGCAAGGCCCAATTACGAGCAAAGTCCAAGACATCCTATGGATGTAGTAGATTTATTTTGCTATGTTTATTTTAAGAATGTTCATTCCTAAATACGACACATGATCCCAAAAACATCCAACTCATACTCTTCATATGTATTCCTTGTAGATGTCTTCTAATTCCGCTCGTAGGAAGATGAGAGCAGGAAAAGCTCGCGAGCGCATGGCTGCCTTAATCGCTCAACAAATGGCTGCCGTAATACCCAACATTATAATTCAAGTCCAACAAGCTCTTACCGCTAATCCTGTCAACCAAGAGGATCAAAATGTTATCAACCCTCCCCCAAATACCACTAAATGCACTTACAAGCATTTCAAATCCTGCGACCCTACAAAATACGAAGGGACTGAAGGTGTCACCGCTCTTCTCTATTGGTTTGAAGAAATGGAAAACATTTTTCTAACTTGCGATTGCCCCGATGATCGCAAAGTGCGATATGCTACTGGTCGTTTATTTGGAATAGCACTTACTTGGTGGAATATAGAGAAGGCCAAACGGGGTGTTGAAGATACTATGACTTTGACTTGGGAAGAATTGAAAGAAATCATGACAAGACGGTTTTGCCCAAGGAACGAAATCAAGAAATTGGAGGATGAGTTCTATTCGTTGAAACAAAAGGAAGGCGACCACACCACGTACAACAAAATATTCCTTGAGTTAAATCAAATGGTTCCCAACTTGTTCACTCCCCTCTACCGTTTGATAGAGCACTACATTCGAGGTCTTCCTTCAAAGATTCAAGACTCTGTAATAAGTACCACACCTGCAACTTTGGAAGCAGCAATGGAGATAGCTACAGAGCTCACCGAGAACCGAACCCGGAACAAAGACATCAAGGAGGAGAAGAAAGAGGATAAAGCATCAACTGAAATTTCAAACTCCACCCAAACCGAATCCCTTTCTCAACCCATTTCCAAGAGGAAACGGGACGAGCAACTTTTCGCTGTCACCCAACGCAACCAACCAGCCTTACAAGCCGTACCCCTCCAAGCTATCCCAATCACTCAAGTAGCACCCGACTCAACCTACCCAAATAAGAAACCTTACCTTGGACCTCACCCTCGATGTAACACCTGTTTTTATCACCATCCATCTACCGTACTTTGTCGACTATGTGTAAATTGTGGACGCTCTGGTCATTTGAGCAAAGTTTGTCGCACCTCTCAAAACCAAACCTCACCCCCTACTCTAAACATGATCCAAACGTATCAACAACCCCAATACCCCATGTTCCCATATGTTCGAGCTTGTTTCAATTGTGGCGACCCTACCCATTTTAGAAACACGTGCCCTCAATTGGTTAACATCATAAACGCCCAAGCTCAAGCAAACCCAGTTAACCAAGCAAATCAAGAAAACCCAACCACTGGGCCACCAGCAAGAGGAAGAATATTCAACATCAACGCCAATCCGGTTGAAGATAATGACGGCCCAAATGAAAACACCCAACTAGTCCCTTTCACTGAAAATCAAGATTCAACTCCAACCGCTTAGTTTTATGTTTTTCTTTATGATTATCTCAATTTTCACGTGTCTCAATTTTAAATTGGAAATTTATCCAAGGATCTTAATGCGAATTACTATTTCAGTTTTGTTTTATACTCATTGATTTAACATTCATACCATCATACATCTCAACGTATTTCAATCTCATTATTTAAAGAAGTTGTGTTGTGTCTCACTTCTACTTAGACTAACCTCTCCATCACAACAAACGAGAGAGGGACTGTCATCATTCAAACATGTATACTATCAGGATTATGACTCAGGCATTGTTTGTTGTGTTTGTTTATGTTTTAGAGTCACATAGGACTAATCATAGCTTACTGATAAAACCAATGAAAATTTGACGAGAATATGGTGGATACGCCGCTGGTACTTCCTATATATAAGTATTCTTGTCAAAGGATCAGAGGCATTATCAGGCGGTTATGAGAAGTTCCATGTAGGATTTAGTAATGTTTGGTTGAAATTTGTTTTACACTCACTGATTAAAAATTATGTTTTAGGATATAACCTAATCTTTCAAACGTACCCAAACTCATATGCATAACATCATACTTAGTCAATCAACTCTGTGTATCCATGTTCCGTATTCATACACTTTAGGCAACAAAAAGCGATTCCTGTAGCAGGGTATTCAACCCTTACAAGGAACGTTACCGCCTCAAACAAAATTTAAACTCTTACTCTCTTCTAAGTATGTAATTGTCAAATTAAAACACCATCCTTTCTAGACAAATATGCCACTACTTAAATTTCGGGACGAAATTTCTAAAAGTAGGGGATACTGTAACATCCGCCAAAAACCGGATTGACCAAACCCGCTTCGTTTATTAACCGAACAACCAGTTAAAAATTTCGTTGCGTATTTAATGCCCAAATTAATTTTAAACGATACATAATTAATAAATATATTAGAATATAAAATCTATTTTTGAAAATGTTTAAAAATAATGAATTAAAAACAATATGCTGAAGCCGGGACTCGAACCCGGGTCAGCCGAGAGCCTACAAAGCATTAACACGCATCTCTACAACCGCTCCGCCACTTGATCTTTTGTGAAGTTCTGGGGAGCAATTAAATCATATGTTCAACTGAGAGTCAACCTGTTTCGCCAACTGAAACTGATATCGGCTTTCAAACCGACCAAGACGTTTGAGTGCTCGCGGAATCTTGATCATAACCGATAAAACCGACATCTTAAATCAATTCAGTCGTTAATGAACTTGAATTCAGGTGATGTTTGGTTTTTATAACCGAAAACTTTCATTCTGAAATTACTTCAACAAAACACTCATCTCGCGATTAAATTTCATTCCCAAAGCTTCTAATTTTGTGTTTATTCTATTTTCTGGTCGTCGGAATTGCTTTCTGATCATCGCCGGAATTCTCTGCAAGTCGCCGGAAAACCGAGACTCAACTCAAAACGGTAAAATACCTCGACTTTACTGTTTCAATCAATTGTTAGAACCTTACTAACATTAACCCATCGCTCAGAATCAACCACAGACGACATTGCTGGACTTTCTGTTTTCACCGGAAAACTTCTGGATTTGTCGGAAACTCGCTGTTAACCGGTATGATCATTCAAACATACTGATAATCATTACTCATTAGTTCAATCTCACATCTAACCCCTCCAAACTGTTAATTAATTCTAACAGCCGAAGGTTCCAAAACAGAGCTGACGAGCTTCGCCGGATTTTCTGAAGAAGACGATCTGTTCGGTACTTTCTTTCCCCAAACTCTTCAGTTCAATACTTTTCAATTGTTCATCTTGTTCATTAACTGAATTAATCAAGTAACAGTTAGATAACCGTTGTCTGAGTTTTGAACGAAGAAGACGAAGTAGTTATGTTATAAGATTATTTAAAATCGGTATTATAAACGGGTTAGACACACAGTCCAGCGGTGGATTGTGTGCAAATAAATACATACACGTCGCGAGTTTGATTCCTGTCCCAACCTCATTCGCTTAATAAAATGTTTTTTTGTAAACTGAACCGGGTTAACTCCGTTAGATGTTAAGTATAATAAAAATCTGTATTTAAACCAAGTTAGACACACAGTCCAGCGGTGGACTGTGTGTAAGATTAAGTCTCAGGTCCCGGGTTCGAAACCTGTTGACGACACCGGTCCGATGATTTAAAACATTTTTGAAAATAAAAGAATTTTGAATAAACTGAGTTAGTATATAAATATAATTAAAAACAGAATTATTTCGGGTTAGACACGTAGCTCAGTTGGTAGAGCTGCGTGCACGCGTACGGGAGGTCTCGGGTTCGAGCCTCACCCGGCGCATGCACTTACACAATAAAACCGGTCAACAATCAACGGTCAACGGTCAACAGGTCAACGGTCAAAAAGTCAACATTTTTTTATTTTTATTTATTTATTTATTTTATTTAAAAATCAATTAAAAATACTTAAAAATAACATTTTTAAAGTTAGAAAATAGCCTAAAACTCACAAAAATATATCCAAAAATTCTATTAAAGTTGTTAATAAAATCCATTTATTTACCTTACTTTTCATTATTAATTAGGTTAGTTATTCCTCGTCGATCAATCCTCTAAACTCGTGCGCAATCATCATCATTCACCGAACGCACCCACTGTGAGTGAATCTCTACAAATTCCCCGTTTAAATCACGTTTTTGGGTTGTATCATGTGTCTTACTATTTATTATATTTAAATCATGGTGCATACATCATATCATGAATAAATGTGTATCAGCTTGTATAAACTGTTTGTGTGGTTATTGTTTAGATTTAATTTATCATTTTCAGTACATGCAATACGATCAGCTCCGTTTGATTGAGCCTTGATCGCACAGACATTTATCATTTTCAGTACATGCAATACGATCGGCTCCGTTTGATTGAGCCTTGATCGCACAGTTTCATTCATGTTATATATTTATGCAAGTTGATATGTTATTGTATGCTGTTGGTTTGTTAATGTATGTTATTGTTTGTTGTGGTTTGTTATTGGATGCTAATTGTTGTTAATGTATGTTATTGTTTGTTGTGGTTTGTTATTGTATGCTAATTGTTGTTATTGTATGTTTATTTACATTTCTTCATATATGAATATTGCACGATTTTTTTTCCATATTAAATACAACCAGAAATAAATAATAAATGTTTTCTAACAAGGTTCACTCGCCAACTTTTTGTTGATCCAAAAACCATTTTCACATATGATACAGGTGAACAGGATGAAGCATGGAAAACATAGGAAATTGCCTTAGAAGAAAAATAATGAAGTTTAGAGGGATGAATAGAACATGTTGTATTTGTTTGATATGATTGTATGATCTCTTTTAAATTGAAATAATAAATATGAAACCTTATAATAAATGTCATGAGCTTTGATGAAAACTCAATCATGCCCCGGTCACCTTTTCCGCTGCGGGTCGGGGTGTGACAAAGTATTTCCCGATGATTTACCTGGTTTACCCTGCTCGTGATGTTGATTTTCGTATTGATCGAGTCCCCGGTGCTACACCTGTCGCTAAAGCTCCTTATCGTCTTGCACCATCAGAAATGTGCACTATCTAGCCAACTTCAAGAGTTGCTTGATAAAGGCTTTATACCCCCGAGCACGTCACCATGGGGCGCACCCGTTCTCTTTGTGAAAAAGAAGGATGGATCGTTCCAAATGTGAATCGATTATAGGGACGTAACAAGCTTACGATTAAGAACCGCTACCCTCATCCTTGGATCGATGATTAATTTGACCAACTCCAAGGTGCAACTAGTTTTTCAAAGATTGATTTATATACCGGATATCACCAGCTACGTGTACATGAACAAGACATTTCGAAAACCGCTTTTCGTACTTGCTATGGCAATTACGAATTTGTGGTCATGCCTTTTGGTCTCACAAACGCACCCGCGGTCTTCATGGACTTGATGAACCGTGTGTGCAAAGCCTTTTTGGATCTTTTCATCATTGTGTTTATCGATGATATTCTTATCTACTCGAAGTCGAGAACCGAACACACGCGACATCTTCGTTTAGTTCTCGAACTTCTCCAAGGAAATCGTC
Organism: Scalesia atractyloides; assembly: GCA_947069175.1. Taxonomy (NCBI): domain Eukaryota; kingdom Viridiplantae; phylum Streptophyta; class Magnoliopsida; order Asterales; family Asteraceae; genus Scalesia; species Scalesia atractyloides. The sequence continues at coordinate 23,796,577 of CAMTDV010000006.1, forward strand.
TAAACACCAAATTCTCCAAGTGTGAATTTTGGCTTAAGGAAGTCCAATTCCTCGGTCACATCGTCAACAACCAAGGAATTCCCGGCGATCCTGCGAAGATAGAAGCTGTAAAAAGTTGGAATACACCGAAGACTCCGTCCGAAATCCGTTCTTTTCTCGGATTGGAGGGTTACTACCGTCGATGCATCACCGACTTTTCAAATATCGTTGTACCTATTAACGCATTAACGCACAAGGATAACCTTTTGTTTGGAGTTCTGAACAGGAGGAAGCCTTTCAAACTCTCAAGCGTATGCTTTGCGACGCTCCCGTTCTCGCACTCCCCAACGGAAATGACGATTTCGTTGTTTATTTGTGATACCTCTAACCTAGGCCTTGGTTGTGTTCTTATGCAACAAGACAAGGTTATTGCGATGCGTCTTGACAACTCAAAATCCATGAGAAGGACTACACTACCCACGATCTCGAACTCGGTGCAGTTGTTTTTGCGTTGAAGATATGGCGACACTACCATTACGGTACAAAGTGTACGGTCTTCACCGACCATAAGAGCTTACAACATATTTTCAACCAGAAAGAACTGAACATGCGCCAACACAGATGGGTTGAACTTCTCAAAGACTATGATTGTGAGACATGCTACCATCCGGGCAAAGCAAACGTCGTACCCGATGCTCTCAGCCGACGAAGCTATGTGTATAACATTCGTGATGTTCAAGCCCAGAACGAACTCGAAACCCTGATTCGCGAAGCTAAGCACCCATGTTTCATTGAGAATACCTTGTATGAGGAAATGAAATGTAGTGATGAAATTCAATTAGTGAATAAACCGAAGGGTATATGTTATTATCTCGATCGCATTTGGATTCCCAGTCGTAATAACCTCCGAGAGATATTGATGACTGAAGCTCATAAATCTCTATATTCCATTCACCCCTGGTGCGACAAGATATACCAGACCTCCGTTCTAGGTATTGGTGGCCGGGCATGAAAAAGGATATCACTCTATATGTTTCGAAATGCTTAACTTGAGCGAAACTTAAAGCCGAACACCAACGACCCTCCGGGTTACTCGAGCAACCCGACATTCCAATGTGGAAATGGGAAAGTATAACTATGGATTTTGTTACAAAACTCCTTCGCACATCTTCTGGTCACAATAGCATTTGGGTTATTGTTGATCGTCTTACGAAATTAGCTCACTTAATTATGATACGAGAAGACTTTAAGGTTGAACGATTAGCACAAATCTATACCGACGAAGTTATTTGTCGACACGGGACGCCTCGTGACATCATCTTGACCGCGATGGTCGCTTTTACCTCACATATCTAGGAGACATTCCAATCTGCACTCGTACTACTCTTAATCTCAGTACCGCATTCCATCCTCAGTTCAACGGTCAGACTGAAGGCACGATCGCACCCTCGAAGACATGCTTCGTTCGTGTATCATAGATTTTGGTGGTAATTGGGATTCGCATTTAGCCTTAATAGAATTTTCGTACAATAACAGTTATCACACTAGTATACAAATGGCACCCTTTGAGGCACTATATGGTAGAAAATGTCGATCGCCTATTGCATGGCACGAGACGGAGACGCACAGATCACCGGCCCAAAGTTAATACAAGAAACGACAGACAAGATTCTCGAGATTAGAGACAATCTCCTGAAAGCTCGCAATCGTTAAAAGAGCTATGCCGATAAACGACGCAAGCCCCTACAGTTCGAAGTTGGAGATCACGTTCTCTTAAAGGTTTCACCTTGGAAAGGAGTGATCCGATTCGGCAAGAAAGGGAAACTAGGCCACGATACATAGGTCCCTTTAAGATTCTGGAAAGAATTGGCAAAGTGGCCTATCGACTCGAATTACCGGTGGAACTCAGCAACGTACATCTGACTTTCCATGTCTCAAACATCAAAAAGTGTTTAGCCGAAGAAAATCTTCACGTACCTCTTGAAGATTTGAAAATAAACGAGACTCTTCACTTTGTGGAAAAGCCAGTAGAAATCATGGGTCGAGAAATCAAGAAACTTCAATGCAGTCGCATTCCCATTGTGAAAGTCAGATGGGAAGGCAAACGCGGCGCCGAGTTCACTTGGGAACTCGAAAGTGATATGAAAGCTAAATACCCACATCTCTTTGTTACGTCTACAACTTGAATTTCTGGACTAAATTCCCTACAGTAGGGGAGACGTAACAACCCGAATTTTGAGTTGTTTCTATTATTATCGTTTAATTCGACTTGTGATCGCTTGTACTCCGAGACTCGATAATAACAAGTTTAACTAATTTTAAACGCATTTTATCTCGCTTATTTATTGCATTTAAAACGATTACTGCGTACATGCTCAACGAAAACGCAAATTCAATCATGGTTATTTATGTTATTTTATGTGTTTATGTGTTACTTATGTTGTATGATTTATACTCGTTCAAACGCTCTCACGCTCGCTCGCTTAAACTCGCTTTATCGCACCTAAAACGCAATGTAACGCTTAACGCCTCGCTAAAACGCTTAATAACATAGTATAAAGCATTCGATTTCTAGCATGAATAAGTTACCAGTATTCGTATTAGCATGTATCATTGAATGTTTATATAGTGATTTAGCATAAAGTACAGTGAATTTGTGGGTTGATAAGCATATATGTTGCACCCCAAAAGTGTAAAGATAGAAAAAGGTGGATCGATTATACTCACAGTTTTGCAAGTTTCCTAGCAATCCGAGAGCCTTGAAGAGTTGGGGGTAGGACACTGAAGTTACCTTACATAGGAAACGAAGGTGTATGAGTATTCTGAGTTGACGAAGAATGAAGATTCGAAAACAGAATTATGGGAAGTAAAGGGAATATGCCACTTCATACGAAGTGACCACTCCATGCGAAGTGAATCCCATTTGCTTCGTGCGAAGTGACAGATCACTTCGTGCGAAGTGACTTGTCTGGAAAATTTAGCTCGTTTAAGCTCCTGTTTCGATAATAAGTTCTGTGGAACGAGATTTTTAGGAACGAGACAGTTTAGTCCTAGCTCATAATAGTTAACCACAACTCGGTTAATATGAGGAACTTGTCTAAGTGAAAAGTAGGATTTTATAGTATTTAGTCCAAAGTCTAACAATTATGTCATAGATGTCAAGCATGGGGTACGAATACCTCGTTATATGATTCACCAAAGCTCAAAGTTTATCAACAAAGTTGATAAACCCGGTTGGTCATGAATTTATATAGTTTAAATATAACCATGTTCAAGTGAGGTGTGGAACTTAATTCAGGTTGCCAAGGCTCCCAACGTTCTCACACTTTGCTAGAACACAAGTCCAATCCTAATCAGGATGATGAACTTGGTTAGCTCCACACTTGGTAAAAAAGAAAAGTAGGAAAATAATCATAAAAACACAAGGTAATAATGAGTTAAACTCACTTAGAACAATCTGAGATCAATCTGCTAAGAATTCGTAGAAAGTGAGAGAATCCAGAAAGATTGAAGTTGAGACATGGGGTTGTATTTATAGGAGAAGTTGTTGCCAGCCCCACTTTGTGCGAAGTGGCTTCAATTTGCACCGAGGTGTTCGTTTGGGGATGTCTTTACGCATTTTAACCATTTTCCAAGTATGATGATGTAACGTATGAGTATTGCATGTATAATAAGTATGATTTTGCATGTAAGTATGTATTAAATGATTGTTTGTATGTACAAAAGTATGAATAAGGTATGAATTTTCATTATGATCAACGTCTCGGATTACAAAGTTCGAATGAAGTACGAATAAGACACGAATACAAGTTTCCATAATAGAAATACGATTACACTTTTCTAAATAAGGAAAGTACAAAAATACAAGGTGTTACAACGATGATGACGTCATGCCTTTTTGGTGAGAGAATGTTACAAAACGCCTAAATATACTTATAAGACCATGTGTAGTAGTCACCCAAGTGGTTTGTTCTTTTTTTGCCATGTGGCATCCATGTCATCAAGACCTAAAAATTGGGTAAAACATAATAGTGGTGTGGCATGTGAAATTAGTGCGTTTGGAATTGAAATAATAATATAAAAATTTGATTGGTGAATATGTATGATCGTAAATCACACGTGGACAAATGTGAAAGGGACCACACCACTTCAAGCTGGCGCCTCCGTCACATGAAAGCACCCAGAAGGTTCTAAAAGCTTCTGGAACAGGACACCTGGTGACAAGAAGATGCTCTCTGCAGACAAAAAGGACAACATGTGGCATCAATAATGAGACACTAGCAACGACTGCAAGATCCTTGGAGGACAAGACGACAGCTAGTACTAGTGAATGCTGGCCTGGAGCGAATAACCGTGTGCCACATCACCTCAGACCCTGACACCGTCAGAGGGGACAGGACGAATATTCCTCCTGGTCGGACAACTAGCAGGCACTAGCTAGCTGGCACGTTTCCATCTCCACCATTCTCCGGTTATAAATAGAAGGCTCAACCCACAGGTTTAAGGATTCGATTTCTCCCTCTCTCACTACATACCCACACTTTATCCTCAAAGCGATTACTTATTCTCACGCTGGAGGATGGTTACAAGGAGAACCCCTATCTTCTCCTCTTGTAGCGAGTCACGAGTGTTGTTCGTTTTGAGGATAACTTATAAGAATCAGTCATTCGTCGAGTGAAGAACAAAGATTAAACCCCTTTATAGGAGACGTCCCTACTATCTAGCCCGGTGCTATTTAGTATTTCTTCAATTGGTCAAGACAAACTCCCTCTCTCTCTCTCTCTCTCTCGAAGCCAAGATTTACATTTCACATGGTAAAGGGGTGTGTGTCATGTGCTTACACATGGTTAAGAGTAAAGAAATATAGGACGTTTTAATCTCCTTCAATTACCTTTCACTACCTAAGGTGAGGTGAAGTGAAATGAAGAAAAGTGGACGATGTGATACTTAGGTGGAGTTAACGATGGTTAAAGTATAACCCAAGACTTTAGATGTCGGTCCCCTTGAAATTAAAGGTTTGAGAATATTGATGTTTTCGGACCTTGTTTTTTCTTTTTCCAGAAGAAAGTATATATACATACTTAAACCCGCGGAGTTTAAAAACCCTTTAATTTAAAAGTTTCAAAAAGTTAGTTTTACGTGTTAGGTCAGAGAGACTCTTGTATATGTATTTTTTCTTTAAATCAATTAATATACTTTTTTAGTAGTAAACTAACTACTTTTAAATACTTTTTTTATACATGTACTTTACATTTTTAAATGATCCATCTCTTAAATAGAAAACAATCTATCATCACACCATTTTCCTTCGTAGCAAAATTTATGTGGGTCTAGGGGAACATATTTTGTAGACATTCTTCTACATATTTTGTAGAAATTCTTTTATTATGTACTTTACAATATTTTGTTGACGTCGTATGTTATGGCAAAACAAAACAAATAATAATGTAGAAAAACGTTATTGAAAGTGAAACATGTTGCTTAGAAAGTTAGACTGTCATAAGCAGTTCAGTTTATCATCATACCAAAACGATACAAAATTAATACTTTATTTTAAATACAACTTTGTTTTTACCAAACTTTATCCCGAAATGTCGAGAGAAAAAATTAAGTACAACTCTGTACTTAAGTTTTTTTTTTTAAATAACAAAAGTAAGTTATTAAAGAAGTATTAAATTAATTGACAAAGAAAATATGATTTTAAAAAATAACTATTAAAAACAAAATTAAATAATAAAAGAAAATATGGTTTTAAAAAGGTAAAAAAGAAAATGAAAATACATTAAACGTTGAAAGTAAATGAAAGTAAGTTGTTAAAGTAATGTTAAATTAATTAATAAAGGAAATATGATTTAAAAAAAACAAAAATAATTATTAAAAATAAAAAGTAAATGAGAAAGAAAATATGGTTTTAAAAAGAGAAAAAAATGTACATATGTTAAAAGTATATATAATAAAAAGTATTATAATATTCAAATAATAAAATATTAAACAACTATATATTACATAAATTTAAATTCACAATTCGTGGTCATTCGTCATATATATATATACACACACTAGCCATATACCCTCGCGATGCAACGGGAGTGACGATTTACAATAGAATATGCGTTTACTGTTAGTTTATTAGTCGTCTCGTGATACATTATACAGTACTTAAGTTAGTTTTCTTATTTATGATATGTTGACACTCATTTTTTTTGTTAGTTTATCAATTTTTTGGTGATATACTTTTGTAATTTCTTTTTTAGCTCTAGCTTCAGAGTGATCCATCTATGTGTTGAATGTTATTGGAATTTTTGAAGTGAGTACGAAGAAAATTTAAGGTTGTTAGATACATTTAACCAATTTGATAAACTATGAGTTTAAAGTTGATAAACTATGAGTATAACATAATTAAGAACAAAAAGAGTACAAAACAAGCAAGTAGCTGTAATTAAAAACAAAAAAAGTACAAAACAAGCAAGTAGCTAGACAAAACACCAAAAACATAATACAGGGAGTCTCTTGTATCTCTTCTTGTTTTACCAATACATCCGTTCGCTAATAACTTTTTGTATCTTCTCCTCTACTGTACCAGATTTCGACAAAAAAAAACAATGTTAGCCGCTTACAGATGTTTTTATCAAAACTAACAATGTTATATTTCAATATAGATGTTAACTTGATACATGACTTATCTTCCGATTTCTTCTTTGTTTCATCCATAATAGATTTCTAGTTTATGCAAGAGAGAAATTAAAAAAGCAATTTCTGCTAGGGATGAGCATTTGGTATCGGGTTCCGGTACCGGTAACCACTTTCCTCGTTTTCCGGTACCAGTACCGGTATATCGGTATTTACGGGTAAAACAATGGTAAGTATCGGTACCCACTTTTCCTGTTTTTCGGTACCGGTACTGAACGGGTATCGTGCTCATCCCTAATTTCTGCTAGCAATTAAATTAAGGCTCGAGCTCACTTGTATTTTATTTATTATATTAATTATAATTAAAAAATTATATAAAAAATAGTTATTTTTTTTATTTTATAAATACTAATAATTATTATTTAAATATATATATTTAATATATTAGTTTAAAAATATATATAAATATTGAGCTCGTTTAGACTCGCGAGTCGGTTCGAGCTCAATAATTAAAGCCCGGGCTCATTTATTAAACAAAATTTTTTTAGGTTTGGGCTCGGCTCGGCTCGTTTTTAGCATATGATAAAATCATTACCATTTGCAACTCTAGAAGCCACAGTGCCAATTCCAGTTTACGCCACAAGCTTAACAGATAGTTTAGCGTAGTAGATACCCAACTCAACCTGGAGCAAGATTTAGCAAAATACCCTTAAAACCCCATATGAATTCAGCAAGATTTCGCTACATATTAAAATTTGATCGTCACTTCAGATATCTATTTTAACCAAGCGTTATATTTTAATGGGAAAGAAGCACAACCCATCACGGGGGTGTATAGTACTCCGTTAGGAGCTCGTTGAACTTATGAAAGCTCGAGCTCACTTGCGCGATCAACCACTTTATCCAACCATTTTGTAGCATCAAAGGTCCCTTGGGTATCATCAGCAAGTCATGGTGAAACCTCAACAGAAACATAACCGTCACCACCATTTGCTTAATAATACCTAGACAAATGATTATGTGACATTAAATAATGATTATTTAAGGAACCAAGAGAATACATGAACTGGTCATTCTAAACCGTTGAGGTAGATATAGCTTTCTGAAATATCTACAATCAAATATAGAACATGTCAATAGAATTATCATAAATAGGGAATTTTGTAACATAAAAACAGAACAATAGCACAAAATAAAAGCTTAGTTAATTACTGTTGGGTTGCTTGTAACGCCTCTAACACCACGTTTAATCAAGTGAAGTACAAGGTGTATTAAACTTACAGGTGGGATTTTTTTATTTTTTTTATTAATCATGTTGTTGCGCCGCTGCGAATAAACTTCAAATACAATATAACGGTTGTGCTCGTTGCGGCTACGCTTGCTGAACCAATGCGGCTACGTTCGTTGCGGTTGTGCAGGCTGCGCTTGCTGCGGCTGCGGCATAAAAGGAGCAAAAAATACAAGACGACCTATAAATAAAACAACAGTTGTTCATCTAAATAGTACAAATCTAATTATTGCTACTTGAGAGAGTTGATGACACAAATCCGAGCACGCTTTCAGATAATTTTAAGTAAACTACAGAAGTTTGACAACATCCCCTCAAATATGACTATACAACTATAAATAAAACATAGGGTACTATTACATATTTACAATTTACAATTCACATTGAGCATCACAATATCAGATATATAGATCCCTAACACAAGGAGCAAAATTAAACAAGCTACAACATACTATGAAGTTACATCAAACAACCCATCCCAACTCCCAAGGGCAAAAAGCTCCACTTCATCATTTTGTTGCATATATCTCTTCAAATAAACAAAATCAATCTCCAAGTTGTTAACTGGATCCTTGCATATTTCTCCAATTTGATTAAAAAAAAGTAAGAAAATAACTTATGTGTACTCTTATATAATCAAAGTTGTTAACTGAATGGTTGGCCCCTACGTAATTTCAAACTCACATCAAAACACCCTCATAAAGGGTGGATAATAGCTATAAAAAGGTACCTTCGTCATTGACAACATATGTGTTCTCCATCGCCTTAGTCGGAGCTCCAACCGACTGTTGTCCATAGGGCTCTGGTTCAACTCCGAAGGAATGATACTCTTTGTGACAGGTTGTTCTCTAGGTAACTTGCAACTTCTAAGAACAACAATGTTAACAAAATCAGTTTTAATTTTTTAAGGATATTTACATATGTGGGATGCGTAAACTACATCATACAGAAATGGACTACACCATGGTTGCCGGTGCCTCCTGGCCCGTCTGAGCTTGTTACCAGAAAAGTTAGGAGCTCTAGGGCTTATTTCCACGTTCTTCAACCACTACGATACCTCCCAAAACACCACAAGCCATAATTACGCTTAAAAGTTTCTCCTAATTTTGAAATGTAATGTTTGTGGATTTCTCTAAATTGGAATTGAGAAAGAGAGAGAAAGCGAGAGAGGAGAAGAAGGAATCAGGAGGCAGGGGAGAGAGTAGAGATTTTGAAAACCTCTCGTTCAAAATTCAAAACCACCCTAACATGGAGCCATAATGCTTTTTCCTTTGCTTCTCATTCAAAATTCAAAACCACTAAAACATGGAGCCAAAACGTGATTTTTTTTTTGTTTGCTTTAAATGCTTATACAACATGCATTAACTTAGTTTTTAGGGACATGGCAAATGACCTAAGTTGTCCTTTCAATATGCATTATATATATATATATATAGGGAGAGAATCATAAGAAAACTAGATATAAATAAGAAAACTAGAAAACTAACTAAAAAAAGCCAAAAAAACATAAAAAACATAAAAATCTTTTTTTTTATAATTTTTTATAAAAATCGCTGCATATTATGTATAAAAAAATTTCAAAAAAAAAACTTGTACTGCACATGTGCACTATATGTGTACTACACATGTGCATTATATGTATATGTTACACATGTGCATTATATGCTTATTTTTATTTTTATTTTTTTAAAAAGTTTTTTTATATAATATATATAGCGAATTTTTATAAAAAATCAAAAAAATTGATATGTTCTTTTGGCTTTTTTAGTTAGTTTTTTGGTTTTCTTATAATCCATCCCCTATATATATATATATCTATATATATAGGTAAAGTTCGACTATAATTTCAGTTATAAAACACACTTAAAACCCAAAAATAACAGAGTGGAGATCACTAAAACACAATATCCAAACCCTAACAGTCCATAAAACTTCAAACATACCATCGTAGAACTATTAATATAAAACACAAAATAATAATCAACAGAAAACACACTGATGTTAGTCATTCGATAATCAAATCCTTATCATATAAACCACAACACAAAACACACAAATATGATGTTTTAGTAAACTTTAGTTATTTACGGGTTTTAAATGTGTTTTATGGTTGACATTATAGTGTTTTATGACTTTTTATATTTTGTAGGAAAAATAAACTTTATAGCCAACTCTCACCCTATATATATATATATAAATATATATATATATTTCATATTCACCAGCGATGAGAGAAAGAGGAACATAAATTGTAGACATTCTTTTTACCATTTTCTTTCGTTATTATATGAAACGGGAGATATGTTTTAATTCTTTGAAATTGTTATTATTTTTTTAAAACAATAAACGTGGAACGTAGAGATGAACTCGATACCGGTATCGAAAGTACCAATATTGAAATTCATCAAATATGGTTTCTAGTCTCAAAAATGTTAGGTACGCTACGTTACAATACCGAGACGGTACCGTTATTTGAAGGTAAAATTCGGTAAAATACTAGTACCATACCAAGTCGGTACCGAACCGAAAGTATCGGTACTTAAAACGGTAAAATGTGGGTACCGAAAAAGAATCGATACAGGAAATTTGATACCGGTATGGGTAGAGTACCGATTTGATACCGGTACCAGTCTCACATGCTCATCCAAGTGGAACGCATGAATATAAAGTATAAATTTAATCTATCTTTTTATGAAAATGGTTCGATACTAAAGTTCCGCCTTGAGATGGTTGAGCCGCATATTCCTGATGATATCATAAATTTGGTCTATAGGATGTTGGATATTAATGAAAAATAATATTATATTAATTTTTAATATAATATTTATTTAGTGATTAAAGCAAATGAATAAGAGATCATAAGTTTTAATTGTGTGTTGAAACTTTAATGTGTGGAAAGTTTTGTTTGTCCCATATTGGTGGAGAGATAAATCTTTTATGGATTTATAATTAGAATACTCTACACGAATGTATTCTTATGTGACAACTCACACCCAGTGGCAGCCAGGAGGATGCGAAGCACCCGACACGCCCATGCGCCCGGGCACGGGACCGGGATGTCACACCCTGACCCGCAGCGGAAATGGAAGTCGGGGCATGATTGGGTTTTCATCAAAGCTCATGACATTTACTATAAAGTTTCATATTTATTATTTCTCTTTAAAGAAGAAGTTACAATAAACATACAAACACAACATGTTCAAATACATTTTCATTCAAATTACTAACTAAAGTACAATTACAAAGGAAAACAAAACTAAACGTTCATTCCAAGGCATTAACTTGTTTATTCTTCTAGGCCATCCTATGTGTTTCTTTTCTCAACCGGATCACCTGTATCATGTGTAAAATAGGGTTTTGGGTCAACAAAAGTTGGCGAGTGAATCTTATTTAAATATTTGAAAGGATTAGTTATGTTGGTTATTTGAATAAAATTGTGCATAACCAAATATGAATAAACATAAATGTAAATTTAATCACAAAACACATAATATCAAACAATGCACAAGCACACACCAAATGATGAACAATGAGATCAATGCTCAATCAAACGCAGCCGATCAAATGAGGCACCTGATGCTCAACTCGTCTCCCACGAGGAACTGATGGGCCTAATGAATGATTTGCACACAACTTGACAAGAATGTAAACACGTATCACAACAAACAATATTTACATCATAAGTTTAGGTCATATAATGGTAATAGCACAAGTTTGAATAAACGAAATAATTAAAGCGACACATGATACACCCCAAAACATGAATAAAAAGGGGAATTTGTAAGGATTCACTTACAGTGGGTGCGTTTCCTGGATGACGATGAATGCGCACGAATTTTAGGATTTGATCGACGAGGAAAACTAACCTAAAATAATAACGAAATGGTTCGGTAAATAAATGAATTTTATTTGAGATTAATAATTTTAATTCATAACCTTAATATAATTTTTAGATTTATTTTTGTGAGTTTAAGGACATTTTCTAACTTTAAAAATCTTATTTTTAAGTATTTTTAAATAATTTTCTGATTAAATAAATTAAAAAAGAAATAAAAAATGTTAACTTTTGACCATGTTGACCGTTGACCGGTCGGACTGTGTTTATTCTATGCGTTGAGTGAGGTTCGAACTCGGGACCTCTCGTATGCGTGCACGCAGCTCTACCAACTGAGCTACGTGTCTAACCCGAAATATTTCTGATTTTAATTATATTTATATTAATTAGATTAATTCATTTTTGTTTCTATTTTAAAAGCTTCGATAATTGCCAACACCGGTTACAGAAGCAGGATTCGAACTCGGGACCTACGGTTCGTGTGCACACAGCCCAACCAGTTGGGCTGTGTGTCTAACCTGTTAGTTTTCCTGATTTTTATTATACTTATATACTGATTAGAATATTTCAGAAATTAATTAATTAAAAAGGTTTAAATCAGCTAAACCGGTGTGTTGGACATGACTCGAACCTGTGACCTTAGTGTGACTTGCACTCAGCCCGACCAACTGGGCTAGGTGTCTAACCCATATTATATAGTTCTTGTATTATATTTAACAACATACTGTGGGACAATCTGTTTTGGTTTAAAAAAAAATGGATTTTATTTTCAGCAGAACGGACATGTTCAAGACTCGAACCCGGCATCATGTATGTAAAATGCACACAGTCCACCGCTGGACTGTGTGTCTAACCCATTTAAATTACTGATTTTAATTATATTTATAAACGACTCGCTGATCATCTTCTTCATTAACTCGGAATTGTTTTCTTTCGATTACCATGATAACATTTATAATTGTTGCGATTCGTTTAAAGATTTAAGCTGGGTAAAGCGAATTATAAAGGGATAAATGAAGGATTTACCGATAGAGTGTTGATACCGGTTTTCCGGCGATAACTTTCGGCAACTTGCAGAGAATTCCGGCGAACGTCAAACACGAAACAGTGAGTTTCTTCGAGTTGCTTTGGAGTAAAGATTGGGAGTGGGCGAGTTTATAGTGGTTTGAGATTGACAATTTATAGGCAAAGACATCCGTGTGTTCGTTTTAAATTTTCAGTTTTTAAATCATTGATTTTCGACAGTTTTTCATCAATTGGGTTTAATTTCTTCCGTTATAACTGATGTTAATCGTCAATTACACTCACTTGATTTCGGAGTCAACCGCCGAATTTGATGATTATTCTGAATCAGTTTCGGCGGTTACAGACTTGGTTCAAACAGGTGACGAGCGAGTTTTTAGTTAAGCTTTTATTTGTTCCAGAATTTCACAGCCAGTGCGTGTGGCGGAGTGGTGAAAGCTGTGTGTGTATAAGTTTGTGGGTGACCCGGGTTCGAAACCCGGCGTCCCCATTTTATTTTTTTCTCACTATTTACGATTATTTATAAAATATGGTTTTTAAATTCTAATATAGTTATTAATTATGTATCGTTTAAAATTAATTTGAGCAATAAATACGCAACGAAAAATTATAACTGAATATTCGATTAATAAACGAAGCGGGTTTTGGAAACCCGTTTTTCGACGGATGTTACAGTATCCCCTACTTTTAGAAATTTCGTCCCGAAATTTAAGTAGTAGTGGTATATTTGACTTGAAGGGAGGATGTTTTAATTTTGACGATTACATAATTAGAAGAGGGTGAGAGTTTAAATCTTATTTGAGGCGGTAACGTTCCTAGTAAAGGTTGAATACTGTAACATCCGTAAAAAACGGGTTTTCCAAACCCGCTTCGTTTATTAACCGAACATCCAGTTAAAATTTTCGTTGCATGTTTAGGGCTCAAACTAATTTTAAACAATACATAATTAATAAACATTCTAGAATTTAAAATTTTTAATTAATAAATGATAAAAATAAGTGAGTAAAAAATGAGATGAGGTTGCCGGGTTTCGAACCCGGGTCAGCCGGTTCAACAAGCAAACAGCTTACCACTCCGCCACTTGACTTCTTTGTTATATTACTGAAACAAATGATATTTAAATTAAAACTCGAAATCAAAAATCCGGACTTCAGCGCGGCAGAACTCGCAATCACCGGAAAATCCGGCAATCCGCGAGTTCAGCCATTATTCCTTTTGACTATAACGTTATAACCGACCTCGACATCAGTTATAACCGACGTCTACAGTCAATTCCAGTCGTAACCGCCGGAGAGATTTGACCGGAATTCTTGAACCTGAAATTGGGCAGCTTCTTGTCAATCTATAAATACCAGGTGTATTTCTTTCAACCCTGCTCACACTCGCACAACTTTCACTCTCTCTACAAGTCTCTTTTCATCCAGAACACCTCGCTGGAATTTTCTGCAAATCGCCGGAAAAACCGAAGAATCTATCCCACTGTTGCCTTACTTTATAAATAGGACATCTAGAGTTCAGACCGAAGTCATCCACACTCACCTCAAACTTCCTGTAGAGCCTCTGTCACAAGATAAACTTTGCCGGAGCTAACCTCATCCGCCGGAACTTCATCGGAGATCACAACTGTTCGGTACATCACCTTTAATCATTTCTGTTTAAATTATTTCGTTAACAGTACTGATCAATCAACTAGTTCAATAAAATTTTTTTGATTAAACAGTCGGGTGGATTCTCTGGTTTTATAAACTGAAGAAGATGAAGTACTGTTAATGTATAAGAATAATTTAAAATGGGATTTGTATCGGGTTAGACACACAGTCCAGTGGTGGACTGTGTGCACTTGAAACGCAAAGATACCGAGTTCGAGTCCCATACATAATGCTGAATCCTTTATATTAACCGAGCATTTTTATAACACTAATATAAAACAAAACATATAATATATAAATACAATTAAAATCAGTATTTTAACCAGGTTAGACACACAGTCCAGCGGTGGACTGTGTGCAAAGTTAAACCCCATGTCACGAGTTCGAAACACATCATGCGCACCGGTTCAATCAGTTAAAACCCTTTTTAAATAAATTAATTTCTGAATTAATCTAATTAATATATAAATATAATTAAAATCAGATTTATTTCGGGTTAGACACGTAGCTCAGTTGGTAGAGCTGCGTGCACGCGTACGGGAGGTCACGAGTTCGAACCTCACTCAGCGCATACAAACACACGGTCCGACCGGTCAACGTCAACGGTCAAAAAGTCAAAATTTTTATTTTCTTTTTATTTATTTATTTTATTTAAAAATCAATTAAAAAAACTTAAAATAATATTTTTGAAGTTAGAAATTCTCCTTAAACTCACAAAAATAAATCTAACAATCCCATTAAGAACACTAATTAAAATTATTAATCTCAAATAAAAGTTTATTTATTTATCGAATTATTATGTTATTATTTAGGCTAGTTTCTCTCGTGGTTAAATCCAAAATTGTGCGCATTCAACATCAATCCAAGAAACGCAACACTGTGAGTGAATTCTTACAAACTCCCCTCTTTATTCATGTTTTGGGGTGTATCATGTGTCACTTAAATTAATTCGCTTATTCAAACTCGTGCTATACCATTATATGATATAAACTTATAATGTAAATATTGTTTGTTGTGAGGTGTGTTTACATATTTGTTAAGTTGCGTGCAAAACATTCATTAGGCCCATCAGTTCCTCGTGGGAGACGAGTTGAACATCGCGTGCCTCAAAAACATTCATTAGGCCCATCAGTTCGTTGAACAACGCGTGCCTCAAAATCATTCATTAGGCCCATCAGTTCCTCGTGGGAGACGAGTTGAACAACGCGTGCCTCAAAAACAATCATTTGGTGTATGTGTGTGCAATATTTAATATTATGTGTTTTGTGAATAAATTTACATCTACTTTTACTCATATGTGGTTATGCACTTTATTTTATAATTGATTCAATAAACACGTTTAAATGTTTTCATAGGATTCACTCGCCAACTTTTTGTTGACCCAAAAACCATTTTTACACATGATACAGGTGGACAGGTTGAAGCAAGGAACACATAGGAAATTGCCTTAGAAGAGAAATAATGAAGTCTTGAGAAATGTATAGAACATGTTGTACTTGTAAGATTGATTGTAATGTTCTCTTTCAAAATGAAATAATAAATATGAAACTTTATAATAAATGTCATGAGCTTTGATGAAAACCCAATCATGCCCCGATCACCATTTCTGCTGCGGGTCGGGGTGTGACAGATTGGTATCAGAGCTTTTGACTATAGGGATATAGGATAGGTTATTAGACCCTTAGAGTCTATACTATAGTTGATTAGATTTTAATTGTTTATGTGGTTACATGCAAACTCATGATGTTTATTTGTTTCGTATTTACACACACAAATGCATGCAAACACTTCCACTATCATTTTGTATGATACTTAATGAGTTATACTTATAGTCAAACATAACATGCTTACATATACATTCATCACGCATATTTCAATGTTCACGTATTCAAATCATACTCATATTTCCTTTATTCAAGATTATGTCGCATTTTTCGTTTTTCAAACTCATCAAAGTGAGTTCTGCGACGGGCATGTAGTAACTGTAAGGGTACAAGTACCGGTAGTCGGAACGTCCTGTCTAGGTTGGCATTCGTATAAATCCAATATAACGGACCAGTTTGCCTACCTGGGGACTAACGATGAGAGTACGAAGGACCTATTAGGCCAAAGCATGCCACACTAAACGTCGTTCGAACTAACCCCACTTTGAGGTGTCACCGTATCCACACCTGGATGCACTCCGAATTTCATACGTTACATACATATTACTCGAATTTCTCTGGGTTTTAGTGTACGTTACAAGCTAACACATGCGAACCATATGAAAGACTCGGTAATCATGGGGGCCCACATGATTACGAAGGTGAAGTATGGCGGCATGCAAGGCCCAATTACGAGCAAAGCCCAATACATCCTACGGATGTAGTAAATTTATTATTCTTCATTTATTTTATGAATGCTCATTCATAAATACGACACATGATCCCTAAAACGTCAAACTCATACTCTCGATACGTATTCCTTGTAGATGTCTTCTAGTCTTTCTCGTAGAAAAATGAAATCAGGAAAAGCCCGCGAGCGCATGGCTGCCCAAATCGCTCAACAAATGGCGGCCGTAATACCCAACATCGTAGTTCAAGTTCAGCAAGCCCTTACCGCTAATCCCGTCAACCCAATCCACCTAGAAGATCAAAACATTGTCAATCCTCCCCTAAAAGCCACTAAATGCACCTACAAGCATTTCAAATCCTGCGATCCTCCCAAATACGAAGGGACTGAAGGTGTCACCGCTCTCCTCCATTGGTTTGAGGAAATGGAAAACACTTTTCTCAATTGCGACTGTCCCGATGATCGCAAGGTGCGATATGCTACTGGTCGTTTGTTTGGAGTAGCACTTACATGGTGGAATACAGAGAAGGCCAAGCGAGGTACTGAGAATGCTATGACTTTGACTTGGGAAGAATTGAGGGAGATCATTGTAACATTTGTCAAAAACGGGTTTCCAAAACCCGCTTCGTTTTGTAATCGAATATCAAGTTATAAATGTCACGTTGTGTATTTATGGTTATTTTGATTATTAATGATACATAATTAATAAACAAACTAAACTATAAAAATTATATTTGATAAAAAGTGAAAACAAAATAAATAAAAATAAAATGTTGCTGCCTGGGCTCGAACCCGGGTCAGCCGGAAATTGAAATCCAAAGACTTAACAGACACACACATCACCACTCCGCCACTTGTTGTTTTCTGTTATCACTAGGAAACAAATGAAACTTATATTCAAACAGAAAACAACCTGAATGCCAAACCATAACCGAAATCGGTCACCAATCGTCCAAAGACGATTGATTACTACGCGAATTACTGAACAAAACCGGTAAACCGACGATCCTAATCAATTCGGATTTGAATGAACTTCAATTTTAATCATGATCGGTTTTTATAACCGAAAATAATCAATGTCTGAATTACTTCAATCAAGACCCCTCTAGCGACTCAGAAACATCATACAAACTTTTCATTTCACTTTCGTCATACATTCAGTCCATCAGAAAGCTTAAATCAACTCGCCGGAAAAATTCTGCAAGTCGCCGGAAAACCGTATTCTTCATCAAAACAGTAAGTTTTTCAATACCTTCGTGGTCTATCGATTGTTAAGCTATTTCTGACTCAAACCTTCCAATTGAAATCAAATTCAGACGTCGTCATCGGATAATTTCTGCTCGCCGGAAACTTCTGAAAATCCTATTCTTCCGCTGTAAAACGGTATAGCCATTCAAACCTGCTGATAACTCTTATTTAGTACTTCAATTCCACAGTTAACTAAATCAAAACTATTAATTTGTTCGCCAGTTGAAGTTCGGAAAAACAGAGCCGACGTATTGCCGGAAATTCTGTGGTAAATCATTCCTACGGTATGTTTACTTCCAACACCGTCTCTGCCATTTCATCTTAGTCTTATGAATGATTGATAATCGTAAAAGCAAGAAACAATTAGTAACACCGTCGACTGTAATTTGAGTGAAGAAGACGAAGATAATTAAGTTATAAGTTTATTTAAAATCAGTAATATGAACGGGTTAGACACACAGTCCAGCGGTGGACTGTGTGCAAACAAATTTCATACGCGACGCGAGTTCGATCCCTGATACACGCACCCTCGCTATTATAAAAGTGTTTTATTTTTCTAACCGAACCGGGTTAACTCAAATAGATGTTAAGTATAATAAAAACCGAAATATTAACCAGGTTAGACACACAGTCCAGCGGTGGACTGTGTGCAACACTAACTCGCACGTCACGCGTTCGAGTCTGGTTAACGGCACCGGTTCGATGATTTAAAAACTTTTTTTTAAAAATAAATGAATTTTGAATAAATCGAATTAGTATATAAATATAATTAAAAACAAGATTATTTCGGGTTAGACACGTAGCTCAGTTGGTAGAGCTGCGTGCACGCGTACGGGAGGTCTCGGGTTCGAGTCTCACCCAGCGCATACATGCACACTGACCGAACCGGTCAACAGGTCAACAAGTCAACGGTCAACGGTCAACGGTCAACGCAAAAATAAACAATTTTTATTTATTTATTTAATTTAATTAAAAATCAATTAAAAATACTTAAAAATAATATTTTTAAAGATAGAAAATAGCCTTAAACTCACAAAAACATATCTAAAAATTCTATTAAAATCCTTAATAAAATCCACTCATTTACTATATTTTTCCATTATTATTTAGGTTAGTAATTCTCGTTGTTCAACTCTCCCGACTCGTGCGCATCTCATCATCTCCAATCAAACGCACCCAAGGTGAGTGAATCATTACAAATTCCCCATTTTAATCACGTTTTGGGGTGTATCATGTGTCTTGCTATATATTATATTTAAATCATTGTGCATACATCATATCATGAACTTGTGTATTAGTTTGGTTTCAACTTTTTGTGTGGTTATTGTTAGATTCAATTTATTATTTCAGTACATGCAATTTCATAGGCCGCCGCTCCCCATTACATTATGAGCGTTGAGCATGTTCCCCATTACATTATGAGCTTGAACCTGGCGTGCCAACATACGATCGGCTCCGTTTGATTGAGCCTTGATCGCACAGACTTTTATCATTTTCAGTACATGCAATACGATCGGCTCCGTTTGATTGAGCCTTGATCGCACAGTTTCATTCATGTTATTTATTGTATGATGTTGGTATGTTAATGTATGCTATCACATGTTACTGTATGTTATAGTTGTGATTGCAATGGCTACTGCTTGATTATTTACATTTGCTCATTTATGATTATGCACAATTTTTCATTGATAAACTAACAGGTAAATCAATAATAAATGTTTATATAACAAGGTTCACTCGCCAACTTGTGTTGACCCATAAACCCCCATTTTTACACATGATACAGGTGAACCAGCTGCAGCAAGAAACACTTAGGATTGGACTAGAAGAATAAAATGATATAGAGTTTGGGATTGTTTTGTTTGGTTTATTTTCTTTGTATTGTATGGACATGTTTGGATATTTGGGAATGTAATTTTGACTTTAATAAATATGAAACATATTAGTAAATATCATGAGCTTTGGTGATAACCCAATTATGCCCCGACTCTTATTCCGCTGCGGGTCGGGGTGTGACAGATTGGTATCAGAGCCATGACTATAGGGATATAGGATAGGTTATTAGACCCTTAGAGCCTATACTATAGTTGATTAGAAATTTTTAAGATTTTTGTGTGTTACATGCCAAATTTCATGATGTTTATATGTTTTATGTTAAGTGTTACATTCAATGTTATGCAAGCATGTTCATAAGTATATATTATCATATAATGCCTATCATGAATCATATTCTCATAACATATCACATCCATGAAAGCACACACCACATCATGATTGCTTTTACAATGATTTTTGTGTTTTCAAATCTCATCAAAGTGAGTTCTCATGACGGGCATGTAGTAACTGGAAGGGTACCAGTACCGGTAGTCGGAACGTCCTGTCTAGGCTGGCATTGTATAAATCCAAAACAAAGGACCAGTTTGCCTACTGGGGACTAACGATGAGAGTACGAAGTACCTATTAGGCCAAAGCATGCCATACCAAACGTTGTGTTAGCTAACCCCACTTTGAGTTGTCATTGTGTCTACACCTGGACACATTCCGACCATCATAAACATATTTTGTGGTTTGCATTCGGGTGATGCAAGTGTTAAATCGCCAATACTAATGTGAATCCTACCAAGCCAATAGCCATGGGGGCCCACATGACTATACAGGTGAAGGTATGGGGGACATTTGAGGCCCAACATGAGCAAACCCAAGACATCCTATGGATGTAGTTGCATTATTGATATTTATGTTGTTTTCATTTTTCTTAAAGACACATGACACCTAAAAAGACTCCATAAACTCACAATCTTCTTATGTATGTTCCTGTAGATGTCGTCCAGACAACAACGAGGGGGTAAAAGATCAGGAAGGTCTCAGGAACGCTTGGCCACACAAATCACGAAACAAATGGCCACGATACTGCCTGACATTGTGGTCCAAGTACAACAAGCTCTCGCCACAAATCCCACTAATCCTCCCCAACAGAATGACCAGAACATCGGCAACCCTCCTACCAGCAAGTGCTCATACAAACATTTCAAATCTTGTGATCCTCCTAAATTTGAAGGGACCGAAGGTGTCACTGCTCTCCTCCATTGGTTTGAGGAAATGGAAAACACCTTCCTCAACTGCGATTGTCCTGAGGATCGCAAGGTTCGATACGCCACCGGGAGACTATTTGGGGTAGCTCTCACTTGGTGGAATACTGAAAAGGGAAGAGGGGTATTGACGATGCAACGGCCTTAACTTGGGAGGAGTTAAGGGAAATCATGACTAGGCGTTTCTGTCCTAGGAGTGAAATTAAAAAGTTGGAGGACGAATTTCATTCTTTAAAGCAGAAGGAGGGAGATCACAACACCTATAACAAGAGGTTCTTAGAGTTGAACCAAATAGTTCCAAATTTGTTTACCCCAACTTATCGTTTGATCGAGCATTATATTCGAGGACTTCCCTCGAAAATTCAAGATTCAGTTCTCAGCATTTCACCGGTAACACTTGAAGCTGCTATGGAGCTAGCGACTGAACTGAACGAGAACCGAATTCGCAACGGGAAGTTTAAAGAAGAGAAAAAGAAAGCCCCTGTTTAGGGTCAAACTTCAAACCATTCCATCTCCTCCTCTAAGTTTGTTAACAAGAGGAAGCGCAACACCAGAAACTTTGCTGTTACACAAACCAACTCCCCTATTCCTGCTGCACCCATTACCCAAGTCGCTCCTTTACCTGCACCATACAAAAGACCATACTCTGGCCCGTTACCAAAATGCAACCGTTACCAATATCACCATTCTCCTGATTATCCTTGCCAACATTGCACCGGCTGTGGTCGCGCAGGTCATACTGTTCAAACCTGCCGCATGCCTCAGCGAACGAACCGCCACCAGCCTTCAACCCAAACCCACCAACAAATAATGGGTCAAGCCCAACAACCCCTACTATTACCACCCACCCAACATTTAGCCCAAACATATTACCAACCTAATTATCCTATGGGTCAACCTATGCGGGCTTGCTACAATTGCGGAGACCCAAGCCATTTCAGAAACACTTGTCCAAGGTTGGTAAACATTATCCATGCTCAGGCCCAAGCCAACCCGGTGAATCAAGCGAACCAAGCTCCTCCACCTGCAAGAGGAAGAGCTTTCAATATCAACGCTAATCAGGCTAGAGCTGACGGCAATGTGGTTAACGGTACGTTTCTTATAAATGGTAGATATGCATCTATGTTATTTGATACTGGTGCGGATAGAAGTTTTGTGTCCTTAGAATTTAAACCTATCTTAAACCAAAATCGGGATAAGCTCATGGAATCCATAACGGTAGAAGTTGCTGACGGGAAACCAGTTTCATTAAACTCTGTTATACGCAACTGTACACTCACTTTAAACGACCACGATTTCTCAGTTGACCTTATTCCTATGAAGCTGGGAAGTTTTAATATCATAATTGGTATGGACTGGCTCAGCCAACATCAGGCAGAAGTTGTATGTCGCGAAAAATTTATACGTATTCCTCTTTCAAACGGTCGACTCTTCGAATCTTTGGAGAAACCTCGTCGAAGGGGCTCAGCTTAATGTCTTGTCTTCAAGCCCAAAAATATCTTCGCAAAAATTATGTCGCGTTTTTAGCTCATATCATCGACAAGGGAACCATGGAGAAGAAACTTGAAGACATCCCAGTAGTAAAAGACTTCCCGCAAGTTTTTCCTGATAACATTTCAGGACTTCCTCCAGTTAGAGAAGTCGAATTCCGTATTGATCTATTACCTGGTGCTACACCAGTTGCAAAGTCTCCTTATAGGTTAGCCCCCTCTGAAATGCAAGAGCTAGCCAGTCAATTACAAGAGTTGACTGAAAGGGATTCATACGTCCTAGCTCATCGCCTTGGGGTGCACCTGTCCTTTTTGTAAAGAAGAAAGATGGATCGTTTCGTATGTGCATCGACTACAGAGAGCTCAACAAATTAACAATCAAGAATCGCTATCCTTTACCTCGCATTGATGATCTTCTTGACCAACTCCAAGGTGCCAGCTACTTTTCCAAAATCGACCTTCGATCTGGTTATCATTAACTTAGGGTGCATGAAGAAGATGTCCCAAAGACCGCATTTCAACTCGTTATGGCCATTATGAGTTCATGGTCATGCCATTTGGTTTAACCAACGCTCCAGCAGTCTTCATAGACCTAATGAACAGAGTCTTCAAACCTTATCTTGAATCGATTTGTTATAGTTTTCATCGACGACATTCTTATTTATTCAAAGTCTAAGTCTGATCATGAGCGTCATCTTCGACTCATCCTTACACTTCTAGAGAATGAAAAGCTTTACGCCAAATTCTCCAAATGCGAATTCTGGTTAAAAGAGGTGCAATTCCTCGGACATGTAGTCAATGACAAGGGAATACATGTCGACCCCTCAAAGATCAAAGCGGTACAAGAATGGCAAGCTCCACGTACACCAACTGAAGTAAGATCTTTTCTTGGTTTGGCTGGTTATTGTCGTTCGTTTCATTTCAAACTTCTCTCGCATTGCTGTACCACTCACGGCTTTAACTCATAAGGGAAAACCTTTCATATGGGGACCTAAGCAAGAAGAAGCCTTCCAAACCCTTAAACAAAAACTTTGTGATGCACCAATCCTCACTCTTCCTGAAGGTTGTGATGATTTCGTGGTCTATTGCGACGCGTCAGGGCAAGGATTAGGATGCGTTCTAATGCAAAGAGGAAAAGTTATAGCTTATGCTTCGAGACAACTCAAGACGCATGAGAAGAACTACACCACCCATGACCTAGAACTTGGAGCCGTTGTGTTCGCTCTTAAGATATGGAGACATTATCTCTATGGTACTAAGTGTGAAATATACACTGACCACAAGAGTCTTCAACATATCTTCAATCAAAAGGAGTTAAACATGAGGCAACGAAGATGGGTCGAACTTCTAAATGACTACGACTGTGAAATTCGATACCACCCTGGCAAAGCAAATGTGGTGGCTGATGCACTTAGTCGAAAGGGTTATGCGAACTCCATTCGTCTTCTATGTTCGCAAATTATAACTGACATTAAAGATCAAATTCGAGAAGCCCAACACGTTTCAGTAACGGAAGATGATGTACGAAAGGAGATGTCCTGTGGAGCTGAACTTAAAATTGAAACTAAATCTGACGGTATTCTGTATTATCTAGATCGTATATGGATTCCTAACCACAACAATCTTCATGAAATTCTTATGAAGGAAGCTCATAAAACGCGATACTCTATACACCCAGGAGCCGATAAGATGTATCAAGACCTAGATATACCTATTGGTGGCCTGGAATGAAAAAGGATATTGCTGTTTTTGTTTCTAAGTGCCTTACATGTTCCAAGGTGAAAGCTGAACACCAAAGACCCTCAGGACTCCTGATCCAACCTGAAATACCTGTATGGAAGTGGGAAAACATAACCATGGACTTCATTACCGGGTTACCTCGCACTTCTGGTGGGTATGACACTATATGGGTAATCATTGACCGACTTACAAATCAACTCACTTTATTCCTATCCGCGAAGATTTCAAGAACGAAAAGCTAGCTCGTATTTATATCAGCGAAATCGTAAGCCGACATGGGGTACCGTTAAGCATTATTTCTGATCGTGATGGTCGTTTCACTTCACGAACATGGCAAGCAGTACAATCTGCTATGGGTACGCGATTAGATCTCAGTACCGCCTATCATCCTCAAACTGATGATCAATCTGAACGCACCATTCAAACTCTTGAAGATATGCTTCGAGCATGTGTTATAGACTTCAAGGGAAATTGGGACGCTCATCTACCATTAGTTGAATTTTCGTACAACACAGCTATCATTAAGCATCGGCATGGCACCTTTTGAAGCTTTATATGGACGTAAGTGCCGATCTCCAGTATGTTGGCACGAAATTGGGGAAGCTCAAATCACTGGTCCAGAACTGATTCAAGAAACCACAGACAAGATCCATCAAATTCGAAACAATCTTCTAGCGGCTCAAAGTCGTCAAAAGAGTTATGCAGATAAACGAGGAAGCCTTTGGAGTTTAACATTGGTGATCATGTACTTCTAAAAGTATCACCGTGGAAGGGAGTAGTTCTTTTGGTCAAAAAGCCAAGCTAGCACCACGCTACGTAGGACCCTTCAAGATACTCGAAAGAGTAGGACTGTAGCATACAAGCTTGACCTACCAGAAGAACTCAACAGGATTCATCCCACATTCCATGTATCAAACTTGAAGAAGTACCTCGCTGATGAGAACCTCCACATTCCGCTGGAAGATATTCAGATTGATGAATCTATGCATTTTATTGAAAGACCTGTAGAGATCATGGACTTCGGAGAAAAACGTTTACGACGAAGTGCATTCCAATTGTTAGGGTACGCTGGGAGTCGAAACGGGGACCTGAGTTTACTTGGGAACGTGAAGACTCAATGCGCGAAAAATACCCACATCTTTTTCCTACTACTACTTAAATTTCGGGACGAAATTCCTAAAAGTAGGGGATACTGTAACATTTGTCAAAAATGGGTTTCCAAAACCCGCTCCGTTTTGTAATCGAATATCAAGTTATAAATGTCACGTTGTGTATTGTGGTTATTTTGATTATTAATGATACATAATTAATAAACAAACTAAACTATAAAAATTATATTTGATAAAAAGTGAAAACAAAATAAATAAAAATAAAATGTTGCTGCGGAGCTCGAACCCGGGTCAACCGGAAATTGAAATCCAAAGACTTAACACACACACACATCACCACTCCGCCACTTGTTGTTTTCTGTTATCACTAGGAAACAAATGAAACTTATATTCAAACAGAAAACAACCTGAATGCCAAACCATAACCGAAATCGGTCACCAATAGTCCAAAGACGATTGATTACTCGCGAATTACTGAACAAAACCGGTAAACCGACGATCCTAATCAATTCGGATTTGAATGAACTTCAATTTTAATCATGATCGGTTTTTATAATCGAAAATAATCAATGTCTGAATTACTTCAATCAAGACCCCTCTAGCGATTCAGAAACATCATACAAACTTTCCATTTCACTTTCGTCATACATTCAGTCCATCAGAAAGCTTAAATCAACTCACCGGAAAAATTCTGCAAGTCGCCGGAAAACCGTATTCTTCATCAAAACAGTAAGTTTTTCAATACCTTCGTGGTCTATCGATTGTTAAGCTATTTCTGACTCAAACCTTCCAATTGAAATCAAATTCAGACGTCGTCATCGGATAATTTCTGCTCGCCGAAAACTTCTGAAAATCCTATTCTTCCGCTGTAAAACGGTATAGCCATTCAAACCTGCTGATAACTCTTATTTAGTACTTCAATTCCACAGTTAACTAAATCAAAACTATTAATTTGTTCGCCAGTTGAAGTTCGGAAAAACAGAGCCGACGCATTGCCGGAAATTCTGTGTAAATCATTCCTACGGTATGTTTACTTCCAACACCGTCTCTGCCATTTCATCTTAGTCTTATGAATGATTGATAATCGTAAAAGCAAGAAACAGATTAGTAACACCGTCGACTGTAATTTGAGTGAAGAAGACGAAGATAGTTAAGTTATAAGTTTATTTAAAATCAGTAATATGAACGGGTTAGACACACAGTCCAGCGGTAGACTGTGTGCAAACAAATTTCATACGCGACGCGAGTTCGATCCCTGATACACGCACCCTCGCTATTATAAAAGTGTTTTATTTTTCTAACCGAACCGGGTTAACTCAAATAGATGTTAAGTATAATAAAAACCGAAATATTAACCAGGTTAGACACACAGTCCAGCGGTGGACTGTGTGCAACACTAACTCGCACGTCACGCGTTCGAGTCTGGTTAACGGCACCGGTTCGATGATTTAAATACTTTTTTTAAAATAAATGAATTTTGAATTAATCGAATTAGTATATAAATATAATTAAAAACAAGATTATTTCGGGTTAGACACGTAGCTCAGTTGGTAGAGCTGCGTGCACGTGTACGGGAGGTCTCGGGTTCGAGTCTCACCCAGCGCATACATGCACACTGACCGAACCGGTCAACAGGTCAACAAGTCAACGGTCAACGCAAAAATAAACAATTTTTTTATTTATTTAATTTAGTTTAAAAATCAATTAAAAATACTTAAAAATAATATTTTTAAAGATAGAAAATTGCCTTAAACTCACAAAAATATATCTAAAATTCTATTAAAATCCTTAATAAAATCCATTCATTTACTATATTTTTTCATTATTATTTAGGTTAGTAATTCTCGTTGTTCAACTCTCCCGACTCGTGCGCATCTCATCATCTCCAATCAAACGCACCCAAGGTGAGTGAATCATTACAAATTCCCCGTTTTAATCACGTTTTGGGGTGTATCATGTGTCTTGCTATATATTATATTTAAATCATTGTGCATACATCATATCATGAACTTGTGTATTCAGTTTGGTTTCAACTGTTTGTGTGGTTATTGTTAGATTCAATTTATTATTTCAGTACATGAAATTTCATAGGCCGCCGCTCCCCATTACATTATGAGCGTTGAGCATGTTCCCCATTACATTATGAGCGTGAACCTGGCGTGCCAACATACGATCGGCTCCGTTTGATTGAGCCTTGATCGCACAGACTTTTATCATTTTCAGTACATGCAATACGATCGGCTCCGTTTGATTGAGCCTTGATCGCACAGTTTCATTCATGTTATTTATTGTATGATGTTGGTATGTTAATGTATGCTATCACATGTTACTGTATGTTATAGTTGTGATTGCAATGGCTACTGCTTGATTATTTACATTTGCTCATTTATGATTATGCACAATTTTCATTGATAAACTAACAGGTAAATCAATAATAAATGTTTATCTAACAAGGTTCACTCGCCAACTTATGTTGACCCAAAAACCCCCATTTTACACATGATACAGGTGAACCAGCTGCAGCAAGAAACACTTAGGATTGGACTAGAAGAATAAAATGATATAGAGTTTGGGATTATTTTGTTTGGTTTATTTTCTTTGTATTGTATGGACATGTTTGGATATTTGGGAATGTAATTTTGACTTTAATAAATATGAAACATATTAGTAAATATCATGAGCTTTGGTGATAACCCAATTATGCCCCGACTCTTATTCCGCTGCGGGTCGGGGTGTGACAATCATGACAAGACGTTTCTGTCCAAGAAGCGAAATCAAGAAATTAGAGGATGAGTTCTATTCTTTGAAACAAAAGGAAGGCGACCACACCACATACAACAAGAGATTTCTTGAGTTGAATCAGATGGTCCCCAACTTGTTCACTCCTCTCTACCATTTGATCGAGCACTACATTCGAGTTCTTCCTTCAAAAATTCAAGACCCTATAATAAGTACCACACCTGCAACTTTGGAAGCAGCTATGGAGTTAGCTACAGAGCTCACCGAGAACCGCATACGAAATAAGGACTTCAAGGAGGAGAAGAAGAAGGATAAAACATCAACTGAAACCTCAAACTCCACCTAAACCGAATCCCCTTCTCAACCCATTTCTAAGAGAAAACGAGATGGGCAAATTTTCGCTGTCACCCAACGCAATCAACCAGCCTCACAAGCCGTACCCCTCCAAGCTATCCCAATCACTCAAGTAGCACCCAACTCAACTTACCCAAATTAGAAACCTTACTTTGGACCTCACCCTCAATGCAACACCTGTTTTTATCACCATCCATCTACCTTACCTTGTCGACTATGTGCGAATTGTGGACGCTATGGTTATTTGAGCAAGGTTTGCCGCACCTCTCATAACCAAACCTCACCCCCTACTCAAAACATGATCCAAACATATCAATAACCCCAATACCCCATGTTTCCTTATGTTCGAGCTTGTTTTAATTGTGGCGACCCTACCCACTTTAGAAACACGTGCCTTCGATTGGTTAACATCATAAACGCCCAAGCTCAAGCAAACCCAGTTAACCAAGCAAATCAAGAAAACCTAACCACTAGGCCACCAGCAAGAGGAAGAGCTTACAACATCAACGCCAATCCTGTTAAAGATAATAACGGCCCAACGAACCACCCAACTAGTTTTCTTCACCAAAAATCAAGATTCAACTCCAACCGCTTAGTTTTTATGTTTTCTTTATGTTATCTCAATCTTCACGTATCTCAATTATAAATTGGAAATTTATCCAAGAATCTTAATGCGAATTACTATTTCAGTTTTGTTTTATACTCATTGATTTAACATTCATATCATCATATATCTCGACGTATCTCAATCTCATCATTCAAAGAAGTCGGGTTGTGTCTCACTTTTACATAGACTAACCCCTTCATCATAACAAACGAGAGAGATATTGTCATCATTCAAACATGTATACTTTCAGAATTAAGACTCAAGCTTTGGTTGTTGTGTTTGTTTATGTTTTAGAGTCACATAGAACTAATCATAATTTACTGATAAAGCCAATGAAAATTTACAAGAATATGGTGGATACACCGCTGGTACTTCCTATATATAAGTATTCTTGCCAAAGGATGAGAGGCATTGTCAGGCGGGTATGAGAAGTTCCATGTAGGTTTTAGTAATGTCATGGTAGAAGTTTTGTTTTATGATATAACCTTATCGTTCCAAACGTATCAAAACTCTTGTGCATGAGATCAGACCTAGTCAATCCACTCTGTTTATCAATATTCTTTATCTTAGGCATCAAAAAGTGATTCCTGTAGCAGGGTATTCAACCCTTACTAGGAACGTTACCGCCTCAAATAAAATTTAAACTCTTACCCTCTTCTAAGTATGTAATTGTCAAAACCACCCCCCTTTCAAGTCAAACATACCACTACTTAAATTTCGGGACGAAATTTCTAAAAGTAGGGGATACTATAACATCCGTCAAAAAAACGCGTTTTCCAAACCCGCTTCGTTTATTAACCGAACATCCAGTTAAACTTTTCGTTGGATGTTTAGGGCTCAAACTAATTTTAAACTATTTAAAAATTTTAATTAATAAATGATAAAAATAAATGAGTAAAAAATGAGATGAGGCTGCCGGGTTTCGAACCCGGGTCAGCCGGTTCAACAAGCGAACAGCTTACCACTCCGCCACTTGACTTCTTTGTTATATTACTGAAACAAATGATATTTAAATTAAAACTCGAAATCAAAAATCCGGACTTCAGCACGGTAGAACTCGCAATCACCGGAAAATCCGGCAATCCGCGAGTTCAGCCATTATTCCTTTTGACTATAACGTTATAACCGACCTCGACATCAGTTATAACCGATGCCGGAGAGATTTGACCGGAATTCTTGAAACTGAAATTGGGTAGCTTCTTGTCAATCTATAAATACCAGGTGTATTTCTTTCAACCCTGCTCACACTCGCACAACTTTCACTCTCTCTACAAGTCTCTTTTCATCCAGAACACCTCGCCGGAATTTTCTGCAAATCACCGGAAAACCGAAGAATCTATCCCACTGTTGCCTTACTTTATAAATAGGACATTAGAGCTCAGACCGAAGTCACCCACACTCACCTCAAACTTCCTGTAGAGCCTCTGTCGCAAGATAAACTTCGCCGGAGCTAACCTCAGCCGCCGGAACTTCATCGGAGATCACAACTGTTCGGTACAGCACCTTTAATCCTTTCTGTTTAAATTATTTCGCTAACAGTACTGATCAATCAACTAGTTCAATAAATTTTTTTTGATTAAACCAGTCGGGTGGATTCTCTGGTTTTATAAACTGAAGAAGATTAAGTACTGTTAATGTATAAGAATAATTAAAATGGGATTTGTATCGGGTTAGACACACAGTCCAGTGGTGGACTGTGTGCACTTGAAACGCAAAGATACCGAGTTCAAGTCCCATACATAATGCTGAATCCTTTATATTAACCGAGCATTTTTATAACATTAATATAAAACAAAACATATAATACATAAATATAATTAAAATAAGTATTTTAACCAGGTTAGACACACAGTCCAGCGGTGGACTGTGTGCAAAGTTAAACCCCATGTCACGAGTTCGAAACACATCCTGCGCACCGGTTCGATAAGTTAAAACCCTTTTAAATAAATTAATTTATGAATTAATCTAATTAATATAGAAATATAATTAAAATCAGATTTATTTCGGGTTAGACACGTAGCTCAGTTGGTAGAGCTGCGTGCACGCGTACGGGAGGTCACGAGTTCGAACCTCACTCAGCGCATACAAACACACTGTCCGACCGGTCAACTGTCAACGGTCAAAAAGTCAAAATTTTTATTTTCTTTTTATTTATTTATTTTATTTAAAAATCAATTAAAAACACTTAAAAATAATATTTTTGAAGTTAGAAAATCTCCTTAAACTCACAAAAATAAATCTAACAATCCCATTAAGAACACTAATTAAAATTATTAATCTCAAATAAAAGTTTATTTATTTATCGAATTATTATGTTATTATTTAGGCTAGTTTCTCTCGTGGTTAAATCCAAAATTGTGCGCATTCATCATCAATCCAAGAAACGCAACCACTGTAAGTGAATTCTTACAAACTCCCATCTTTATTCATGTTTTGGGGTGTATCATGTGTCACTTAAATTAATTCGCTTATTCAAACTCGTGCTATACCATTATATGATCTAAACTTATAATGTAAATATTGTTTGTTGTGAGGTGTGTTTACATATTTGTTAAGTTGCGTGCAAAACATTCATTAGGCCCATCAGTTCCTCGTGGGAGACGAGTTGAACATCGCGTGCCTCAAAAACATTCATTAGGCCCATCAGTTCGTTGAACAACGCGTGCCTCAAAATCATTCATTAGGCCCATCAGTCCTCGTGGGAGACGAGTTGAACAACGCGTGCCTCAAAAATAATCATTTGGTGTATGTGTGTGCAATATTTAATATTATGTGTTTTGTGAATAAATTTACATCTAGTTTTACTCATATGTGGTTATGCACTTTATTTTATAATTGATTCAATAAACACGTTTAAATGTTTTCATAGGATTCACTCGCCAACTTTTTGTTGACCCAAAAACCATTTTTACACATGATACAGGTGGACAGGTTGAAGCAAGGAACACATAGGAAATTGCCTTAGAAGAGAAATAATGAAGTCTTGAGAAATGTATAGAACATGTTGTACTTGTAAGATTGATTGTAATGTTCTCTTTCAAAACGAAATAATAAATATGAAACTTTATAATAAATGTCATGAGCTTTGATGAAAACCCAATCGTGCCCCGATCACCATTTCCGCTGCGGGTCGGGGTTGGACAAATACCCTGCTACAGGAATCGCTTTTTGATGCCTAAAGTATAAGAATGCGGAATAGGGATAAACTGAGTTGATTGACTAGGCATGATTTTATGCATAAGAGTTTTGAGGGAATTGATACATTTGAAATGATAAGGTATGTATCATAAAACAAAAACTTCAACCATGACAATATTAAACCTACATGAACTTCTCATAACCTCCTGGTAATGCTTTTGATCCTTTGCCAAGAATACTTATATATAGGAAGTACCAGCGGCGTATCCACCATATTCTTGTCAAAATTTCATTAGCTTTATCAGTAAATTATGATCAGTTCTATGTGACTCTAAAACATAAACAAACACAACAACCAAAGCTTGAGTCTCAATTCTGAAAGGATACATGACTGAATGATGACAGTACCTCTCTCGTTTGTTATGATGAAGGGGTTAGTCTATGTAAAAGTGAGACACAACCCAACTTCTTTAAATGATGAGATTGAGATACGTCGAGATATATGATGATATGAATGTTAAATCAGTGAGTATAAAACAAAACTGAAATAGTAATTCGCATTAAGATTCTTGGATACATAAATTTCCAATTTATAATTGAGATACGTAAAGATTGAGATAACATAAAGAAAACATTAAAATTAGACGATTGAAGTTGAGTCTTGACTCTTGGTGAAGGAAGGCTAGTTTGGGGATTCGTTTGGGCCGTTATTATCTTCAACAGGATTGGTGTTGATGTTGTAAGCTCTTCCTCTTGCTGGTGGCCTAGTGATTAGGTTTTCTTGATTTGCTTGGTTAACTGGGTTTGTTTGAGCTAGGGCGTTTATGATGTTAACCAATCGAGGGCACGTGTTTCTAAAGTGGGTAGGGTCGCCACAATTAAAACAAGCTCGAACATATGGGAACATGGGTTATTGGGGTTGTTGATATGTTTGGATCATGTTTTGAGTAGGGGGTGAGGCTTGGTTTCGAGAGGCGCGACAAGTCTTGCTCAAATGACCATAGCGCCCACAATTTGCACACAGTCGACAAGGTAAGGTAGATGGATGGTGATAAAAACAGGTGTTGCATCGAGGGTGAGGTCCAATGTAAGGTTTCTTGTTTGGGTAAGTAGAGTTGGGTGCTACTTGAGTGATTGGGATAGCTTGGAGGGGTACAACTTGTGAAGCTGGTTGATTGTGTTGGGTGACAGCGAAAATTTGCCCATCTCGTTTTCTCTTAGAAGTGGGTTGAGAAGAGGATTCGATTTGGGGGGAGTTTGGGGTTTCGGTTGATGCTTTATCCTTCTTCTTCTCCTCCGTGAAGTTTTTATTCCGTATGCGGTTTTCGGTGAGCTCTGTAGCTAACTCCATTGCTGCTTCCAAAGTTGCAGGTGTGGTACTTATTACAGGGTCTTGAATTTTTGAAGGAAGACCTTGAATGTAGTGCTCGATCAAACGGTAGAGGGGAGGGAACAAGTTGGGGACCATTTGATTTAACTCAAGGAATCTCTTGTTGTATGTGGTGTGGTCGCCCTCTTTCTGTTTCAAAGAATAGAACTCATCTTCCAATTTCTTGATTTCGCTTCTTGGACAGAACCGTCTTGTCATGATCTCCCTCAACTCTTCCCAAGTCAAAGTCATAGCATTCTCAGTACCTCGCTTGGCCTTCTCTGTATAACACCATGTAAGTGCTACTCCAAACAAACGACCGGTAGCATATCGCACCATGCGATCATCAGGGCAGTCGCAATTGAGAAAAGTGTTTTCCATCTCCTCAAACCAATGGAGGAGAGCGGTGACACCTTCAGTCCCTTCGTAGTTTGGAGGGTCGCAGGATTTGAAATGCTTGAAGGTGCATTTAGTGGTATTTGGGGGAGGGTTGACAACATTTTGATCTTCTTGATTGATTGGGTTGATGGGATTAGCGGTAAGGGCTTGTTGAACTTGAACTACGATGTTGGGTATTACGGCAGCCATTTGTTGAGCGATTTGGGCAGCCATTCGCTCGCGGGTTTTTCCTGATCTCATTTTTCTACGAGAGAGGCTAGAAGACATCTACAAGGAATACGTATCGAGAGTATGAGTTTGACGTTTTAGGGTCATGTGTCGTATTTAGAAATGAACATTCATAAAACAAATGAAGAATAATAAATTTACTACATCCATAGGATGTCTTGGGCTTTGCTCGTAATTGGGCCTTGCATGCCGCCATACTTCACCTTCGTAATCATGTGGGCCCCCATGATTACCGGGCTTTCATATGGTTCGCATGTGTTAGCCTGGTAACGTACACTAAAACCCGAAGAAAATCGAGAAATATAAATGTAACGTATGAAATTCGGAGTGCATCCAGTGTGGACACGATGACACCTCAAAGTGGGGTTAGTTCGAACGACGTTTGGTGTGGCATGCTTTGGCCTAATAGGTCCTTCGTACTCTCATTGTTAGTCCCCAGGTAGGTAAACTGGTCTGTTATATTGGATTTATACGAATGCCAACCTAGACAGGACGTTCCAACTACCGGTACCTGTACCCTTACAGTTACTACATGCCCGTCGTAGAACTCACTTTGATGAGATTGAAAAATGAAAAATGCGACAAAATCTTGAATAAAGGAAATATGAGGATGATTTGAATATGTGAACTTTGAAATATGCGCGATGAATGTATAAGTAAGCATGTTAAGTTTGACAATAAGTATAACTCATTAAGTATCACACAAAATGTTGGTGGAAGTGTTTGCATGCATTTGTGTATGTAATAAATACGAAACAAATAAACATCATGAGTTTGCATGTAACCACATAAACAATTAAAATCTAATCAAC
The DNA here is from genome assembly GCA_947069175.1 of Scalesia atractyloides. Taxonomy (NCBI): domain Eukaryota; kingdom Viridiplantae; phylum Streptophyta; class Magnoliopsida; order Asterales; family Asteraceae; genus Scalesia; species Scalesia atractyloides. The sequence goes on from CAMTDV010000006.1 coordinate 23,831,634, forward strand.
TATAGTATAGGCTCTAAGAGTCTAATAACCTATCCTATATCCCTATAGTCAAAAGCTCTGATACCAATCTGTCACACCCTGACCCGCAGCGGAAATGGTAGTCGGGGCATGATTGGGTTTTCATCAAAGCTCATGACATTTACTATAAAGTTTCATAATTATTATTTCTCTTTAAAGAAGAAGTTACAATAAACATACAAACACAACATGTTCAAATACATTTTCATTCAAATTACTAACTAAAGTACAATTACAAAGGAAAACAAAACTAAACGTTCATTCCAAGGCATTAACTTGTTTATTCTTCTAGGCCATCCTATGTGTTTCTTTTCTCAACCGGATCACCTGTATCATGTGTAAAATAGGGTTTTGGGTCAACAAAAGTTGGCGAGTGAATCTTATTTAAATATTTGAAAGGATTAGTTATGTTGGTTATTTGAATAAAATTGTGCATAACCAAATATGAATAAACGTAAATGTAAATTTAATCACAAAACACATAATATCAAACAATGCACAAGCACACACCAAATGATGAACAATGAGATCAAGGCTCAATCAAACAGAGCCGATCAAATGAGGCACTTGATGCTCAACTCGTCTCCCACGAGGAACTGATGGGCCTAATGAATGATTTGCACACAACTTGACAAGAATGTAAACACGTATCACAACAAACAATATTTACATCATAAGTTTAGTTATATAATGGTAATAGCACAAGTTTGAATAAACAAAATAATTAAAGCGACACATGATACACCCCAAAACATGAATAAAAAGGGGAATTTGTAAGGATTCACTCACAGTGGGTGCGTTTCCTGGATGACGATGAATGCGCACGAATTTTAGGATTTGATTGACGAGGAAAACTAATCTAAAATAATAACGAAATGGTTCGGTAAATAAATGAATTTTATTTGAGATTAATAATTTTAATTCATAACCTTAATAGGATTTTTAGATTTATTTTTGTGAGTTTAAGGACATTTTCTAACTTTAAAAATCTTATTTTTAAGTATTTTTAAATAATTTTCTGATTAAATAAATTAAAAAAAATAAATAAAAAAAATGTTGACTTTTGACCATGTTGACCGTTGACCGGTCGGACTGTGTTTATTCTATGCGCTGAGTGAGGTTCGAACTCGGGACCTCTCGTATGCGTGCACGCAGCTCTACCAACTGAGCTACGTGTTTAACCCGAAATATTTCTGATTTTAATTATATTTATATACTAATTAGATTAATTCATTTTTGTTTCTATTTTAAAAGCTTCGATAATTGCCAACACCGGTTACAGAAGCAGGATTCGAACTCGGGACCTACGGTTCGTGTGCACACAGCCCAACCAGTTGGGCTGTGTGTCTAACTTGTTAGTTTTCCTGATTTTTATTATACTTATATACTGATTAGAATATTTCAAAAATTAATTAATTAAAAAGGTTTTTAAATCAGCTAAACCGGTGTGTTGGACATGACTCGAACCTGTGACCTTAGTGTGACTTGCACCCAGCCCGACCAACTGGGCTGGGTGTCTAACCCGTATTATATAGTTCTTGTATTATATTTAACAACATACTGTGGGACAATCTATTTTGGTTTCAAAAAAATGGATTTTATTTTCAGCAGAACGGACATGTTCAAGACTCGAACCCGGCATCATGTATGTAAAATGCACACAGTCCACCGCTGGACAGTGTGTCTAACCCATTTAAATTACTGATTTTAATTATATTTATAAACGACTCGCTGATCATCTTCTTCATTAACTCAGAATTGTTTTCTTTCGATTACCATGATAACATTTATAATTGTTGCGATTCGTTTAAAGATTTAAGCTGGGTAAAGCGAATTATAAAGGGATAAATGAAGGATTTATCGATAGAGTGTTGATACCGGTTTTCCGGCGATAACTTTCGGCAACTTGCAGAGAATTCCGGCGAACGTCGAACACGAAACAGTGAGTTTCTTCGAGTTGCTTTGGAGTAAAGATTAGGAGTGGGCGAGTTTAGAATGGTTTGAGATCGACAATTTATAGGCAAAGACATCCTTGTGTTCGGTTTTAAATTTTCAGTTTTTAAATCATTGATTTTCGACAGTTTTTCATCAATTGGGTTTAATTTCTTCCGTTATAACTGATGTTAATTGTCAATTACACTCACTTGATTTCGGAGTCAACGGCCGAATTGATGATTATTCTGAATCAGTTTGGCGGTTACAGACTTGGTTCAAACAGGTGACACGCGAGTTTTTAGTTAAGCTTTTATTTGTTCCAGAATTTCACAACCAGTGCATGTGGCGGAGTGGTGAAAGCTGTGTGTGTATAAGTTTGTGGGTGACCCGGGTTCGAAACTAGGCGTCCCCATTTTATTTTTTTCTCACTATTTACGATTATTTATAAAATATGGTTTTTAAATTCTAATATAGTTATTAATTATGTATCGTTTAAAATTAATTTGAGCAATAAATACGCAACGAAAAATTATAACTGAATATTCGATTAATAAACGAAGCGGGTTTTGGAAACCCGTTTTCGACGGATGTTACACGGGACGAGGGCGATGGGCGCAATGTGGCGCTTTGATGGCGCACTTTGCGCTTTGCACGCTTGCATCGCCGCTTGGAGCCGTCTTTAGTATTTTTTTAGATGTGTCTTGGCTTGGGTTGTCAGCTAGAGACTTTTCAAGTTTCTAACAGTCAAATGATCAAATTACTGAATTCATTGTGCCATTGAATTCTAGAATTCAGTTTTATAAGTTTTAGAATTCACTGTGCTATTGAATTCTAGAGTTTAATTTTATTGAATTGTGTATTCAATAGAGACTCATCATTTCGAATTCTAATCAGCATAAATACAAAGGTTTGTGCTTTGTTTTCCGAAACAGAATATAGAAATCGTATGGTTCATACAACACACACATCAAACAAGTTCCCTAACTTTGCATCTTTGCGCACTCTTATTTCAGGTATACTTTCGGGTGCTAGGCTAATCCCGGCAGTACAATCTGCTTAGGATGTTGTACCCTGGGAAACAGACGGGTTCACCTGGGTAGCCCGAAATCTGTTTTAAAGGAAGCGTGATCTTCACGTGCCTCAGTCACATTGTTTATGTTTTTCATTTGCTTTTCTTTTGTAATCTGTTCTTAGTTAATGTTACATTTTTTGTATTGTAATTCCTTTCAGTTTGATGTAGTTCTTCTTTATGTATTGTAATCATAATATTGATTAATAAACTTTTATTTTACTTGTTTGTGAACGGTTGTCCTACATGCTTAAAACAGATTTTAAAAACCCGTTCACTGTTTTGGTTTTTAAAAGTTTTATAAATTGTTACTTTTGTTTATTAGCAAACTTGTAGTTTACTTTGGTTTTATGTAAACCAATATGTTTCTGCATAAATTGATTTTTTTGTGTGACTCTTGTTTCAGAAATGGCTATTGTTCCAGCAACCATATAACCACTGTTGGATCCACATCCACCACCATGGGACCATTAGTTGGTACCTAAGCAGCCTAAGCTGTGGCTAATCATGCTGAGAAGCCAGAAAAGTTCACTGGCAACAGAAAATGTTGTTTTATCTGACCGCCTTGAACCTTGCGAGGTTCTTAACTGAGTCCCCTCCTCTTCTTGCAGAAGGGAGTAGTGATGCCCAATCTATGAGTGGAGTTGATGCATGGAAACATTCTGAGTACCTATGCCGCAACTATGTGTTGAATGGCCTCTCGGATGCATTCTATAATGTTTATTTCAAGGTTCCAACTGCCAAAGAATTATGGGAGTCATTGGAACGCAAATACAAGACCGAAGATGCGGGTACAAAGAAGTTTGTTGTGGCAAAAATTTTGGACTAAAAATGATTGACTCAAAAACTGTTATGAGTCAAGTTCAAGAATTGCAGATTATTCTTAGTGATATTTTGTCTGAAGGAATGAATCTTAGTGAAACATTCCAAGTGGCAGCAATTGTTGAAAAGTTGCCTCCTAGTTGGGTGGACTTCAAGAATTACCTTAAGCATAAGCGAAAGGAAATGACAATTGAAGACCTTGTGGTTCGTCTTTGTATTGAGGAACACAATAGGCTATCACACAAAGGAAGTCAAGTTGAAGCTTCAGCAAAAGCAAACCTTGTGGAACATGGTCAATCCTCAAGGGGTCACAAGGGTAACAAAGGCCACAAGTTCAATGGCAAGGGAAAGAACAAAGGTGTTGACCTTGGGCCAAAGAAAGATGGTGTGAAGAAGAAGGTTGGTCCCTTTAAAGGGAAGTGTTACAACTGTGGACAAACTGGTCACCGTGCTGACCTATGCAAAGAGCCTAAGTGTGACACAACTCTTATGGTTGATGATGATGGTATGCCTTTAGTGGACATGATTTCAGACCTCACTTGCGTGATGGGGGAGGTATATTTCGTGGCTAATGAGCCAAAAGGGTGGTGGGTTGATACTGGGGCAACCCGCCATGTGTGCCCAGACAAGAGTCTCTTTAATACATTTAAAGAGGTGGTGGGAGAAGAGAAGTTGTACATGGGAAATGCTGCTACAGCTGATATCAAGGGAGAAGGTGATGTGATCTTAAAGTGGACTTCTGGGAAAGAGCTAACTTTGAAGAATGTGCTTTATGTTCCTGACCTGCGCAAGAGTCTTGTGTCAGGTTGGATGCTTAACAAGTTTGGTTTTCGTTTGGTTTTTGAGAGTGACAAGTTTGTTTTAAGTAAGCGTGGTATGTTTGTTGGAAAGGGCTATACCCAAAATGGCATGTTTAAACTTAATGTAACGTATGTTAAGAAAAACATGAATAAGAATGCTAGTACTTCTGCTTACTTGGTTGAGTCTCCTAATGTTTGGCATGGACGTCTTGGTCATGTAAATTTTAATTTGATGCATCGTTTAATTAATTAGATTACATACCAACTTTTGCCATTGACTCTAAAACAAAATGTAAAACATGTGTTGAAGCCAAATAAACAAGATCATCCTTCAAATCAGTTGAAAGAATAACTGAACCCCTTGATCTGGTTCACACTGATGTGTGTGATTTAAAATCAATTCCCACAAGAGGTGGTAATAAATATTTTAAAACTTTATTGATGACAATGCAAGATATTGTTATGTTTACTTACTTAAGAGTAAGGATGGAGCAATTGACAAGTTTAACTTGTATAAAGCTGAAGTTGAGAATCAACTCAACAAGAAAATAAAACGTGTGAGAAGTGATAAAGGGGGTGAATATGTTTCACCATTTGGGGAAGTATGTGCAAAAAGTGGCATCATACACGAATGTACCCCTCCTTATACACCCCAATCAAATGGCATTGCAGAACGAAAGAATCGTACACTAAAAGAATGATGAATGCCATGTTAATAAGTTCTGGAATGAGCCAGGACATGTGGGGGGAGGCCATATTGTTGGCCAACTTTTTATTAAATAAAATACCTTTCAAAAATAAGGATGTAACACCTCATGAGTTGTGGTGGGGACATAAATCATCCTATAAATACTTGAAAGTGTGGGGGTGCCTGGCCAAGGTGATTGTTACACCCCTAAGGAACTTAGAATAGGGCCCAAAACTGTTGATTGCATTTTCATTGGATATGCCAAAAAACGGTAGTTCACATCATTTGCTTGTATATGAATCTAAGAATCCTGATGTGCATAAGGACTCTATCTTAGGGACGAGGCCAGGAAATGTGACTTACTTTGAAGAAGAGTTTCCTATGTTAGTACAAACTCATACGAGTTCTTCAAATCATGCAAGTTCATCAACAATGGTTGATGAGACTGTTCGAGAGGAAACTCAAGAACGACCAGAGGTTGAAGACGGTGAGCAAAGAAGAAGTAAAAGGCAAAGGATTGAGAAATCCTTTGGCCCTGACTTTCTTACATACATGGTTGAGAGTGAGCCTTAAACCTATTGAGAAGCAGTCACCTCTTCAGATGGACCTCAATGGAAAGACGCCATCAAGAGTGAAATTGATTCTATCTTGCAGAATCATACTTGGGAGTTAGTAGATCTTCCACCAGGGTGCAAGCTACTTGGATATCGATGGATATTTAAGAAAAAGATGAAAGCTGATGGCTATGTCGACAAGTATAAGGCAAGGCTTGTGTCAAAGGGTTTAGACAAAAGGAAGGTCTTGACTATTTTGACACATACTCGCCTGTAACTAGAATAACCTCTATTAGGTTGGTGCTTGCAATAACAGCTTTGAGAAACTTGGAAATACATCAAATGGTTGTAAAAACCGCATTTCTCAATGGGGAATTAGAGGAAGAGATTTACATGGAGCAACCAGAGGGTTTCTCTGCTCCTGGCCAAGAGGGCAAAGTGTGTAAACTCGTCAAGTCATTATATGGCTTGAAGCAAGCTCCAAAACAATGGCATCAAAAGTTTGACCAAGTTATGCTTAACAATGGTTTCAAAATAAATGAATGCGATAAATGTGTCTATGTGAAAGACACTTCTAAAGGTTATGTGATCTTATGCCTTTATGTAGAGGATATGCTTATCATTGGGAGTGATGATAAGATGATTAGATCTACTAAAGACATGTTGAAAGCGAGATTTGACATGAAAGATATGGGTCAAGCTGATGTGATTCTTGGAGTAAAGATTATTAGAACCCAAACTGGTTTGGTGCTAAGTCAATCTCATTATGTTGATAAGATCCTTCAAAAGTTCAATCCAGAGGACACTAGTGTAGCTCAAACTCCAATTGATACCTCTCAACATTTGTCAAAAAATAGAGGCGAGAGTGTTGCTCAATTGGAATATTCAAGGATCATTGGCAGTCTTACGTATCTCATGTCATGTACTCGGTCAGACTTTGGCATATGCTGTGAGTAGGCTAAGTAGATATACTAGTAATCCTAGTTCAGAACACTGGAGAGTATGACAAGATTATTAAGGTATTTGAGATACACGAGAAACTATGGACTGCATTATGGCCAAAATCCAGTTGTTGTGGAAGGATTCAGTGATGCCAACTGGATATCCGATATGAAAGATTCTAGATCTAAGGTGGTTACGTGTTTACCCGTGGAGGAGCAGCTATATCTTGGAAGTCGTCCAAACAAACTCTTATAGCTAGATCCACGATGGAATCTGAGTTTATCGCATTAGATAAAGCTGGAGAAGAGGCAGAATGGTTACGTCAATTTTTGGAATATGTTCCAAGATGGCTTAAGCCTGTGTCGGCCATTTGCATACATTGTGATTGCCAATCGGCTATGGGTAGAGCTCAAAATGCAATGTATAATGGCACATCAAGGCACATACGACGTCGGCATAACACGATAGGACAACTACTCTCAACTGGAGTTATCACGATTGACTATGTCAGGTCAAAGGGTAACATTGTGGATCCGCTTACAAAAGGCTTAAGCAGAGAGATAGTACATAAGTCGCCGATGGGAATGGGACTAAAGCCCTTAGAGTAAGTTTGTACAACGGAAAACCTATCTTAGAAGATTGGAGATCCCATGATCTAGGTTCAATAGGACCACCTAACTGTACGAGCTGAGGTCACTGTGGGGGAGTACCTCAACATACAAAGGGAGTTACAAAATTCCTAGTCCATTCCTACTTAATTCAGTGATATTAAGAGCGGTTAAGCAGATGGCTTTTAATGATTTGTAAATCACCTATGTTAGAAAGAAGTGGGGTCGCTTCAAATAGAATTAGGGGCACAATTCCTAGAGTTCTCGCAGAACCAGGATGGTGTTCCATGACCATAATGGACACACCTATGAGGGGTTAGCCAGACCAGGAAAAGTAACGTGTGATGTGTAATAACGTCTACGTAAAAAGGGGTTGGTTCAAGGACATCGCGTCTACTAACCGCTAGGAGACTAAGTATACGTCACAAAGGAGGGTTCAAAGGGAAACCTACCTATCCTGCATTACTTAACCGCTGAAATTTTATCGTGACACTTGAGTGTGTGGGATGATCTCCATTCATGTGGGGGATTGTTGGATATTAATGAAAAGTAATATTATATTAATTATTAATATAATATTTATTTAGTGATTAAAGAAAATGAATGAGAGATCATAAGCTTTAATTGTGTGTTGCAACTTTAATGTGTGGAAATGTTGTGTTTGTCCCACATTGGTGGAGAGATAAATCTTTTGTGGATTTATAATAAGAATTCTCTTCACGAATGTATTCTTGTGTGACAACTCACACCCAGTGGCAGCCAGGAGGGTGCGAAGCACCCGACACGCGCACGCGCCTGGGCACAGCACCGGGACCGGGACGAGGGCGATGGCGCAATGTGGCGCTTTGATGGCGCACTTTGCACTTCGCACGCTTGCATCGCCGCTTGGAGCCGCCTTTAGTATTTTTTTAGATGTGTCTTGGCTTGGGTTGTCAGCTAGAGACTTTTCAAGTTTCTAACTGTCAAATGATTAAATTACTGAATTCATTGTGCCATTGAATTCTAGAATTCAGTTTTATAAGTTTTAGAATTCATTGTGCTATTGAATTCTAGAGTTTAATTTTATTGAATTGTGTATTCAATAGAGATTCATCATTTGAATTCTAATCAGTATAAATATAAAGCTTTGTGCTTTGTTTTCAGACACAAAACACAGAAATCATATGGTTCATACAACACACACATCAAACGAGTTCCCTACCTTTGCATCTTTGCGCACTCTTGTTTCAGGTATACTTTCGGGTGCTAAGCTAATCCCGGCAGTACAATCTGCTTAGGCTGTTGTACCCTGGGAAACAAACGGGTTCACCTGGGTTGCCGAAATCTGTTTTAAGGGAAGCGTGATCTTCACGTGCCTCAGTCACCATTGTTTATGTTTTTCATTTAGTTTTCCGTTGTCATCTGTTCTTAGTTAAGGTTACATTTTTTGTATTGTAATTCCTTTCAGTTTGATGTAGTTCTTCTTTATGTATTATAATCATAATATTGATTAATAAATTTTTATTTTACTTGTTTGTGAACGGTTGTCCTACATAGGAAAGATATGAAAGTTCATTACATGGAATGGGCTAGAACGATTCATTTCTTAAAACAATATTTAAATGCTATAGACTCGTAGCGTCGTGTGACCTACGTCTTTAGGCTGCACGGTACGGGGGCGTCCCGGTCAGTCGTGGGGCGGCATCGCCCTCCTCTCCATTTCCACAGGGACGTCGGCATCCTGATCGTTCTTCACAAGCCACTGAGGCCGGGCCTCCCTCTTCTCACGCACACATATACATACATATATATATATATATATATAATAAATTGAGATTTTTGTAGGAACTAGGTTCACTTTTTTTATTAAATTATATTGCAAAATATATAATAACAAGACTCTCATTATTCATAGGAAATATGATAGTACAATCCGGTTACAAAACTATATGAAAATAAATGAAATACAAGTACATTGTACCAATCTTGATTTAAGTCGACGTGTTTGGAAAACTTCAACCGCACCTTCTTGTTCGAAACTATGCTACAAAACAAACAAAAATTGATGACGGTTTTGGTTGAGGAACGTGTTCAACACGCTTCCCTTAAAACAGATTTCGCGCCTCTACTAAAGACGACGCGATTGTTTCCCAGGGTACAACAACAGAAGCAGTATGTACTGCCGGAGATGGCCACGCGCCCGAGGTTACACCGGATAAAATTATAGTGTTAGAACTCGTGGAAAATTATGATACGAAGGCGATGAAATCGTATAGAGAAACATATCTCTCTAAGTACCCAACACATGGGTCTTCAAGTGTTTCATCTTTTCTAAGAACTCTCCATATATTCATGAATTTTTCTTGTATGATTTCTCTTGTATTTCTCTAGTGTACTTTTCATATGAGACACCATGTTCTAAATATCCAAGAGTCTTTTATAAAGTTAAGAGTCTCAATAATTATGTACTTAAACTCTAATAAAACTCATCAAATATCATCAAGAGTTTCACCATATGAAGAGTTAAGAGTCACCATAATCATAGACTTAAACTCTATTAAAAATCATCAAATGTCATCATTAAAACTCTACTTAAGAGTTTTACCATATGAAGACTTTACCTAGTAGTTATAATTTCACGTAATTATAAATTAACTAGATATCCATTCACTAATTTTCAACAAACCCCCACATGAATGGAGATCATTCAAAACACATAAAATTTCCAATGTAACCTCGACAATTGAGTTTTGCATACGATAGGTAGGTGTTATCCTTTGAACCTTCGCTCATGAAATGCACTTAGCCCACTAGCTCTGAGTAGAACTCGATGTCTTTGAATTCGTCTGCCGTTTGTGTAGACGACAATACACTTCAAACAAGACTCTCCTTAGCCGGGACATCTCCTCATAGTCGTGCCCCATAATGGTCGTGGAACACTTTCCTGGTTCTGCGAGAGCTCTAGGAATTGTGCCCTCAATTCCATTCGAAGCGACCCCACTTCTCTCTAACATAGGTGATTCTCCTTAGATCATTAAAAGCATTGTAGTTATCATGATTTATCCATATCATTTACCGCATATTATGCTTAGCCTCACTCTTTGTCACTGAATATCATCAGAATAGACTATGACGTATTTAAACACCCTTTTATACTTTAGGGGTATGTATAACCATATATACTAGCTTATGCATATCATTTATGCCCCCACAGTGACCACTCTTAGGCATATGAGTTAGTTGTCCTATTGAACTTAGATCTTGGGATCTCCAGTCAACTTAGGTGTCCTTCATATACCCTTTTTTCATGGGCTTTAGTCTCATTCCACAACTTGATCTCTAATAAACCCTCAGGTTGTTGGATCCATAACATTAACAAATAACTTTGCGTACTTGAGATCAGTTGTCATGATGTGTTCTTAACTCGTGAGTTAATTTTGCCTATTGTCAACTTCTAAGACTATAACCTCAGTGGCCATCTGATTCTGGTCATAACATATGTCTTTGTAAGATACGCATATCATTTAAGGCAAACACATCTCCATTATGCATTGCGACCTTTGTGTCCTCCACTTAGTCGTCTATTTGCAATGTTAAATTGGATTACAAAATCCTTATTGCCAAAATTTATGATACAAATGCAAGACACCCCCACATTTAAGTGTTATAGGATATCATCCAGATGGGATAATAAAAACCATTTCTACATACCCTTATAGGGTTGTTTCTAAATGGATCCTCCCCCACATTTGCTGCCATTTGATCAATATTTCCGTAACTCCACTTATGAGACATTTATACAAATATGATTGAACAAGATCAACCTCATTGTATCAGTAAATTCAACTCATATTGCATTAGCTTACATATGCTTCCGAGCTAACCAAAGCAACACATGCTATTGTCGTAAGTTTGTCACCAAATTAGAATCATTCTAATTTAACATCTTGAATAAGCCTAGACAATGAGTTCTCCTCATTAGCTTTTCGAACAAACTTTTCAAAAGTTACATGTCTTTTCCTTATAATAATGAAAAATCGTCCTCAACTTTGTCTATACACAAATTGTTATTGTGTTCATACACATTTGAATGTTTAGAGTTAATTAGTCTCCGTCAAGACCCATAATTAACCAAGTACTAGTCTAGCATGCTTTAGACTACAATACTTTAGCATGTGAACAGAAGATGCATCATTCTGATTCTTCACAGCCCCAAGGATATCATAATATCACTTTGCAACATTCATCCCTTGTTAAGAAAAAATAATGAGACTTATTCATAATCTTAAAACTTCAATATTTAGAAAATCTCACAAATTATTGTATATAGCACATAGTCAAAATTTATCATTCAATTAAGGAACATAACTTGTTTACCTTTGATCTCCAACGTTTTACCATTGACTCATAAGGACTTAAACATAAGTCTTAATCCAAGTCACTTGGCGAACCCATTCATCACCGACAAGATGAATGTTTCTTGTTTACAATCACTATTATGTGTAGATCGACACTCAACAACATGGCGTTCATAATTTTCCATAAGTGATTTGTACACATCTATTGTTATTCATTAGGAGATATGTATATTTAGGATTCTCTCCTAAACGAATATAAAATCTCCATATAGTTCTAACAATAATCAAGTGGTAGATGCTTCCACGTATAGATCACTCGAAACAGATCCCGCAAGATTTATCAAAGGTAAACAATAACATATAGTACTTTTTCTTTCATATGTTAGAATTCACACTTGTGAATTTTCCAATGACTTCTAACGAAGTACTTCAACATGAATCTCGTTTGTGTATTTCATCTCAATACACTCACTACTCACTCGTGATGTGGTTACACATTTGATGTCTCGTCTTTGACTTTTAGTCAATGCAACAACTCTCAAGTTGTTTATGTCCAAATATTTTCATGTACTATCCGGTTAAAACCATATTCTTTTAGACAATGTATAGTTGACGTTATAATTACTTTCCACAAAAATAATTTATATGTCGCAAACATTAGTGATTTATTTCTTTGAAAAATTGTTATCCAAAGATATTAAACACAACAATAAAATACCTTGGAAAACTAAATCATAAGTGTCAAACACTTTGAAATTTAAACGGAAGCATAGACGATATGTAGACATCAAATATCAAAGTGCTTTTAACTTCAACACTTTATATTCTGACCGAAATCTTCTCAACGATATCGACCCATGGCATGTCTTGAGGTACTCCCTCAATAAGACTCCATGCACTTGTAAGTACAAGTTCCCCGTTTCATCTTGAAACTTTGAACTTGGACAAGTTTGCTCAAAACAACACAAAGTTGTTACAAAGGCTACATTTAAGTAGTAAACTTGAACAATTAAATTTGTTCACAACAACACCAAGTTGTTTTCCACCAAATAATATCCACGAGAACGAACCGTTTACATAAAACGTTTTCCAAGGATAAGTTTATAAAATAAACCATTTCTCATCATTTTTAATGCACACATAGGCAATTAAATGTTTACATAAAACTTTTCCATTCGTTATGGCTTATACAATGTACAATCTCTAACATTGTATTTGTGATAGAAAATTTAAGTCATTTCATATATATAAACATGACCATTTGGATTTACAAATCACAAATTAAAGTTGGTGATAAATCCCACACAACTACACCATCACTTTATGGTGATTTAATTCTTGTATTCTTACTCTTGTAGTATTCCAATCTCATCAAGTTAGGCACATAGTCTACTTTTAATACAAGAGACATGGGGTGGAGAAAAATCTCACTCAATTAGAGATTTTATTAGAGACATAAACTCTAATAAAAACTAATAAATTGACATAAAACTTTACTTAAGAGTTTATTAGAGATTTTATTAGAGAAATAAACTTTAAATAAAAACTAATAAATTGACATACAACTCTACTTAAGAGTTTATCTTCCATACTCAATTATAGATTTTATCAGAGACATAAACTCTAATAAAAACTAGTAAATTAACATAAAACTCTACTTAAGAGTTTATCTTCCATATGAAGAGTCTAGTAAATAATTTTAATTTCATTAAATTCATATAAATACGACACCAACACTTTTTGGTGATTTAATTCTTGAAGCCAATCAAACATCAACTTAATATATGACTTTTTATTTGTAAACCATACAAAGCATTATATTTATTAAAATCAATGCCACAACAAATTACTTATATAAAATGTTTACATAAAACATTTCAAAGCATTTGTGTTTTAACCATTTTTAACAATCATGTTAAAACGAAAGAAATTCTAACGCGCACGTTAGAAATATTAACATTTCCACAAAATGTTAATTCGACTTGCTATAAACACATATATGGTTCAAATAACTAAGTCATTTCCAATACACACGTTAGAAATAAACAATTAAAAATTGCTTCCAAACGAACGCTTCCCATGAACGTTTCTAACACACATATTAGAAGACAAATGATTACAAAAATCATTATAAGTCTTTTTTGTTCATATCAATCCATGGGTGGATGAATTAAATAGAGACTTAACTAGAGACATAAAACTCTTATTTAAATACATGAAAATTCTACTCAAGAGAATTTAGCGTTTACAGAAAACGTATGGTTCACCCATAATTCCGGTCTAACACACAAGTTAGAAAAATTTAACGTTTACAAAAAACGTATGGTTTACACAATAAACCCATTCTAACACAAAGGTTAGAGAAAATTAACGATTCCAAAATCGTTTCAAAACCAAACGATTGAACCAAAACTATTCATTTTGTACCACGATATAGGATTTAAGATTGTACCACAATCTCATAAATCCAAACACACCAAGTTGTACTATATACATATTACCCAAAGATAATACTTATAAGATCATAATCTCTAAAATTTTTTTTAATAATAAATCCTTTTGTGAACCCAAAATCCTTATAAAGTTTTAAGATTGTAGCAACAATCTCACGAAATCTGTTTTAAGTTTGTAGGAACTAGATTCACTTTTTTATTAAAATTATATTGCGAAATATATAATAACGAGACTCTCGTTATTCATAGGAAATATGATAGCACAATCCGGTTACAAAACTATATGAAAACAAACGAAATACAAATACATTGTACCAATCTTGATTTAAGTCGACGTCTTTGGAAAACTTCAACCGCACCTTCTTGTTCGAAACTCTGCTACAAAACAAACAAAAATTGATGACGGTTTTGGTTGAGGCACGTGTTCAACGTTCCCTTAAAACAGATTTCGCGCCTCTACTAAAGACGACGCGCCTGTTTCCCAGGGTACAACAGCCGAAGCAGTATGTACTGCCGAAGATGGCCACACGCCCGAGTGTAACACCATGACCGCGTAAAAACAACAAACCGCGGCGGAAACATCGGGGAGTCACGTTAACAGATTGTTCCAACAACACGTGGTAATTAAAGATATGTTTTATTGAATATTGAATTTCATAGTTACATTGTCTTGGAGTTTAAAACAAACTAAATAAACTATTGTCTTTCATATTTTAAGGTACTAAAGTCCGCGTCTGATCCTATGTGAGCATGCATCGATATTAAACTTGGTTTCCTGAAACATATATGAAAACGAGTCAGCAAAAATATGCCGGCGAGTACATAGGTTTTGTGAGGGTGTCAAATTCATGGCCTTGAATATGTAACTGCAATACCTCGTCAGACTATTAGAGTCGTTAATTGAAAACCGTGTTATAAAAAGGTATTTGGTATTGCAATGATAACTAACCAACTAAAACAAGTTAGTTATAGTTTATAAAAGACTTGTAGCCATGAATCTTGACTAAAACATTTGTTTTGTAAATTCGAGTATTAAATCGTATTGAAGAAACTTTGTATGGTTTATATGTTTAATTGAAAATCGTTGCGTGTCATTGTTTGAAAACCTTTGTTCCAAGTGATGCAAATAACGCCATGAATGTAATATGATAAAAGCACGTATATATAGGAAGTACCAGCGCGTATCCACCATGCTTTTATCACATTACACACATACTGTTATCTAAATCAGTTACCATAAACCAGTCGTCCATTGTTCGTGTCATAAACCATTCGTCCATTGTTCGTGTCATTAACCAATTGTTGATCGTCCATGTAAACCAATCATCCTTGTTATAATTGTGAAAACTTTTGGTCGTTTTGGTGAATACATTCAAACCTGTGTTGACTCGTCTATACCACCAATGGGTATCTTCAAATTGCAATAACAAACCACCAAAGGGTTTACTAAAGTAAACAGTTTCAGTCGTTCCCCAAACTTCCCACAAACACCGGGAATCTTGGTAACGGGATTGTCAGTCCTATGGTACCATAACTTACTATTGGTCGGCTTGGCCAAAGCTAATGAATGCAATTCATGTAATGTATATAACGCACCAACAAGTTCGTTCACATTATTGAAATCGTCGTGTTTATATAAACCATAGCATTTGTAATTTGAAAACTTGAAAACAATTTAGCACATATGAATCACCCCAAAATATTTGAAAATGTAAAAAAGGGGATCTATGTACTCACTTGGGATTACAAAGTAACCTTGAATAAAAGATCAAACAAGCTCAAAAGTCGAGAAATCAAACGTGTCCTAAAGTCGAATAACTATCTAAGTATCGGGACTAAATCGGCGGATCGGATAGAATCAGGTCTTGTAAACCAAATGAGTGTTGGAACTCATATGAAATGGTTTAACAAGGTTAACATTCTGATTTGGAGAGATTCCTAAGTGCTTTTGACTCGTTATGACTCGTTAAGGTAGTTTACGCTACTTTAACGGATCATTTACGTAAATACGTGTTCGGATGGTTAGATATGTGTTATGATAAGTCTAATATGCCAAAATAAGTTTAATATAGTTGTAACATCAGTTTATATATTAAAACATTGGTCACATATGCTTAAAGTTGATTTATACGCAAAAAGGGCATTTTGGTCATATATAAAGGCGTAACTAGCGACTTAACATAATACTAACCAAACGACGTGACCATAAGGTATAACCTTAGAGGGTTATTCCCTATATAACTACGGTCACAATTATGTGTTTGATCGGATCCTAAGATCGACCAAACGGGTCGGATTCGAAAGTCAAAGCGGTGGTCAAGACCGCTCGACTTACGACCCTAAATAAGCACTAAACTAAAAGTGACGAGTTAGACATGTCAAACATGTCTAACCTAAGTTATAAAAATGTTTTGGTATCAAAACAAAGTGTTTTGATACCCGAAAATAATTCCGTCGTATAACGCGCATTTTGCGTTATTGACCGAAACTTTGACTCGTCACTACAACTAGTAAACGTGGTAATCAGTAGGATAATCACAAGGGATTATAACCTTCGTGATTATGATCACGTTGCAAAGTTCAATTGAACTTTGCTTTTGACCGATTATGGTCAGAACCGAAAGTCAAACAGAAAGTCAATTGTTTGACTTTTAGCTCATAAGAAGCTAAAATAAATAACAAGGCTAGGATAGAACACTTACTTGTGCTCAAAGGAAGCCAAGATTACTAAAATACTCATATGGGAGGCCTCCTAAATAGGTAGCAACCCCACTTAGAGTTTAAGAAAGATGGAAATGAGAAAATTGAAATGGTGAAATCAAGCATATTTATATTAATCTTGGAGCTCCCAAATCATGCCAAGGGTTGATCCAGGTGTTAAGGCATGGATTAGTGTCCCTCCAGGTGTTTAATGCAGGTTAAAGGTGGCATAGATCATGACTTGGTGGCCAAGGAAGTTAACAAGAAGCTGCCAGCTTGAATTTAAGAAGCTTCTGAGCTGGGGACCCTTACGAACCGTATGGGGTTAGGCCTTACGGTCCGTAAGGCCCATGCATGGGCAGAAGTTTCAAAAATTGACAGAAATGGCCCCTGAACTTGTTTTTGTCGCGTTTTGGCACTTTTAACACCCATTAACCCCATTTTTAAGCTCCATAAGGATGAATAAACATAGGGAAATTGAAATATGTTCAAAAATGTCCTGGGTGTCGTTTTTTTGGTCGTACGGTTGCGGTTTTCGGTTAATTACGACGAAAATCGTAACGAACGCGCAAACGACTGTAAAAGCGTAATGAATGATATTTTTGAATTCCAATCATTAAAATACTATATTTTAATTATTACAAAAATTTTTGGATGTGCGTACATGTTCCGGATAACGATATATGCAAGTCAGCATAGTTTCGCAGAATTTGCAAAATAGCCCTTGAGCTCGAATAAACTTGTTTTTGCCATACCGAAGCCCTCAAAAATTATTTCTAAGTTATGTAAAGGGTATTTAGGGTATGTTAGCTTATGAAACTATTCCAAAGTGTACGTCACGTTAAACTGATTACGTTTGCGTAATAGTTTGTGATTTCACTTCCAGAAGTTGTTTAAGAGTTCGGAATCGTGCAAGAATCGAATACGTGCAATTTTCATGATAAAAATACAAATCTGGTAAATAAAACTCAAAAATTTCATTTGATTGATAATTCGTTCGGAATCGTTACATGATCAGATCACCACAAATGTCACAGTCTCCCCTACTTTAGGAAATTTCGTCCCGAAATTTAATTAGAGGAAATTTGCGGAAACAGATGTGGGTATTTCGCTTTCATTTTATCCTCTCGTTCCCAAGTAAATTCTAGGCCACGTTTGGATTCCCAACGAACTTTGACTATTGGAATTCGTCTTCTCTTGAGTTTCTTGACTTCACGGTCCAAAATCTCCACAGGTTTCTCGACAAAGTGCATAGTGTCATCAATGTGAATTTCGTCGGGAGGGGCGTGAAGATTTGTGCCGGCTAAACACTTCTTTAGATTGGACACGTGAAATGTTGGGTGAACGTTCCCAAGTTTAGGAGGTAGCTCAAATCGGTAGGCCACCTTTCCGATTCTTTCAACGATCTTGAATGGTCCAACGTATTGTGGTGCAAGTTTTCCTTTCTTTCCAAATCTGACCACTCCTTTCTAAGGGGATACCTTGAGTAGGACGTGATCTCCAACTTGGAATTCCAAGGGCTTGCTTCGTTTATCCGCATAACTCTTTTGACAGCTTCTAGCTGTCAGAAGGTTAACGACATTCCAACAGACAGGTGAACGACATTTTCTTAACTTTGTCTGTTGTGTCATGATAAGTTCAGGTCCAGTAAACTGAGACTCTCCAACTTCATTCCAACAGACAGGTGAACGACATTTTCGACCGTATAAAGCTTCGAAAGGCGCCATGATGATGCTAGCGTGATAACTATTGTTGTAGGAGAATTCGATTAACGGTAGATGCGAATCCCAACTACCACCAAAGTAGATCACACACGCTCTAAGCATATCCTCCAACGTTTGAATTGTTCTCTCAGTTTGTCCATCCGTTTGAGGATGATAAGCAGTTCTCAAATTGAGTTTGGTGCCCATAGCAGATTGCATGGTCTTCCAAAAGTGAGATGAGAACCTAGCATCTCTGTCAGATATGATGTCCAAAGGAACACCATGACGAGATACAATCTCATCGACATAGATCTTGGCGAGTTTTTCAGCAGAGTAATCCTCACGAATTGCCAAAAAGTGTGCTGATTTTGTTAGACGGTCAATGATTACCCAAATAGCATCATGACCTCTAGATGTGTGCGGTAGTTTCGTGATGAGACCCATCGCAATGTTCTCCCACTTCCATATCGGAATTTCTGGTTGTTCAAGCAAACCAGATGGGCGTTGATGTTCAGCCTTAACTTTAAGACAAGTTAGGCATTTTGATACATACAAGGCAATGTCTTTTTTCATACCCGGTCACCAATACTGGGTACGAAGATCCTTGTACATTTTGTCTGCACCAGGATAGATTGAATAACGAGACTTATGAACTTCGTCCATCAATAAGGTGTGGAGATTGTCTTGACTTGGAATCTACAGACGGTTCAAATAATAGAGTAATCCATTGTCTTTCGTTTCGAGTTGAAGTTCTAGATTTTGAGGTAGCTCATTTTTCTACAAGCTTTGGTTCACACATTGTAGGATACGTGTCTGAATATCGGATTGAATTCAAACACAATGAAGTTTGACACGTTTCTCACGACTAAGCGCATCGGCTACGACATTCGCCTTGCCAGGATGGTAGCGAATTTCGCAGTCGTAGTCGTTTAAAAGTTCGACCCAGCGTCGTTGTCTCATGTTCAGCTCCTTTTGATTGAATATGTGTTGGAGACTTTTGTGGTCTGTGAAAACCATGCATTTCGTACCATAGAGGTAATGTCTCCAAATTTTAAGGGCAAAAACTACAGCCCTAACTCAAGATCATGAGTCGTGTAGTTCTTCTCGTGGATTTTCAATTGTCTTGACGCATAGGCTATGACTTTATCTCATTGCATGAGAACACAACCAAGGCCTAGTTTCGATGTGTCACAATAGACAACAAAATCATCATTGCTATCGGGTAAAGATAGAATTGGAGCATCGCAGAGTTTTTGTTTCAATGTTTGGAATGCTTCCTCTTGTTTGGGTCCCCACTCAAAAGGCTTATTCTTTTGAGTCAAAGCGGTGAGGGGAACCGCAATTTTTGAGAAGTTTGCGATGAATCGGCGGTAATATCCAGCAAGACCAAGAAAAGAGCGAACTTCTGTGGGAGTAGTGGGTGTGTTACAATCCTTAATCGCAGTGATTTTGGAAGGATCCACATGTATACCTTGCTCGTTGACTATGTGTCCCAAGAATTGAACTTCTTTTAGCCAAAACTCGCACTTGGAGAATTTGGCATAAAGTTGTTCTTTCTTTAGTAGTTCCATAGTTAATCAAAGGTGTTGTTCGTGTTCGACTCGAGACTTGGAATAAATAAGAATGTCATCAATGAAAACAATGATGAACTTGTCCAAATAAGGTTTACAAACCCGATTCATCAAGTCCATGAAAACAGCTGGAGCATTTGTCAAACCGAAAGGCATGACAGTAAACTCGTAGTGGCCGTATCTTGTGCGGAAAGCAGTCTTGGGAATATTTTCTTCGAGCACACGAAGTTGTTGATACCCAGAACGTAGATCAATCTTTGAAAAGCAAGTAGCACCTTGTAGCTGATCAAAGAGATCATCAATGCGAGGTAGGGGATATCGATTCTTGATCATGAGTTTGTTGAGCTCATGGTAATCGATACACATACGGAAAGATCCGTCCTTATTTTTCACAAATAGGACAGGAGCGCCCCAAGGTGAATAGCTCGGACGAATGAATCCTTTATCAGATAGTTCTTGAAGCTGTTTCGATAACTCTTGCATCTCAGACGGAGCAAGATGGTATGGTGACTTACCAATTGGGTTGGAACCAGGTACTAATGCGAAACTCAACTTGACGTACATGAGGTAAACCGGGTAATTCTTCAGGAAAGACCTCGGGATAATCTCTAATAACGGGGATATCTTGAACATGTTTGCTTTTGCCTTTCTCCTCTACGATATGTGCCAGGAAGGCTACATAGTTCTTTCGTAGGTATTTTTGGGCTTGGTTACAGGTCATGAGTTTAAGATTACTAGCGGGTTTCTCTCCACGAACTTCTAAGACTTCACCAGAGGGAAGAGGTATTCGAACTATCTTGTCAAAACAGATAACTTCAACATGATGCTTGGTTAACCAATCCATTTCTATGATGATGTCGAAACTCCCGAGTTGCATTGGTGTGAGGTTAATGGCGAAAAGGTGGTTATTGAGGTTCAATTGGAAATCACGAATGACAGAATCTAGTTTAAGAGGTTCACCACTAGCTATTTCGACCGTCAAGGGCTTTCCTAGTTTAGTTCTTGGCATAGAAAGCAATGGTTCAAAGGCTAAGGACACAAAACTCCTATCGGAACCCGAATCGAAAAGAACAGAAGCAGGATGATTGTTGACAAGGAACGTACCGTTATGACTTCGTTATCAGCACGGGCCTCGTTGGCGTTAATGTTGAATGCCCGTCCACGAGCTTGATTGGCATTGGCTAATTTCGGGCAATTATTCTTGTAATGGCCCATCTCGTCGCAGTTAAAACATGACCCGGGTTGCTTGGTCTGGAACAGATCGACAAACGTTGGCCAACTGAGCAAATCTTCCACAAGTAGTACAATGACGACATGATTGGTGAACTTAGTGGTGACCGTTGCACCGATTGCACAACGGTGCAGTACCAGCATATGGCTTCCTCATGGGAGGTTGAGCTAGTTGGTTTTGAGGAGCTTGATTGGCTGGAGCGGGTTGTGTAGTAATGGTGAAGTTCTGAGAAGCCTTTCGCTTCTTTGATCGTTTAGAATGCTCGGCTTTGTTTCCCTTTTGTTTCTCTTGAGTGGTTTTGGTGGATGATTTCTTATCGCCTTTGCAATGAAGGTTACCCTTTTTGACGCGAGACTCGGTCAAAGTTGCAGCTAGCTCAATGGCCTGTCGGACAGTGGTTGGGTTACTCCCGGTAACGATGTCCTGAACAGGATCAGGCAATCCATCGATATACTTCTCGATCGCCTTATACAAAGGCGTCACCATCGAAGGACAGAGTAAACTCAACTCCTCGTACCGGTCAGTATACGCACGATGCTCACCACTATCCTGTTTAAGATCATGGAATTCGTTTTCAAGTGCCCTCTGCTCATAACGAGGACAAAATTCCTTCATCATTAGAGCCTCTAAGCTCTTCCCAAGTTTGAGCTAAAGCCACTTCGGCACCTCTATCTCTCATAATACCGTTCCACCATGTAAGAGCTCTCTTTTTGAATACGCTCGACGCAAACTCAACTTTTCGTTCATTCGAGCATTGCACATGACGGAAAGTACTTTCGAGGCTCTCAAACCATTGTAGAAGCCATGGCTCCCTCAGACCCAGAAAACGATAGTGGTTTAGCCGACCAAAATTGTTTATAGTTGCACGGAGCTGGTGCATTGTTATTGTTGTTGTTGTTCGCTTGATTAAGTTGGGTCACAAGATTTGGGAGTACTGCTGCAATTTGCTGAGCGATAATGGCTGCCATTTCGGCATTTTGAGTTGTATCACGTCGAGGAGGCATTCTTAAAAAGACATGAAGGAGGTATGTGAGATTGAAATAAATTAAGAGAGGTGTTGAAAATATCGACGGAATAAGGATGGTGGTCATTCGTTCGTTTCTCAAAACAAACAAACGACACACGGTGACTAATCAAAGTGAATGGGTCTTTATAATGTATCGAGAAGACATGATTTAGACTATAAGTGGATACCCACCCCAAGAGTTTCCAGGTAAGAGTGACTGGTCCAATTAAGTGGATTTGTATGAACACTCTTGCCTTAGACAGAAAACTCGGGGTACAGGCACCCACCCTTCCAGATTGCATGTGTTCACATTAATAAAACCCAAGCTTTGACGAGATTTGAAAACCTTGAAGGCATAAAGCCAAAACGATTCATCTAAGAATAGATGTTTATCTTTGCAAAAAGTTTTCGGAAAGATTTTGTGACTTTTGTATTGTTTTTGGTAATCACCTAAGGATAGGTGATAACATTGTATTTTATGAATCTAAACGCAAGTAAACTCGCGTTAGGGTCCTAGGAAGGTTATAGTCTAGGTCAAAGCATTACTAATAACCTAATTCCCTATAATCAGTGCTCTTATACAAATCTTTAACACCCCGACCACGTAAAAACAACAAACCACGGCGGAAACATCGGGGAGTCACGTTAACAGATTGTTCCAACAACACGTGGTAATTAAAGTTATGTTTTATTGAATATTGAATTTCATAGTTACATTGTCTTGGAGTTTAAAAAAAACTAAATAAACTATTGTCTTTCATATTTTAAGGGACTAAATCCGCGTCCGATCCTACGTGAGCATGCATCGACATCAAACTTGGTTTCCTGAAACATGTGTGAAACGAGTCAGCAAAAATATGCCGGTGAGCACATAGGTTTTGTGAGGGTATCAAATTCATGGCCTTGAATATGTAACTGCAATACCTCGTCAGACTACTAGAGTCGTTAATTGAAAACCATGTTATAAAAAGGTATTTGGTATTGCAATGATAACTAACCAACTAAAACAAGTTAGTTATAGTTTATAAAAGACTTGTAGCCATGAATCTTGACCAAAACATTTGTTTTGTAAATTCGAGTAGTAAATCGTCTTGAAGAAACTTTGTATGGTTTATATCTTTAATTGAAAATCGTTGCGTGTCATTGTTTGAAAACCTTTGTTCCAAGTGATGCAAATAACGCCACGAATGTAATATGATAAAAGCACATATATATAGGAAGTACCAGCAGCGTATCCACCATGCTTTTATCACATTACACACGTACCGTTATCTAAATCACTTAGCATAAACTAGTCGTCCATTGTTCGTGTCATAACCATTCGTCCATTGTTCGTGTCATAAATCAATTGTTCATCGTCCGTGTAAACAAATCATCCCCTTGTTTTAATTGTGAAAACTTTTGGTCGTTTTGGTGAATACATTCAAACCTGTGTTGACTCGTCTATAGCACCAAAGGGTATCTTCAAATTGCAATAACAAACCACCAAAGGGTTTACTAAAGTAAACAGTTTCAGTCGTTCCCCAAACTTCCCAACAAACACCGGGAATCTTAGTAATGGGATTGTTAGTCCTATGGTACCATAACTTACTATTGGTCAGCTTGGCCAAAGCTAATGAATGCAATTCGTGTCATGTATATAACGTACCAACAAGTTCGTTCACATTATTGAAATCGTCGTGTTTATATAAACCATAGCATTTGTAATTTGAAAACTTGAAAACAATTTAGCACATATGAATCACCCCAAAATATTTGAAAATGTAAAAGAGGGGATCTATGTACTCACTTGGGATTACAAAGTAACCTTGAATAAAAGATCAAACAAGCTCAAAAGTTCGAGAAATCAAACGTATCCTAAAGTCGAATAACTATCTAAGTATCGGGACTAAATCGGCAGATCGGATAGAATCAGGTCTTGTAAACCAAACGAGTGTTGGAACTCATATGAAATGGTTTAACAAGGTTAACATTCTAATTTGGAGAGATTCCTAAGTGCTTTTGACTCGTTATGACACGTTAAGGTAGTTTACGCTACTTTAACGGATCATTTACGTAAATACATGTTCGGATGGTTAGATATGTGTTATGATAGGTCTAATATGCCAAAATAAGTTTAATATAGTTGTAACATCAGTTTATATATTAAAACATTGGTCACATATGCTTAAAGTTGATTAATACGCAAAAAGGGCATTTTGGTCATATATAAAGGCGTAACTAGCGACTTAACATAATACTAACCAAACGACGTGACCATAAGGTATAACCTTAGAGGGTTATTCCCTATATAACTACGGTCACAATTATGTGTTTGATTGGATCCTAAGATCGACCAAACGGGTCGGATTCGAAAGTCAAAGCGGTGGTCAAGACCGCTCGACTTACGACCCTAAATAAGCACTAAACTAAAAGTGACGAGTTAGACATGTCAAACATGTCTAACCTAAGTTATAAAAATGTTTTGGTATCAAAACAAAGTGTTTTGATACCCGAAAATAGTTATGTCGTATAACGCGCATTTTGCACATTATTGACCGAAACTTTGACCGCCACTACAACTAGTAAACGTGATAATCAGTAGGTATAATCGCAAGGGATTATAACCTTCGTGATTATGATCACGTTGCAAAGTTCAATTGAAGTTTGTTTTTGACCAATTATGGTCAGAACCGAAAGTCAAACAGAAAGTCAATTGTTTGACTTTTAGCTCATAAGAAGCTAAAATAAATAACAAGGCTAGGATAGAACACTTACTTGTGCTCAAGGAAGCCAAGATTACTAGAAAAACTAATATGGGAGGCCTCCTAAATAGGTAGCAACTCCACTTAGAGTTTAGAGAGAAGAAAGATGGAAATGAGAAAATTGAAATAGTGAAGATCAAGCCTATTTATACTAATCTTGGAGCTCCCAAATCATGCCAAGGGTTGATCCAGGTGTTAAGGCATGGATTAGTGTCCCTCAAGGTGTCTAATGCAGGTTAAAGGTGGTATAGATCGCGACTTGGTGGCCAAGGAAGTTAACAAGAAGCTGCCAGCTTGAATTTAAGAAGCTTCTGAGATGGGGACCCCTTACGGACCGTATGGGGTTAGGCCTTAGGGTCCGTAAGGCCCTTGCAGGTGCAGAAGTTTCAAAAATTGGCATAAATGGCCCCTAAACTTGTTTTCGTCGCGTTTTGGCACTTTTAACACCCGTTAACCCTATTTTTAAGCTCCATAAGGATGAATAAACATAGGGAACTTAAAATATGTTCAAAAATGTCCCGTTGTCGGTTTGTTTGGTCGTACGGTTGCGGTTTTCGGTTAATTACGACGGAAATCGTAACGAATGCGCAAACGACCGTAAAAGCGCAACGAATGATATTTTTGTATTCCAATCATTAAAATACTAGATTTTAACGATTACAAAAATTTTTGGATGTGCGTACATGTTTCGGATAACGATATACGCAAATCAGCATAGTTTCACATAATTTTCAAAATAGCCCCTGAGCTTGAATAAACTTGTTTTTCCCATACCGAAGCCCTCAAAACTTATTTCTAAGTTATGTAAAGGGTATTTAGGGTATGCTTAGCTTATGACACTATTCTAAAGTGTACGTCGCGTTAAACTGATTACGTTTGCGTAATAGTTTGCGATTTCATTCCAGAAGTTGTTTAAGAGTTCGGAATCGTGCATGAATCGAATACGTGCTATTGTCATGATAAAAGTACAAATCTCATAAATAAAACTCAAAAATTTCATTTGATTGATAATTCGTTCGGAATCGTTACATTATCGGATCACCACAAATGTCACAGTCTCCCCTACTTTAGGAAATTTCGTCTCGAAATTTAATTAGAGGAAACTTGCGGAAACAGATGTCGGTATTTTGCTTTCATTTGATTCTCTCGTTCCCAAGTAAATTATGGGCCACGTTTGGATTCCCAACGAACTTTGACTATTGGAATTCGTCTTCGCTTGAGTTTCTTGACTTCACGGTCCAAAATCTCCACAGGTTTCTCGACAAAGTGTATAGTTTCATCGATGTGAATTTCGTCAAGAGGGACGTGAAGATTTGTGTCGTCTAAACACTTCTTTAGATTGGACACGTGGAATGTTGGGTGAAAGTTCCCAAGTTTAGGAGGTAGCTCAAGTTGGTAGGCCACCTTTCCGATTCTTTCAACGATCTTGAATGGTCCAATGTATCGTGGTGCAAGTTTTCCTTTCTTTCCAAATCTGACCACTCCTTTCCAAGGGGATACCTTGAGTAGGACGTGATCTCCAACTTGGAATTCCAAGGGCTTGCGTCGTTTGTCCGCTAACTCTTTTGACGGCTTCTAACTGTCAGAAGGTTATCGCATATTTTCTTGACTTTGTCTGTTGTGTCATGAATAAGTTCAGGTCCAGTAAACTGAGACTCTCCAACTTCATTACAAAAATTTTTGGATGTGCGTACATGTTCCAGATAACGATCTACGCAAACCGGCATAGTTTCGCAGAATTTGCAAAATAGCCCCTGAGCTTGAATAAACTTGTTTTTGCCATACCGAAGCCCTCAATACTTATTTCTAAGTTATGTAAAGGGTATTTAGGGTATGTTTAGCTTATGAAACTATTCCGGAGTGTACATCGCGTTAAACTGATTACGTTTACGTAATAGTTTGTGATTTCACTTCCAGAAGTTGTTTAAGAGTTCGGAATCATGCAAGAATCGAATCTGTGCAATTGTCATTATAAAAATACAAATCTCGTAAATAAAACTCAAAAATTTCATTTGATTGATAATTTGTTCGGAATCGTTACATGATCTGATCACCACAAATGTCACACCGAGATTACACCGGATAAAATTATAGTGTTAGAACTCGTGGAAAATTATAATACAAAGGCGATGAAATCGTATATAGAAACATATCTCTCTAAGTACCCAACACATGGGTCTTCAAGTGTTTCATCTTTTCTACGAACTCTCCATGTATTCATGAATTTTTCTTGTATGATTTCTCTTGTATTTCTCTAGTGTACTTTTCATATGAGACACCATGTTCTAAATATCTAAGAGTCTTTTATAAAGTTAGGAGTTTCAATAATTATGTAATTAAACTCTAATAAAACTCATCAAATGTCATCAAGAGTTTCACCATATGAAGAGTTAAGAGTCACCATAATCATAGACTTAAACTCTATTAAAACTCATCAAATGTCATCATTAAAACTCTACTTAAGAGTTTTACCATATGAAGAGTTTACCTAGTAATTATAATTTCACTTAATTATAAATTAACTAGATATCCATTCACTAATTTTTCAACAATTTTTAGCCCCACCCTCTATTTCCCCTGGTTTATCCTCTTAAGTCCATCCTTTCACCCTCCCTATGTGACGCTGACATAGAGGATCATCACATATACCTAGTAGCCTTACAACAATCCACCTCTTGCCCTGCATATGATCGAGATTCATGAATTTCAATCCCACCTAAATTCAGCATGAGAGTGGCTCTACTGCTGACAAGTGAGCTGTCAAACACGTACTATACCTTAAACATTATGACACGCCGAAAAGCAAACATATAGGACCAAAATCCACACGTCAAAATGGAACCGACATTAATATTTGTTTATGACGTAAAAGGTTGGAAGATAACCACATGGAACTGGAGCCTACATGGCCAAACAATCATGAAGCATGGTACCCACAATTTTGATCTGTATTGGGTGGGGTTGTTATTTAGCTAGCATCTATGAGAATAAACCGGCCATATATAAAATAAAAGTAACCACTGGAAAATTATATATTAACCACTATTTTTGTAACACCCCCAAAATCTTGATTTTTAGGTTATTATGGCGGGTAACATAAAGTGTGAGAACTAAAAATATTTAACCTAGTTAAAGTACGATATTTGTCAAGTATAATAGGTAGAAGGTGGCTTATTTATCAACCAACCCAAACTATAGAGACTAAAATGGAACACAAACAGTGACTGACCCAATATTTTTTTCCATTAAACAGTGACGACCCAATATTTTTTTCCATTGGGATCCCCCTTTTCATGTTAACAATTTTCCCAACCGAACGCTATAATTTTTGGGTTGGTCGGCATTTGGGTCAGGGAGAGGCGAGAAACATAATAAAATACAATATCAAATAAAACTATATGATCATTACTCATTAGAAAACACAAATGTAATATCATACGAAATGAAAAGGATTTCAAATATTTAAAGTTGTTCCCTACGAAAATCAAACAAATACATTTATACCAACCTCAAATAATCTTGAACATTAGATGCACTAAAATTACAATCCAAGCTCAAACTACTGCTCGTAAGTAATTCAATGGTTATCTCACTAAAATGTTTGGCCACGCTCTTGTATTTGCATATCTAACATTGTGTTAAAATTTTCAACTCTCATAATAATAACAATAGGTAATGTTAGTCTTTTTTTCTTCTTCTATAGTTAAGTCATCGTATTCATCTTCCATATCCAGAATTTCAAAGATACCACACCTTTTATAACTAAGTAAATTAATAAGAATTACCACTTTCCAAAGTGTAAATTTTAACAAATAACAGAGTATAAATTAAACAAGAATTAAATAGTATTACTTTGATACATTGGTTCTCAATACCATAAGCAATTATGGAAGCACTAAACCTGTTAGGACTATTAAAAAATACCAAAGGAGTTCAACACTAAATCTGTTAGGATTATTAAAAAACAAAAAACCAAAGGAGTTGCTAAAAACCAAAGATGTGGCATTTAAGAGTTAAACCTGGACCTGCTTGTTAGAAAACGAGGTATTTCCCGCAGCAACTTCACATTTCCAACTAAATTTATTATGGGGTCTTTAAAAATTTAACATACCGGTTCTACTAAATTTTTAAAAAATATTGGGGTTCGGGGACCCCGACCCACACCATATAGGTCCGCCCCTGAACACAAATAAAAGTGGTGAGTATAAAAAGGCAAAAAGAATACACACATAGAGTATGTGTGTGTGTCGTGTTGACAGAGAGAGAGAGAGAGGAGAAAATCTCCCAAAATCTCAAACCAAGAAATCTGCAAAATTGGAGGTGAAATCAAACTGGTTTTCTTGCATGATTGAAGGTTTAGATCATCCAATATCATATAAATCTAAGGCGTGTTATAATTTCACTTTTGATGGGCTTTTCTAGTTTTGAAGAATCCATGAAATAAGAAGACCTAGTGAATTAGCAACCCTAAAAATGAATATGGATGTTGTGTTGATGTTTATGATCATCATACTTTCTTATTTATGTAATATACTTGAACAATTTAGAGATTCAAGTAAGTGTTTATATATGCTATGAAGTGGGTTTTAACCTAGGCATGAAACCCAAACTCTTGTATGACTTAAATTGACAAATTTCCTTGATAAATGAAAATTCTGGGTTAGCTAGATGTTGATGAATGTATGAAGTTGTTGAGTTGAAAGATACATAGTGATTTTGGTTGGAAAATTTAGCTAATATGATGGTCTAAAAATGATGCCCATCAAGTGTTTGATAAAAGCCTAAGTGAGTTTTGTTGAGTTATTAGTGTATCAGTTAGTTAAACTGACCTAAATTAGAATGGAATGATAAATGAAGTATAAGTATCCATAAGGATGATGGTCATGGTATCAAATGACCAATCTAATCATCATGCGGGTATCATGTGACCGTTTGACTATTGACAAGCTAGGTGGGAGCTTGGAAATAAATGGGTCAAACAGGTCAAGTGCACGAGGAAGCTCGAACGGACGCAAGGTAAGTAAAGCTTACACCTCATAGAATAGAATTACGACTTGTACGATTGAGAGTGTTTTGGTTAATAAATAAAGAAGTGTATAACTGAGACTCTATGGTGTAAGCCATAACGAGTCACACGGGTAAGATTGTAAGAATTCACATGCTTGTGTTCAATAAAGAATTTGTAGAAATAAGACCCTATAATGTAAACCATAACGGTTAAAATGGATAAATATGTTGTGGTAATAATAACTTGTTAAGACAGAACTCTATGGTGTAAACCATAATGGGTCAAATGGGTAAAAATGGTACTGAAACATTTTTGTGACAAACAATATTTTGATAAGAAGAGACCTTATGGTATAAATCATAATGGGTCAAATGGTAAGTAAATCACATGTAGGTGATCAAGCAATATATTTTAAAATGAGATCCTATGGTGTAAGCCACAACTGACCAAATGGGTAAAATGGTAAGTAAATCACATGTTGGTGATTAAACAAAGGATTGCAAAATAAGACCCTATGGTGCAAACCATAACGGGTCAAATGGGTAAAATGGTATGATAACACATGTTGGTGATTAAACAAAGAATTGTCGGAATAAGACCTTATGGTGTTAACCTAACGGGTCAAATGGGTAAAAATTGTGTTGAATCAAATTTTGGTAACAAACAATATATGTATTTGTTGAGACGCCTAAAAGGCAAACCAAGAATGGTCAAATGGACAAACGAGTCATATGGGTCAAATGGTGATAATATCACCATTTGAACTCGGTATTTAATGCTTTGTCTTATTAAGTTCCATACTTACAAGTAAACATAATGTACGGCCATGCATTGCTATGAATTAGCAAAGGGAATTGCAAGGTATTGATAACGGTCATTACTTTGACCCTGCCAGGCATGTGTAACGGGTCATACTTTTAGTATGGGCTTATGGTCCGACTAAAATTGATTGGGTCAGAATTGGATAACAGACCACCACAAGTGAGGTTTAACTAGTAATTGGGTAAAAAGGCCCTTAGACATACTCTTTGGATTTAGCTCAAGTGAGGTTTAAAAGTTTTCATCAACCTGTTTCTCCCAGTTTCTTTTAGCAGGGCTAGCTTGTTGGGAAGGTTCATCAGGAATTGGTTGATCCAAGGCATACTCTTTCGATTTGGCGCTGAGAACAATTTTCGGATTTTGATACTAATTTACGAAGTTGGTGTTGTCAAGTTTCTCTTTCTCAAGAATGGACTTAAGTGAAAAGGTGGAGTTGCGAGTTATTAGCCATCTACAAAATACACAACAATATACTTAGTATTTTCATGCTTGTTTTTTAATTAATTATATGATCCAATAAACAAAGTTATCTTTCAGAATCCGAGATCCTATTTCCATGATACATAGTGAAAGGCTAAGCACTGTTTATATGTGTCGCTTATCCAAGTGGGTAACAATTACCGATTGTGTCTCTACACAACTCTCGTACTTTGCGGTCACGTGACGAGTATTGTTAAGCATTTGTACTTTTGACTCCAACTATGCCCACTTGAGACTCTTCAAGTGATATTGGTTCTCTAAGAAAAATGTGTGAAACCGGCCCATGTGACATAGGAATCCCGATTCGACCTCTTTCCAAAACTGTAGTCCCAATGCAGGGTAATCACTAAATAGGGGTTCAGATAAATTGGATTGAGTGTCTCCACTTTACGATTGCATAACAATATTGATTTTAACTTGGGATTTCATCAATATTTTTAATTACCATTTAGGGTCAAAATATTTTGGACGACTTGTGGCATGAGGCAAGCCGTGCAACTTTTAGTAAAACCAATTTTACTTTCGTTCGTAATAGTTTGAAATGTCTCACATCTTTTGATACTAACCAAATTTAAATACCCTATTTAAAACTACGTTTGTATCATGAACTTATTTTAAATTTAATAAACTCTTTTATTAAATCATGGCGTATCAATTAACAGTTTAATTTAAGACCAAAAGGTTTTATCTTTTCGTAAAACCCATATTTATTAAATTACCTTTCAAATTAAAACACTTTAATTCATTGTTTTTATGATGGTAGAAATTAGTTTTGTTGGTTATAACTATCTATAATAAATAAAAACAACCACAAAACATGTGAATCGGGCAACTAGTGAATTTGTTCGGAATCATTCAAGCCATCAAAATGCAAAACGAACCAGTCTCACAAAAGGGACAAAATAACCATTATTATATTAGCTCCCATTAGATCCAAGATCTCATCTTCAATCCCGTTTCTCTTCGTCTTCAGTCTTAAATTTCTTGTTTCGATCGTTTTACAATTTGACAATAAAATAAATAAACATTCCTATCACAAAGGGATTCCAAATAACCTATAAAAATACAAAGCTGAAATAAACCAAAAACACAAACACAAACAACAAACCAAGGGATCTAGTGCTGATTCATAAATAATCACAATTGTTATGGGTGAAATTCTGAGCCCATATCCTGAATTGTATCTTGAGTAATTAATGTTTGTTTACGGTCATGATACCACACCAGGATATTGGTAACATCCTGACGCAGTATCCTGGTAATCGCTAACAGTTTGCTTGCAGGAGATGGCTGCAGGGCTTACAACGTTTACAGGGACCTTTTCTCCTGAAGACTCGCCCCATTTGGTTGGAAAATAGACATTGAAGCCGGAAGACTAGGTCTCCAATGTTCCAAAAGAAATATTCCGGAGCACCCAAGTTTATAGGAGATTTAGTTTGGCATTTGTAACTATATAATGGGATAGCCAGATCGTAGGTCACACACTTCAACACACTTCACTTTGAGCTCTCTAACTCGTACACATTCTCTTTCAACAATCCACACATTTACACTCACTACTTGCAATCATTGTAACACTTAGTAGCGATCTGAGCATTATCCTATACTGTATCCTGAATATTCAAGCAATAAGAAGAACAAGTCAGCCGACATTTGTCAGCTCCCGAGGTTTTATGCCGGAGATCTAGATTGATCAAGGGCTTTCCTCGTAGATCCTGTGTACATTTTTACTTTTACAGCTCGTTGTTTGATTATTGGTATAGTTTCATATCCTATGGCTATATCCTCAAACTGTTTTAATAAACGAATAAACCAACATATTTTTCACAAGCATTGCTAGCACACTACCTCACAAAACTAATTTGATCACTTAATTGCTTCGGTAATTTTGACCAAAACAATTTGGCGCCCAACATGGGGCAAGTGGTGCTATCTCTACTAAAAACTTTGTTAAAATCATTACTTGGCTTTTTATTTTCAAAATTTTTTTCACAACTGTTTTCAATGGCTTCGAAATCAAACGTGAGCTTTTCCTCCACACCTGCTACAACCTCTGCTACAACCCCTGCTACAATCGGTTCAGTGCTTCCACCACCTCCATCCCGAGACACTCCGCCTGCTCAGAATGTCTACAGATCCGGTGTCCTAGGGAGAATTCCTATTATGGCTTCTAATGATGAAATTTTAGCTTTGTTTGGTAATATACAGGATCAGATAAAGCAACAGCAGGAGACTAACCAGATGATAATGAGAGAAATACAACTCTTGAAGTCCAACTCCAAGAGACCTGCTGAGGATGTTGTCACCCCTTTGCAGCCCAGAAATCTGAACTTTAGTTCATCGGTATATACTGAGGATAATCAGGGCAATGTCGTACCAAGCCGTTCCCAGAGCAATGTTCCTAAGATACCCTCATCAGCCAGGATATCGAATGTGAGGGGCCCAGGATACGCTCCAGGATATGGCCTGAATCAACAGAGTGGTAACTTATCCAATAATGCTAATACTCTTGCTACTGGACCTTCGCAGGATACAAGTGTAACCTCAGCACTCTCCAGAGAGCTTCAGAAACTGAAGGATATGATATCAAGTGTACCTGGGGTAGTGCAACCCATACCGGAAGTATCCCAGGACAGTCATAACATATCGCACTTCGTTCGCCACATTTGTGATGCTGAAATCCTGAAGAGATTCCAAACTCCCAACATGAAGCTTTATGATGGGACGACGGATCCTGAAGAGCATATTGCTCAGTATAGGGAGAGGATGGAAGTAAACCCTATTACACCGGATCTTAAAGAAGCATGCCTCTGTAAGGGTTTCAGCTCTACTCTGACAGGATCAGCCTTGAAGTGGCTCTTAAGTGTTCCACCTCATTCAATTACTTCATTTGCTCATTTGGTTAATTTGTTTAACAGTCAATTTTCTTGTAGTAGAAGCTTTGAAAAACTAACAAGTGACCTTTGCAGGATAACACAGGGACCTCAAGAATCTCTAAGGGATTATGTTAACAAATTCAGCAGGGAATCTTTGGATATCCCACATCTTGATGTTGCTACAGCTGTACAACCATTCAAGATGGGATTACAAAAGGATTCTCAATTTTATCAGGATCTTGTAATGAATCCTTGCAGGAACTTGGACGAAGCTCGAAACAGGGTTCTGAGATACATCAGGCTTGAAGACGACAAGAAAATGCAAGAGAGGATGAATTCATCCTCAACATACGAATCAACAAACAGGAAATCGGAATCCTCGTACAAACCGTGCCGCTCTAATCCGTATGGCGAAGAATATCCTGAGTTATCATAATACTGTTTTTCTGTTAATATTCCTGAACTAATATATGCCATGCAGGGTTTAGGAGATAAAGCAAGGTGTCCAAGGAAGAACCAACAAAAGGCTTACTGGAAGGATAAGTCCAAGTGGTGTGCCTTCCATGAAGATTCTGGACATGTGACGGAAGATTGCATAGCCCTAAGGAAGGAGATAAGCTATCTGCTAATCAAAGGCTACTTAAAAGACCTTATCGGCAGGAAGAAGAATAAGGGTCAGGATACTGACAAAGATCCTGAATGAGCCGTATCACCTTCCCCAGAAGCCAAGATAATCAATTTCATATCCGGAGGATCCGATATATGCGGAACCTTTTATTCTGCAGCCAAGAGACATGCCAAAGAGGCAAAGGCTGAAAGAGGGGACAAGCCAACGAGGATGACAACACTCACAACTGACAAAATGATAACTTTTGACAGTGACGATTGAGATAGCATTCAGGATCCTCATCATGATGATCTGGTAATCGCGTTTTATATTGCTAATCATTTTGTACGCAAGATATTTATGGACAATGGCAGCTCGGTCAACATCATTCAGCTAGAGACCCTAAAGAGGATGAACATCTGGAAATGGAGATTACCTCGAAGTCCACTGTTCTTGTAGGGTTCAGTGGAGAAGCAAAGAACACTATTGGAGAAATAAAGTTGCATGTGTACGTCAAAGGAATGAACTCAATGCAACGGTTTTATGCCATGGATTCATTATCCTGCTATAATATTATATTAGGCAGGCCATGGATTCATGATATGAAAGTTGTACCTTCCACCTATCATCAATGTGTCAAGATTCCTACTCCTCGGGGGGTACCCAAAGTGGAAAGCTATCAACAGGAGGCGAAGGAATGCTCCTCCTCTTCGATGAAGGCGTCAACAAAATCTAGAGCAGGATAGCAATTAAGATACAAGCCCAGGATAATCATGGAAACTTCGGAGCAGGATGTTAAGAAAGTTATCCCGGATCAGGATAATTCAGATATCTTGGTGCTTGTAGGGGTCGATATCCCTCAGGATATTGAGAATCAGCTTACTAACTTTTTGAAATACAGGATGTCCACGTTTGCATGGAAACACGAAGACATGACAGGCATATCGAAAGATATTATAACTCATAAACTTGGAATTGACAAATCTTTCAAGCCCATTCAACAAAAGAGAAGGAAATTCGCTCCTGAAATGAATACAATTATACAAGAGGATGTTGAAAGGTTGCTGAAGTCCAAGATGATTAGGGAAGTTAAATTTCCTAAGTGGCTAGCAAACATTGTGGTGGTCCAAAAGAAGAATGGGAAGTGGAGAGTTTGTGTAGATTACACGGACCTCAATAAAGCTTGTCCTAAAGACCCATTCCCATTACCTCATATAGATTCGATGGTGGATGCAACTGCTGGCCATGAAATGCTGACCTTTATGAATGCATCCTCAGGATTTCAGCAAATCCAGATGGAGCCGTCCGATCAAGAAGACACAGCATTCATGACACCCACATGTATATATTGTTATACTGCCATGCCTTTTGGTCTAAAAAATGCAGGTGCAACATATCAGAGGCTGGTCAATATGATGTTTAAATACAAACTGGGGGACACAATGGAAGTATATATTGATGATATGGTGGTGAAATCCAAGAAAGCGGAGAATCACCTCCAGGATTTAGAGTGTGCCTTCAGTATCCTGGACCAGTATAATATGAAGCAGAATCCTGCTAAGTGCCATTTTGGAGTGGGGGCAGGAAAGTTTTTAGGATACCTGGTGACCAAAAGAGGGATAGAAGATAGTCCAGAATAGATTAAAGCTATCCTGGATCTCAAATCGCCATCCAACATGAAAGATGTATAAAGGTTAACTGGAAGAGTGGCAGCATTGAATAGATACATTTCAAGATCTTTAGAGAAATGCAAGGAATTTTATGATATCCTGAAGTAGAACAAAAAGTTTGCATGGGATGAAAGACATAAAGCTACGCTGCAAGAATTAAAGCAGTATCTCTCAAGTGCACCTCTGCTAATGAAGCCTAAGGGTGGTGAACCCTTATCCCTATATCTTGCAGTATCAGGGAATGCAGTAAGTGCTGTTTTGGTAAAGGATCACGAAGGTCAGCAGTATCATGTTTATTATGTTAGTAAAAGTTTGTTAGATGCTGAAACTAGATGCTCACACTTAGAAAAATTGATATTGGCTCGAGTCATGGCATCAACTAAGCTTAGACATTACTTTGAAACACATAGGAAACATGTTAAAACCAATTATCATGTTAAAAATGTGCTTAGGAAACATGAATTTTGTGGTAGAATGGCTAAGTGGTCTGTGAAATTAAGTGCATATGATTTAGTATATGAGCCCAGAAATGCTATAAAGTCTCAGGCTCTAGCAGACTTTGTAGCAGAGTTTAGTAGTGATATTCAAACTGAAGCCGACCTAGAAGTACAACAGTTAGGTGAGAATTCAGGATCTTGGATATTATATACTGATGGTGCATCTAATGTAAGAGGTGTAGGATTAGGGATACTACTAAAATCTCCATAGGGGGACATATTACCCTAGGCTAATAGATGTGAATTTCCTGCTACTAATAATGAAGTTGAGTATGAAGCCCTGATAGCAGGATTTAGAATTAGCTAAGAATATGAATGTTAATTGTTTACAAGTGTATGTTGATTCCCTGTTGATTACTAACCATTTCAATGGATCTTATGCAGTTAAAGGTGAAAAGTTAGCTGAATATCTTGAAATTGTTAAAAAATTAGCAGGATATTTTGAAAATTTTACACTTGAACATGTACCAAGAGAAGAAAATGTTGAAGCAGACGCTCTAGCAAATTTAGGATCTACTGTCAGGATACTGGAAGGAACTCAGATACCAATACTACATATCCTGTATCCTGCAATGGAACTTTTCAAGCCTCAGGATAAGGAAGTAGCAAGTATCCAGGATCCTAGTTATGGATGTATTGGGGAGGATTGAATCCTGGATGACTCCAATCGTGAAGTATCTTGAAAAAGGAGATATCCCAAAGGATGAAAATCCTAAGGCTTTCAGAATGAAGGTATCCCGTTTTACTATTATAAATAATGTTTTGTATAAGAAATCCCTTGCAGGTCCATACCTAAGGTGCTTGGAAGATCCTGAAACCAAGGAGGTACTTCAGGATATACACGAAGGAGATTGTGGTAACCATACTGGAGGCGGATCTTTATTCCGAAGGTGTTGAGAACAGGATATTACTGGCCGACCATGAGAAAGGATGCTGCGGAGTATGCTCGAAAGTGCGATGCATGTCAAAGATACAACAATATACTACATCATCCTGCCGAACCATTATATCCTATCATATCCCCTTGGCCATTTATGAAGTGGGGTATGGATATAGTGGGGAAACTCCCTAAGGCTCCAGGAGGAAAGGTCTTCATGCTGGCAATGACAGATTATTTCTCCAAGTGGGTTGAAGCAGAAGCCTTTGTCCAAGTAAGGGATCAAGAAGTGGTATCTTTCATCAAGAGGAATATCCTGACAAGAGTTGGGATACCAACTGAGTTAATTTGTGATAATGGCTCCCAATTCATCAACAAAAGAACTACTGATTTTTGCAAAAGTTGGGGAATTAAGATGATCACATCAACACCGGTGCATCCTCAGGCTAATGGACAAGTAGAATCCTCCAACAATATAATTGTAAATAACTTGAAGAAAAGGTTAGGTGCCAAGAAAGGACAATGGGCTGAAGAACTACCATTTGTACTGTGGGCAGATAGAACAACAGTGAAGAATGATATAGGACAAACTCCATTCTCATTGGTGTTTGGGGCAAAAGCAGTGATTCCAACATAAATGGTGATTCCTACAGCAAGATCAAGCCTACGGGATCCTGAAGACTTATGTCAAGACCTAGATACTGTTGACGAAGCAAGGGATGCAGCAAAACCAAGGATGGCAGCATACCAGCAGGGGATAACCAAGTCATACAACAAGAATTTAAGGACTAGGAGGTTCCAAGTCGGAGATTGGGTTTTGAGGAAAACGTTTCAGAATACAACCAATCCTGCTGATAGAAAGTTAGCCCCAAAATGGGAAGGAACATATGAAATTGAATCAGAATCTGGGAAGGGAGCATACAGACTCAAAACCATGGAGGGGGATATGTTGCCAAGATCCTTGAATGCTATACATCTTAAAGCTTATTTCAAGTGAGTTTAGAATTTAGCTTCTAACCTAGGATGGTATGAATTCTATCTTTTTTGAATATATTTGATTAAATTTATTATTCTTTGAAACCCAATACTGACTTAAGCATCGGAGGGGTGTTAGCCTAGCTAACACCCGCCTTAGTTTGAAGGTGTTTTGTAGGATACTCTACAAGGTATTACTCCAAGATATATCCTCAAGATGGATTGAAAGATTAGAGGATTGGCCCCCTCTCTCACGTTCAAGGGATTCATATCCCTTCATAGGTTTTAAGGTATTCACCTTTCTCCCGAACTCGGTTTAAACACCCCCCTGGAGCACAAGTATCCAGGAATAGTTCAAGATAGTGGGACCAGTTCATTTAACAGTGGCTGACAATTTCGTTATTGTTGGCTATATCCTGGATCCTTAAGGTATATGAGAATTGATCACCCTCTCTCGCGAAAGGGTATTTTATACTCACTAAGGTTTAAAGGTTTTCACCTTTCAAAGTTTTGGAGTTTATACACTCCCGCCTGTAGCGTATGAAAACGTGGGTTTATCCCTAGGATACTAAGGGTTTATCCCCAAGATACTAAGGGTTTATCCCCAGGATACTATGGGTTTATCCCCAGTAAAATTAAAGTCTTTGAAAAGTTTCAAATTGTGATTGTGTTTACACACATTCTTTTATGGATAAAATATTACGAAGTTCAATCACTAAGTGAAGAAATTTTCAAGCATGCCATGCACTGATGCAAAATCCTGCGCTAGACAGGGGACATCCATGATGGGGACATTGCAAAGGATTCAAAGGTGGGAATTGAAAGTTTTCACCTAAGTATTCCTGGTATGGTTTCTTATTTATCAAGTTTTGGAAACTTTGTCTAAAAGATCTAATTTTTCTACGAAAACCAAGTTTTTGTCTAACATTTTGACAAAACTTTTTACGGTATCCTGAATAGGATATTAGATTAGAATATTCCAAACATATCTTTCAAAATAAAAACATAATAACGAAAGATAAAGCAGAAATGTTAGTTTATTAACAAGTCAAAATGTCACACTCTTGGCTTCGTCTTAAACCAAGACCCATCCACCAAGAGTATGATAAGTTTCTAAGGCATATAAACATTGGTGACCGAAGGCTTCGTCCTGGAACCCAGGATCCCTCTGCCTCCGGTCATCACAAAATACTAATATTTAAAGCATGCAGGAAATGTAAATTGTTCGAGTGCATGAAAAGTAAATTGTTTGGGACTACAAACCATTCAAATTTCCGGCCTAAGCAATAATATCCATCATTGCCCACTTCGATGCTCTCACACAGCAGCATCTTCACCAACCTTCAGCACCTCCTCAGCATCAGCATCCCGACCAGCTTCCGCTCCAATATTAGCCCCAGGATCCTTACCAGCATCGTCGCCAGCCTCTGTTGCTACCTCAACCGCTTTAGAAGACTCCGTAACCACCGTCTCAGCAGGATATTTCATAGGATTACCTCCAAGATCCTTCAACTTCGCCTCCCAAGCACTAATATTCCAGGAAGGGCATTCAAAGTCTGCAGCTTTGGCTTCGTGAGCCATCTTCAATCTAGCTTGGAGGAGGGAAATTACCATGGATCATCCTTTGAGGTTATCATGGTAAGAGACCATATCCTGCTCATGTTGGGCATGCGTGGCATCCAACTTGATCAGAGCGTCTGAAATAGCCTTCTCCAAAGCAACTTTGGCATCCTCGGTGACCTTCTTTAGTTTATCCTCGTAATGTCGGGTCCTGGTGGCGGCGGTTGTTCGATGAGTGCCTCTGCCATCTTTGCTCTGACCTCATGGAAGACCGCAGTTCCACAAGCCTCTTCATACGCAACCAGTAGACGATTTAGGCCCTACAGTTCAAGGTATGGGTATCATTATAACTAACCAGAATATCAGTTTAGCACGTACTCGCAGGACATAGAGTGAAGATATCTACCTGGTTGAGAAAAAGAAGTCATAAGGCTGCTTGATTCAGCGAACCCAAGATTCTCGAAAGGAGAAACCTCAGCAGAAGTGGCGGGGGAATCGGTATCCTTTCTCTTTCGAGAATTGGAGGCCCGAGGCTTGGAAGTTGAAGAAGACTGTAACATCCGTCGAAAAACGGGTTTCCAAAACCCGCTTCGTTTATTAATCGAATATTCAGTTATAATTTTCGTTGCGTATATATATTTCATTTTAATTTTAAACAATACATAATTAATAAACATTTTAGAATTTAAAAACTATAATTAATAAATGATAAAAATAAGTGAATAAAAAATAAAATGAGGCTGCCGAGTTTCGAACCCGGGTCGCCCATAACCACAAAATTATACACACACAGCTTTCACCACTCCGCCACACGCACTTGTTGTGAAA
This sequence comes from Scalesia atractyloides, assembly GCA_947069175.1. NCBI lineage: Eukaryota > Viridiplantae > Streptophyta > Magnoliopsida > Asterales > Asteraceae > Scalesia > Scalesia atractyloides. Next base: position 23,873,012 of record CAMTDV010000006.1, read on the forward strand.
TTCTGGAACAAAAAAAAAACTTAACTAAAAACTCGCGTGTCACCTGTTTGAACCAAGTCTGTAACCGCTGAAACTGATTAAAAATAAACATCAAATTCGGTGGTTGACTCCGAAATCAAGTGAGTGTAATTGACGATTAACGTCAGTTATAACCGAAACCTTAAAGCTCTTCATTCAAAACCATGGAAATCATAACCGAAAAATTTAAATCAAGATGAAGACCGCATCTGCCTATAAATACTATCTACAAACCATTCCAAGCTCACACTTCCAATCTTTCACGAAATCACTCTGCTCAAAACCTTTGTTCTGTTCGCCGGAAGCTAAGTTCCATTCACCGGAATCCTTGCTGAACCCGCCGGAGTTAGTCACCGAAAACCGGGCCCCTGTGTTCGGTATGAATTCTTAATCTTTCTGTCAGTTCTATTCGATTTATTTGTTTAAACTCTAAAACAACAGAGCAGTGAAATCAAATGTTTAGCAAATCTGTTTTCAATTCCGAATTTATGAAGAAGATGAACATCGAATCGTATATGAATATAATTAAAATCGGTATTTTAAACGGGTTAGACACACAGTCCAGCGGTGGACTGTGTGCATTTCATGCTATCAATACCGATTTCGATTCGTGCACTTAATCGGTTTCCTGTGAGAAATCTCAATTTTTTTGAAAGGCCCCAGAACACCTTCCAGTTAGTATTTAAGTTTAATAAAAACCAGTATTTTAATCGGGTTAGACACACAGTCCAGCGGTTGACTGTGTGTAAAGTTAAACCACAGGTCCCGAGTTCGAATCCTGCTTCTGTAACCGGTTCTGGAAATTATCAAAGCTTTTTAAATAGAAACAGAAATGAATTAATCTAATTTGTATACATATATAATTAAAAACGAGATTATTTCGGGTTAGACACGTAGCTCAGTTGGTAGAGCTGCGTGCACGTATACGAGAGGTCGCGAGTTCGAACCTCACTCAACGCATAGAATAAACACAGTCCGACCGGTCAACGGTCAACATGGTCAAAAGTCAACATTTTTTTTATTTTTTCTAATTAATTTAATCAGAAAATTATTTAAAAATACTTAAAAATAATATTTTTAAAGTTAGAAAATGTCCTTAAACTCACAAAAATAAATCTAAAAATCTATTAAGGTTATGAATTAAAATTATTAATCTCAAATAAAATCCATTTATTTACCGAACCATTTCGTTATTATTTTAGGTTCGTTTTCCTCGTCGATCAAATCCTAAAATTCGTGCGCATTCATCGTCATCCAGGAAACGCACCCACTGTGAGTGAATTCTTACAAATTCCCCTTTTTATTCATTTTTTGGGGTGTATCATGTGTCGCTTTAATTATTTTGTTTATTCAACTTGTGCTATTACCATTATATGACCTAAACTTATGATGTAAATATTGTTTGTTGTGATACGTGTTTACATTCTTGTCAAGTTGCGTGCAAATCATTCACTAGGCCCATCAGTTCCTCGTGGGAGACGAGTTGAGCATCAGGTGCCTCATTTGATCGGCTCCGTTTGATTGAGCCTTGATCTCATTGTTCATCATTTGGTGTGTGTGCTTGTGCATTGTTTGATATTATGTGTTTTGTGATTAAATTTACATTTACGTTTATTCATATTTGGTTATGCACAATTTTATTCAAATAACCAACATAACTAATCCTTTCAAATATTTAAATAAGATTCACTCGCCAACTATTGTTAACCCAAAACCCTATTTTACACATGATACAGGTGATCCGGTTGAGAAAAGAAACACATAGGATGGCCTAGAAGAATAAACAAGTTAATGCCTTGGAATGAACGTTTAGTTTTGTTTTCCTTTGTAATTGTACTTTCGTTTGTAATTTGAATAAAAATGTATTTGAACATGTTGTGTTTGTATGTTTATTGTAACTTCTTCTTTAAAGAGAAATAATAAATATGAAACTTTATAGTAAATGTCATGAGCTTTGATGAAAACCCAATCATGCCCCGACTACCATTTCCGCTGCGGGTCAGGGTGTGACAGATTGGTATCAGAGCTTTTGACTATAGGGATATAGGATAGGTTATTAGACCCTTAGAGCCTATACTATAGTTGATTAGATTTTAATTGTTTATGTGGTTACATGCAAACTCATGATGTTTATTTGTTTCGTATTTATTACACACACAAATGCATGCAAACACTTCCACTATCATATTGTGTGATATTTAATGAGATATACTTATTGTCAAACATAACATGCTTACATATACATCCATCACGCATATTTCAATATTCACATATTCAAATCATTCTCATATTTCCTTTATTCAAGATTTTGTCGCATTTTTCATTTTTCAATCTCATCAAAGTGAGTTCTACGACGGGCATGTAGTAACTGTAACGGTACAAGTACCGGTAGTCGGAACGTTCTGTCTAGGTTGGCATTCGTATAAATCCAATATAACGGACAAGTTTGCCTACCTGGGGACTAACGATGAGAGTACGAAGGACCTATTAGGCCAAAGCATGCCACACCAAACGTCGTTCGAACTAACCCCACTTTGAGGTGTCACCGTATCCACCCCTGGATACACTCCGAATTTCATACGTTACATTCATATTTCTCGATTTTCTCCGAGTTTTAGTGTACGTTACCAGGCTAACACATGCGAACCATATGAAAGCCCGGTAATCATGGGGGCCCACATGATTACGAAGGTGAAGTATGGCGGCATGCAAGGCCAATTACGAGCAAAGCCAAGACATCCTATGGATGTAGTAAATTTATTATTCTTCATTTGTTTTATGAATGTTCATTTCTAAATACGACACATGACACCTAAAACGTCAAACTCATACTCTTGATACGTATTCCTTGTAGATGTCTTCTAGTCTCTCTCGTAGAAAAATGAGATCCGGAAAAACCCGCGAGCGCATGGCTGCCCAAATCGCTCAACAAATGGCTGCCGTAATACCCAACATCGTAGTTCAAGTTCAACAAGCCCTTACCGCTAATCCCGTCAACCCAATCCACCAAGAAGATCAAAACATTGTCAATCCTCCCCCAAAAGCCCTAAATGCACCTTCAAGCATCTCAAATCCGGCGATCCTCCAAAATACGAAGGTACTGAAGGTGTCACCGCTCTCCTCATTGGTTTGAGGAGATGGAAAACACTTTTCTCAATTGCGACTGCCCCGATGATCGCAAGGTGCGATATGCTACCGGTCGTTTGTTCAGAGTAGCACTGGTGGAATACAGAGAAGGCCAAGCGAGGTGCTGAAGATGTTATGACTTTGACTTGGGAAGAGTTGAAGGAAATCATGACAAGACGGTTCTGTCCAAGAAGCGAAAACAAGAAATTGGAAGATGAGTTCTATTCTTTGAAACAAAAAGAGGGCGACCACACCACATACAACAAGAGATTCCTTGAGTTAAATCAAATGGTCCCCAACTTGTTCACTCCCCTCTACCGTTTGATCGAGCACTACATTCGAGGTCTTCCTACAGAAATTCAAGACCCTGTAATAAGTACCACACCTGCAACTTTGGAAGCACAATGGAGTTAGCTACAGAGCTCACCGAAAACCACATACGGAATAAAGACTTCAAGGAGGAGAAGAAGAAGGATAAAGCATCAACCGAAACCTCAAACTCACTCAAACTGAATCCCTTCTCAAACCACTTCTAAGAGAAAACGAGATGGGCAAATTTTCGCTGTCACCCAACACAATCAACCAGCTTCACAAGCCGTACCCCTCCAAGCCATCCCAATCACTCAAGTAGCACCCAACTCTACTTACCCAAATAAGAAACCTTACATTGGACCTCACCCTCAATGCAACACCTGTTTTTATCACCATCCATCTACCGTACCTTGTCGACTATGTGCTAATTGTGGGCGTTATGGTCATTTGAGCAAAACTTGTCGCGTTTCTCAAAACCAAGCCTAACCCCCTATTCAAAACATGATCCAAACATATCAACAACCCCAATACCCCATGTTCCCATATGTTCGAGCTTGTTTTAATTGTGGTGACCCTACCCACTTTAGAAACACGTGCCCCCGATTGGTTAACATCATAAACGCCCAAGCTCAAGCAAACCCAGTTAACCAAGCAAATCAAGCAAACCCAGCTCCACCGCCAGCAAGAGGAAGAGCTTACAACATCAACGCCAATCCTGTTGAAGATAATAACGGCCCAAACGAATCCCCCAACTAGCCTTCCTTCACCAAGAGTTAAGACTCAACTTCAATCGTCTAATTTTAATGTTTTCTTTATGCTACCTCAATCTTTACGTATCCCAGTTATAAATTGGGAATTTATGTATCCAAGAATTTTAATGCGAATTGATATTACGGTTTTGTTTTATACCTTTACACATTGATTTAACTCTCATACCATCATACATCTCGACGTACCTTCGATCTCATCATTTAAAGAAGTTGGGTTGTGTCTCACTTTTACATAGACTAACCCCTTCATCATAACAAACGAGAGAGGTACTGTCATCATTCGATCATGTATCCTTTCAGATTTGATACCCAAACTTTGGTTGTTGTGTTTGTTTATGTTTAGGGTCACATAGAACTAATCATAATTTCCTGATAAAGCCAACGAAAATTTGACAAGAATATGGTGGATACGTTGCTGATACTTCCTATATATAAGTATTCTTGCCAAAGAATCCGAGACATTGTCAGGCGGTTATGAGAAGTTCCGTGTAGGTTTTAATATCATCATGGTTGAAGTTTTTGTTTATGATATAACCTTATCTTTCCAAACGTATCAATTCTCTCAAAACTCTTATGCATAAGATCATACCTAGTCAATCAACTCTGTTTATCCATGTTCCGCATTTTTATACTTTAGGCATTAAAAAGCGATTCCTGTAGCAGGGTTTTCAACCCTACTAGGAACGTTACCACTCAAATAAAATTTAAAACTCTCATTATGTAATTGCCAAATTAAAACACCCTCCCTTCAAGACCAACCTACCACTACTACTTAAATTTCAGGACAAAATTTCTAAAAGTAGGGGATACTGTAACATCCGTCGAAAAACGGGTTCCCAAAACCCGCTTCGTTTATTAATCGAATATTCAGTTATAATTTTTGTTGCGTATATATATTTCATTTTAATTTTAAACAATACATAATTAATAAACATTTTAGAATTTAAAAACTATAATTAATAAATGATAAAAATAAGTGAATAAAAAATAAAATGAGGCTGCCGGGTTTGGAACCCGGGTCGCCCATAACCACAAACTTATACACACACAGCTTTCACCACTCCGCCACACGCACTTGTTGTGAAATTCTGGAACAAAAAAAAACTTAACTAAAAACTCGCGTGTCACCTGTTTGAACCAAGTCTGTAACCGCTGAAACTGATTCAAAATAAACATCAAATTCGGACGGTTGACTCGAAATCAAGTGAGTGTAATTGACGATTATCGTCAGTTATAACCGAAACCTTAAAGCTCTTCATTCAAAACATGGAAATCGTAACCGAAAAATTTAAATCAAGATGAAGACCGCCTCTGCCTATAAATACTATCTACAAACCAGTCTAAGCTCACACTTCCAATCTTTCACGAAATCACTCTACTCAAAACCTTTGTTCTGTTCGCCGGAAGCTAAGTTCCATTCACCGGAATCCTTGCTGAACCCGCCGGAGTTAGTCACCGGAAAACCGGGCCCCTGTGTTCGGTATGAATTCTTAATCTTCTGTCAGTTCTATTCGATTTATTTGTTTAAACTCTAAAACAACAGAGCAGTGAAATCAAATGTTTAGCAAATCTGTTTTCAATTCCGAATTTATGAAGAAGATGAACATCGAGTCGTATATGAATATAATTAAAATCGGTATTTTAAACGGGTTAGACACACAGTCCGGCGGTGGACTGTGTGCATTTCATGCTATCGATACCGAGTTCGATTCGTGCACTTAATCGGTTTCCTGTGATAAATCTCAATTTTTTGAAAGGCCCCAGAACACCTTCCAGTTAGTATTTAAGTTTAATAAAAAAACCAGTATTTTAATCGGGTTAGACACAAGTCCAGCGGTGGACTGTGTGCAAAGTTAAACCACAGGTCCCGAGTTCGAATCCTGCTTCTGTAACCGGTTCTGGCAATTATCAAAGCTTTTTAAATAGAAACAGAAATGAATTAATCTAATTTGTATATATATATAATTAAAAACGAGATTATTTCGGGTTAGACACGTAGCTCAGTTGGTAGAGCTGCGTGCACGTATACGAGAGGTCACGAGTTCGAACCTCACTCAGCGCATAGAATAAACACAGTCCGACTGGTCAACGGTCAACGGCCAATGGTCAACATGGTCAAAAGTCAACATTTTTTTTGTTTTTTTTAATTTATTTAATTTAGAAAATTATTTAAATATACTTAAAAATAATATTTTTAAAGTTAGAAAATGTCCTTAAATCCACAAAAATAAATCTAAAAATCCTATTAAGGTTATGAATTAAAATTATTAATCTCAAATAAAATCCATTTATTTACCGAACCATTTCGTTATTATTTTAGGTTGGTTTTCCTCGTCGATCAAATCCTAAAATTCGTGCGCATTCATCGTCATCCAGGAAACGCACCCACTGTGAGTAATTCTTACAAATTCCCCTTTTTATTCATGTTTTGGGATGTATCATGTGTCGCTTTAATTATTTTGTTTATTCAACTTGTGCTATTACCATTATATGACCTAAACTTATGATGTAAATATTGTTTGTTGTGATACGTGTTTACATTCTTGTCAAGTTGCGTGCAAATCATTCATTAGGCCCATCAGTTCCTCGTGGGAGACGAGTTGAGCATCAGGTGCCTCATTTGATCGGCTCCGTTTGATTAAGCCTTGATCTCATTGTTAATCATTTGGTGTGTGTGCTTGTGCATTGTTTGATATTATGTGTTTTGTGATTAAATTTACATTTACGTTTATTCATATTTGGTTATGCACAATTTTATTCAAATAACCAACATAACTAATCCTTTCAAATATTTAAATAAGATTCACTTGCCAACTTTTGTTGACCCAAAACCCTATTTTACACATGATACAGGTGATCCGGTTGAGAAAAGAAACACATAGGATGGCCTAGAAGAATAAACAAGTTAATGCCTTGGAATGAACGTTTAGTTTTGTTTTCCTTTGTAATTGTACTTTAGTTTGTAATTTGAATAAAAATGTATTTGAACATGTTGTGTTTGTATGTTTATTGTAACTTCTTTTTAAAGAGAAATAATAAATATGAAACTTTAGAGTAAATGTCATGAGCTTTGATGAAAACCCAATCATGCCCCGACTACCATTTCCGATGCGGGTCAGGGTGTGACAAAGACTTGGGGATAGCGGTGGGCTTGGAGCTGGAAGAGGGCTTCGAGGCGGCTGGAGGCTTGGATTTGGACTCTGTCTTCACCGGAGCAGGTCCAGAGTAGCTATCTAGCTCCTCAATATCAAAGCTTTCAGGGATCTTGGCTGATGCTGCATATAGGGAGTAATTTCAAACTAGTTATTTAATATTCCTATTAACTAAGCTGATAACATGGACTTTAAACAAAAAGTGAGGACTTACCAGACATGTTGGAACTAGAATGTTGGCTTGATGTTGTTGGGTTTGGAATGAAGCTTCGTTCAATCTCTGGCAGCTTATAGATGGCCTCAATTCTTTCTGCTGAGTCGGTCAGTGGAGGTACTATCTTCCTGAAATCCGCTGCACAACAAAAAGCGAAGATGTCAGAGCAGGATATAAAACAGGATGTTGAGCAAGATATATCTGAGGATACCCTAAAACCCTAACTCCTACCCTTGGGGAGCCACTTCACCGGATAATCCGCCCCACCAGGGATTGAACTTCTTTTTACAAAGAAGAACTTGGATTTCCATTCCTCTTCGTTCCTGGTGGCTCGGAGAATCAGTTGATCAATGGAAGTGGAGTAGAAAAGAAATCTACTTGACCCATGGGATCTTAACCGATATGCTAGGGAGGTGGTTGATAGAAAGATCTAGAATGTGAGTGTTCTTGATTCGATCAAGAACAACTAACACACGCCATAGCATTGGCATGACTTGACAGAAACTGAGGCTGGTGGTTTTAAAGAAATCGGTGATGAAGTCAGGAAATGGAAACCTAAGACCTAAGGTAAAAGGAAAAGCGTTGAAGCAGAGCCATTCCGTGGACATCATATCTGATCGGAGTTCCCGATCGTAAGGACGAAACACTGCGGTGTCCGGAAAAATACCAGAGGATTGGAGGTTTGCTATATATGCATTGTCAAACGAGCAAACTTCCTTCTCGGGGTATTGGAAAAGGTTTTGTGGTATGAAAACAGGGGCTGAATCGCCGGAGCTGGATCGAGATTGTCTTGCCATATTTCGATGGAAAACAGGAAAAGAAAGAAGGAAAAGGGGAGAGAGAAGAATGTTACCTTTTTCAATTTCAAGATATTGATTAAATGGGATAAGCTTGAGAACATATAGGGGGCGATGAGTAAATTCAGGATGAGTGGTTGCAGGTTGTCAAATCAAAGGTCTTATCTCTTAATTGCCTTAGTAAATGTAAAAATGCTACCGTTAGGATTCAGGATCCTTAACGTAAGCATTTTTGGGGACAATTATTATGGGTGAAATTCTGAGCCCATATCTTGAATTATATCTTGAGTAATTAATGTTTGTTTACGGTCAGGATACCGCACCAGGATATTGGTAACATCCTGATGCAGTATCCTGGTAATCGCTAACAGTTTGCTTGCAGGAGATGGCTGCAGGGCTTACAACGTTCACAAGGACCTTTTCTCCTGAAGACTCGCTCCATTCGGTTGGAAAATAGACGTTGAAGCCGGAAGACCAGGTCTCCAACATTCCAAAAGGAATATTCCGGAGCACCCCAAGTTTTTAGGAGATTTAGTTTGGCATTTGTAACTATATAAGGGGATAGTCAGATCGTAGGTCACACACTTCAACACACTTCACTTTGAGCTCTCTAACTCGTACACATTCTCTTTCAGCAATCCACACATTTACACTCACTACTTGCAATCATTGTAACACTTAGTAGCGATCTGAGCATTATCCTGCACTGTATCCTGAATATTCAAGCAATAAGAAGAACAAGGCAGCCGACGTTTGTCAGCTCCCGAGGTTTTATGCCGGAGATCTAGATTGATCAAGGGCTTTCCTCGTAGATCCTGTGTCCATTTTTACTTTTGCAGCTCATTGTTTGATTAATGGTATAGTTTCATATCCTGTGGCTATATTCTGGAACTGTTTTTATAAACGAATAAACCAACATATTTCTCACAAGTATTGCTAGCACACTACCTCACAAGACTAATTTGATCACTTAATTACTTCGGTAATTTTTGATCAAAACAACAATCATACAAATAACGATAAATTAAAAGTTTTTACAAAATATAACATAGATCATTTTTATAACATATAACATCTAAGCGAATGCATAAGTGGCTCTGATACCACTAATGGGAATTTACGCAGTGTACCAGATTAAAACCAAACTTTATAAAATCTAATTTTATAACAATTAATGTCTCCTATTAATTAGAAAACAGAAGCATGAACATACATATAAAACCATTTCAATTCCTTCTAGTGATCTATATGTGATTCGATTAAACATTTATAACCAATCATAGGGTGTTCAGTAATAGTACATCAATGAAATACCAAAATCCACACGATGAATGACAGATGGTTCTACTAGTAAACCGAACACGAAAACATATTCAACGCTCATGATCCACGCAACAAATTTGATCTAATCAAATCCGAGATGTGAAGGTGGCATGAGGTGGCAGGGTGGCTTTGTGGTTGGCCGATCGCATAGAGGAGGGGATGACAGGGTTGGGGTTGTTGTGGTTGTGATTATTTTCCGCAATTAAGGTTTAAGAATGTATTTATACCAAATCTACCGAAGCCCAATGTTTTAACTTTCCTGCCAAGTTAAAAACTTGTAATTAACTCCTAATTACTAATTAATCCCCAACATTGTTGATTTCCAATAGTAAACCCTCTCCTTCCGTTTAAATCTTTAAACCGTAAATTAATTATTCCTAAAAATAATATTGTTAATATTACACGGGGAATCGTGTTACATATATTTAACCATTATGTATGTTATTCGTGTTTGTCCTCCAAAGTGTAACTTTTTGAATCTTATCATGATAACAACGTTAAATAATTGAGTCGCTGACACACAATTTCAATAGTACCCTACGTAGTAAAATATGTGTAGCGTCTTAAAATTTGAGGTAAATACAATGTTGTTCTTCTCAAATCCTTTTATAGGATTATATTATTTCAGTTGATAATCTAATTGTTCTTAGAAACCTAAGAGGTTTAATACAATGAATATATATACTTCAACCAATTTGATATCTTTTATTATTTTTTTGAACTAGTGTTGGAGCTCGCGCTTTGTAGCGGGGTCGTAGGAGGATATGGCGATGATGAATTTATTACATATTATATTGACGGGATAGTGACGTGGTGCGAGCGTGTTATAATTTTTTATATATTTTTAGCATTTTTTTACTCGTTTATGAAAGTTTAAGTCTATAAAACACGATACAATACGATCACTCTCTACAAAATGTTAGGTCAAGTGCACCCATCATTGACGTAGTATAGTGATGGTAAGATACTGAGGTTGTCCAAGGACATAAGAGCTTTTGATACCGGATAATCGTCAACGTCTAATCTAACTAATTTTGAGAGAATATGTTAATAAGTTTTAATAGAAAATAAAAATATAAATAAAATGTTAGAAGAAAAGCATTAAATAAGATAGATCACTTGGTTTCGACTCCTCTTTTATATATATATCCTTTGATGATACATACTTTGGGCTTTCTAAGAAATTATCTTAGTTATTGTGGCATGTCCCTCTTTTGGAGGCAACGTTACCCTCAACCATATTGGTCTAAGTCAGCATGGATAGAGTCCCGTAAGGCCAAATTATTGAAAGATAATTAAGTAAGTTGTTAATGCAAAATGTGGCATCTCCCTCTATTGGAGGCAACGCTACCCTCGGACATATTGGTCTGAGTCAGCAGGGATACAGTCCCGCAAAGCCGGTTTAAAGTTTTAATAATATTTTATTTATAAGGGATTCAAGCCGTTCTTACTTCCCTTGATTTGATGTTATCTGACTCAAAAGAAGTCCTAATAAGCTTGAATTAAGTTCTCGCAGGATCTATACATTACCTTTACCCAAACCACCCTTCTAACCCCATTCCAGGTAGTTAACGTGTTTTATAAAGACACGAATGAGTGAATCAACAATACATGAAGGAATGATCGGATAAAGTTCACTTTCAATATACAAAACTATTTCTTAAAGTCATTAATACATACCCAAATAAAAAGTAGCCAAAGCTTGGAAATCAAAAGTAATACATAAAAAAAAAATTTCTTCACCAAGTGATGTAAAAGATTAGCCAAGCATGACCTTTGTTTGACAAAAACTCTCAGCAGGGATACAGTCCCGCAAAGCCGGTTTAAAGTTTTAATAATATTTTATTTATAAGGGATTCAAGCCGTTCTTACTTCCCTTGATTTGATGTTATCTGACTCAAAAGAAGTCCTAATAAGCTTGAATTAAGTTCTCGCAGGATCTATACATTACCTTTACCCAAACCACCCTTCTAACCCCATTCCAGGTAGTTAACGTGTTTTATAAAGACACGAATGAGTGAATCAACAATACATGAAGGAATGATCGGATAAAGTTCACTTTCAATATACAAAACTATTTCTTAAAGTCATTAATACATACCCAAATAAAAAGTAGCCAAAGCTTGGAAATCAAAAGTAATACATAAAAAAGATTTTTCTTCACCAAGTGATGTAAAAGATTAGCCAAGCATGACCTTTGTTTGACAAAAACTCTTACGATCAGTTTTGGATCCTGAGACTACTACACACACTCTAAAGGTGGATGATGGAGGAATGTGGTGGATGATGGTGTTGTAGTGGTGGTGGAATGGTGGTAAAGGATAAAGAAGTGGTTTGCTAAGGTATGAGTTGATGATGAACCAAGCACCACTATTTATAGCCGAAAACAGACCCTTCACACGGCCCGGTGCCCAGCGGGCACGATCCTGTGCCCTTTCTTCTCTGTCTTCATTAATTATTCTGTGTCAGTTTGTTTGCACACCCGGCCCCGTGTGTCAAAGGGCACGACCCCGTGGCTTGTACTATGTTGTACTTTGAGAGATTCTACAAATCTGGGAATTGACCACGGCCATGTGTCTCCTGTCTACTATGTTTGTCTTAATATGCATGGGCTCTAGAGTGGAGAGCGGCTCCATGCCTTTGTGGCACGGCCCCTTGCTTGCCTTCTGGTTTGTTGTACTAGTCCTGGGGTGTAGCTTGGAGGGTAGGCATGGTGTGTCAACCCTTCTTTCTTGTATTTATGTTGCTTTTGTCGTTAATTTGTTCCTTTTGTGCATTTAAGCTCATTTAATTCTGAAAATCAAAAGTACACAAATAAACACACTTTTTTCCAACATTAGTATATAAAAAGGGTTAATTTTATGCCTTGTTTGATATGATTTATATGTTGCATTTTGTGCATATCAGATTATATAAACCATGCAAACTTTAATCAATACAACGGTTGATGTGTTAGAAATATACATATATTACGTGTCGAATTCCCTAGATTTTGATTGATTTGTATACTGTTTTTCCTGCGTTTTTTATACTGACTTGAATAAATTGTGAATTAGTAGGAATGGTGGAAACTTGTCTATTCCGTAGTGAGAATGAGAGAAGATAGATTGAGCAAAGAGAGCATGGAAAGACGTGTCAAAGAACAAGGATTAAAAGTTGAAATTTTGTTCTCAAGGGTCTTTACGGACCGCAAGGCTTCTGGTCTTACAGTTCGTATATGGTTAAGCGCGTGGGATTTTTAATAGGCTTACGGACCGTAAGACCTTTGTGTTTACGGTCCGTAAGAGAGTCGATTTTCGTGAATTTTGTTATAAATCAAGGCAGCCGTCTAGGGTTTGATATCTTTCGCATAGCAGTCGACTTCGGAGCTTTTTGGGACAATTTTGGAGCACTTTGAAGCTGGTTGAAAGTCTTGGAAGCTTTCGGTTCGAGTTTGGAGCGCTTTGGGTTCGTTAAACATTAGTTTTTCGTATTGAATTTGCTTTGACAACTCAAAATTGATTTTGGAACTGATCTTGTTATTGTATGTTTAAGTGTTGTGCTTGATGATTGATTGGTGAATTCAGTGGTTTAGGCACGTAGAAATACACCCTATACATAGAATTTAATTTGAATCGGTTGATCTTAGGGTTTTCGGTTTGAATATTGTGTTTAGAAATAGACCAAGTTAATCAATAATTAAAATCAATAAACTAGAACTTGCATCCTCGTCTTTTGACTTGAGAGATGATTTAGGTGTGCTAGGTTATTACTTAATCGTTGTTGGGTAGATTGGGTGACCGATAGCTCGGGCTCGTTTATTTCATCGTGTTTAGGGTTTCCTAGGATTTCAATTCCCAAGGTTCGGTTTGCTTCGCGAGTTGAGGGTTTTGTGGGTGGATTCGCTTTCATCACTTGATATTCGTGGGATTAGGTATTGATAAGTCGAGCCGGTTCGCTCTAGCACTTCGCATTTCGTCCTTATCTTTTGATTGATCATCTCTAGCGGCAGGTTATTCGGGTAGATTAGGATATTAGCCATTGTTATAGTCAAGATAGCGTTGCATGATTCTAGGGATTCAACACCTAGGTAGTTCTCTCTCATCATATTTGATCAACATTCAGCTCCCGAGTTCGTTTGTTTGTTGCATTCATTAGCTTTATTTACCGTTTTCATAATTAATTAGGTTGTTAGTTAATCATCAAAACCAAACTTCAAATTGACTTTGTATTCGAAAAAGGTTAAGTATCTAGGGTTTGCCCAAAGTGTCCACGGATTGATATCCGGTCTTGCCATCTACACTACACAGCGACCAGTGCACTTGCCGATTGTGTGTGGTTTTGAAGCAATTCCATTTTAAAACTTGTCTGATTTTTATATATACATTTTCACACATCAAGTTTTTGGCGTTGTTGTCGGGGACACTGGCACTTTAGAGAATGATCCGAGTCGTCTATCTAGTTGTTTACTTGCTTTCTTAGATTTCCATTGCCTTTAGGTGCCTTTTGCTTGCAATTTGTGCCTTTAGGGTTAGATTTGCTTTAGTATTTAGATTAGTTATCTCACCATTGTATGCGCCATACTCGTTCGCAGGGACCATCTTCGTTTGTTGCTTCGTCCAAGCCCGAGCGAGATTTCCACGAGCGCCTTTGCACCATCCGAGCTAGTCAGGTACACATCCCATCTTCTACTTTCACTATGGGTGACACTGAGCCCCTAGCTAGGAGATTCATCGCTGATTATGTCAGGTCGAACGCTGCCAATGCTAGATCCATCATTACCCGAATCGCTATTTGTAACATCCGTCAAAAACCGGGTTAACCAAACCCGCTTCGTTTATTAACCGAACATCCAGTTAAAATTTTCGTTGCGTATTTAATACTCAAATTAATTTTATACGATACATAATCAATAAATATATTATAATTTAAAATTTATAATTGAAAATTTATAATAAATAATGAAATAAAAATTAATTGCGGACGCCGGGTTTCGAACCCGGGTCACTCTCAAGACCAAACGCACTTAACACCACTCCCCATGCACACTAGTTATATGATTTCTGAAACAAAAAACCTCTTATACGAAAACTCACAGAGTCACCGGTTTGAACAAATTCTGTAACCGCCGAAACTGACTCAATCATTAAATCCGACGGTTTACTCCGTAATCACGTAAATGTAATTGATGATAAACGTCGGTTATAACCGAAAACTCAATCAATTTCACTCTTGAACCGAGAATTTCATAATCGAAAACTTTAAATCACATATACTAAAAAATACCTTCAGTCAGGAAAACCCAACTCGCTTATTCACTCGAATCAACTCTCAACACATTCGTAAACCTCTCTACAAGTCCCTATTCAGCAAAAACAACTCGCCGGAATTCTCTGCAAGTCGCCGGAAAACCGAATCCCTTTCATCTCTGTTGCCTTACTTTATAAACAGAACATCTAGAGCTCATACCGAAGTCACTCACACTCGCCTCAAACTTTCTGAAGATCCTCTGCCGCAAGATACACGTCGCCGGAATCACCTGCTGTCATCGGAATCTCGCCGGAGAAATAGGGGATCTCTGTTCGGTATATCTTACACCTAATCTCTCTCATTTTTATTGATCTCATATGTAGTTAATTACAATTTACTAAAGAAATTGAAGAATGTATCGAAACAGTCAGGATTGGTTTCTAGGTAAAGTTTAACGAAGAAGATGAAGCTTCGGTTTTATATATATTTAATATAAATCGGGTTATATCTCGGGTTAGACACACAGTCCAGCGGTGGACTGTGTGCGATTTTAAAGCATACGTCCCGGGTTCGAGTTCTGTTGTGTTCCGATTCACTGAAATAAAATGCCTTTTTATAAAAGCCAAATCCTGAAACATGTAATCAGTGTATAAGTATAATTAAAACAAGTTATATAAACGGATTAGACACACAGTCCAGCGGTGGACTGTGTGCAAACGATTAACACACGTCCCGAGTTCGATCCTTGACACAATCTCATTCTCTGTAATAAAAATGTTCTTTTTTTTAAACTGAACCGGATCCACTCGCATTAGATGTTAAGTTTAATGAAAATCAGTATATTAACCAGGTTAGACACACAGTCCAGCGGTGGACTGTGTGCAACACTAAATCACAGGCCCCGGTTCGAGACCTGTTATAAGCAACGGTCCGATATAATTAAATCCTTTTTAAAATAAATGATTTCGGATTAAATTAAATAGTGTATAAATATAATTAAAAACAGAAATATTTCGGGTTAGACACGTAGCTCAGTTGGTAGAGCTGCGTGCACGCGTACGGGAGGTCTCGGGTTCGAGCCTCACCCAGCGCATACATATACACGACCGAACCGGTCAACAGTCAACGGTCAACGGTCAACCCAAAAAGTCAACATTTTTTTTATATTTTTATTTATTTATTTTATTTAAAAATCAATTAAAAATACTTAAAAATAACATTTTTAAAATTAGAAAGAGACCTTAAACTCATAAAAATAAACCTAAAAATCCAATTAAAATTGTTAATAAAATCCACTTATTTACCGTTTTGTTATTATCTAGGTTAGTGATTCCTCGTCGATCAACTCTCTAAACTCGTGCGCATCCAACATCATCAAGAGAACGCACCCAATGTGAGTGAGTTCTTACAAATTCCCCTTTTTATTTCATGTTTTGGGGTGTATCATGTGTCGCTTAAACTAATTCGCTTATTCAAACTCGTGCTATACCATATTATGATCTAAACTTAGGATGTAAATATAGTTTGTTGCGATGTATTACATATTGTCAAGTTGTATGCAAATTATTTGTTAGGCCCATCAGTTCCTCGTGGGAGACGAGTTGAACAATGCGTGCCTTAAAACTCATTCATTAGGCCCATCAGTTCGTAGAACAACGCGCGCCTCAAAACTCATTCATTAGGCCCATCAGTTCCTCGTGGGAGACGAGTTGAACAACGCGTGCCTCAAAACAATCAATTGTTGTATGTGTGTGCAATGTTTAATATTATGTGTATTGTAAATAAATTTACATCTACCTTTACTCATATGTGGTTATGCACTTTATTTAATAATCAATACAATAAACTCGTTTAAATGTTTTTCATAGGATTCACTCGCCAACTTTTTGTTGATCCAAAAACCATTTTTACACATGATACAGGTGGACAGGATGAAGCAAGGAAAACATAGGAAAAATGCCTTAGAAGAAAAATAATGAAGGCTAGAAAGATGTATAGAACATGTTGTACTAGTATGATTTGATTGTATGATCTTCTTTAAAATTGTAATAATAAATATGAAACATTATAATAAATGTCATGAGCTTTGATGAAAACCCAATCATGCCCCAATCACCTTTTCCACTGCGGGTCGGGGTGTGACAGATTGGTATCAGAGCTTTTGACTATAGGGATATAGGATAGGTTATTAGACCCTTAGAGCCTATACTATAGTTGATTAGATTTTAATTGTTTATGTGGTTACATGCAAACTCATGATGTTTATTTCTTTCATATTTATTACATACACAAATGCATGCAAACACTTCCAATATTAGTTTTGTGATACATAGTGAATTATACTTACAGTCAAACATACATAATTACATACACATTCATCATACATATTTCAATGTTCACATATTCAAATCATCTTCATACTTCCGTTATTAAAGATTTTGTCGCATTTTTCATTTTTCAAATCTCATCAAAGTGAGTTCTGCGACGGGCATGTAGTAACTGTAAGGGTACAAGTACCGGTAGTCGGAACGTCCTGTCTAGGTTGGCATTCGTATAAATCCAATATAACGGACCAGTTTGCCTACCTGGGGACTAACGATGAGAGTACGAAGGACTTATTAGGCCAAAGCATGCCACACCAAACGTCGTTCGAACTAACCCCACTTGAGGTGTCACCGTGTCCACACCTGGATACATTCCGAATATCATACGTTACATACA
The DNA here is from genome assembly GCA_947069175.1 of Scalesia atractyloides. NCBI lineage: Eukaryota > Viridiplantae > Streptophyta > Magnoliopsida > Asterales > Asteraceae > Scalesia > Scalesia atractyloides. Next base: position 23,890,674 of record CAMTDV010000006.1, read on the forward strand.
TATTTCTCGATTTTCTCTGGGTTTTAGTATACGTAACCAGGCTAACACATGCGAACCATATAAAAAACCCGGTAATCATGGGGGCCCACATGATTACGAAGGTGAAGTATGGCGGCATGCAAGGCCCAATTACGAGCAAAGCCCAAGACATCCTATGGATGTAGTAGATTTATTATTCTATATTTATTTTATGAATTTTCATTCCTAAATACGACACATGATCCCTAAAACATCCAACTCATACTCTTGATATGTATTCCTTGTAGATGTCTTCTAATTCCGCTCATAGGAAGATGAGAGCAGGAAAAGCCCGCGAGCGCATGGCTGCCCAAATCGCTCAACAAATGGCTGCCGTAATACCCAACATTGTAGTTCAAGTTCAACAAGCCCTTACCGCTAATCCCGTCAATCAAGAAGATCAAAATGTTGTCAACCCTCCCCCAATTACCACTAAAAGCATTTCAAATCTTGCGACCCTCCAAAATACGAAGGGACTGAAGGTGTCACCGCTCTCCTCCATTGGTTTGAAGAAATGGAAAACACTTTTCTAAATTGCTATTGCCCCGATGATCGCAAAGTGCGATATGCTACTGGTCGTTTACTTGGAATAGCACTTACATGGTGGAATACAGAGAAGGCCAAACGAGGTGTTGAAGATGCTATGACTTTGACTTGGGAAGAGTTGAAGGAAATCATGACAAGAGGTTTTGCCCAAGAAGCGAAATCAAGAAATTGGAGGATGAGTTCTATTCTTTGAAACAGAAGGAAGGCGATCACACCACATACAACAAGAGATTCCTCGAGTTAAATCAAATGGTTCCCAACTTGTTCACTCCTCTTAACCGTTTGATCGAGCACTACATTCGAGGTCTTCCTTCAAAAATTCAAGACTCTGTAATAAGTACCACACCTGCAACTTTGGAAGCAGCAATGGAGTTAGCTATAGAGCTCACCAAGAACCGCATACGGAATAAAGACTTCAAGGAGGAGAAGAAGAAGGATAAAGCATCAATTGAAACCTCAAACTCCACCCAAACCGAATCCCCTTCTCAACCCACTTCTAAGAGAAAACGAGATGGGCAACTTTTTGCTGTCACCCAACACAATCAACCAGCCTCACAAGCCGTACCCCTCCAAGCTATCCCAATCACTCAAGTAGCACCCAACTCAACTTACCCAAATAAGAAACCTTACCTTGGACCTCACCCTCAATGTAACACCTGTTTTAATCACCATCCATCTACCTTACCTTGTCGACTATGTGCGAATTGTGGACGCTATGGTCATTTGAGCAAGGCTTGCCGCACCTCTCAAAACCAAACCTCACCCCCTACTCAAAACATGATCCAAACATATCAACAACCCCAATACCCCATGTTTCCTTATGTTCGAGCTTGTTTTAATTGTGGCGACCCTACCCATTTTAGAAACACGTGCCCTCGGTTGGTTAACATCATAAACGCCCAAGCTCAAGCAAACCCAGTTAGCCAAGCAAATCAAGAAAACCTAACCACTAGGCCATCAGCAAGAGGAAGAGTTTTCAACATCAACGCCAATCCTGTTGAAGATAATGACGGCCCAAATGAATCACCCAACTAGTCTCCTTCACCAAAACTCAAGATTCAACTCCAACCGCTTAGTTTTTATGTTTTTCTTTATGTTATCTCAATTTTCACGTGTCTCAATTATAAATTAGAAATTTATCGAAGAATCTTAATGCGAATTACTATTCCAGTTTTGTTTTATACTCATTGATTTAACATTCATATCATCATACCTCACGACGTATCTCAGTCTCATCATTTAAAGAAGTTGGGTTGTGTCTCACTTTTACGTAGACTAACCTCTCCATCATAATAAACGAGAGAGGTACTGTCATCATTCAAACATGTATACTATCAGAATTAAGACTCAAGCTTTGGTTGTTTGTTGTTTATGTTTTAGAGTCACATAGAACTAATCATAAATTATGGATAAAGCCAATGAAAATTTGACAAGAATATGGTGGATACGCCGTTGGTACTTCCTACATATAAGTATTCTTGCCAAAGGATCAGAGGCATTGTCAGGCGGTTATGAGAAGTTCCATGTAGGAGTTAGTAATGTCTTGGTTGAAGTTTTGTTTTATACTCACTGATTTAGCATTCATATCATCATACATCTCAACGTATTTCAATCTCATCATTCAAAGAAGTTGGGCTATGTCTCACTTTTACGTAGACTAACCTCTCCATCATAATAAACGAGAGAGGTACTGTCATCATTCAAACATGTATACTATCAGAATTAAGACTCAAGCTTTGGTTGTTGTGTTTGTTTATGTTCTAGAGTCACATCATAGAACTAATCATAACTTACTGATAAAACCAATGAAAATTTGATAAGAATATGGTGGATACGCCACTGGTACTTCCTATATATAAGTATTCTTGCCAAAAGATCAGAGGCATTGTCAGGCGGTTATGAGAAGTTCCATGTAGGTTTTAGTAGTAGAAGTTTTGTTTAAGGATATAACCTTATCTTTCCAAACGTATCAAAACTCTTATGCATAAAATCATACATAGTCAATCAACTCTGTTTATAAATATTCTTTATCGTAGGCAACAAAAAGCGATTCCTGTAGCAGGGTATTCAACCCTTACAAGGAACGTTACCGCCTCAAACAAAATTTAAACTCTTACCCCCTTCTAAGTATGCAATTGTCAAATTAAAACACCATCCTTTGGAGACAAAGATGCCACTACTTAAATTTCGGGACGAAATTTCTAAAAGTAGGGGATACTGTAACATCCGTCAAAAACCGGGTTAACCAAACCCGCTTCGTTTATTAACCGAACATCCAGTTAAAACTTTTGTTGCGTATTTAATACTCAAATTAATTTTATACGATACATAATTAATAAATATATTAGAATTTAAAATTTATAATTGAAAATTTATAATAAATAATGAAATAAAAATTAATTGCGGACGCCGGGTTTCGAACCCGGGTCACTCTCAAGACCAAACGCACTTAAACCACTCCGCCATGCACACTAGTTATATGATTTCTGAAACAAAATAAACTCTTATACGAAAACTCACAGAGTCACCGGTTTGAACAAATTCTGTAACCGCCGAAACTGACTCAATCATTAAATTCGACGGTTTACTCCGTAATCACGTAAATGTAATTGATGATAAACGTCGGTTATAACCGAAAACTCAATCAATTTCACTCTTGAACCGAGAATTTCATAATTGAAAACTTTAAATCACATATACTTAAAAAATACATTCAGTCAGGAAAACCCAACTCGCTTATTCACTCGAATCAACTCTCAACACATTCGTAAACCTCTCTACAAGTCCCTATTCAGCAAAAACATCAACTCGCACGGGAAAACCAAACCCCATTCATCTCTGTTGCCTTACTTTATAAACAGAACATCTAAAGCTCATACGAAGTCACTCACACTCGCCTCAAACTTTCTGAAGATCCTCTGCCGCAAGATACACGTCGCCGGAATCACCTGCTGTCATCGGAATCTCGCCGGAGAAACAGGGAATCTCTGTTCGGTATATCTTACACCTAATCTCTCTCATTTTTATTAATATCATATGTAGTTAATTACAATTTACTAAAGAAATTGATGAATGTATCGAAACAGTCGGGATTGGTTTCTGGGTAAAGTTTAACGAAGAAGATGAAGCTTCGGTTGTATATATATTTAATATAAATCGGGTTATATCTCGGGTTAGACACACAGTCCAGCGGTGGACTGTGTGCGATTTTAAAGCATACGTCCTGGGTTCGAGTTCTGTTGTGTTCCGATTCACTGAAATAAAATGCCTTTTTATAAAAGCCAAATCCTGAAACATGTAATCAGTGTATAAGTATAATTAAAACAAGTTATATAAACGGGGTAGACACACAGTCCAGCGGTGGACTGTGTGCAAACGATTAACACACGTCCCGAGTTCGATCCTTGACACATCTCATTCTCTGTAATAAAAATGTTCTTTTTTTTAAACTGAACCGGATCCACTCGCAGTTAGATGTTAAGTTTAATGAAAATCAGTATATTAACTAGGTTAGACACACAGTCCAGCGGTGGACTGTGTGCAACACTAAATCACAGGTCCCGGGTTCGAGACCTGTTATAAGCAACGGTCCGATATAATTAAATCCTTTTTAAAATAAATGATTTCGGATTAAATTAAATAGTGTATAAATATAATTAAAAACAGAAATATTTCGGGTTAGACACGTAGCTCAGTTGGTAGAGCTGCGTGCACGCGTACGGGAGGTCTCGGGTTCGAGTCACCCAGCGCATACATATACACGACCGAACCGGTCAACAGTCAACGGTCAACCCAAAAAGTCAACATTTTTTTTATATTTTTATTTATTTATTTTATTTAAAAATCAATTAAAAATACTTAAAAATAACATTTTAAAATTAGAAAGAGACCTTAAACTCATAAATAAACCTAAAAATCCAATTAAAATTGTTAATAAAATCCACTTATTTACCGTACCTTTTCGTTATTATCTAGGTTAGTTATTCCTCGTCGATCAACTCTCTAAACTCGTGCGCATCCAACATCATCAAAGAACGCACCCAATGTGAGTGAATTCTTACAATTCCCCTTTTTATTTCATGTTTTGGGGTGTATCATGTGTCGCTTAAACTAATTCGCTTATTCAAACTCGTGCTATACCATATTATGATCTAAACTTAGGATGTAAATATAGTTTGTTGCGATGTATTACATATTGTCAAGTTGTATGCAAATTATTTGTTAGGCCCATCAGTTCCTCGTGGGAGACGAGTTGAACAACGTGTGCCTTAAAACTCATTCATTAGGCCCATCAGTTCGTAGAACAACGCGCGCCTCAAAACTCATTCATTAGGCCCATCAGTTCCTCGTGGGAGACGAGTTGAACAACGCGTGCCTAAAAACAATCAATTGTTGTATGTGTGTGCAATGTTTAATATTATGTGTATTGTAAATAAATTTGCATCTACCTTTACTCATATGTGGTTATGCACTTTATTTAATAATCAATACAATAAACTCGTTTAAATGTTTTTCATAGGATTCACTCGCCAACTTTTTGTTGATCCAAAAACCATTTTTACACATGATACAGGTGGACAGGATGAAGCAAGGAAAACATAGGAAAAATGCCTTAGAAGAAAAATAATGAAGGCTAGAAAGATGTATAGAACATGTTGTACTAGTATGATTTGATTGTATGATCTTCTTTAAAATTGTAATAATAAATATGAAACATTATAAATAAATGTCATGAGCTTTGATGAAAACCCAATCATGCCCCGATCACCTTTTCCGCTACGGGTCGGGGTGTGACACTATTGGTGTTAATAGATGGCAGATTCCGCCTCAGATCATCACGATGGTTACGAACACCATCCAGTTCCATGGGTTACCTTCTAAGGACCCGAATGTTCATCTTTCTCGCTTTTCAGCTATCTGCGACACGTTCCAGATGCAAGGCGTTAACGAGGATGCCTACAAACTGCGTTTATTTCCCTTCTCGCTTGCTGATCGCGCCCACTCTTGGTTGGAATCCCTTCCTGCGGGATCCATGACTAATTGGGCCGAGATGCAAGACAAGCTGTTAGCGAAATATTTTCCCCTTGCCAAAACAGCTCGTTTGAGGAGCATGATTCAGGAGTTCTGCCAGAAGGAGGGATAGACTTTTTACGAGACATGGGAGCGATTCAAGGAGTTGTTAGTCAATGTCCTCGTCACGGATTCAAGGATTGGTGTTAGTTGAGAAGTTCTATCATGGAGTGATGCCCACTACGAGGAATATGTTAAACACAACTGCTGGTGGCAATCTGATGGCCGCTAAAACACCATAGGAGTGCACTGATATGTTTGAGGACATCGTAATGAGCAGCTATGAGTTCCCTGATTCTAGAGATTCGTCTACTACACAGAGAGGCATGCATAAGGTTGATAATACCACTCTTATGCAAACTCAGATTGACGCCTTGACAAAGCAGATGAAGGAGATGCAGTTGAAGAAGGAGCAGGTGTGCGAGATATGCACTAGGAGGCATGACACGGCCGCGTATCCTATTGCCCTTGCGAAGTCACCATAGTAGGTACAGTTTGTGAGTAATCACAATCAGAACAGTTTTGGGGGTGGTTACAATTCGAATTGGAAGAACCACCCGAACTTTAGTTGAAAGAATAGCAACTCACTGGGGTTTCAGCCGCGTCAGAGTTTGTTCTAAGACGCAGGAGCAGGAGGGAGTTCAGGTGAAAAGCGCCAGACGCTGGAGGAGATGATGAGGCAGAACCAGGATACGTTGGCGAAGTAGACGCAATTGCTTACGCAGTTCATGACCCATGAGGATACTCGTCATCAGGAGAAACAGTCGAGGTTCATGGAGCATGAGCCCTTCATGAAAAATCAGAGCGCAACATTTCAAAATCTTGAGAGAACAATAGGTTCGCTGGTCGATCAGCTGCACTAGGGACCTCAGGGTGGTCTCCCCAGTAGCACCATCGGAAATCTGAACGCCACAGCTAAGGAAATGACTATGAGGAGTGGCGGAGGAGCTGTTGAGGATGAACCGTCGACGAGGAGATTGAGATGGAGACACCAGCTGGCAAAGTGCATCCTAGGCTGCGCCCAGCAAATACAGCACAGTCTAGCGGGTCTTTAGGGGAGAAGAAGGATGCAGAGAAGGAACCGATGAGGGTGTATAAGCCGACACCCCTTACCCAGGTCGATTGGTGAAGGGTAAGGATGGAGAGCACTATGGTAAGTTCCTCGAGATGTAGAAGAAGCTGCACGTGAACATTCCATTCGTAGAGGCCCTATTGAAGATGCCGAAGTACGCGAAGTTTTTCAAGGACCTGCTCACGAATAAGAAGAAATTGGAGGATCTTGCTACTGTTACATTGAGTAAGGAGTATTTTGTTGTCTTGCAGAACAAGCTACCGAAGAAGATGTCTGATCTTGGTAGCTTCACGATTTCGTGTTTGATCGGAAATCTCACCGTCAGCAATGCGCTGGAAGACCTAGGAGCTAGCATAAATCTTATGCCAAATTCTATCTTTGCTAAGCTCAATCTAGGTGAGCCGTCCCCTACGCGCATGAGTCTTCAGCTGGCAGATAGGTCGGTGAAGTTCTCGAGGGGTGTTGTAGAAAATATGTGGTGAAGGTCGACAAATTCGTATTTCCAATTGACTTCGTCATCCTTGACATGGACGAGGACTCTGAGGTCCCGCCGATTTTAGGTCGTCCATTCCTTTCCACTGCATGAGCACTCATTGACGTGCACAACGGCAGGTTGACTCTTTGAGTTGATGAGGATGAGGTCACATTCGACATTTAGCGTTCTATGAGGCATACCCAGCAGCATGATGACACTTTATACTTTATCGATACTCTTATGTCACATGTGAGTAACCTCCTCAGCGAGATTTGCATGAGAGATGTGTCTGATATGTAGGTTGCGAGTGTGGGTGATCAGGGGAGTAGGGTCACTGAGTGTGATGTTGAGTAGGACCTGCTGCTACAGGCTATCGATCCTTCCTTTAGATTCGAGGTATTTGAGGTCATTGGCGAGGAAGAGATTCCGAAGGAGAGGCTGTCAGTTGAGGTACCCCCGCCCCTAGTGTTGAAGGAGTTGCCGTCTTACCTGGAGTACGCATTCTTGGGCGAGGGATTTCAATTACCTGTCATCATTTCTGCTGGATTGAAGGAGGAGGAGAAGAAGAAGCTGATGAGCGTTCTGAGAGACCATAGGCAGGAGATCGCGTGGAAGCTGATGGATATTAAGGGTATAAAACCTTTGTTTTGCACGCACAAGATCATGATGGAAGAGGAGTTCAAGCCGGTGGTTCAGCCTCTGAGAAGGCTAAACCCGAATATGCAGGACGTCGTGAAGAAAAAAGGGATTAAGTTGCTGGATGCAGAGCTGATTTACCCGATTTCGGACTCTGCATGGGTGAGTCCCGTCCAGGTGGTCCCCAAGAAGGGGGGGTATGACAGTGGTCGTCAACGAGAAGAATGAGTGAGAAGAAGAAGCTGATGAGCGTTCTGAGAGACCATAGGCAGGAGATCGCGTGGAAGCTGATAGATATTAAGGGTATAAAACCTTTGTTTTGCACGCACAAGATCATGATGGAAGAGGAGTTCAAGCCGGTGGTTCAGCCTCTGAGAAGGCTAAACCCGAATATGCAGGACGTCGTGAAGAAAAAAGGGATTAAGTTGCTGGATGCAGAGCTGATTTACCCGATTTCGGACTCTGCATGGGTGAGTCCCGTCCAGGTGGTCCCCAAGAAGGGGGGGTATGACAGTGGTCGTCAACGAGAAGAATGAGTGAGAAGAAGAAGCTGATGAGCGTTCTGAGAGACCATAGGCAGGAGAACGCGTGGAAGCTGATGGATATTAAGGGTATAAAACCTTTGTTTTGCACGCACAAGATCATGATGGAAGAGGAGTTCAAGCCGGTGGTTCAGCCTCTGAGAAGGCTAAACCCGAATATGCAGGACGTCGTGAAGAAAAAAGGGATTAAGTTGCTGGATGCAGAGCTGATTTACCCGATTTCGGACTCTGCATGGGTGAGTCCCGTCCAGGTGGTCCCCAAGAAGGGGGGGTATGACAGTGGTCGTCAACGAGAAGAATGAGTTGATACCCACCCGGACCGTTACTGGCTGGCGAGTTTGCATAGATTATCGCAAACTCTATGATGCCATGCGCAAGGATCACTTTCCTTTGCCGTTCATTGATCAGATGCTGGAGCGGCTGTCGGGACAGCAGTTCTACTTCTTTCTTGATGGATTCTCAGGTTATTTCCAGATCCCCATTGCACTGGAGGATTAGGAAAAGACCACATTTACATGCCCCTTTAGCGCATATCGCGGCATGCCATTTGGGTTATGTAACACTCCACCACATTTCAGCGTTGTATGGTGGCGATATTTCACGAGTTGATCGAGAACTCATAGAGGTTTTCATGGACAATTTTTTGTGTTTGGGAGTTCATTCGATCATTTTCTGCGTAATCTCGAGCGTGTGCTTACTCGATGTGAGGAGATGAACCTGATGCTTAACTGGGAAAAGTGTCATTTCATGGTTCGAGAGGGGATTGTGCTAGGGCTCAAGATTTCACAGGCGGGGCTTGAGGTCGATCTAGCCAAAGTGGATGTTATTTCCAAGCTCCCGCCGCCTACTTCTCTGAAATCGATTAGGAGTTTCTTGGGTCACGCGGGATTCTATCGTCGTTTCATCCGCGACTTCTCGAAGATTGCTCGCCCGATGACCCAACTTCTAGAGAAGGACAGGCCGTTTGTGTTTGACGATGATTGTATGAAGGCCTTTGAGTTGATTAGGGAGAGGTTAGTGAGTGCTCCCATTCTTATTACTCATGATTGGAGCCTCCCGTTCGAGATCATGTGCGATGCTAGCGACGTCGCCGTTGGGGCCGTTCTAGGGTAGCGTAGGGAGAAACACTTCCATCTTATAAACTACGCTAGCAAGACCCTAAACGATGCCCAGGAGAACTATACCATGACAGAGAAGGAGTTGCTAGCAGTCTTGTTCGTGTGTGACAAATTTGGTCGTATCTGGTCCTATCAAAGACCATCATTTTCATAGACCACGCATCTCTTCGATACTTGTTCGTGAAGAAGGATGCGAAGCCAAGGCTGATTCGGTGGATTCTGCTACTTTGGGAGTTTGATTTAGAGATCTGAGTTAAGAAGGGTACTGAGAACGTGGCTGCCGACCATTTGTCGAGACTAGAGAGCCCCGAGATAGAGAAGACTCGGGAGGAGAGGATTGGGGATGAGTTCCCCCATGAGGTGAAGCCCACGAGGAAGGCTTTCCCTGGTTCGCTGATCTAGCGAATTACTTGTCTACAGGTGACCTTGTAGAGGGCATGACATATCAACCAAAGAAGAAATTCTTTACGGACGTCAAGCACTACATTTAGAAGGATCCGTACTTGTTCAGGATTGGAGCAGACCAGGTTAATAGGAGATGTGTGTTTGGGTCGAGTCCTGCAGTATTTTGCGTCATTGTCAAGAGGGACCGACTGGTGGCCATTATGGTGCAGCTTACACCGCCAAACGGGTGTTTGACGTAGGATTTTATTGGCCGACCATTTTAAAGGATGCACTTGTGTTTGTGCGGAGTTGTGATGCCTGTCAAAGGACAGGAAATATCTCATCTCGGAATGAGATGCCCCAAAACCCTATTCAGGTTGTGGAAGTTTTCGATATTTGGGGCATCGACTTCATGGGTCAGTTCCCCATGTCTAAAGGGAACCGATACATCCTATTCGTGGTCGACTATGTTTCTAAGTGGGTAGAGGCAGAGGCCTTGCCTACGAACGACGCAAGGGTTGTTGGGAGATATGTGCGGAGATTGCTTGCTAGGTTCGGGACACCGAAGCCCTTCATTTCAGATCGAGGCACCCACTTCTGCAATTCACAGATGGAGAAAGTCTTGAAATGCTATGGGGTCACTCATCGGCTTTCAACGGCTTATCATTCTCAGACGAGTGGGAATGTGGAGAATTCAAACCGAGGAATTAAGAGAATTCTGGAGAAAACTGTCGTAAACAGTCGCTCCGACAAGTTAGATGATGCACTGTGGGCTTTCCGTACTGCATATCGGACACCTATCGGGACTACTCCCTTTAGGTTAATTTATGGGAAAGCATGCCATCTACCAGTCGAGCTAGGGTATAGGGCCTATTGGGCATTAAGGGCAGTCAATCTTGACTTGTCGGCTGCAGGGAAGAAGCAGTTTCTTCAGATTCACAAGTTTGAGGAGTTTTGCGATGAGGCATACGAGAAACCGTGGGCTTATAAAGAGCGCACCAAGGAGTTGCACGATAAACACCTGAAGCAGGTGAAGGTGTTCAAGTGTGGGGAGAAGGTGTTGCAGTATAATTCCTGGTTGAAGTTGTTCCCGGGGAAACTGAGATCGCGTTGGTGTGAACCGTATGTGGTTACGCAGGTGTTCCCGTACGGAACGCTAGAGGTTGAAAACGAGGACGGTCAGAGGTTTAAGGTCAATGGTCATCGTTTGAAGCACTTCGTCGAGGGACTGACTGAGGAAAGAGAGGAGGAGGAGGAGATTGACCTCCCGGTGATGAGCAAGTGAGAGTTTGTTTCGCACACTCGGGGTTTCTCCCGAGTTGTAGAGTTTGTACCGTATTTTTGTGTATTTTATTTTAGTATACTGAGTCTGTTGTTAGTTTATGAATACTTATGGGTTTGTTGGATGCGCAGTTACAGGTAAATAAAAAACAGGAACGGGTGTCGATTTTTGTAAGTGTAAATATGTAAAACAGATAATAATATATAATATAATAATAATAATAATAATAATAATAAAATTAATTGTAAGAATTTACATAAAAATTAAAATTTGAAATATGGAATCCTTACAGACCGTAAGCCTTAAGGTCATACGGTCCGCAAGGGCAAAGGGGCAGGAAAAAATAACTCCTATACGGACCGCAAGGAGAAACCCTTACGGCCCGTAAGCCTATCATCAAGTCAAAAAATAAAAACCCCCAATTTGGGGGTCATCTTCCCCATTTCACCATTACCACCGTCCCCCACTACTCTCCACCATACACCACCGCGTCGCTACCTCTCAACCACCTATCACACCACCGTCGCCCTCCACCTCGTCACACCACCCACTCCACATCACCTCCACCCTTTACACCCACCACTCGACCACCACCCTCTCATCTCTTAGCCTTCGACACACACCTCACGTCACCATCAGAGCCCTCCACCTTATTTCCGTTGCCACCAACCACCACTACCATTTTACCAGCGATTACCCTTACCCCAGCCACCACCTGCCGCCTATCTCCACCACTCCACCTCTTCTCCGCCGCACCCACCACCTTCACCTACCACATGTCACACACCGCCTCACCTCCGACTCACCACTGCCGTCTACCCACCTGGTGTCATTGATTTCCGTGTCAACGACCAGGCATGTTTTTATCATATTGCTTTCCAACGTTATTATGTGTAAATGTTCGACAGTTTGGGTTGAGGTTTGGTAGTGATCGTTGTTTTGGTTATCATTGTAGCTGTCATTAGCTAGTATTGTGTCGAGTTATCATCATCTGAGTCGGCTAGTTGTAGGCGATTTTGGGATCTGCTATGTGAGTGTTAGTCGTGGGTGTAATGGATGTTGTAAAGGGTCGAGTCGGGTCACTAGAATCATTTCATGTCGTTGAGTCTTGTCGTGTCGTAGTGTAGACTTAATTTGTATTGTGTTAAATGAATTTCGGTTGCTAAAAGTATGATTGACATCGCGCTCGCTTTGAGATATATATTTAGTGTCAAAATTATTTGTCGCATTTTATTGCAGGTTGTGATCTCCTCGCCCGTACTCAATCTCCATTCTGGCGAGGATGGTCGTTTACTTGCAATTACGTTAGGGGCATGCCAGAATTTCAAATTTTTCTTAATTATTGTTGTTGTATACTTATTCGTTGCAGCCATGAACGAAATGCTATACGGCCGCAACCGCCGTCCCCAACACACCAAAAAACGTGCTTTCATTATTCAATAAAAAAATAAAAACAAATAAAAATAAAAAATAACAATTACATCGTAAAACGGGCGGTGACCTGTATTATTAATCTGTAATTTTCACTGTTGTAGGCATGGCATCATCATCGTCGCAGCCCTCCCGCAAGCGGGGACGACCATCTACTCAGCGTACCCCGCCTGCACAGTCGCCGCCCGAGCGTCCTGCTCGAGTAATCCGCTATTCTGAGGACGCGCAAATGCCTAATCTGCTAGCAGCACCACCATTACCAGCTAATCTCTAACCGGTGGAGGAGCATACTGTGTTGCATTTTCACCTAGATTCAGATGAGTATACGGCTTTAAAGAGGTATATTGGTGTGCGTTATCATAGAGCCATGGACTAGGACTGATGGAGCGCATGGGCGCACGCACTTTGTTAGTGGCTTTGATCACACCTCGCTAGAGGAGTTACTGGATGAGCGACGAGCGACGTATCATCACGAGCTAGTACTGGAGTTTTACTCCACTTTTCAGTTTCATCATGGTCGATTCACGGATCCAGCTCCAGTCAGTTTTGCTCTCAGGCGGAGGACACATATATTATCCCTTGATCAGTTTGCCATCCACTCTGGATTATACACATTGGAGGAGACTACTCAGCCAATCTTCGATAAGAGTTTGATGGGTTGGACGGACCAGGCATTACCGCAATGTGTCACCACAACACAGCTAACGGCGTTTTGGTCCACCATAGGAGATGGTGCGTGGGCTTCGGGCATCCCAGCTTCACAGATCAGGGATCCAGTTATACGTTTTGTTCACCGGGTTTTGGCGTGCACCGTCCTTTCTCGACACATGAGTCTCGAGAAAGTGACAAACCATGATTTTTTTGCTTTATATTGTATGGTGCAGGGCCAGGAGGCCAATCTATCGGTATTTCTACTACATGCGTTTGATAGAGCATGTGGGCGAGGTACGGACTTTAGGATATGCATGGGATCATATATTAGTGTGCTTGCGGAGAGTCTAGAGGTGTTTGAGGATTTCCCGACAGCATGGTTGCACGAGGAGCCTGCGGGGTCGTTTATTAGATTGGACGATATGCGCCAGATCACACAGTTACTTGCAGCAGGCGATCCACCTAGATTTCTCTATCCGAGGGTAGTTCAGGTAGTTCCTGGGGCCGAGGGAGAGGCACAGGAGGATGCCCTAGTTGTTGCGCCACGTCACCAGCATGGCGTAGGTAGAGGGCTTAGGTTAGCGCACCTGGAGCTCCTAGGGCATAGAGGATAGTTATTGAGTGTTGGGATAGTTTGGAGTAGGTTGTTGAGGAGGTTAGGGAAATCATAGGTCGAGATCAGGTCGATGCTACAGTGCATCATGGATCATCTTCACATTCCTCTACAGGCTCCACAGCTGCCACCGGGCCTGCAGTAGCTAGCTTCAGAGTTGGATTTTGGGTTACCTTTGTACTTTTTCTCCTTATTTTTGTTTTGATGAACATGGTCTATATTTGATACATATATTCAGGGGGGAATTGTAAGGGTAACCGGTTGGGTCTTTTATTTTTACTGCCCATTGTATATTTTTTGTATATTATGGTTATGTTTGATACATTGCTTCTAGCCGTGCAGTTTTATTATACATGTTATATCACGATTGCTGAGTCGCGTAAGCTGAACGGTTGGATTGTATACGAGCAATGTATCGAGCGTATCAGGGGAGTTTCAGTCTCATTTCTCCTGTTTTTTGTTGTTGTATTATTTTGTATTCGTTTATATCCTCTTTTATTCACATGGGGACAACGTGTCTTTTAAGTGTGGGAATAGGGGAATTTGTAAATTGAGTCCTGTAAATATTGTTTCGTAAATATCTACAAAAAATAAAAAAAATTAAAAATAAAAATAGTTGGTTTTGCAAGTCCCGGTCCTTTAGCGCACAGAAAACGAAAAACCTTTTCAAAGCGTCGGTTAAAAGCGGTTTAATTGTCGAATTTGCGAGTTAAGAGCGCATGTTTATTTAAGTTGTGGGATAGTAGGTTGATTAATTCAGTTTTGGGAGTAAAAGGTTTTGGGATACCTAGGATAGTGGATGGAACCGGTAAGTGGATTGATTGTGCATTGCTGATATCGGTAGCCCTTATCTACCACATGATAGTGAGATTTGAGCCTTTATTTGTTTCAGATATATATGTTCATTATTTTCGTTTCATATTGATTCTGTATTGTTGATATCGGTATCCCTTATTTACCACATGATAGTGAGATTTGAGCCTTTACTTGTTTCAGATATATATGTTCATTATTTTCGTTTCATGTGTGTTTACCGACTTGTTGCATTACTTTAGAACTTGTGCATTTTGATACAGTTTGAGACCTTCAGTTAGGATTTGGGATGGATATGATGGAGGCATTAGGATCACCTTGTTTGTGTAGCCTTTGTGTTTGACATGTTTCACCATTACCTTTAGACACCATGTTGAGCCTAGTACCATTCGTTTGTTACCCTTTGTTGTTTGATAACCGGATCGTGTTATGTTATTATCTTTATTATTAATATGTTTGACAAAAAAAGCAAAAGAAAAAAATAGAATAAAGTTGTGGGTCGAAATGACCAATTTGTGAGTATTTGTGTTGTGCTTATCCAGTTTATCATGTGATCATTTGTGTTAGCCCATTCTTCCAAATAAAATAACCTACCTTAAGCCCTTGCCTACCCGTTTAAGTCCTTTTGATCCGTGCCAACTTTTAACGAATAGGTGGAAATTTGATTAATGTACAAGCTTATGATAGTGTGCTTCATAGTTTGGTTTTGAGAGTTCACTCGAGATTATCTATATATTGAGTGAAATTGTGAGTGGTGTTGACATTGCATGATTGGTTGCTTGAAGGTGAGAAAACTTGATTAGGTATGCCCGGTTTTGATTTAAATATTTTGAGTTGTCAACCTTTTGAACGTTGTAAGTCTTGTGAGACCGTTGTGCTTTATGATTTCGTAGTTCGTGTTATAACTTGTTTTAGACTTGCGTTGTTGTTAAGTGTTTAAGTTGGACATGTAGCTTAGGATTTTGCTTAGAGACAAACAAAAGGTTAAGTGTGGGGATGTTTGATGTGTTTACAAATATACATATATTACGCTTTGAATTCCCTACATTTTGATTGATTTGTATATGGTTTTCCCGCGTTTTTGATACTGATTTGAATAAATTGTGAACTAGCAGGAATTGGTGGAAACCTGTCTATTCCGGGGTGAAAACGAGAGAAGATAGATCGAGCAAAGAGAGCATGGAAAGACGTGTCGAAGAACAAGGATTAAAAGTTGAAATTTTGCTCTCCAGGGGTCTTTACGGACCGTAAGGCTTCTCGTCTTACGGTCCGTAGAGGGTTAAGCACGCGAGATTTTTAATAGGCATACAGACCATACGACCTGTGTGTTTACAGTCCGTATTAGAGTCGGTTTTCGCGAATTTTGTTATAAATCAAAGCAGCCGTCTAGGGTTTGATATCTTTCACATAGCAGTCGACTTCGGAGCTTTTTGGGACAATTTTGGAGCACTTTGAAGCTGGTTGAAGGTCTTGGAAGCTTCTGGTTCGAGTTTGGAGCGCTTTGGGTTCGTTAAACATTAGTTTTTCGTATTGAATTCGCTTTAACAACTCAAAATTGATCATGGAACAGATCTTGGTATTGCATGTTTAAGTGTTGTGCTTGATTATTGATTGATGAATTTAGCGGTTTAGGCACATAGAAATACACCATAGACTTAGAATTTAATTTGAATCGGTCGATCTTAGGGTTTTCGGTTTGAATATTGTGTTTAGAAATAGACCAAGTTAATCAATAATTAAAATCAATAAAGTAGAACTTGCATCCTCATCTTTTGACTCGAGAGATGACTTAGGTGTGCTAGGTTATTAGCTAATCGTTGTTGGGTAGATCAGGTGACCAATAGCTCGGGCTCGTTTATTTCATCACGTTTAGGGTTTCCTAGGATTTCAATTCCCAAGGTTCAGTTTCTTCGCGAGTAAAGGGATTTGGGGGTAAATTCGCTTTCATCCCTTGATATTCGTGGGATTATGTATGATAGGTCGAGCCAGTTCACTCTAGTACTTCGCATTTCATCCCTATCTTTCGATTGATCATCTCCTCTTATCATTATTTGATTCAAATAGTTCAGCTCCCCGATTCGCTTTCGTTTTTGTTGCATTCATTAGCTTTATTTACCGTTTTCATAATTAATTAGGTTGTTAGTTAATCATCAAAATCAAACTTCAAATTGACTTTGTATTCGATAAAGGTTCAGTATCTAGGGTTTGTCCATAGTATCCACGGATTAATATCCGGTCTTGCCATCTACACTACACTGCGACCGGTGCACTTGCCGATTGTGTGTGGTTTAGTAACGATTCCATTTTAAAACTTGTCTGATTTTTATATATACATTTCACACATCAGCGGTAAATATAACCAATTAACATGGTTAAGCAAACATTTATAGAGTTAAAAGTTAGCCTTAACAATAATAAAGTAAGTAAAACAATAATTAAATTTGGTACTTGGTGTATTATAGGGTAAATTTAGACCATGTGGGCTTTAATTTAAATGACGATAAATATGCAAACAACACAATTAGTTACATGCCTAGATTTAAAAGTTACTTTAGCTATAATAAGTTAAATAAACAATGAATTAAACACAGAATTAAACTTATACGGAACATAAAAGAACAAATATTTGTAAAAAAACGAAAGAAATAACTTTATTAAATTTCAAGAGCCGCATGATAACTATATTAAAATTCAGGGATTGAAATGTAGATTGTAGATAGAAAAAAAATTATTAAAGTGTAGGGTCGTATAATAACTCTATTAAAGTTAAGAGTTAAAAATATAAATTATTTAAAAAATAATAATAATCATATTTTATCACTACAAAATAAATTCACATAAAAATTATTCTATTGATTTAATACTATTCACAACTATAAATGTTAGTATATATAATTTTTTTATTCATTATATATATTTAACCATTTATGGATAATAAACCGAATCAACATTCATAACTAAATTAATACAAATTAATTACCACTCACAATAATGTTTCTATAGGCATTTTAATACCATTTTAGTACTTGTACTTACATCATTTGACATATCTACTAATTTTACTCCAAGTAAACATATTCAAACTTGTGTAGATTTGGGTTTTCTTCACTTATATTTATGGTTTTTTTGCATTGATTTCTATTGTAAAATACATCATAGAATATCGTTCATATTAGGGGATTCTATTGGCACACCGGTCCATCTATATATATACTTTGGCATTGTAATACGGATCGTATAGACCTATACGAGCCATATTGCATAAAGTTAAGACATGGCAGACTGACAGGTTCAGGAGATGTCTGGCGGCTGGCTTATACGGATCGTATAGACCTATACGATCCGTATTGAAGCCCTGATTTTTTAGGTTTGAATTGTGGTGTGTTGTGTTTGGTTTTTGGTATTTTAGGGTGGTTATCAGTGTATATTGTTGGCTACTTTTGTTATAATGAGTTTTAAAATATTTATTATTTTTTATCGTTACGTATCGTATTATAGCGTATCGTATCACATTTTTTACTTTTTAATATTTATAGTGACGTGTTGTATGATATCGTATCATCCTTGTTTATACGATCGTGTCGTTACGTATCTTATTATAGCATATCGTGAAAATAAGCAATCACAAATATACATAAACTGAATCTGTATATTTAACTACATAATAAGTTTGTATATATACGTGACATCGTTAAAAATACATAACAGTCAAAATACAAAAAAAGTACAACAATCTAAACCCCTGGATCCGCATCCTGGGTCGTCCTAGAAGGCCCGCCCCCTTAGTGGTGCCAGACGGCTGCAGATCTTGTCCCGGGCGTGGCAGCAAGTCATGCATAAGTATGGGAGTCACGCCATGACTCGCCACTGCCTCTATATCGCCCTGTATCGCCCGGATCAAAAGGAGCTCAGTCCGGGCATGGTGAGCGTCCGCCTCTAGCCAGTCCACCATCTGCTGTAACGCAAGCGCCACAACTGGTGGCAACTGGTCATAAGGACATGTTGGGGTACTGAGGCACCCTATGCGGCTGCGGCGGGGATGGCGGCGGAGGACTAAGCTCTCGGTCGACCTGCACATAAACACAATTGTTAGAACATGACGGTAAATTTAACGCATTATACAAAATAAGTAAATAAGTGCTTACCTCGACGTGAACGGCAGCCCTGCCATCGTCACCAACATCAACGTCATTGTCATCATCACCATCACCATCAGCTCCATCTGCTGGTTGTGCAGGATCCTCATCGGCTGGTAACTCATCGGGCAGGGCGGCAGGGACAAAAAATGGCGCCCTCGCGATCGCGAAATCGCATGCCAATACCCACGCCGTAATCATGTGTGATATGCATACCGATCAGCGTCCATCGCGTCAAACATGTGGGCTCGACCACGCCAAACTCCGTGACCTATGGGTCCTCACTCTGAACGAGGCCCAGCGACACAGCAATCTTCGTGATGTACGCCCCGTCGTACAACAAACCACGCTCCTTCCCTGTGAAACGATGCCGCATACCAATCTACAAAGCAACGAGCAAGGGTGCACGGCTGGCGCCATATAAGGCAATAGATATAGAACAAATCCCCCTGATTGCACCACTCGCGACTCTTCGAGCGTGGTGCAATAGATGTGGCAATAAGCCTATCCAGGTAACAATATAGGGGATCTGTAATGTGGGACACCCCAGACTTCGACCTGCCAAAGCGACCCCGACTGATCACTCTTCAGAATCTGGCGAGTGTGTCCGGGGTATAATATGCAAGGCGTCGGTATATAGTGGGGTGTGCGTCTCCGGCAACGTATAGAAGCCGGTGTGTATGGCAAACTCACGCATGGACATATCAAAGTCCTGCCCGACCAATCTAAAACTAAACTCAATCCACGGGTCAGTGGGGTCCTCATCCTCCTCGGGGCGGTCGGCTTGTCTCGGAGCGAACACGAATGACAATAAAACCCTCGATAACGAGCACCTGATAGGATGGCAGATACGCTGTCACACCCCAACCGATGGCGGAATCATCGGAGCGGACGTAAATAGATTGCTCGAGACTTCATAACACTAATATTTGCGACAAGTATTTAAATAATGAATTTCATTTCATTTCTAAAGAGTCAATTACATAGATTGAAATCGAATACAACAACTTGAAATAAAAGAATTACATTACCATAAGTATACAAAATTTAAAATGTGTTTCTAGGCATCCTACTAAGTTCCATGCATCATCATCACATCATCAATAACCGGCAACATGTTTTAAAAGCATAGTTCAATATAAACGTATTGGCGAGTACACTAGTTTTAGTCACATGGCATAAGTATAAAAAGTATTTCTCAATCCAACATAGCAATTTGGTATACAAGGTCAAACTAGCATCCATAACTAAAAGTGAAACCCAAGTGTCCACGAGAATTATATGTGTCCCTCGCCACAAAAGTAACGAGACTATTTACGAATAATAAGCATCCCTCGATACCGAAGTAATCGAGACCGTAAAGAATATAAGTTAACAAAACCCGTCGGGTGGTGTGCTACTCCTATAGCGTTATACTTGTTAAGGTGGGCTAACAAGTAGCATGAATTCTAGCATGAACGTAAGAATAACAAAGCATGTATAACGGATTGAGTGAATAAAGCATATTTGTGTGAATCGTGCATTTTAACAAGTAAAACATATTGCACCCAAAGTGTGTTAAAGCGAAAAGGGTCAAGTGTACTCACAAGTTTGCATAGCTTTCCGATTATCCGAGTATTGACAAGTTGGTGAGAATAGGGAAATGAAGGTGTGTGAGTATTCAATTTTAATGGAAGATTTGGATTTGGAATGTAAAGTATGCGAAAGTATGTATTCAAAAGTAAATTATCTAGACTTAAACGCTCGTTTTTGACACTATAAGTTCCCGTAGGGAATAATGTGGTTTCATGGGTCGAATTATCATCAAGGGTTCAGTTATGTATTCATATATTTATAGTTTTTATAATATAGTTCTAAGTTAAGTCCAACAAGAATAACATAGATTGTCATATAAGTCATGCATGGAGGTATGAGGAAAACCATCCTTTAACCTCATTGTAAGATTCACCAATACACAAATCATCACAAGGATGATTCGGATGGTCATGAATGAAAGGAAATGTACAACTAATCACTATATCAAGTAGCTAAGTAAACATTAACCCTGTGAGCCACTTTCGACATGGAAAGAGTTAACTAAGTGTCAGAGGCTAGATGGGGTTAGGTCACTTTTAATCTAGCAAACTACTTGAGATAGCAATGGTAAACCATCAAGTGAGGTGGTGGTATGAAGTTAGGATAGCCATGGCTTCCAAGTATTCACACCTATACCAAAACACAAGTCTTGCCATAAACTTCATGGAAAGCTCGGATGGTTTCATCACTTATGGGTTGCATAAGCCCTAGTAAAACAAAAGGTTTGGACCTCAAAATTGTGATGTTCCACCTTAGTTTGCCATGGCAAACTTGTGGAAACCATCCTAGAGGTTGCCCGAATAGCTTGAAAGAAGAAATGAAGAAAAAGATGAAGAAAAGTGAGTGAAAACTCATTCAGAACACTTAGAGTTTTCTTGCTTGTTTGAAAGACTTGAGGGAATTTGGGAATTTGGGAATTTGAAAGAAAAATTGGTATGTGGAAATGTTTAGGAGGTGGTGGAGGCTTGTATTAATAAGTGGGTATTAGGGTTTGGGATTTAATGAAGGTGGAAGGTGACTGGAGGAGAAAGGAGGTGGAGAATGTGAAATATGATTGGCTTAAAAAAGGTGGAATGTGATTAGAGGAGAAAGGAGGTGGAAAATCTTTTGGTTTTGTTCACTTTTAGTCCTTGCACTTTGTAACTAGGTTATTTTATGGTGTTTTCTTGTATTTTAGTTTGTTTTTAGGTATCCAAACTGTTTATTATCTCGGTTTTGCGTATAAACACGTATTTAAAGATTGATTGCCTAAATAACACAAATATGAAAGGTAACACGTATGTGTAAAAAATGAATTTCCATTATGATCAAAGCCTCGGATTACAAGATGAAATGAACCACAAAACCTTGATTACAAGTTTCAGAAATAGAAATACAATTACACTTTCTAAATAGGGAAAGTAAAAAATGTGATGCATTACATACGCCAACTGGAAACATCCTGTAACACGTTAGGGTTAGTATTTTTTAAACAAGAACAAATAAAATAAAATAATAAATAGTATGCTGTCATACGGAGTCTCGTGGTCGATAAAGTCTCGGCTCTCGCCGCCTCCTGCACCTCCTCCAACGCCATCCAATCGACGGCAGCATGGCCGCCAATCTCCATGAGGTGAAACTTCTCGCACCGTTGCGCCTCCTCCGACCCTACTCAAATTCCAGATATGGGTGCTCTGGCAATGAGTCAACGTCTGTTGGTGCATAATGTCTATGTCTTAGTCTTATATCGAGTCTGTATTGTATAGAGCTGAATAGGCTAGGTATACGAAATATTTATGTTTAGCTTAGCCAAGTTCGCTCATAAGCAAAATGTTTATGCGTGTTCGGCCGAACTTGCTTATGCAAGTTCGGGCGAACTTGTGTCCTTGGAGCGAACTTGTTAGCTTATAAATACCTAGCTAGCCTACTTCATTTGTAACTTTGGCATTTCAGAGGCGAAGCTCTGTCAGTTGTAACCAGAACGTTTGATCTATAAAACTGACGTTTAACTGATTAAATCTTGTCTATTGGTAAACACGACGTAATATTTCCGCTATTATGGACGTTAGATATCAAATTTAGGTTCCTAAGCATCGAGGATCGGTCCTACAACTGGTATCAGAGCAGGATTGGCCTAATTTTAAGACATTGGACATAGAACATCTAATCTTCTACTCATTTCTTCTATTTTTAACTTTTCTTGGACAATTCACGCATAAAATGGACTGATTTTCAAGTATAATACGTAAAATCCATAATAGATAAACCCTTGAAAAGATCGGAGCTTAAAACAAACGAATTCATGCCGAAAAAATTGAAAAAACCAGGTTTGAAAACACATGTTCACTCGAACTTAACATCAAGTTCGCTCGAACTTGACTGAAAAATTCACGTTTTTCATCAAGTTCGCCCGAACTTGATTGATTTTTCAAGGTTTTAGGTTAAGTTCGCTCGAACTTGCTTACTTTTCAATCAAATTTTATCAAGTTCGCCCGAACTTGATTAAAATTTGTTGAAAATCTAGTACAAGTTCGCCCGAACTTGCTTGTTTCTCTTCAAGCTTATACAAGTTCGCCCGAACTCGTTTGTTTCTCTTGAAACTTATACAAGTTCGCCCGAAATTGTAAATAGCTGAGTTTCACACGCTTTGACAAGTTCGACCGAACTTTCCAAGGTTTTTAAAAAAAACCGTCTCGGACATTATATATCGTTAGATTTGTATTGACGAGACGAGTTTAAAGCTCTAATCTGGTAAAAAAAAGTTTTTCGAAAAATTTTAAACGTTTTTAGCAAACCGATACATTGATATTGTCGGTTAAAAAGTCAATTTTTTCTAAAAATTGTCTGTTTGTTAATCATTTTTCAAGTGTTTTGAACGACAGATTAGTTTGGAAAACGAAATGAAGTCCATGAAGCCTCCTATGTTGATGAATATAAATGAATATGATGTTTGGAAAGGAAAATTTGAGAGCTGGGTCAAAGCTACGCATTTCCGTAGTTAGGTCGTGATTGAGACAGGTTATGTCATTCCTAGAGATGAAAATCAGCAAATTCTGGAGAAGTGCAAATATTCTACTCAACAACAAGATGATTATTTTGCTGAAAAGAAAATGATTAATCTGATACAGCAGTCGGTGAAAGTAAATATCTTGAATCTGCTACCAGAATGTGATACGGTACAAAAGCTATGGAATGCTCTACGTGCTAAATATCTGGAGCGTGCTGAGATGATTAAAAGCAAGAAAGTAAAGTCAGAGGTAAAAATTGTTGATAAAGAAGCGGTAAAGGTACAAATTGTGAGAGGTCAAAAAACCTTGCACAAAGTGTACTGAATCTATGTGCTTAAATTGTCAAAAATTCAAATCTATTAATGTCAAACTTTTGAAAGATTTGAAATGTTTGTCATTAGAAAATAAAAAGTTAAAAGAAAATGAAAAGAATTTTGAAAATCAAATAAAAATTTTAGAAAATAAAAAATTACAAAATATGAAATACTTTCAAAATAATATAAAAATTTTAGAAAATGATAAATCTATTTTGAATAAAAATGTTATTGAAAAACAAAATATAATAAACTCGCATCTTGAAAAAATTAGAAAACTTGAACAAGATGTTGAGATTGCAAAAAATAAAATTGATGATTTAGAAAAACAATTGAAAGGTTTTATGACTTCATCTTAATGTTAGATCAGATATGTCTTAAACCGTTAATAAGAATAAAAAGGAAATTCCAATAAGTGACAATGTCACAAATTATGACGATGTCATAATTAAGGATTGTGATGATAATACCGATGATGAAAATGATAAAAAAGAAATATTTTTGAAACTAAAAGAAAATTTTCAAGAAACTATTCTACAATCTGCTAAAAAAGGTGATTACTCATCGCAAAAACTTTCTAAGCAGAATGGAGAACAAAAACAACATGAAAAACAAAATTCTAAAAATTTTCAAAACAAAAATAAAAGCTCATCGGTTCGGTTATCCAATATTATAAAAACTCACAAACATTTGAGAATAAGTGGTGCAGGTCGGATCACAGTGCTTCAAAGTCAAATCAATTTTATAGAAGAAGCGGAAAGATGACTACTACATGTCAAATCAATGTGTTGATTTGGGTGTTTGGTCTGAATGGAGAGACTGGTACGATAACAGAGTGTGTTACAACTGTAGATTTGGTGGACACATTGCTGTTAACTGCCTGAAAAAGAGATTTGATACGAGAAGATGCTATAAATGTCAAATCAAATGTCATATTTCCAGGGATTGTCCGATTAATCTGAAAAGAGGATCGGTTAAATCTCAGGGGGAGAAAAGACCAGAGGAGATGAAAACAGAGAAGAAAAATGAGAAAACTGTAGAGAAGCCCAAAGAACAAAAAGTCAAGTTATCACAAGGGCAAAAAGACAGATTGAGAAAAAAGAGGAACAAAGTTAGAGAGTATTTGGAAAAGATTTTGTCCTCGGATACGTCTTAAAAATCAGATAAAAGTTCTAATGAATCATTTTACTCACAGTCAAATAAAACGAATTCATCAGGTACAAATCTGAGGACAAAAGAGAGAGCAGTGGAGAAAAATTTGATAATTCAAACAGTTAAAAAATCAAAGAAAGTAAAATTTTCAAATAAAGTTTGTATCAAACTGTTTGAATATCAAAAAAGTGTGAATGTTTGTTTACTTCAGATGTTAATGATTTTGGTAAACCTAAATCCAGAATGGATTGGGTTCCTATTCAAAACTGATTGAAGTTTGTTTGAATGTGCAGGATAACCAAGCTTCAATCCAAACGTCATTTGAGAAGCAGTGGTTGTTCATGCAGAGAGACAAGAGACAGGAGTGATATCCACACAAACAAAATGGTAGTCTCGCGTTCACATTCGTAAAAAGTCGTTAAATGGTTAAAATGGAAGATTCTTATTTTCGATTTTAATAAGATGTTTTCAATTTTAGGGGGAGAAAAATTTTTAAAAAATTGTAAAAAATTCTTGTAAATTGAAAAACATCGTTTCAAAATCATTTTAGATAGATAAAACGATTGAAAAAGCCAAAAACAATAGAAAATCTTTAAATATAAAAAACATTGAAAAATGGAAAATGAGATTACTTGTGCGCAAAAAGGAAATGATAGTACATCAGTAGACTATCACAGTACGCTAAATATTTGTAAAGTTTGTCTTACTGTGGATGTGTCGATAGGCTTTACACGTTTAGTAAATTGTTTCAGGGATATAAACTAAATTTTACAACTGCTTAAACTTGTGGATTAACATATCTTGGATATATGGACTTAGTACTCCAAAATTTCGTTTGAGAGATTGCCTGATTCTGAGATACGAGGTCTTTATAGATGGTTGATTTCTGGGGTATTATACAAGTTCTTCTGATTTTGCGGAAGCAATAGCCTAGAACTTCTATAATACTTTTGCAATAAACCCTAAACTGCATGCAATCTTGAAAAGTATCGAAAGATCTAATCATTTGCAGTGCTGAAAAGATTCCTTAAATGGAACACACCTTAAAGTTGAGCCTTCATCTCTTTGCCTGTACGGTAGTACTAACCTGAGCTCTCAAGGCATCGCATTACCCTGATACAGATATCAGTTACGCTATATTCACATGTAAGATGAAATCTAGGGAATTTTGATACGGGAGTATATTCAAGAAGCGGGAACCACAGATATGTCAAGTTTCATAATTCTTACCCTAACATATCTTGGAACAACTGAGAAATGTGTTAAAGTTTAGGTGGATAAACATATCGACAATCTAGGTAAACAATTTTAAAACTTAAAGTCATTAAAAGGTCAATGGTACTGGTGGTATGTCTCAAAAACTGATATGATCCTCTAGCACGTTTTCTCACAAAAATATAAAGTGTAAATATTACATTTTAGTTTGTTTACATTTCTGCATTTAATATTAAAAATCCAAAAAGATTTTCTTTCAAAATCTTCCATGGTAACCTAATAATGTTGAATGTGAGCCGGACCAACGAGACTATTAAGAAACTGTTTGTGTGTGGATACATGTGATTGTTCTTAATCGTCAAATCTTAGAGATTCAGAGCATCATTTAAGGGGGAGCTAGATAAACATGTTGATTAAAGATACCAGAAAGCTGTGAGCAAGAGGTACAAAAGTAAGGTGAAAAGCACAGAAGCCACACAAGAACCTTCTGGTGCTTAGGAGAAAGGAGCCACACAAGAACCTCCTCCACAAGAACCTCCTGTTTTTGTTCATGCTGAAGCTGAAAGGCCAGGAGTTACACAAGAACCTCCTGTGTCTGGATTTGTTGAAGTTCCTATTGCTGAATCTCCTATTGATCCAAAGACTTCTGTTCCTGAAAGTTCTACGCCTAAGAAGTAACACCGAAAACTGCAACACCGAAAGATTCAACGCCAAAGACACCAAGGGGAAATTTGTTTGGTGATATGCCACATGGTCCAATCAGTCTCGAAGACTTGGATGAATTTTTCCTAGAATCTAATGTGGAGATGCTAGAGAAACGTGTAAAGGTGTTAGAAGAAAAAGTGGCACAGAATGAAGTCGAGAAAGCTGAGCTTATTTAGAAGATAAATCAAAGTGCTGTTAAGAAAGAAATGTTAGATGACAAAGTGAAGGTGTTAGAAAATGAACGTGAGTATTTCAAAGCACTAATTGAGAGTTTGCAAGATGCAAATGAGAAATTGCAAACTGAAATAGCTGATCTAAAGACTATTCAAGCATTGAATGATCGAAGATTCAACAGATTGCAGAAAGTGTTAGCAAACAATCTGAACATTGATTTCATCGCTGAATACGATCGTCTGGATCGTCAAGAAGAAAAAAACATGCTAAGAAAGAGTTAGCTGAAAGTGGTAAAGGAAAGCAGGTTGAGGGTGAAGCCCCTAAATTTTCTGAGACTACAGAGAAATCTTATGATGTTCCTGAGAAACCAACTAAAGATGTTTCGAAAGCTTCTGAGTATGATATCCAAAAGGTTGACGAATATGTCAAGCCTTCTGATCCTATTATTGTTTCTGAAGAACCAGGCAATGAAGAAGCTGAAAAAGATAATAAAGAGGATGAAGAGGAAGAAGGTTATGAGGATTGGAATGTTGGGGATGATGACGATGATTTTGATCAAGGTGGTGATGATTTTGATCAGGGAGGTACAGGTTTAAAGATCAATGAAGCCAAAGTATCTGATGAATTTGATTTTTCTGATCTTATGAACGATGAGTCGAACAGGATGGAAGATAAAAGCCAGGGGGAGTCAGGGCAGAAAGGGCCAACTGATGATGATATTGATTTGTTAGATATTGATCGTTCTGCGAAGCCTGTGACTGCAGTACCTACGAAGCCTTTGATGCTAATGTTGGAACAAAATGTGGAAGAAGGTGAGTTTGTACATAATTACTCAAAAGAAGATTTGGCGAAACTAGTTGAAGTTGAAGCTGAGAACTTAGAGTTTGATTTTGAGGAAGTTATGAATGTTAACACATTTGAACCGAAAGAGTATCAGTATGAGAGAACATTTGAAGCTGATGAGTACAATCGAGTGATAGTTGAAGATTGTCCTCAGATGATGAATCAGGTCAAAAAGCTAAGTATGTTGGTCAAAATTCAGAAAGTTTTCCTACTTTTGAAGAGATGTACAAACAGCTTAATGAAGATATGTTGAAAGATAAGATTCCTAAACCGATGACCAAAGAAGAGATAGCTGAAGCAAAAAAGTCCTGGTTCAAGGAGATGCCACATGAACGTAGGTTTCAATGTCCACTAGCATTTTTCACCAGAAATAAAGATGTTTCTTTGGGAGATATACTGAGTTGGGGATGGTTTAAAGAGCTCAACGTATATGCAATCAAAAGAGAATTTGGAGTGCAATACTTTAAATATCTTGCTGATTCAAAACATTGCCATATTGGGATATGGAAGAGTTAGTCCAAACAGTGAATGTTACTTATCATATGAAGACAATAGATCAGTTGTTGTGGAAGATGATTAAGTACGAAGCTAGTAAAGGTTGGAATCACTGGAAGCCGTTTATTCCAAGACGAAGAGTAAAGATCAATAAGGTTACAGGGGAAAAGGACATAATGTTAATTATGAAACGTCCTAGAGCCATGAGGAATATGCCACTTATGCCGATCGAACAAAACTTCTATCCTTTATTCAAATGGTGGCAGATAGATCCAGCTACTTGCGAAGCGGTGATTGTGTTAAAATTTGAAGATCATCTAATATTGCTAAGGAACGAGTTGAAGTGATGGGTCATCAGGGTATGAGAGGTTTGTGGAGGACGATAAGGATTCTAGATCCTATGTGGTTGGTTAACTGCTCGAGAGAAGATATAAAATGCCTTTTCTACAGCAAGATTGTTTTTGAAGAAAGAGAAAAGGTACAAGCGATGCAGTATCAGAAAGTTGTTAACGTTTGCTATGCACGAGAAGTCAATTCTGGAAAGATGTGGCAGACAAGTGGAGGGATCTGGAAAGAGTGGAGTTTCTAAAAGAAGAAACCAGAAATGAGGTGATTACAAAAAGAATGGAAAAAGCGGTAAGGCAAAGTTCGCTAAGAATGGCTAACTTTAAAAGACCACCGTAACTGATCCAACGCCTGATCCAAAGCAAGAACGAAGAAAGAAGCCGTTCAAGAACTTCTTCGGTCATGTACGTTAACGTTTAAATGAAGACAGAGTTTTGAAGACTGATAAAAGACGAAGACGCTATCCAAGGGCTCTGTTGGTGCAAATGTCTATGTCTTAGTCTTATATCGAGTCTGTATTGTATAGAGCTGAATAGGCTAGTATACGAAATATTTATGTTTAGCTTAGCCAAGTTCGCTCATAAGCAAAATGTTTATGCGTGTTCGGCCGAACTTGCTTATGCAAGTTCGGGCGAACTTGTGTCCTTTGGAGCGAACTTGTTAGCTTATAAATACCTAGCTAGCCTACTTCATTTGTAACTTTGGCATTTCAGAGGCGAAGCTCTGTCAGTTGTAACCAGAACGTTTGATCTATAAAACTGACGTTTAACTGATTAAATCTTGTCTATTGGTAAACACGACGTAATATTTTCGCTATTATGGACGTTAGATATCAAATTTAGGTTTCTAAGCATTGAGGATCGGTCCTACAACGTCAGGGGCCCCGCACCCCCAACCAAGACCCCTCCCTCCACGTCCACGGTCCCTACGACGCCTCCACTACCACTGCCACTACCAGCGCCTCTACCACCACCGCCCCTCCCGGCGCCTCTACCACCACCCTCACCACCACCACCCCTCTTGGTGCCTATACCACCACCACCCCGGCCTCGGCCAACAGCAATCTCGTCCATCTATAAAGTTTTCAAATTTGCAAAATTTAAAAAATTTAAAGTTTAAAATTTTAACGTTTCAAAATTTATAAATTATAAAGTTTAAAATTTTTAAGGTTTTCAAATTTGGAAATTTTCAAAATTATAAAGTTTGAAAATTTTAAAGTTTTCAAAATTTAAAAATTATAAAGTTAAAATTTTTAAGTTTTCAATTTTTGAAAATTTCAAAATTATAAAGTTTAAACTTTTTAAGGTTTTCAAATTTTAAAAATTTCAAAACTATAAAGTTTAAACTTTTTAAAGATTTCAAAATTTTAAAAACCACTCAAGAATCGAAAAAGTTTTTAAAGTTTTTAAATTTTAAAAAATTATGAAGTTAACTCATTTCAATAAGAATTCATATATTAATATAAAAACTGGCCGAGTTATATCAAAATTGCAGGTAAGCGAGCAACAGGCTGTGCCGCTACCCCTTTTGAATAGCAAACCCTAGCCTATTAAAGACAAACCCCTACCCCCCCCCCCCCCCGGTTGAAAAGCTACTGCTGTGGACAACCTTTTGGACCCTAGTCAACAAATGGATAGCTTCTAGAGCTAGGGAGCCAAAGGTTTCGAATGCGAAGGAGACAAAGGCATGTTGATTATCAGCACAGGCTTAGCATGTTTATCCACCTCTTTTGATTCCGCTTTCCTTATAGCTTGTCCTGCTACAAACCCACTTTCCCTTAAACCAGCTAAGGGGGAGACTCCTGTGAGATCCACACAAGCATGTTCCCTCCCGGCCAGCCAAAGACGAGCAGATCCGCTGGTCTCAACGTAGATCTCCCTCCATAGGATCTGTAAGAAAATTCACAGGGGCCTCCTTTTTGGCAGAAATCCCCGCTCTCCTCAAGATGTCCCCCAAAACATCCCTCACCCAGTCATGTCGATATTTGAAACCAGGAAGCTCCTTACAATGAATAGCATGCTCCCCGTATTTATCCATGCAGGTTTTACTACATATTGGGTAGGTTCGTCTTCAGTATACATAGGGATCATCAGCCGGTATCTGAGGATAGCCCTATACTCAACCGCCGACATGCATTGCCCCAGCCCCTCGATCGGGATAATAGTAAAAAAGTCCTGTGCAGGGGGATTTCAAGCACTCAATCACCGCCTTCTGGCGGGGAGATAAGTCAAAGGCTTCTCCAAGACTCTGAGCGATTAGGCCAAATAGGGCAGTCGCCAAAGTTTTTTGTGGCTTTGAGAGGCGGTATCCATTTTAGAGAAACCGCCAATATCAAAGTCTGGAAGAGAGATACGTAAGTGCTCAAGGGCATGCTGGTAGTCTACGTCAAGCTCAGAATCCCACTGTTCCGAAGGATATGGTCTTGCAATACACACGATTGAGCTCTAGACGCCACAAAAGCATAAACTCCAACATCCGGGGCTGAGAGGATGCCTAAACCACCCAGGCGCATAGGCTGTAAAAAAATTTGGCCTATACGATCGTATAGGCCCAAAACGCAACATATAGCTCCATAAACGAAAAGGAAGGGGATAAACTTTTGAACCGATACGCATCGTATAGATCCATACGCATCGTATCGATTCAAAAGTTTCATAGCGTATCGTTCAAAAAGTTTCAAAAAAGTATGAAACTTTTGAATCGATACGATGCGTATAGGGAGATACCCATCGTATCAACCCAAAAGTCAGCAAAAAAAACACCCGGAATCTGGGCAATCATCAAAATTCAAACCTACACTAACACACGGTCTAATCTACACTAATATATGGTCTAATCTACGGATAATATATGGTATAAACAATAATGTAAATAGAGGGTTCGATTAACATACGTGTATACGTATCGATCCGTATAGAGAGCATATTCCGAGTGTAGGTCCGTATTCCAAGCGTATATCGTATTGCACAGTATAGAGAGCGTATGTTTGTGTGTGTGTGTGTGTTTTTTTTTTTTTTGGTTCGTATTGTGATACTAACCCCCTGTGAATCAGGGGGTTATATTACACCGACCCCCTATACGCATCGTATGGGCATATACGATGCGTATAGCACCCAGTGAATTCTCAAATAACCCCTTGTATTTTGTAGATTTCAGGGGGTCCTATACGCATCATATAGGTCTATACGATGTGTATTTAAGGCCCTATACGACAAAGTTTTGGCCTATACGATGCGTATAGGTCAAAAAAAAATAATTAGCCATTTGTCGTTTTGATACGTATACGACCCGTATATTGGCATATTTTGCCATTACATGTAATTTTATGAAGTATATGCTCTATACGTGTCATTCCAGTGACGTTCGGTTACGTGCAGTGTCGTATTCTACGTTTACGTGTCATTCAGTATGTCATGTTCTGTGTAAACATGTCGTACCGTGACATTAGTTTTCGTATTTTGCTGTTAAATGACGTATTATGACGTATCCTATAATTGTTTGGCGTATTAAGGCGTATTGTGTCCGTATTAGGGTATGTCGGTTATGTCCGGTATTGTGACGTTAATATATGTTAGTGTCGTATTAGGGTGTAGATTGTCTGTAAGTGGAGTGTTATCGCGTATTTTATCAAGTTATCGCGTATTATGTATCTACTTGTCGTACGTGACGTATTTTGATAAAATTTAGAGTATTTTATAAATTTTAACGTATTTTAACTTATGTTGACATATTTTACCGTATGTTGACGTGTTTTAACGTATGTTGGCATATATTAACGCATTTTGATGTATTTTAACGTATTTTGACGTATTTTAGCGTACTCTGACGTATTTTAGGGTTCGTTAAACAAAATTTAAACAAATGGAATAAATTATACAACTTAATTATATATTAAAGTTACAAATTAATCAAGATAATGCACTGTCTTGTCAATATTTGGCTTCGTTATGTGTCCCGTTAGTCTTCCCTCCAAAGTACTGCTTCTTCACCTTGGTTGCTTACCCACGGATAGTTTGGTGGCGGCATTGGATAGTCCCCGTCAAGTTTGACATGGATGAAATGACCATTGTTAACATATACCAAGTGTAACAACCTGGTGAGGGACGTGTGCGCGCTCTGGGTGATAGAAGGGGAATAAAGTCGAACAACCTAGCATGCCTAATATGTGAACAATCACAACAAACCTATGGGCAAAAGGAGTCCTGCCTGAGGCATCTACATCTAGTGCTCCATGGGTGCTCTCCCAACGTAGGTAAAATTTATCCTCTTTAGTTGCGCGTCGTAGTCTCTTGGTAAATCACTGTCTAAAATGTACTTCCACATATCTTTGTTCTCACCCGTTAACTCTTTAACTAGTTGGCTCTGAATAAACCCAAAGTAGTCTTGTTCCAACCCTAAACCCACAGCCATAGCCCGAAACCCACAGTGTCCATCCGACTTTACAGCTTTTATTCTTGAAAGATGAGGGTGGAACACTTTTAGAAATTGTTTTTTGAATCTGAGAACATATTCAAGCGTTCCATCATCGTGATTAACGGAAACCCAAGGTTCTTGCGAGGTTCTTTTTCCGTGAATGCGTTGAATGACTGCGTCGCATTAACGGCCTTTGAGACTTTTGAGACATTATAGTTGTAGATGGTATTAGAGAATCTTGTGACTGTATATAAGAACTATGTCGAGGAGGGTCACACCTACTTTGTTCTGAAGGGCCAATTGAGCTATGTCTAGTAGGTTGTTCTCTTTTTTTTGTTGGACCTTGGACGTTGGCCTCCCGCGAGTGTTTTCTTGTACGACAGACGGTTTTTTGTCACTCATTAATGGGTTTATCACCGCATTGATCTTCAATATGATGCTTTTCTTCACTTGTGGAGGTTCGATTGTCACACTCCAACCGATGGCGGAAACATCGGGGCGTGGCACTAGGCGAATCAGATTGCTCAAGAGACATCATAACGACTATTAAGCAACAATATCTAAACATTTAACATCCCATACTATTAAACAATATAATCCAAAGTAAGCAAATCTCTTAAACATAACATCTGATTCGATCTTCCCTAGATTTTTACTACATGATTGTCTAAGCAAAACCTAAATCTAAGCATCCAAAGCAATATCCTCAACCTGCCACATATGTTAAAATAAAACGTCAATACAATTAAGTAAAGGTGAGCATACGAGTTTTGCATACAGTATAGATATAAAAACGTTTAGCATACACCGCATGACATACGTAACAGTTGTGAACTATGTATATACTTAGATTCGAGCAAACCAACAAACTGCGATTGATCGAGGCATGTGAACAAACGTTCACATCCTCAAAGGGAATATAAATGCGAAATAAAAATGCGAGCCTTAACAACCCCGGGCCTCCGGGTGGCGGGTCAACCTCTAGTATACTATCATGTTAAGGGTGGAGTACTAGCAATCAAGTAACACATAAAGTTCAGCAGATTTCACTTAAACTCGTGTATAAGCGGGATATCGAATAAGCATTTGAGTTGTGTGATGTGTTTTGATATACGAACATATGTGACACCCAAAAGTGCGTTTAGGCGTAAAAGGGTTCAAGTATACTCACAGTTGGTGCGCTTCAGGAGAGATGAGAGATCTGAGATGAGTTGCGAAGAGCGTCGGATCAGCCTGTAAGCGAACATAAGCGTAGTCTTCCGAATTGCTGAAACAGTAAACGGTTGAGAGAACAGTAGACAAGTTCGGCGAACTTGTACCTTAGGGTGCAAGTTCGGGCGAACTTGACTAACATTAAACTACTGAAGGTAACAAGTTCGGGCGAAATTGTCCTGTTGATGAAGGGTGATACAAGTTCGGGCGAACTTGTCTAATTCTCTTGAGAATTGGACAAGTTCGGGCGAACTTGTGCAAATTTCGTGAAGATTTGATCAAGTTCGGGCGAACTTGGTCACCATACTGGTGACAAGTTCGAGTGAACTTGATGCTTTCCGACCGAACTTGACTGTTTTGGCATCCAAATCATGCGTTTTCGCGTCGTTTGCTGAGAAAATCGAGTGTCCATCCCTCCAACCTCAGGCTACTGAGCAAAACCAAGGCTGCAGAGGTCTTTTGGAGCGAGTTTTAGCCATTTTACAGAAACTAGGACTAATCCGGGCGAACTTGAAGGTTCGAACAGTTTAGTCCAGTTTGTGCAAAGTGAAGATTTCGTCCTTGTCCTTCTGGATCTGAGATCTAGCTTGACAACGCCTCGTTCCACTTCAAAGTGAACGAAACACACGTCATTTAGTCCGAATATTGTGTTAAAATCGATGATTCAAAGGTTTTACTTAGATCTATGCATAGATCTAAGTGAAAAACTGAAGTTTTGCATAAAAAAGATGAAGATTTTCGTAAACAGAGAAGTTTTGATGAAAACAAGGTGAAACCTTGTGCAAAATCGTTGTAAAACGTTGTTGTAGCTTGAAAACGGGTTGAATCTTACTTAGAAAACAAAGGGTTTCGGTTTTGGGGAGCATCGCGCGAACTTGCAGCAAGTTCAAATGAAAGAGGAGCTAAGCATTTATAGGTGGAGTGAGAAAGGCGGGCTGAAACATCAAGTTCGGGCGAACTTGCTTGTTTCTTGCTTTTTGAGACAAGTTTGGGTGGACGTGTTAGATTCTGAAGAATTATGAAGGCTCAGACAAGTTCGGGCGAACTTGTGATGCACAAGTTCGGCCGAACTTAACCTAGGGGCCAAGTTTTGTTCGATTATTTCGCGTTAAGAGTTCGTTTAGCGATTCGGTTCGTATTAGATAGTTATATTAAGCGTTTTAGTGAAGCGTTAAGCATTATATTACCATTGAATTGAGAGAGCGAGTTACGAGAGCGTGCAAGCGTTTTAGCGATATTAAACCATAACATAAATAAACATAAAACATATAAAACATAATTCCACATAAATAACTGCGTTTTGCGATGCGATGGCACAAGTGTTTATTAAGCAATAACACACTCGGCTTGTAAAGTAGTATAACTACTTGTGATTGTGTTGAATTAGCGATTAATAAGCGATTAAATGCGATATAGATACAAAAAATAATTCCATTAACACAACTTTCTCCATAATCAAATCTCGGGATTTACACTGAGAGATACACAAAATAAACGGAAATAAATAACAACGAAAATTTGGAGTTGTTACAGTCTCTCCTACTTTAGGAAATTTCGTCCTGAAATTTAAGTAGTGACCGTAACAAAGAGATGCGGATATTTAGCCTTCATATCACTTTCCAATTCCCAAGTGAACTTGGCACCGCATTTGCCTTCCCATCGAACCTTCACGATAGGGATGCGAGAGCGCCGTAGTTTCTTGGTTTCTCGGTCCATGATTTCGACTGGCTTTTCCACAAAATGGAGAGTCTCATTTATTTGCAAGTCCTTGAGAGGGACGTGGAGATTTTCTTAAGGTAGGCATTTCTTGAGGTTCGACACGTGGAAAGTCGGATGTACGTTATTAAGTTCTGCCGGTAGTTCGAGTCGATAGGCTACTTTGCAGATTCTTTCCAGAATCTTAAAGGGGCCTACGTATCCTGGCGCTAGCTTACCTTTCTTTCCGAAGCGGATCACTCCTTTCCAAGGTGCAAACTTTAAGAGAACGTGATCTCCCACTTCGAACTACAGGGGCTTGCGACGTTTATCGGCATAACTCTTTTGACGACTCCGAGCTTTCAAGAAATTGTCTCTGATCTGGAGGATCTTGTCTGTTGTTTCTTGAATTAGCTTGGGACCGGTGATTTGTGCTTCTACGATCTCGTGCCATGCAATAGGCGATCGACATTTTCTTCCATAGAGCGCCTCAAAAGGAGCCATTTGAATGCTGGTGTGATAACTATTATTGTATGAGAATTCAATTAAAGGTAAATGCATATGCCAATTACCACTGAAATCTATGATGCACGCACGAAGCATGTCTTCGAGGGTGCGGATCGTGCGCTCAGTCTGACCGTCTATTTGAGGGTGAAAAGCGGTACTGAGATTAAGCGTAGTACTGAGAGCGGATTGAAAAGTCTCCTAGAGACGTGAGGTAAAGCGACCGTCGTAGTCAGAGATGATGTCACAAGGCGTCCCGTGTCGACATATGACTTTGTCGGTATAGATTCGTGCTAATCGTTCTACCTTAAAGTCTTCTCGTATAGCAATAAAGTGAGCAGATTTGGTAAGATGATCAACGATAACCCAAATGCTATCATGACCAGAGGAGGTGCGAGGGAGTTTCGTAATGAAGTCCATAGCTATGCCCTCCCACTTCTACACCGGGATTTCGGTTATTCGAGCAAGCCAGAGGGCCTTTGATGTTCAGCTTTAACCTTCGAGCAGGTTAAGCCCTTTGAAACGTACACGGCGATATCCTTTTTCATGCCCGGCCACCAATACTTAGGACGAAGGTCCTGGTACATTTTGTCGGCTCCGGGATGAATGGGGTATCGAGATTTATGAGCCTCGGTCATTAGCAATTCACAAAGATTATCACAACTGGGAATCCAAATATAATCGAGGTAATAATAGATACCGTTAGATTTAACAACGAGCTGATTTTCGGAACCACATTTCATTTCTTCCTCCTGAGTATTCTCATTAAAACAAGCGAATTGGGCAGAGTGAATCATGATTTCGAGATCATTCAAAGCTTGAGAGTCACGAACACTATACACATAGCTTCGTCGACTGAGACCATTGGCTACGACGTTTGCTTTGCAAGGATGGTAGCATATCTCACAATCGTAATCGTTGAGAAGTTCAACCCATCTGCGTTGGCGCATATTCAGTTCCTTTTGATTGAAGATATGGTGTAAGCTCTTATGGTCGGTGAAGACCGTACACTTAGTACCATAAAGGTAGTGTCGCCATATCTTCAATGCAAAAACAACTGCACCTAGTTCGAGATCGTGGGTTGTATAGTTTTTCTCATGGATCTTGAGTTGTCGAGACGCGTACGCAATAACCTTGTCTCGTTGCATAAGGACACAGCCAAGACCAAGATTAGAGGCATCGCAGTAAACAACAAAA
Source organism: Scalesia atractyloides (assembly GCA_947069175.1). NCBI lineage: Eukaryota > Viridiplantae > Streptophyta > Magnoliopsida > Asterales > Asteraceae > Scalesia > Scalesia atractyloides. Next base: position 23,928,287 of record CAMTDV010000006.1, read on the forward strand.
TCGTCGTTTCCGTCGGGTAAGGCGAATACAGGAGCGTTGCACAGCATACGCTTAAGAGTTTGAAAGGCTTCCTCTTGTTTGGCATCCCAAACAAAAGGTTTGTCTTTATGGGTTAGGGCGGTAAGCGGAACGGCGATTTTCGAAAAGTCAGCAATGAATCGGCGGTAATAACCCGCCAATCCAAGAAAGGAACGGATTTCTGATGCATTCTTCGGCGTAATCCAACTCTTGACAGCTTCAATCTTTGCAGGGTCGATGTGAATTCCTTGACTATTAACGATGTGGCCAAGAAATTAGACTTCTTCGAGCCAGAATTCACATTTGGAGAACTTAGCATAAAGACGATTACCTTGGAGAAGTTCGAGGACTAAACTGAGATGGCGCGCATGTTTGTCTCTCGACTTCGAGTAGATAAGGATGTCATCGATAAACACAATAATGAAACAATCTAGGAAAGCCTTACACACACGGTCAAGGTTGGAGAACTCGCTAGTAGCTAGTCGGCCGGTGAAGTGGGGACTAGCGACTACTCGGGATTACTCGGGATTAATCAGGATTAATCGGATCAGGTTTTTTATATGTAATTTTCAGTTTTATGTATAAATATATACATTTTTATAGGTAAATATTTTAAGTTGCTAGGTTTAAAATCTTACTCAACTCATTTATTTAAGTATACATGATTCATTGTTGGAATTCATATGATTTGGTTGAAAACTGACAAGAATTTAGAGGTTTTGGCCGAAATATATAGGTTTTTTAATGGAATCATCGAATTTTGGCTGGCCTAGTCTGACCTAGTCATGCCTATCGGTTAATGGACCGATTTAAGAAAAATTACTCAGTAACTGGACGACTAGCGATTAATCGCCGACTAATCGTCGCCTAGTCGCAATTTTTACAACACTGGTTCATCAAATCCATGAAAACCGCGGGTGCATTGGTAAGACCGAAAGGCATGACCACGAATTCGAAATGGCCATAACGGGTACGAAAGGCGGTTTTCGGAATATCTTCTTCCAATATGCGTAACTGATGATAGCCGGAACGTAAATCGATCTTCGAAAAAACAAGTAGCACCTTGGAGCTGATCAAATAAGTCGTCAATTCGAGGAAGAGGATAGCGGTTCTTTATCGTGAGTTTGTTAAGTTCACGATAATCGATGCACATTCGGAACGTCCCATCTTTCTTTTTCATGAAAAGAACGGGTGCGCCCCAAGGCGAAGTGCTCGGGCGAATGAAACCTTTATCAAGAAGCTCTTGAAGTTGGCTTGATAGCTCGCGCATTTCGGATGGTGCGAGACGATAAGGAGCTTTAGCAACGGGAGTAGCACCGTGAATCAAATCAATACGGAATTCAACATCACGAGTAGGGGTAAACCGGGTAAGTCATCGGGAAAAACTTTAGGAAATTCACAAACAACGGGTACATCTTTCCAGGTTTTCTTTTCTTTCTCCGAGTTCACGATGTGGGCTAGGAAGGTAGCGCATTGCTTACGCAAATGCTTGCTCGCTTGGGTACAAGATATAAGCATCAACTTCTTTGAGGGAGTTTCACTGTAAACATGGAGTTGATCATCGTTTGAGAGAGGGAAGCGAATCATTATATCGAACCATACAACTTCAGCATGATTCTCACGAAGAAAATCCATGCCTACTATGATATCGAAGCTACCTAACTACATAGGTATGAGATTGATCGAGAAGACATGGTTGTTGAGATCGAGAGTACAACCACGGAGCTAACGGTAACGATTCTTCCGGTGGCGACTTCCACATCGAAAGTCTTTGGGAGTTTAGCGCATTTACATTTTAAAACCTTTTCGAATTCTAACGATACAAAACAATTATCAGCACCTGTATCAAATAAACATGAAGCATAAATACCATTAACAAGGAACATATCGTTGACAACATTGTTGTCGTTCTGAGCCTGGCGATGATTGAAATTAAAGGCTCGTCCACGCGCAGCCTGTTGTTGCTGCTGAGGCTGTGGTGGTGACTGCTGCTGAGGCTGAGGCTGCTATTGCTGCAAATCTTGTTTGACAGCTCGGTTTGGGTAGACGTTACTGAAGTGGTTTGGGTCCCCACATGTGTAGCAAGCACGGGCCTTTGGGGCTGGCGCTTGCTGCTGGTACTGCTGCTGATTAGCTAGAGGAGTGCGAGAGGGAGCTGGTAGAGCTAGTGCTGCGGGAGCTTGAGGAGCTGATTGATGCGGGCCTGAACGGCAACTAACAATAAAGTGGTCGTAAATGTTGTAGTTGGTACAGAAGCGACAGTTGCCTCCAACCGCATGGTGATAGGTGCACTTCGAGCACAAAGGATGAGGACCAGTATACGCACGCTTTGCCGGCGGTGCGTTGGGTGCGGCTAACTGAAGCGGCTGAGGGTTTTGCGGTGCGGTAAGGGCAAAATTCTTGCTCGGGTATTCCCTTTTGCGACCTCGGCGGCTAGACTTTGACTCTCGAGACTGATCGGTAGGAGCTGGTGATTCGGTGACGGCCTGGTTTGCGACTTTTCTGTTCTTAAAATAACCAGCCTGAACCCTTTTATCATTGATTTCTGCGGCTAGCTGATAGGTTTCCTCAATGGTGACAGGGCGTGCGGCTTGAACAAAATCAGCGACGCAATCGGGTAAAGCACGCAGATATTTCTTGATTGCTTTCTCGGTCGTGTCCACTTGACCGGGACAGATAATGCTCAACTGCTTAAAACGAGCTGTTAGGCCAGCGTTGTCTGGACCGTCTTGTTTGATATCCCAAATCTCATTCTCCAGCTTTTGAACCTTATGTGGAGGACAGAACTCTTTCACCATGATTTCTTTGAGTTCCTCCCAAGTGAGCCCGTAAGCTCCGTCATTCCGGTGCTTGTTGCGCTCTACAGTCCACAAGTCGAGAGCCTTGACTGGAACACGCTGGTGGCGTTGATAGTGCGCAGAGCTTCGAGGCATCCACTCTGACGGGAGGTAACTTTGATAGAATCGAACCAGTGGAACATAGCACTCGGCCCATCCGTGCCGATGAAAGTGAGTGGTCCACATGCTTTAAACTGTTTAAATCTGAAAGAAGTCTTGGGTGGGTTGGCTTTCGAGTCCACAGATGTTGCTGCTGACCGCGTGGATCTTGCTGACGATTTGCGGAATCACCTTAGCCATTTCCTTGGCTACCATTGAAGTGATGCGCTTATCGGTGTTGCTGCGCTGGAGATTCCTCCTGGTGTGTGATCCCATGGAAGACATCTACATTAAAGGATTTGATTGGATGAGATTTGATTATGATAGGTTTATGTTCAAAAGTTGTTTATTATTATATTATTATTATTTTATTATTATTATTATTATTATTATTATTATTATTATTATTATTATTATTATTATTATTATTATTATTATTATTATTATTATTATTATTATTATTTTTATACAATTAAGGCACAAAACACATAGGCACGTATACACGTAAGCACATAATCACGTAAACGCATAATAACATAGGCACATAATCACATATTTTGCACGTATTCATCTTTAACTAAATCAAGCATAGCGCGTACGAGATGCGATATATAGCGTAAATAGCGAGTAAGGCTGTGTATGAGACACACGTGTCCTCATGAGCGTAGGCGAGTTGAGCGATTAGTTTGGTTGGTGAATTAATTAGCGTTTTAAATTTCGAGAGTTGTGCGAGTTGTGCATGTATCGATGGAGCGTAAAAGCGATAAATCGAAAATCGAATAAGCGAAAATCCATAAATTTAAACACATAAATAGTAAATAAACTCGATGATGCATAAAATCGACGATTATAGGCTTAAATCAATTGGGAGCGTCTTGGGTTTTGAGACAGCGACTACCCAAAGTGATTCGAAAATTCTTCGAGTTCGGACACAGATTTGGCCGAATAGACAAATGCTCTCGCCATACAACGATTAACGGCATTTATCCTTCCAGTTACGTCATGTTCCGAGTCATCGAAATAATCGAGACTTTGGTGAGATTGAAAATCGAGGAGCGGAACTAGTTATTAAGATGCCGGTTTCACCCCTAACTTTACAACTTCATTCCTAGTTGTGGTTATGTTCACCGAACAACTCGGGAGTTCCACTAGATAGAAACGGAGATTTTCGTCGAGATTTGGATATCACTCCTAGCTCAATGAAGATATCTCGTGCGAGAGAATGCCGGAGTGAATGATCTCGTCGAGAGTTCTTGGTTTTCACACCTAATCTCGATTTGATCACTCGTGTTGTATGATATGAGCGTTCGTCACGTGTGTTGTGGTTGCTTTAGGAAAAGCAATGTTTAAAATTTCATGTCGAAGGGTTCTGGTCAAGTTTCGGCTAACTTGGCATCAACCTGATGTCAAGTTCGAGCGAACTTGCTCAATCCCAAGCGAACTTGATTGTTGTTGAGGGGACTGACAAGTTCGGGCGACTTGGTCAAGTACGGGCGAACTTGATCAAGTTCGGGCGAACTTGGTCAACGGGCGAACTTGATCAAGTTCGGGCGAACTTGATCAATTCGATCGAACTTGCCCTCAAGTTCGGGCAAACTTGTCTGTTCGTATTAGTTTTCGGCGTTAATCGATGCATAACGGTCTGATTTGGTATCCTAACTATAGTCTAAGGCAAACATGGCAATTCTACCAAATTTTCCCTATAGTTATGGCTCTGATACCAATCTGTCACACCCCAACCGATGGCGGAAACATCGGGCCATGGCACAAGGCGAATCAGATTGCTCAAGAGACATCATAACGACTATTAAGCGACAATATCTAAACGTTTAACATCCCATACTATTAAACAATATAACCCAAAGTAATCATTACAATATTAAGCAAATCTCTTAAACATAACATCCGGATTCGATCTTCCCTAGATTTTTATTACATGATTTTCTAAGCAAAACGTAAATCTAAGCATCCCAAGCAATATCCTCAACCTGCCACATATGTTAAAATAAAACGTCAATACAATTAAGTAAATGTGAGCATACGAGTTTTGCGTACAATATAGATATAAAAATGTTTAGCATACACCGCATGACATACGTAACAGTTGTGAACTATGTATATACTTAGATTCGAGCAAACCAACAAACCGCGATTGATGGAGGCATGCGAACAAACATTCACATCCTAAAAGGGAAATTAAATGCGAAATAAAAATGCGAGCCTTAACAACCTCGGGCCTCCGGTGGCGGGTCAACCTCTAGTATACTATCATGTTAAGGGTTGCGTACTAGCAATCAAGTAACACATAAAGTTCAGCAGATTTCACGTAAAGTCATGTATAAGCGGGATGTCGAATAAGCATTTGAGTTGTGTGATGTGTTTTGATATACGAACATATGTGACACCCAAAAGTGCGTTTAAGCGTAAAAGGATTCAAGTATACTCACAGTTGGTGCGTTTCGGGAGAGATGAGAGATCTGAGATGAGTTGCAGAGAGCGCGGATCAGACTGTAAGCGAACAGAACTGCATCAGTCTTCTGAATTGCTGAAAGAATTAACGGTTGAGAGAACAGTAGACAAGTTCGGGCGAACTTGTACCTTGGGGTACAAGTTCGGGCGAACTTGTCATGTTTCCTGAGAAACTAGACAAGTTCGGGCAAACTTGTCCTGTTGATGAATGGCGATACAAGTTTGGGCGAACTTGTGCAAATTTGATGAAGATTTGATCAAGTTCGGGCGAACTTGGTCACCATTTGGTGACAAGTTCGAGCGAACTTGACTGTTTTGGCATCCAAATCGTGCGTTTTCGCGTCGTTTGCTGAGGAAATCGAGTGTCCATCCCTCCAACCTTAGGCTACCGAGCAAAACCAAGACTGCAGAGGTCTTTTGGAGCAAGTTTTAGCCATTTTATAGAAACTCGGACTAATCCGGGCGAATTTGAAGGTTCGAACGGTTTAGTCCAGTTTGTGCAAAGTGACGATTTTCGTCCTTGTGATTCCAGATCTGAGATCTAGCTTGACAACATCTCGTTCCACTTCAAAATGAACGAAACACACGTCATTTAGTCCGAATATTGTGTTAAAATCGATGATTCAAAGGTTTACTTAGATCTATGCATAGATCTAAATGAAAAACATAAGTTTTGCATAAAAAGATGAAGATTTTCATAAACAGAGAAGTTTTGATGAAAACGAAGGTAAAACCTTGTGCAAAATCGTTGTAAAACGTTGTTGTAGCTTGAAAACGGGTTGAATCTTACTTAGAAAACAAAGGGTTTAGGTTTTGGGGAGCTCCGAGCGAACTTGCAGCAAGTTCAAATGAGAAGAGGAGCTGAGTATTTATAGGTGGAGTGAGAAAGGTGGGCTGAAACATCAAGTTCGGGCGAACTTGCTACAAGTTCGAGCAAACTTGCTTGTTTCTTTCTTTTGAGACAAGTTCGGGCGGACTTGTTAGATTCTGAAGAATTATGAAGGCTCAGACAAGTTCGGGCAAACTTGTGATGCACAAGTTCAGCCGAACTTGACCTAGGGGCCAAGTTTTGTTCGACTATTTCACGTTAAGAGTTCTTTTGGGGATTCGGTTCGTATTAGATAGTTATATACGCGTTTCAGCGAAGCGTTAAGCATTATATTACCATTGAATTGAGAGAGAGCGAGTTACCAGAGCGTGCGAGCATTTTAGCGATATTAAACCATAACATAAATAAACATAAAACATATAAAACATAATTCCACATAAATAACTGTGTTTTGTTTTGAATGAGATAAGCGATGCGATGGCATAAGTGTTTATTAAGCAATAACACACTCGGCTCGTAAAGTAGTATAACTACTTGTGATTGTATTGAATTAGCGATTAATAAGCGATTAAATGCGATATAGATACAAAATATAATTCCATTAACATAACTTTCTCATAATCAAATCTCGGGATTTACACTAAGAGATACACAAAATAAACGGAAATAAATAACAAAAATTTGGAGTTGTTACATGGGTACACATTTTCTGTTTCACATCTTCGAATTCTTTTTCTACATCAACCTCTTCATCATCAACATTGATGGATTCAGGTCAACTTTTATCCAGAAAATGTCTATATCATCTAGCTGAATAATGTGTTTTGCAAAAGCATTACACAAACATATTAAATAATACAATAAAACTTTTTTATAAGTCTATAAGTACCTGTATTTTGCAATATCTCCAGACGATGGGCACACAAAAACACGCAACCCGTGTGCAGCTGGAAGACACATGTTGATCCAAATGACCGCAACATGCATAGTCTCCGTGTTAGCTCGTTTTCTAGTAGGTTAAGATCATGGGTGGAAACTTTACAAAATAGGTTGCGAAACAAAGGAATCTCAAGGTGGTGGTTCCTTCGCTTCGTGTGACTTTTTCCAAACATTTCTTTATTTGCGTATATTGTTTTAGTACCAAGGTGTCCACCTTTTTCACCAAGGTTTCCAGAATGTTATTCGGTGTAGTGAGTTGTTTCTTTAATGCAACATGTGCGCCTTCAACTCTATTTGTCGTAGTTTGGTAAAATGTTAGAGTTTTATTTGTCCATGCAGATACAAATTTATAGCGGGACGTGTTTAACCAGTTTTCCCACAAGTAATCAAAAACACCTGAATAATATAAACATATTCAAATTATATATCTATTTAAATGAATTTATTAACTTAGGAGAAAATGTACGTTTATGTTGTTGATTGAGAAGGTGTCTATGAAGGTTGGTGAGGCCATAATCGTATAACTCCTCGTTAGCATAATCACACACAGTTTTCCACAGTTTTCCACTGACGAACAAAGTCCTCCCAATCTAGTTGAGTAAATGAATTCTTGCAGTACTTTACGATATTTTGTAGGATGTGGAACCTACAGAGATATCTGTGTGCAGCAGTGAATATTTTTTTACACGGGTTTATAAGTGCTTGGCTCCATACACTCATGCAGCATAAACATGGACCTGATCCTCTCCAGAACCCAGACGTACGTTACCTCCTGCTCGTTTGAAAGAAATGCATGCGCAACACAGAGGTTAGGTTTGTTGAAATTATACCCAAAACTTGCAAAAATGGAAGATTGTACATGTTAGTTTTGTAGGTCGCGCCGACCATAGGGACATGCGGGAATGCCCGCTACATTTCAAAGGACTTCTCGCGGCAGAAAAATATATTCTGAAGGACATTGGTGGAAGGTTCCGCTTGTATGTAACACGTCATCTTTTTTTCTGGAGGATTTGTTCCAGTCTCTGCATGGGAGTCGTCATTTTTAATCAATCTTTAAGGCCCTAATCTTTTGGCGAGCGTTGTGTATGTCCTTCATGTCACACCCCAACTGATGGCGGAAACATCAGAGTGAGACGAAATAGATTGCAAGAGACTTCATAACACTAATTGTGACAAGTATTTAATAATTGCTTTTTACGTTGCTTGAACTAGGAACACAACAAGATTAAAATGAAGAAGGTATAATAAGTATTCAAATAAATAATTTCATTTCATTAAAATGATTTTTGTACAAGACTTGGAATCGAGATTCAACAGGATTGAAAATAAACTACAATGCAACGAACATTAAAATTTAAATGCGTTTCTAGGCAATCCTACTAGATTCATCTGTCACAATCCTGCAACATGTAATAAAAGCATGGATCGGTACAAAAGCACTGGCGAGCATACAAGTTTGAATATAAGTATACGTTTAAAAGTTTGTCTCAAATCCACATGGCATTTTATATTCAAGATGAACGAGCATACATAAACAACTTGCGCATAGCAAATAGTATATAATTAAAATCCTTAACTAGCATGCATAACAATCTAAGCGTAACAATATCATGAGATTACAAGTTGAAACTAACAAGCATAAACAACCTAAGTATAACAATGAACGTATTTGATGGTTTGAGTATTTAATTATAATCGATTGTGTAAAGTAGATTTTGTATACATGTTGCACCCAAAAATGTGTTAAAGCGTAAAAAGGGTCGAGTATGCTCACAGTTTTGCAAAGTTTCCTTTGGTGGTTCCGTGAAGAGTTGGAGGTTGGAACTTCAAAGCTTCCTTTAAAACACCTAGTGTTTTCTTTTACAACTCTTAGAGTTATCTTCCTTGCTTGAAGATTTGAGAGAAGTAGAGAGGTTGAGAGAACAATGGTTGGAACACTTAGTGTCCTTTTAGAATTCTTAAAATTCTTGATTTAGAGAGATTGAGAGAATTAGAGAGATGGGGAGAAGAATGATGTGCAAAAAATGGTAGAATGAGGTTGGTATTTATAAGTAGAGAAGGTGGAAAAGGGTGAAATATGATTGGTTAAAAAAGTGGAAGAGGATTGAAAAGATGATTGGTGGAGAAAGGAGGTGAAAAATGGTGAAATATGATTGGTTAAAAAAGGTGGAAGAAGATTGAAAAGATGATTTGTGGAGAAAGGATGTGGAAAATGGTGAAATATGATTGGTTAAAGAAGGTGGAAGAGGATTGAAAAGATGATTGGTGGAGAAAGGATGTGGAAAATGGTGAAATATGATTATTTAAAGAAGGTGGAAGAGGATTGGTGAGGTGGAAAGATGATTGGTATATTTCTTGGTATTTCTTGAGTATATATTATGTAATTGAGTATATAAAAAGTATAAAAGTATAATTCAAGTATTGAGGATGTGCGTATAAGTATTTATATGTATAATTGTGTCGGTTTGCGTATAAATATGTATTTAAATGATCGGTTGTGTGAATAATATATATATATATATGTATAAAATATGAATTTTATTATGATTAACTCCTCGAATTGTTATATTTAAATTAAAATACGAATGTAAGGTTTCTAAAATTAGAATACGAATACGAACATTTTTAAAATAGAAATACGAAGATACGAGGCGTTACACTTCGGCACATTTGTTTTCAGGGTTCTGTTCGGTTACGACTTTCCAAGTTTTATGGGGTTGTGTGTCTTGAATTGTCAACTCTTATAGCAGTCTAAACTCATTAGGGGTAAGTCTCCGGGCATACGCGTAACCCTCCAGATGTTCAACAGGGTCGTGCTTATGCTTCTCGTTAAATTTTTTATGCAGATAATCTATCCGCCATGCTCGACAACTTTGGTTGAGATGACCTATCACCATAAAAGGGCATGCGCATTTTTTGCTAACGGTTTTCCTAACCGTGGCCTTACTCTCATGCTCGCCACTACGACAACATTGGAGCCATGTCCGGTGATTCTTGGACTGTCTAGTAGCAATGATGTATCTGTTGGCTAAACCCCTTCTTTTTACCCAACCTTTCAAATCATTGCGGGATATAAAGTCTAGGTGAAAAATATATATAACATTTATAATATTTTTTTAACAAAACAAATATAATTTATCATACAATTGAAAAACATATAACATTTATTATAATTTTAAATATATAACATTTATTATAATTTTTAACATAAAAAATAACATTTATAATACATTTAAAAAAATATATAACATTTATAGTAATATTTTTAACATAAATCTATATCATTTGTACCTGATCAGTTTTGTACAAAACTTCAGGCTAGCGGGTTGCTCATCACCCAATTACTCTTGCGCGTAAGAAGGCTCACCAACGTCTTTTTGTATGCCTGAGGCCCACTAACGAGAAAGTTACTGCCATAGTCTTCTTGTCCGTGCGAGGCACCGTAACTGTCTTCATAATTCGGACACCTGTAACCATGATCATCGCTAGGCACAATAACCTGAAAAAAAAACCAAGGGTTAAATGATAACGACACATCTAAAAGCCTTCTTAACAATAAGTAAATATATTTTTACCTCATTCGGATCTGGCAACAACGGTGGGCAGGACACAACAAACTAGAAAAAACCAATGCATAAAAGGTAATGGTAAATTTAACACCGGATATAAAAAGTAGATAAATACTTACCTCCTTGAGGTCTGACAACAACAATTGATTATCATGGGGACAAAAGTCGGACATGACCTCCTCTGTGTGATCATCATTTCCTCTCCTGTCGTACGAATAAGGGACATCAAACCCCTCCTAATACAAATGGTGTGTTAAGTAATTCACAAACAAAACAAGTTAAAAAATGCTATACCCCACTGCTTCCCAGAATAAACGTGCTTGTGTTTGTGTCGGACGACTCGCCGAAAATATAATTTAGGTTGAATCAAGACATTGTTGAATATCGAATATAAAGAAAAGAACGAAGAGAAGAATGTTTTTTGCGTCTTCATCTTCCTCATTATAAAGACCAAGCATAAAGCAAAATTCACAGACCAATACGGGTCGTAAAGGCCTATACAACCCGTATAGGGCTGACGTAATGTTCCTTTCCATCACTTTCTGTCACTAGTGAGTGACAGAAAGCTAACCTCGTACTTGATATTGGATCGTATAGGCCTATACGATCCATATAGGGTGGGCACGTGAACCCTAGCTGTCAGAGTTGATAGACAACCTTGTACCAATAAGCATCGTATAGCCCTATACGATGCGTATTATATAAGCATGTGAAGACAGTGTCAGCCTTACAGTGACCTTGAAATTGAATTAACTCAATATGGGTCGTATAGGTCTATATGATCCGTATTGGGGGTGTCGATTTAATTTTTCAAAGTGTGCCAATAATAGTACTCGTCGTTATAGGTACAACAAAGATTCTTGACTCAAATAACATTAGTTCTACAATCCCTAGTTAGTGTCTTCCTTGGAAATCTCTTATATATACATGTACTAATTAGTTTGGTTTATGTTGCACATCAAAGTTAAAACTTAACCATAATTTTCGGTTATTACAAAAGGGATTGACTGGACCATTGGTTAATTATTCATTTCAGTTAACTCGTTACTCGTCTATGGCTTTAGAGCCTAGTGGCATCTTGGTGGTGTGATAAGGTTTTGGGACCAATAGGTCTTGGGTTCGATTCTCAAAAGGGGGGTATTGGTCCCGAGTTCGAGTCCCAAAAAGGGGGGGTTTTCCCATATTTATTGGGTTTCCTCCTGAATTGGTGTATAGGGCATTATGCCTAGTGGAGATGAATATGATCGGGTGGTTTCACAGGTGGCACAATGATACTCAAGTGGTCCGTCAGTGATCCAAATTTGTGGTTCAAAAAAAAAGTTAACTCGTTATTCAATTACAGTTCATGAGTATGAAGGAAATGTGGGGATCAACTATCAAAGACCATATCGGATGCCCTGTGGTGTAGGCGTAAAATACATTCCAGACCATAAAATGATAGTCAGAAAAGCAATGAACCTAGGATATTGTCGGTCGTCTATAATGCGAGCGGAGAGATGAACATATGTAAGGTGTGTTAAAGTTATGCTTTGGTTCAAATAATTCTGAAAAATGACATAATCTCGGTCACAGAACTATAGTCTTTTTACAAATCATTGGTTCGTTTCCTACAGCGGTTGGAGGTGAAACCATATGTGCCCAGGGGCGGACCTACTCTTTGGCCAAGATGGGGGCCGCACCCATTGAAAAAAAATTAGTGTATATTATAAGAAAAAAACCTCACTACGCCCCCTGAAAATATGGTTGAACACCTCATACGCAACCCCATCAAATAATTTATGGGCCCGCCACTGTACGTGCCTATCGCATGGAATTACCGAATTAGTCAATTAGGTCAGGAAGTTCGTTTCTGAGAGCAGTATGACACTATAACCCATTCAACAAATGGTTAAGCCCTAGACAACTTTACTTACGAACAGCCCCAAATGGATATATGGATCTTTCATCTTACCAACTAGCCCAAATAAACTAAACTATGATAGAGGTCCACAAACTAGATTTTATTAAACCATGTCGTTTTAAAACCGGTTAGGATTTGATCAACTAATTAAATCCAAATCAGTTTTGAATGGAAATGATCCAAACTTATAGAAACTGGTTGGGATAGGATTGGAAACCAGATGATATGAAAAAAAAAATTTATTTTTTTAATATTTTGGAAACTAAAAAAAAAAAGAAATTGCAATTCATTCTTAAGTTAAAAAAAAATAGAAGACAAAGCATTACTAATCGAAAAGAGGCATTTTCTTCGTTAGGGATGAGCAAATGGTACCGGTACCGAATTTTCTCGAACCGGTATAATTTGGTATCGACTTTAGACATTTTCAGTACCGGTTTTTAACTTTGAATGCCAGTACCGAACCGTAGTGTACCAGGTATTTTCGGTACCAGTACCCTAACGTTTTCTTCGGCAGAAAAAAAGAGTATTTTCAAATTAAAATAAATATTAATGTTCACTTAAGATCTGTATTGTCACATGGATTAGTAATTTTCCCAATTGAAATGATTTACTAGGATAAATAGGTTGCATGGTAAGGTTAGAAGAACAAACTTTATATTCTATATCTATAAATTATAATAAAATAAAACAACTTTGATCAATTGGCGGCTACTTAAACCATTAATTGTCACGTGTCATTGTTATACTTTTTATTTTATTTTTTCTTTAGGAGGGAAAACACAAGACTTTTGTTCCACTTCTTTTTTCACAAATTTTAAAGAAATTAGCTTTCCTTTTTTACAAATCATTTCATTTTAAATGTGACTGCAAATCACAAACCTTAATCTTTCTTTCATATTCTCACCACAATTGCGTTGGCATATTCACTTTACAATAATCCTACATCTAAATCGAAAGAAATCAACCAGCAACATGTATGTTAAATCCCGAGTTTTTTGTTTGAAACCTGAATTCTATTTTTACTAGGTGTTCTAGAAATTCATTTGAAATTCAAATACTTAAATCATGTATCTGTAGTTATGTATAGATACATATTTTTATTAGGTTGTTACTTTACATGAGTGTTCATTGATAATGATCTTTTTTAATGAATGTTAATCACTGAAATCATGTATCCGTAGTTATACATAGATACATAGTTTTATTAGGTTGTTTCTTTACATGAGTGTTTATATTGATAATGATCATTCTTTTCATAAGTGTTAATCATCTTAATTAGCTTCATTATTTGTGTTTTTTTTTCGTTAAGTTTCTGCAGAACTAACTAAACCAAATTGTACTTTATGTAAAACTCACATGCTTACCCTTTCCATTGCGGTTTCCACGACAATGACCAAAAGAATCAATCTTGACATTTTAGTTTTCAAGTATGTTAAAGGTTTGTAATATTATTTTCTTCATTAATGTGTAGAAAATCACATATTGGTAATTAGCAATATTTATCTCCGGTATATTGGTCTATGTAAATTTAAAGTTACTTCAAAATTGTTATGTTTTTCTTTAAATTTCAAAGAAAGAACATTTTCCCGATTAAGTGTGGTTTTAAGCAATTATTATGTCGTATTTACATTTTTATTACTTACATAATAAGATATTTCTTTTGTTCAATCCGTGTAATAAACATACGCGGGTCTATAACCTAATAAAATTAGTTAACATATAATTTGTTAATTAATTTTACAAACTCAGATATAAATTATTTATTTTATTCTTATGAAACTAAGATATAAATTAAAATTTCATATTAGTCGTGTTTTCAAATGCTTGCATGCGTACAAAAGAGAGGATATAGGAGCATCAATAATTCTTGACGTTCATTGATCCTCATGAAACATCCACAACAATTTCCCACAGCCACATAACATAAATTTAATCAAATATCACAAATAAACTAACAAAAATTATAATGTTTTCTTCATATGTTTGAAGATTGGTGGTGAGACAATGGCAAGCATATTTTTTTTCAAGTTTTCCGACTAGGCGGTGCTTATGCCACCAGCCGGATTTACACCGTTTTACGACACAAAAACGTGTGCATGCCGTTGGAAATCGGATTGGAGATAAACCCGGGTTCGGGTTTCACAGAATCATCAGAAAGCCTCATGCTTTGGCTACAGAGGTTTCATATAAAGAACCCAAGGTAAACTACTCTTCAATAGCTTATTTAGAAATATTCTTTTATCAGGGTTTAAATGGTCAAAGTTGCATAATGTATAAACACTTAATGCAACTGTTTGGGGTGGGGTGGGACTTTGGGTAAATCAGATAAAAAAGATAATAAAAAACGATCTACTTGGATGGTTGAGAGGTCAATCAGAGAGCCAACAATGTTATCATGATTTTGTGGCCCTAAAAATGGAGCAAGTGTAAATATGAAAGAAAATAAATTAAATATGTATTTATAATCGAATATTGGTCCCACTTTAACAAAGTACATCCCTTCAAACTCTTTACAAAATCAGATTTAAAATTATATTAAAAAAATCAGGAAAAATCCTAAAATGCACAAGTTTACCCAATAATGTTAACAAAATTTAGCTCTTATCAAATTAGACATAACACATAAGTGTCCGCTAATGCGGCTAACTTAGCTCGCCAATGAATCTTTTTGTTGGCCTTGAAGGCTTAAATTTAGTCGGCATTTTTAGACTAAATTTTAGCCAACATCTTCGCACGATTTAAAATTAATTATAACGTCACTGTGGTTTTAAGTCCCATATAATCAAAACCGGTTTTAACCTTTAACTGCTACCACCATTTTCTAAAAAAAATGAGGTAAATGCAGGAGAAAAAAATGATCTTTACGTATCCTGTCTTATAGTATTTATTTTTTCTATGTAAAGGTAAAGAAAAGGTTTATTGTAGTAATGATATATAATTATAACATTTATGTTAGAGTAAATTACAAAACTCGTCCTTTATGTATGTCACTTATCGCAAATTGTGTTCTTTGTCTTCAATATATACAAAAAACGTACTTGATGTTTGCAAACCTTTGCAGGTACGTCCTTTAGCCCTAACTCGGTTAGTTTTCATGTTAAATCTGACCAACTGGACTCTCCACTTGAGGGTATGTTGATCATTTTAGCCTAATAACTAAATAAAAATCATCAAAATAATAAATAATTTCTTTTGTTTAAATATACATGTATAATATACATACAGACAGATATAAACTCTCTCTCTCCATCTCAACTCTTTCTCTCTCACTACTAGACTCCCACCACCACCACCACCCACCTGCCACCACCTCCACACCACCTGTTACCCGCCTCTCAAACCCACCACCTCCAGACACCCCACACTACCTATCACAGCCACGCAAACCCACCACCACCATCAAACTAGCCTACCACCACCCACCTGCCGACACCACCACCACTACTTCCCCCACCTCAACCACCCTTAACATCACCACCACCACTATTTTCCCCCACCTCAACCACCCTTAACACAACTAATATCAGTAGATGTACTGATGGTAAACAATTTTTTGAAGACTTATCATCACCACCATTCAAACCCAAACCTATATTTCACAAGCCCTAGAACACGACCCAACCCTAACCAATACTACCATTAAACCCCAACAACACTGCAATTAAACCCCATCGCCGCTGCCATTACCCAACCCTAACCATCACTACGTATTTCACAAGCCCTAAAACCCAAACCACTATTTTGACGGCGTTTCTGGATCTTTGACGATGACGGCAGACTGGATCTCCGACGACAGCAGCTGCTGCTGATGGGAGTGGTGGTGGCTGAGGGTGGCGGTGGACGGTTGTTGAGGTGGAAGTGATGGTGGCAAATGACATATAAGAGACAGTTAGGTAGAGAGAGACACAGAGGTGGAAGTGGTGTTGCCGGAGGTCATGGTGGACCGGCGAGGGTGTGAAGAGATGAATGAGAACAGATAGAAATTATAAGGAGATAGAAATTGTAAGGTTGAGATATAGAGAGAGAGGGGTTTATATGTGGGGTCTACTGACCAAAATTGTTTTATTTTAGTAAATTAAAATACCCTTGAGGTTTACTAGGTCAGATTTAACCATAAAAAATATCTGAGTATGGCTAAAGGACATAACTTGCAAGGGTTTGTAAATATCAAGTACGTTTCTTGTATATATTAAAGACAAAGGACACAGTTTGCAATAAGTGACATACATAAATGACGAGTTTTGTAATTTACTCTTTATATTATTAAACTGATTAATGCTCATAATTTATGATGTTTTTATCTAAATAATTTCACTTGTTATATTTAAAAGTCAACTTTTATTTATGAATTACTAGAGATAAATAAAAAAATACCATTTTAAATAAATTAGAGATAAATAAAAAAACACCCATTTTAATAATATTGTTTTTACTTTATAAAAGTCAAGGAACCCTTCAAAGGAAACTTAAACTATATACACTCATGACATCTCTCTCGTTTTGCAAGGGCAGGCATCAACCCCATTGAAAGATAATATGATGGCAAACTATGTTCCGATCTATGTTATGCTTCAGGTAATGCCATTACTCTTTAGGCGCTCGTTTGTGTTCGTTTAACTTTAATTAACCAAACATAGACATTTTAATTACCAACTAAATTTCTTGTTGTGTTTTTTGTTAAGAAGTTAGGGATGTTAGTGCCCGTTTATGTTCTTTAGTTAATATTTTGAGTAAATTACTTTTTGAGTCCATGTGTTTTAGTGGTTTTAACCACTTTGAGTATAAAATCACAAATTAACGCTCTGAGTCCCTAACCGTTCATTTTATAACGTTTTGAGTCCAATTTTTTTTATAAAAAAATTGGACTCAAAAGGTTAAAAAGTTGGAC
Source organism: Scalesia atractyloides (assembly GCA_947069175.1). Taxonomy (NCBI): domain Eukaryota; kingdom Viridiplantae; phylum Streptophyta; class Magnoliopsida; order Asterales; family Asteraceae; genus Scalesia; species Scalesia atractyloides. The sequence continues at coordinate 23,945,835 of CAMTDV010000006.1, forward strand.
TCAAAAGGTTCTAAAAAACGCCTCGAGGGACTCTGAGCCTTAAACATTTTGATTTTAGACTAAGATGATTAAAACTACAAAAAATGACTCAGAAAGTAATTTACTCTAATATTTTAAATGAACGTAACAAACAATCTAATATAAAAATTAAATTTGTTCTAATTGCTTAAAATAAATAAATTTGAATGAGCGTATAAACAAACACATATAACTGTTCATGAAGGTAAATGAACAAGCTAGACATATGTTTATGTCCGTTTCTTTAATTAAATGAGCAAAATTTTGTTCACATCTGTTCGTTTACCAAAGAAACGAATTTCCGTTCTTTTTCAGTTAGTTTACAAACATACTTACTATTGTTACAAAGTGTATCATGGTACAAGGCCGGATTTGGGCTGTGCGGGAGGTACCACGCACAAGGCCCAAAATATGTAGGGGCCTATAATTGTTTAAATATATATATATATATATATATATATATATATATATATATATATAATATATAATTAGTGTAGATGAGTATTTACAAGTTCTTTGGGCCTCAAAAGAGCTGATGATAAACAAGTGAAAGGCCCATACAGTCACATTTAACTTTTGGCCTTGTTTTTTAGTTTTATTTTAATTTTTCACATTTAAATTTAGGCGTGTAAGTTCTTTTAATTTTTTTCTTCTCATTTAACATTTACATAATAAACTTTACATGTTTTCTTGTTTAAATTCGTAGGTTTTTTATTTCTCATTTAACCATCTACAATATAAACTTAGAAGAACTCAATATCTAGTTGGTTTATTTTATTTTTATGAAAAGATTCGTGTTGCCAAATAGTTTCGATATGTTTATACATATTACAATTCTTACTCCTCAAAGGATTAAGTGTTAGTTATTTTTGCTTGTCCAGAGGGTTTTGAAAATAATGTTAGATGTATTAATTTATTTGTAACATAAAACTAGGATTTATTGTTTTTAATTGATGCTAGCACAAGGCTCAAAAGTTTTTTTTTATATATGATTGATGAGTTTATATTATACGAATGGGGCCCAATTTTTTTGTCTCGCACAAGGCCCAAAAGTTTTTTACCATTCTCGAGACGGCCCTGTCATGGTACACTATGATACGATACAATATGACATGATATGTAAACAGTTGGATATCATCACAACCGACAACATTCTCAAAAGACAAAGCGGGGCTCGAGAAGCAGTTAAAGCAGTTGCAGGACGCGGGGGTGGACGGGGTGATGTGTGATGTTTGGTGGGGGATTGTTGAATCCAAAGGACCAAAGGAGTATGATTGGAGTGCTTATAAGATATTGTTTCAACTTGTTCAAGATTGTAAGCTCAAAATGCAAGTTGTGATGTCGTTTCATCAATGTGGTGGGAACATTGGGGACGTTGTCATCATTCCAATCCCGCAATGGGTCCGTGACGTGGGAGAAACCGACCCAGATATATTTTATACCAACAGAAGTGGGACCCGTAACATAGAGCATCTCACTATTGGTGTAGTAATCAACCGCTTTTTGGTGGTCGTACTGCTATTGAGGTTAGGCCCGTTAGTTGTGAACGAGCTGATTTGGGTAGTGTTTTATATCAAACGGGTTAAATTAAAAAAAGGGCTAAAGGGGTGGGTAAAAGTTTAAAATTCGTCCAAAGTCTATAAATTTAATGCATAATTCAGATATTAAAATGGTCATCAGGGTGTATAAGAGCGAAATCATATGGCCAATGTGACATTTTTTTCTAACAAAGAAATGACTGATGTGACCACTGATGAAGGGTCGTGCAACCCTTTTTTGTTCTATCATACGGCTCGTATGATGTGACAGACGACCTGGTGTAATGGGGTGGCGTCTTGATAGCAACACCCTAATTATATTATTAGAGTAATAATAATGATTTTTAATGATAATTAACGCGTGAATTATTATTAATGAAAAATGGACAAAAAAGTGTTTGCAGCTAACTGAACTTGTTTTGTATCGAATGGTCAAAATCTTGCAGCTATACAGTGACTTCATGAAGAGCTTCAGAGAGAACATGGCTGACTTTTTGGATGCAGAATTGTTTACAGATATCGAGGTCGGGCTCGGTCCCGCAGGCGAGCTTAGGTACCCGTCATACCCGCAAAACCAAGGATGGGTTTTCCCGGGAATAGGTGAATTTCAGGTGAAATGATGTTTGAATTTGCGTTTTGAAACTGATTATCGATTTCGTATCACAAATATATGCCATTTTCAGTTATTTTATATATTATTTTCTTAAATAAGTATAGTTTTACAAACGTTTAAACGTCTGATTATTACAACTAAAACGAGTAGAAGCACATTCAAACACTATTTTATCCGATCTTGATTATTTAATGTCACATCTGTTTAAAAATCACATCCAAAGCGGCTGACATAAACCGCGATATTGTCAGTGTTATGACAAATATCTGAAAGCCGATTTCGAAGAGGCTGCAACAAATGCTGGACACCTGGAATGGAGATTGCCTGATGATGCGGGAGAATACAATGACACTCCAGATGCAACGGGTTTCTTTGGATCAAAAGGTTACTTGAGTGACAAGGGAAAGTTTTTCTTAACTTGGTATTCAAGCAAGTTGATAATCCATGGTGATCAGATGTTGGATGAAGCCAACAAAGCCTTCTTGGGTTGTAAAGTGAAGTTAGCTTGTAAGGTAACAAGAGTTATAAAATAAAATGTGAAGATAATACATTTCAAACGCGTTATTTGGGTTAAAAGTGAGTAAAATGTTTGGGTTGGTCAAATGGCGTTGGATCGGATTTGGTTGACCCGTTAACACGAGGTTTGGATTTATGACGATCTAAGTTTCTAACTAAATGCTATGAAAGACTTTAAACCTTTCTAGTTTTGAGTCTTTCGACCCATATCATTTTAGTTTAATTTTGATTTTAATAATTATCAATTTTATAACTCAAACTGACCCGTTATCTTCAAAAATAGCTTCATCTGTTAATTATTCTCTCTTGAACATTGATAATAACACAAAATATTCAAATATGACAACAGATTTAAAGATTTTTATAAGCCTTGGAAAACGGGCGGCTCAGATAACGGGTCAAAACAGGTTCGGTGCTAAGTGGCCTAAGTCATCTTTAATAAACTATCAATTTGGTTGGGGTTAAAATGGTTTCAAACCAAAATACTTACATTTAAAAAATTGCTAACTGAAAAATGAAGAAGAAATCATGTTAAAGACGATATTGATGCTGCAGATATCAGGTATCCATTGGTGGTATAAAGATGATACTCATGCTGCAGAGCTAACCGCGGGATACTATAATTTAAAAGATCGCGATGGTTATCGTCCGATTGCACGCATGCTTTCAAGGCATTATGGTGCTTTCAATTTCACTTGTTTAGAAATGAGAAACTCTGATCAAGATGCAGCTGCAAAAACTGGACCTCAAGAACTTGTCCAACAGGTTAAATAAATAAATAAATAAAAATCGATTTTCATATGAAGATCTTTGAAACCTTGGTAACATATGATGTTTCAAACGTACGAGAACAGGTATTTAGTGCGGTCAAAAGAGAGGAAGTTGTTATGGCAGGTGAAAACGCGCTTGAAAGATACGATCGCGATGGTTATAATCAAATTCTTCTAAATGTGAGGCCAAATGGTGTGAGCAAAAATGGACCACCAAAGCTGAAAATGGAAGCTTTGACTTTCCTTAGATTAGGAGATGAGTTGCTAGAAAAGAAAAATTTTAGGATATTCAAAGAATTTGTTAAAAAACTACATGCTGATCAGGTATGTCACCACTTTAAAGATAACACTTTTATGCAAAGATTTGACCTGTAAAGCTAACTTTATAATCTTTTTTCAGGCATACGTCGCTGATCCACGAGAATACACAACTGTAGTCCCGTTGGAAGATCGAAACCTGAGATTCCAATCGAGGAACTGCTAAAAGCAACCGAAATGCATGAACCGTTCCCTTTTGATGATCAAACCGACATGAGTGTGGGGGGTGTTGTCAATGATTTTATTGATTGTTTGCTAAACTTGATTCCTTTCTTCTAAGAAAATGGATGGAAGGATTGCAGCATTCTAGTTTTAACAAGAGTTGTCCAAATTCAAATGGAACTTTAAGAGTAAATATGGCATCTTTTGTATTACTATTGTATATTTGTATATGAAATAACAACTCTCTTGATTCTATTTATATAATATCAACAAAACAATAAACTCTTTAATAATATTTTAATACGTTGATCAATTCTGTATGTATGTAATGGAAAACATATAAAAATGTACCTGGTAAGCTAGCAACCACAGCAGAGAGGGTAGAGGGAGCGTCATGTTCGTCAGATTGGTCGAGTTCCCGTTTAAGGTGTACAGTTAGGATTGTGATTATGTGTTCTTAAGAACACGTATTTGGAAGAGAGACGGGGAGGACGAATTGTTAAGTGATGATGCTAATTGTGAGAGTCTACCCTTTATCTCTTTATTATCTCCCTAGGGGAAACCCTTTAATAGTTAATAAGGGTAATTCGGTCCATTAACAATTACCAACTAATATATTATAAGGTATAATTTAATATTTTGATCTGTTATTATATAAATGTTTATAATTGCCATATATAAATAAATATATAATTTATTTATTTTTACATAAAAACTTTATAATTATTACAAGATGATAAAAGCAACTACAAAAGGTTGCTCTCATAATACAAATTCTGAATTTAAATTTGAAGTACTCATTAAATATAACAATATTGTAAGACATTAAATATCTAAACAGAGTCGGATCTATCTAAAAATACACTAGAGGAGTGCCTGCGTGATGCGGCAGGGAACACATATATTAGTAATCACGTAACATGTTAATTTTTTTAGATTTAAAAAAAACTATGGCACACATGTTAAATAAAACAAAAGACTTAATAAAGAATGAGTTGAATACTTATAAAGAAGCTATGGAGTTTTGTCAAGCTTTCAATGGTTTTATGGAATATGCAGAATCAGAAATCACATGGATGCTTGAAGAGGAGAAGAGGATAATGACTCTGGTCAAGACTCATTCATTTGAGCACAATTTGAGTATATAAGATCTTCAAACATTTGGTCCATCACATTCTCTCACCACCAAAACACTTGATCGGATCCGTGACAAAGTTGGTTTTACATTGGTTCAAGGGATGCTCGAAAAACACTTGATCCCAGTGAGTACGATTAGTTTTCACCCGAGCCAGTTCCTTAAAAACTTTATTCAAGTTCGAACTCTAGTCGACCACCATATCGGATCCTTCACTTAAATTGGTCCATTATCCCTTTTAACGGTCCATTTTCTAACCTTCTAAAACTCGAGCTGAACATAATACTTTACATGACTTCATGCCGCCATGACAACCCAAGAGCTAAGATTTCTCCCACTAGCTTGGCTTGGTGTCATGGGTCAAAATGAATCGGTATCAAAACTAGAACTGTAAACTGGGGAACATAATTATTTGGCTAAGCACCCAAATTTTATTGATCAAGAAAACTTTACAAAAACTTGACTTACAATCCAAAATACGCAATACATGGTATTTATATAGCTAAACACATCTATTGTCTGTATAATTATCTTCTAAGCATCCAGACCTAACATGTTTAGGATGATTGATAAGTATATAATTAAACTATTAATTAGGACATGATAATTATCTCTAATAATTAAATCTACATCACATTTACATATTCAGTAATTATCCTCTCCATTGGTAATTCGAAATTCCCAGTAATGTGTACCCACATTTAATCTTATACCACCACTGTTGTTCTATAAGCTTCAAAAAAACTTTTGGATAGTGACTCTGACTTGCTAAACTGGTTGAAGGCTCGAACCACTCTTATACCACTTGTGCGGAGTCGCCTTCAAGACTGTCTTACGCAATCTCATACCAACATTTTCATCCCACTTATAATCATGGGTCACTTGTTTGTCATGGACCGGAACCACTGGAGGAGTCCCAACTTCCGACTAGCGAGATACAAGAAGTGCAAGCACTTCTATTATACTCCTTTGATTATCGTAAGGTCTCCCAAGGGATGCCCATAAGTTAATAGATCCCCACACCTTTAAACAAAAGTTGAGTAGATATTGTTGGGAATTCCGAACAATAAAACCAACTTGGCGTGCAAGGCTCAAGGAGGGTGTTAAGGAGTGAATAGTTATAGATTTTTAAATATGTCTGTGATTTGATAATTAGTTGTAATTATTGTGTCCTAGTTAATTGATTAGATAATTATCTACTATCCTAAACGAGTTAGGTTTGGATGTCTTTAGGGTAATTATGTGAACGTAGTTATAGTCTAACACGTTAGGTTAGCTACTACATATACCGTGTATTAGGTAGAGATTTATAATCAAGTTATTGAGTAGTTTTCTTGATCTAATAGTATTGAGGGAGTTTGCCATAATTTATGTTTGTTTGAGTATCAATTGGGACTTGAGATACACTCTTTAAAAATCGTCATGTCACAATGAGTTTTACCTTGGATATTAATGGTAGCTGAAGATCTTTGTGAAGAAACACCAGTTCTGATCCGTATGGGATAGAACTAGATTGGTATCTCGATCGGGGGTTATTCTTCAATTCTCCTATCTTGATCAATGTAAGCTGGGATCTTCCTTGTATGATCTGCAAAACCATAACACTGTTGCTCATTAAAAGGCAAAGGGGATTCTTCTCTTAACTAGGCTCCGGCGTGAGAATAAGTAGACAATAAGAATTGTTCTTTCTAGAGAGAAAGGAAACAAGTGTGTGTTTAGAGTGAGAGAGTAAAAAATCGGATCCTTAAACCTTTGGTGAAGGCAGGTATCTATAGCCGAAGGGTTGGAGAAGGATAAGGTTGATGGGCCAGACGTCGCTTAATTTTAAGAAATATCCATTTGGTCCCCTCTAACACGACAGGTAGTGCGTGTAGAGGTGGTAGTGCCTTCAGCCATTAGTGGAGATTGAGGAGCAGTGAATTGGCGAACGTGATTGGCCACACGTCAATGTACCTATATTGTTGGTCTTCTGCATGATTTATCATCATGGGGATGTCTGGCATAGAGTCTAATGCACACTGATTGGTTGCAGGCTGCTGTGACTTGTACTGTTTGTCTCTACTATTTAAGTGTGAGTATGGTCTTGCGCTCGTAGGGCTTGGGCATCGCCTACGCGACATTTAGGACCATACCCCTTCACTTTAGATATACAAAAGAGAAATTCAACCTTAGTCGAGTGTGTGTTTAGTATATGAGGGTGGTTTCGAAGGGGTTTTAAAGATTCCTCAAGTCTAGTTGAAGAGAGGTTTAGTCGGCCGCCGGGTAGTAATTCTCATAGGCTAGCATGACAATGTGGTCCGGTCAGAGAACAATATCAAGGTGACATAGTATCATAGAAATCAAGATGAAGTGCAAAAGAAGCAATACTTCTTTCAAAAAAAAAGGAAAGGAAAAGGTAATGGGTTTTTTTTTTGTATAAGCACATGAATGTATCATGTATTACTATGTGACTGTATCATACAAACTTATTTGAAAAATAGTATTTTCCATCAACACTAAATTGACATATTTTGATGGCAGATATGTCCCAATCTTAGTCGTGGTTCAAATATTACCAAGGATTGATCATTGCTATAATAAGCATGATTGATATTTTTGTATCATTTTAGATATTAAAAACAGTTTGCAATGGTTTACGTAACATATATCAATTTAAGGGTTATAAATTAAGATTGAATTGTATTTACAATAAAGATCCTGATTCAAATTTCGATTTAGGCTTTAAAAAAGGTTGAGTCACCCTTATATGTTAACGTTGAGCTCTCACACTAGGACAATTTAACTTAATCAACTCAAGGTACTCATCAACTTGGATGAGTCAGTCCCTTTTATGTTGGTTGAAAACTCACCCTAAGACTAATTCACCTTCTGTCAACTCAAAGACACCGGTCAACATGCACTTTGTTTGCTTAGGCCCGGTCAGCATGGGCGAGTCATTATAGAGCTCACGTGAGCTAATATTCTTTTTTATAAATAAACGCCAATGATGTTTGTAACGACACCGATACCGACTACGAAAGATTAACATGGACCATTGTGACTCCCTAGGCAAATCCCACATAGGCTGTAGCCAGGAGAGATCTTGGTTCATAAGGAATGTTCTGTCTCTTAAAATCACCAACGCGTTTTGGGCTTAATGCTAGTGGATGAGATGAGAACTCTAGACAATTAAGCGTGCTCAGGTGGGAGTGATTTGTACGAAGTGTACGTCACCAAGGGTGGAGGACAAGTGTCCTTGCCTTGAAAGGCAATTTTGTCATTTCTCACTTATACAACTTTCCCCATTGATTTTCAAACGGCTATAACTTTTTCATATGTTAATATTTTTATAAAAAAATTATCCCGTATAAATGAGCATTTCGTTCTCTTAATTCGAGCATCTCATTGCTATAGTTTTCTTAAAAAATTACAGGATTTTGAATACTCGTTAGTTCATTACGTGATTACGTGATTTTGAATACTAATACGTGCTTTTGAATACCTATTACGTGATTATACATTCAGTATGAATCCATTACGTGATTACACATTCAATATGATTTGTTATAACTGATGTTATTACAATTATGCTTATTACGTAATTACACATTCAATAATAAGAACTTGATTGTTTATGCTTTTATTACATAATTGAATCTCTAATATACGGCATTATATGGTTATTATAGGTTGATTTAGCTATTGTTTTGTATATAATTTATCCTTAATACGTGATTGGACCTGAAATATTTGGTATTTCATATGAAATATTATGTATTGTGATTACGTAATCACTCAGTAGGGTTTCATATAAATACTATAATATAAATACTATAATGAAATCGCGTGCGAAATAAGTATTTTTAATCATGTAGTCACGTAATAATACTTAGTCAACTACTGTTACGTAATCGCTTACTGAGTATTCAAAATCACGTAATGGCTATTCAAAATACTGTAAAAATTTTTAAGGAAAATATAGCAATATGATGCTCGAATTAAAGAGAATGAAATGCTCATTAATATGGTGTAATTTTTATAAAAAAATATTAACGTATGAAAAAGTTATAGCCGTTTATGAGTCAACAATATTGGATTTTCCTATTTTACCCTTTCCCCACTTGTTTCCCTTGTTCTCAGTTATGTGAATTCTATATTTTGGGACCACTTAATCTCAATCCCTTAATCTTGCAAATCAAGGGGCAAACTTGTCTCCTACACTTCGTACAATTCTTCCCTCTTGTACAATAACCTCTCTCATAAAATAAATGTGTAGCTACTGTGCTATCTTTTTATGCGTGACTCAATCACGCCAAGAGTTGATTTTTTAGTATCACAAACTTTTAATTGCAAGACGTGTGGAAAGTGTAACAACCATATTTCTGTTGTTTCCTGTTCCGTGTATTTATTTTGATCTTCAGTTTTTGTACTCCGAGGTTCGTTGATAGAAATGTCGTATTAAATTGAATATGTTTTGTCATTACATCACATTATTACATCACGGCCAAACGCTATTTAAACGCTTATCTAACGCAACGTTTCGCATATCTCATCGCTATCTCATCGCAATCGCAACGCAATTACTTAATTTGGTATATTGGAATTATGTGGTAATATTAGTTTACGTGTTTGTGTGTTATACGTGTTTTTGTGTTATGTATGTTTATGATTATGATTATGCTCGATATCGCATCTCTCTCGCACAACTCGAATCGCTAAATCGCACTAATATATCGCCTATAACTCTTAATATAACTATCTAATACAAACCGAATAGCCAAACGAACCCTTAACGCGAAACAAACAAAGAAAACCTAGCTTTTGGGTCAAGTTCGCTCGAACTTGGTGTTACCAAGTTCGCCCGAACTTGACTCCCAAAGCTGAATTTCCCTTTTTATCTCAAGTTCGCTCGAACTTGTACGAGTATGTACAAGTTCGGCCGAACTTGACTGATAATCCTTGAAAATCTAGCAAGTTCGCCCGAACTTGCATGAAAAACGACCGAACTTGGCTCCACCAACTCACCTTTTTGCCTTCTCCTATAAATACTCAGTCCCATTCTCTCATTTGAACTTGCTGTCAACTTCGCTCTAAGCTCCCAAAACCCTATGTTTTCTAATTAAGAATCAACCCGATTTCTACCACAATGATGTTCATCAACGTTTTACAACGATTTTGCACAAGGCATTGCCTTCGTTTTCATCAAATCTCTTATGTTTACAAAAATCTTCATCTTTTTTCCATCAAAAACTTCTGTTTTCACTCAGATCTATACTAGATCTGAGCAAAAACCTTTTAAAGTATTGATTTTTACATCATTTTCGGACTAATGACGTATGTTTCGTTCACTTTTGAGTGGAACGAGGCGTTGTCGAAGCTAGATCTCAGATCAGGAAAACAAAAGGACGAAATCACTTTACACAAGCTGGACTAACCCGTACGAACCATCAAATTCGCCCGGATTAGCCAGCGTTTTTGTAAAATGGCTAAGTTCGCTCCAAAAGACCTCTCCAGCCTAAGTTTTACTCAGTGGCTTAAGGTTGGAGGGATGAGCACTTGATTTCTACAGCAAACGACGCGAAAACGCAAGATTTTGGACCCGAAAACATCAAGTTAGCTCAAGAATCACTAGCTTCCCTGGTCAAGTTCGACCGAACTTGCACCCATATGGGTCAAGTTCGACCGAGCTTGGGCCAATCTAAGCAAAAGTCTTACAAGTTCGCCCGAACTTGCCTAATTTCTTAAGAAACTATGCAAGTTCGCCTGAACTTGTCTTTCCAGTAAGATTTCCATACAAGTTCGCCCGAACTTGACAAGATTCCTAAGGATCTTACCAAGTTTGACCGAACTTGACTCTAAATCACCAAAACCTTACAAGTATACAAGTTCGGCAGAACTTGTCTACTACTCAACCCAAACTTAACCGTTTCAGCTTTTCGGAGACTGATGCACTTCCGTTCGCGTATGCAGGCTGATCCGGCGCTTTTCCCGACTCTTCTCAGATCCCTAATCTTACCTAAACGCACCCACAGTGAGTATACTTGACCCATTTTCGCTTTAACGCACTTTTTGGGTGTTACATACGTTCCGCTATCAAAATCACTTCACAAATCAAACTGTTCATCACACGCGAATAATCTGATTATATGTGCTCAAAACGTGATACTAGAAACATGTGACTAGGACTTATTTTCGTTAACTTGCCTCCTTAGCTAGTATGGTACTATAGTGTGGCTTACACCCGCGGGTCTAGTTAGGATGGACGCGCAAGCCTTCTCACGGTAGTTAGCATGAGAAATGAGCCTATGTTGTGCGAAGTGTTTTTGGTGTATCATGATATGTAGTTAGATTATTTCGCGAACGCTTTCTCTATTATGCTAGTAGTACTTAAACCTGTATGCTCACCTTTACTTAATTGTATTGACTTTTATTCTAACGTATGTGACATGTTAAGGATTATAGCTTGGATGCATGGGACGTAGTTGCTTAGTTTGTTTTGTTCTTGTTTAAGGTTTGAATTGTAATAAATCTAGGGAAAATCGAACCTTGTTGTTTCATGAGAAAACTCAGATTCTGTAATGATTGTTTAAAGTATTATGTTAATGGTATGGGACGTTGACGTTGAATGATATTGTTAGATAATTGTTATGGAATTCTCATGAGACAATATGGTCGCCTAGTGCCACTACCCCGATGTTTCCACCATCGATTGGGTGTCACAGATTGGTATCAGAGCCCATAACTGTAGGAAATTAGGTAGAACTGCCATGTTTAGCCTAAGTCTATAGTCAGGATACTGATTTTGACTGTTACGCATCGACTACGCACCGAAACACTCAAGTTCCGCCGAACTTGAGGCCAAATCAACTGAAATTGTCAAGTTCGCTCGAACTTGACCTAGATCAGTTGAGGTTGACCTAAGTTCGCTCGAACTTGACCTAGATCAGTTGAGGTTGACCTAAGTTCGCTCGAACTTGACCTTATCCTCAAAAATCAGAAGTTCAATAGCCAGGCATATCAAGTTCGCTCGAACTTGACCCATTGGGTGCAAGTTCGGCCAAACTTGATGTCCACCAAATTGAACTTTGTGATTTCAACCCGAAACTTTACAAACTGACCTGATCATGCAAACAAGTCCTTTCCTACGAAGTGTTACTCCTCAAAGCGAGAAGTTCCATTTGGTACGAACTGACAACTCCGCACGAAACGGCCGACATACTTAGCTTTTCCTAAAGCTACCACAACACACGATTATGAAACGCTCGTATCTCACAAACGAGGATCAAGTCGAGATTAGGTGTGATAACCAAGAACTCTCGATAAGATCGCTCATCCCGCATATTACTCATCACGAGATATATTCGTTGAGTTAGGAGTGATATCCAAACCTCGACGAAATCTCCATTTCTATCTAGTGGAACTCCCGATGTGATCGGCGAGTACAACCACAATTTGGAACTAGTCGTTAAGTCAGGGGTGAAACCCGTACCTTAATGATGAATTCCATTCTTCGATTTTCAATCTCACCAAAGTCTCAGTTATACCGATGGTTTGGAACACGTATTAATTGGAAGGGTAAACGTCACTAGCCGCTTGCGGTGAGAGCGTTTATCTATTAGGCCAAAGCGTGGGTCCAAATGAAAGGGTAGTCGAACCACTTTGGCGTGTCAAACGTCTCAAAACCCCGGACACTCCCAATTGATTTAAGCCTAATCGTCGATTTACGCATCATCGAGTTTATTTATTATTTATGTGTGGAATTAGGATTTTACGCTTTATCGATTTCTCGATTTATCACATTTACGCTCCATCGAATGTATGCACAACTCGCACAGCTATCTCAAATCTAAAACATTAATAAACAAACGCAGATAATCCAACTTAACGCTCCACTTGCAACGCGCTACTTCTCTCGGTTATTTCACGCTAAGCTACGATGTATCGCTGCCTCGCTACGCTATCTCTTGAAATGCATTCTGCATTGTTGCTATTAGAAGGTGAATACATGCAAATATGTGCTTATGTGCCTATGTGTTTGCGTGCTTATGTGCTTATATGGTTATGTGCTTATGTGATAACATGCCTTACTTGTAATAATAATAATAAAGGTTTTAAACATAACTCTATTAATCGAATCTCATTCTATCGAATATTTTCATTGTAGATGTCGTCACTCGGATCTCATACTCGTCGTACTGCTCAGCGCGAACAAGCGTATCGCTTCACTAGTCGCCAAGGAAGTGGCAAAAGTTATCCCACAAATCGTCTCGGAAATTCATGTTGTGAGCAGTAACTCCTCAGTCGACTCGAAAACTGAAAACCCCAAGCCACGATTCAGCTTCAAGAATTTCAAGGCTTGTGCACCTCTCGCCTTCACGGGCAATGATGGACCGACTTCTATGTTCCATTGGTTTGACGCCATTGAGGTCACCTTTAGGCAAAGTGGATGCCCCGATGACCTTCACACAGTGAACGCTACAGGAGTCTTCCAGTCCCGTGCTCTCGACTGGTGGACCGCCGAAAGAAATAGGCGTGGTAATGATGAAGCCTATAATCTATCTTGGGAGGAACTCAAGGAAGTGATGATGAAGGAGTTCTGTCCTCCGCACGAGATGCAAAAGCTCGAGAATGAGTTTTGGGGTATCAAACAAGATGGTCCCGATAATGCTGGATTTACCGCTCGATTTAAGATTTTGAGCATCATCTGTCCCAGCCAAGTTGATACCACTGAGAAAGCTATCAACAAGTACATCCTAGGTTTACCCGAATGTGTTGCAAATTTCATGAAGTTGCTCGTACTACAACCATCGAGGAAACCTACATGCTCACCCTGAGATCAATGATCAGCAAGTTCAAGATGGTTATTTCAAGAGTTATTTCAAGATCATGCGAAAGTTGCCAATCAAGCTATAACCGAACCAACTGCTACTACCGAACCATCCAGTGATCCGAAGGGAAAGCGACAGGGATGCAAGAGAGGAAACCCGAGCAAGAACTATGCCCTCGCAGCTCCAGCAAACCCTCAGCCGCTTCAGTCAGCCGCTCCGAACGCACCTCCAGCTAAGCGTGCGTATACCGGCCCTAACCCACTGTGCCCTAAGTGCACATATCATCATGTGGTGGGTGGAAACTGTCGTTTTTGCACTAACTGCAACATCTATGGCCACTTTACTGTGAGTTGCTGTACCGGCCCTCGTCAGAGCCAGCTCTTCAAAGCTCCTCAGCGTACTCCCCAGAACAACCAGCAACAACAAGCAGCAGCTCCAAAGGCACGTGTATGTTACGTGTGTGGTGATCCGAACCACCTTGCCAATGCCTTCCCGAACCGTACCGTCAAGCAAGAGCCTCACAGCAGCAGCAGCCAGCACAGCCACAGCCTCAGCAGCAACAAGCTCAGGCTGCACGTGGGAGAGCCTTTAACCTCAATCATCGTCAGGCTCAGAATGACAACTATGTTGTCAATGGTACGTTTCTCGTAAATGGTATTTATGCTTCATGTTTATTTGATACTGGTGCCGATAATTGTTTTGTATCGTTAGAATTCGAAAAAGGTTTTAAAATGTAAGCGAGCTGAACTCCAAAAGACTTTCGATGTGGAAGTCGCCACCGGAAGAACCGTTACCGTTAATTCCGTCTCTCAACAACCATGTCTTCTCAATCAATCTCATACCTATGCAGTTAGGTAGCTTCGATATCATAATAGGAATGAATTTTCTTCATGAAAACCATGCCGAAGTCGTATGCTTCGATAAAATGATTCGCTTCCCTCTTCCAAACGGTGATCAACTTCATGTTTACGGTGAAACTCCCTCAAAGAAGTTGATGCTTTTGTCATGTACTCGAGCCCACAAATGTTTGCGAAAGCAATGTGTTGCTTTCCTAGCCCATATCGTGAACCCGGAGAAAGAAAAGAAGACTTATAAAGATGTTCCCGTTAGTTGTGAATTACCTAAAGTTTTTCCCGACGATTTACCCGGTTTACGCCCTACTTCGCGATGTTGAATTATGTATCGATTTAGTTCCCGGTGCTATTCCCTTGCTAAAGCTCCTTATCGTCTCGCACCATCCGAAATGCGCGAGCTATCAAGCCAACTTCAAGAGCTTCTTGATAAAGGCTTCATACGCCCGAGCACTTCGCCATGGGGCGCACCTGTCCTTTTTGTGAAAAAGAAGGACGGATCGTTCCGAATGTGCATCGATTATCGTGAACTTAACAAACTCACGATAAAGAACCGTTATCCTCTTCCTCGTATCGATGACTTATTTGATCAGCTTCAAGGTGCTACTTGCTTCTCTAAGATCTATCTTCGTTCCGGTTATCATCAGTTGCGTGTACTCGAAGAAGATATTCCGAAAACCGCCTTCCGTACTCGCTATGGCCATTTCGAATTCGTGGTCATGCCTTTTGGTCTTACAAATGCACCCGCGGTCTTCATGGATTTGATGAACCATGTGTGTAAAGCTTTCTTAGATCGTTTCGTCATTGTTTTCATTGATGATATCCTTATCTATTCGAAGTCGAGAGACGAACACGCGCGCCATCTTCGTTTAGTCCTATGTACTTCTTCAAGGAAACCGCCTTTACGCTAAGTTCTCTAAATGTGAATTCTGGCTTGAAGAAGTCCAATTTCTCGGCCACATCGTTAATAGTCACAGAATTCACGTCGACCCTGCAAAGATTGAAGCCGTCAAGAGTTGGATTACACCGAAGAATGCTTCCGAAATCCGCTCATTTCTTGGATTGGCGGGTTACTACCGTCGATTCATCGCCGACTTCTCGAAAATCGCCGTTCCGCTTACCGCTTTGACTCATAAAGATAAACCTTTTGTTTGGGATTCCAAGCAAGAGGAAGCTTTTCAAACTCTCAAGTGTATGCTATGCAACGCTCCTGTTCTCACTTTACCCGACGGAAACGACGATTTCGTTGTTTACTATGATGCCTCTAACCTTGGTCTTGGTTGTGTTCTCATGCAACGAGACAAGGTTATCGCGTATGCGTCTCGTCAACTCAAGATCCACGAGAAGAACTACACAACCCACGATATCGAACTTGGTGCAGTTGTTTTTGCATTAAAGATATGGCGAAACTACCTTTACGGTACTAAGTGTATGGTCTTCACCGACCATAAGAGCTTACAACATATCTTTAATCAAAAAGAACTAAACATGCGACAACGTCGATGGGTTGAACTTCTCAACGATTACGATTGCGAGATACGCTACCATCCCGGCAATGCAAACGTCGTCGCCATGCTCTAAGTCGACGAAGCTATGTGTATAGTGTTCGTGACTCTCAAGCTTTGAATGATCTCGAAATCATGATTAGCTCCGCTCAATTAGCCTGCTTTAACGAGAATACTTTGGAGGAAGAAATGAAATGTGGTGCCGAAACTCAGCTCATTGCCAAATCCAACGGTATTTATTACTATCTCGATCGTATTGATTCCCAGTCGTGATAATATTCGTGATTTGTTAATGACCGAAGCTCATAAATCTCGATATTCCATTCACCCCGGTGCCGACAAGATGTACCAGGACCTTCGTCCTAAGTACTGGTGGCCGGGCATGAAAAATGATATCGCCTTGTACGTCTCAAAGTGCTTAACTTGCTCGAAAGTTAAAGCCGAACATCAAAGTCCCTCTGGCTTACTCGAGCAACCCGAAATCCCGATGTAGAAGTGGGAGAGTATAGCTATGGACTTCGTTACCAAACTTCCCCGCACTTTATCCGGTCGCGATAGCATTTGGGTTATCGTTGATCGTCTTACTAAATCTGCGCACTTTATTGCTATACGAGAAGACTTTAAGGTCGAACGGTTACCCCGAATCTATACCGACGAAGTTATATGTCGACACGGGACGCCTCGACAACATCTCTGAACGAGACGGTCGCTTTACTTCACGTATCTGGGAGACTTTTCAATCCGCTCTCGATACTACTCTCAATCTCAGTACCGCTTTTCACCCTCAAACCGACGGTCAGACTGAGCGCATGATCTGCACCCTCGAAGACATGCTTCGGGTGTGCATCACAGATTTCGGTGGTAACTGGGATACGCATTTACCTTTAATTGAATTCTCGTATAATAATAGTTTATCATACCAGCATTCAAATGGCTCCTTTTGAGGCACTGTATGGAAGAAAATGTCGATCGCCTATTGCATGGCACGAGAACGGAGAAGCACAAATCACTGATCCCGAGCTAATCCAAGAAACGACAGACAAGATCCTCCAGATCAGAGACAATCTTTTGAAAGCTCGGAGTCGCCAAAAGAGTTACGCCGACAAACGACGCAAGCCCCTGCAATTCGAAGTGGGAGATCACGTACTCCTAAAGGTTGCACCTTGGAAGGGAGTGGTCCGCTTCGGAAAGAAAGGAAAGCTAGCGCCACGATACGTAGGACCCTTTAAGATTCTGGAAAGGATCGGCAAAGTAGCTTACCGACTCGAACTGCCGGAGGAACTTAATAATGTACATCCGACCTTCCACGTGTCTAACCTTAAAAAGTGCCTAGCCGAAGAAAATCTGCATGTCCCCCTCGAAGATCTGCAAATTAATGAAACGCTCTATTTCGTGGAAAAACCCGTCGAGATCATGGATCAAGAAACCAAGACACTTCGACGCTCACGCATCCCGATCGTGAAGGTCCGATGAGAAGGCAAACGCGGCGCTGAGTTCACTTGGGAACTCGAAAGTGATATGAAAACGAAATATCCACATCTCTTCGTTACGGCCACTGCTTAATTTCGCGACGAAATTCCCTAAAGTAGGGGAGGCTGTAACAACCCGTATTTCTGTTGTTTCCTGTTCCGTGTATTTATTTTGATCTTCAGTTTTTGTACTCCGAGGTTCGTTGATAGAAATGTTCGTATTAAATTAAATATGTTTTGTCATTACATCACATTATTACATCACGGCCAAACGCTATTTAAACGCTTATCTAACGCAACGTTTCGCATATCTCATCGCTATCTCATCGCAATCGCAATCGCAACGCAATTACTTAATTTGGTATATTGGAATTATGTGGTAATATTAGTTTACGTATTTGTGTGTTATACGTGTTTTTGTGTTATGTATGTTTATGATTATGATTATGCTCGATATCGCATCTCTCTCGCATAACTCGAATCGCTAAATCGCACTAATATATCGCCTATAACTCTTAATATAACTATCTAATACAAACCGAATAGCCAAACGAACCCTTAACGCGAAACAAACGAAGAAAACCCATCTTTTGGGTCAAGTTCACTCGAACTTGGTGTTACCAAGTTCGGCCGAACTTGACTCGCCAAAGCTGAATTTCCCTTTTTATCTAAAGTTTGCTCGAACTTGTACGAGTATGTACAAGTTCGGCCGAACTTGACTGATAATCCTTGACAATCTAGCAAGTTCGCCCGAACTTGCATGAAAACATGCAAGTTCGACCGAACTTGGCTCCACCATCTCACCTTTTTGCCTTCTCCTATAAATACTCAGTCCCATTCTCTCATTTGAACTTGCTGCAACTTCGCTCTGAGCTCCCAAAACCCTCTGTTTTCTAAGTAAGAATCAACCCGATTTCTACCACAATGATGTTCATCAACGTTTTACAACGATTTTGCACAAGGCATTGCCTTCGTTTTCATCAAATCTCTTCTGTTTACGAAAATCTTCATCTTTTTCCATCAAAAACTTTTGTTTTCACTCAGATCTATACTAGATCTGAGCAAAACCTTTTAAAGTATTGATTTTTACACCATTTTTGGACTAATGACGCATGTTTCGTTCACTTTTGAGTGGAACGAGGCGTTGTCGAAGCTAGATCTCAGATCCGGAAGCACAAGGACGAAATCATCACTTTACACAAGCTGGACTAACCCGTATGAACCATCAAGTTCGCCCGGATTAGCCCGAGTTTCTGTAAAATGGCTAAGTTCACTCCAAAAGACCTCTCCAGCCTAAGTTTTACTCAGTGGCTTAAGGTTGGAGGGATGAGCACTCGATTTCCTCAGCAAACGACGCGAAAACGCAAGATTTTGGACCCGAAAACTTCAAGTTCGCTCAAGAATCACCAGCTCCCTGGTCAAGTTCGACCGAACTTGCACCCATATGGGTCAAGTTCGACCGAACTTGGGCCAATTCTCACCAAAAGTCTTACAAGTTCGCTCGAACTTGCCTAATTTCTTAAGAAACTATGCAAGTTTGCCCGAACTTGTCTTTCCAGTAAGATTTCCATACAAGTTCGCCCGAACTTGACTCTAAATCACCAAAACCTTACAAGTATACAAGTTTGGCCGAACTTGTCTACTGTTCAACCTAAACTTAACCGTTTCAGCTTTTCGGAGATTGATGCACTTCCGTTCGCGTATGCAGGCTGATCCGGCACTTTTCCCGACTCTTCTCATATCCCTAATCTTACCTAAACGCACCCATAGTGAGTATACTTGACCCATTTTCGTTTTAACGCACTTTTTGGGTGTTACATACGTTCCGCTATCAAAATCACTTCACAAATCAAACTGTTCATCACACGCGAATAATCTGATTATATGTGCTCAAAACGTGATACTAGAAACATGTGACTAGGACTTATTTTCCTTAACTTGCCTCCTAGTATGGTACTATAGTGTGGTTTACACCCGACGGGGTCTAGTTAGGATGGACGCGCAAGCCTTCTCGCGGTAGTTAGCATGAGAAATGAGCCTATGTTGTGCGAGGTGTTTTTGGTGTATCATGATATGTAGTTAGATTATTTCGCGAACGCTTTTTCTATTATGCTAGTAGTACTCAAACCTGTATTCTCACCTTTACTTAATGGTATTGACTTGTATTTTAACGTATGTGACAGGTTAAGGATTGTAGCTTGGATGCATGGGACGTAGTTGCTTAGTTTGTTTTGTTCTTGTTTAAGTTTTGAATTGTAATAATTCTAGGGAAAATCGAACCTTGTTGTTTAGTGAGAAAACTCAGATTCTGTAATGATTGTTTAAAGTATTATGTTAATGGTATGGGACGTTGACGTTGAATGATATTTTTAGATAATTGTTATGGAATTCTCATGAGACAATCTAGTCGCCTAGTGCCACTACCCCGATGTTTCCGACATCGGTTGGGGTGTGACAGAAAGTCCCGGGAGTGAGCAAATTTAGGTCCGGACCGAAAATAACCTAGAACCAAACTGAAAATATACCTAACCCAACCCGAATCTAAGCACCTAGGTATTTAGATCGGTTCCAGTTTTTCATATAAAATCGGGTCGGGTCGGTTCTCGGTTCTTTTCATGGTGAAACCCGACATGGACCTATGGATCGAACTAAAGTGCTACGTAAAAAAGACTGGGCCATAGCCGAGTAGCAATTAGGACTTGAATCCCTAATATATATAACATACAACGACGGCATGATGTTCCCACCAATACATTCATATATAGAAAGAAACCATCTGCATTGAATTTGCAGTCAACTTCTTTGTTGCTACTGTGATTCATTGACGAGGTATGTAATCTAATATGTATCATTATTTTTATTTGTTCGGTGTCGTTTTATTGTTGTTTTCGGAGTCAAAGCGAATGCAATAAGGTATAACATTTAAAGCGAATACAATAAGGTATAAGCCGAATAATCGATTAAGCAATAAGAAAGCATAGAATTTATGTTAATAAGTTTGACTTTCCGGAGTCAAATAAAAAAATAAAGCATATAATATTTATTCTTATACACTTGATTAGCGATAAGTATCATAAGAATAACTGAATTGGAAAAGGTAAGTTTGACATATACACTGATACTAAGTTTGTTGTTTATTAATAGCCTTCCCAAGTTCATAACAGAACATGTTGAAAAATGGAACATGTCGGGTCGGTTCTTGTACTTAGTACGCGACAAACCCGATTAC
Source organism: Scalesia atractyloides (assembly GCA_947069175.1). Taxonomy (NCBI): domain Eukaryota; kingdom Viridiplantae; phylum Streptophyta; class Magnoliopsida; order Asterales; family Asteraceae; genus Scalesia; species Scalesia atractyloides. The sequence continues at coordinate 23,966,766 of CAMTDV010000006.1, forward strand.
ATAATAACCCGGAACCGACCCAATATTTAGGGTAGTGAATCGGTTATGTATTTTTGTTTAATCGGTTCTCGGGTCGGGTCGGGTAATTATCGGGTAGGGTCGGGTTTTGCCTTTTGCTCACCCCTAGGAAGTCCTTAAAGAAAATCCTATTATGGTTTATAGATAAGGAAACCAATTATCGACTATAAATAACGCTTATCTGGTAATAGTCGGTGGACTTGTATTTGATATTAAGAAAGAGACCTATGGTCATGGGTTGTATCCAGCTTCACCGTTCACCATCACTTCGTGTCACGTCATGACCCTCTTTCATTTTTTCACTCTATGAAAACACCCTTCATTGATCTTTCAACGTTATGTAAAACTCATGATGCATAAGATATAACTAACAAGAGAAGTGACGAGCTTATCCCACACGACTCCTTCATTCCAAATAGAAACACCACCAATGGCAGCGCTATGTGTGGCGTGGTGTTTCACGCGTCACCACGTTTCCACATATATACAAATTATACAAGTAAAACTAAAATATCATAAGTGAAACATATATACAGTAATAATACACCTTATTACACTAACCCTCCTTCAATTTTGATTGATTGAGTAATTTCCCACCATTATTCAAATTTAGATTATCATCCGGCCCTAACCAGATTAACTGTTCGAATATCTTCTAATCAGATTTCAGATTATCATCCGGCCCTAACCAGATTAACTGTTCGAATATCTTCTAATCAGATTTCTAAATGATTTTTTTTCTTTTCAATCAAAACCAATTTCTTCCGGTATAATCTTATCATATTCAGCATTCAACTGTTTGCAATCACATTAATTTTGCCCTAATTTTAGAGAAATTGCATCCCCAAATCCCAAATATTGTTGGTGATTTGTAAAATTCTTCATTTTTCTTAAACAAGTACCAATTAGGTGTAGATTTTGTGAAGTTAGGGTTTGTGGGTTTGGTGAAAAGTGTATAATAATAATTCAAACAAGATTTTGAAATCTTTTAAATTGGGTCTGAATAATTAAATAAGAGATTATTATGTGTGAATGTTGGTGTGATTTTATGCACACAACATTGGATGAAATGGGGCAGATGGGATTGTGGAATGAAACTATAGATTAAGAAACCTATGGGCGTGATAAGGGTCCGGCTTTTCGGTATTTTTCTAGCTGTTTTTTGCACATTTGTCACCGGTTGTTGTGAAGGTAGTCGCAGAATCGCCAAGGAAGATTTTTCTCAAGATATAGATGAAAATACTGTATGATTCTTTTTCTCATTATCCATGTAATAATTTAGAATTCATGTTTGTGTGCATGATTGTTGTTGATCTTTAATATAATTACGATAATTGTGCTTCATGTCATCATATCAGGCGTTGTGTTCTCTCGTTTAGATTGGTTCGAACAGGATCTTTAGGTATTTGGTTATGTGAACGGTTTCAAAAGATTGTGTATTAGTTAATCAGGTTTAATAGGTCAGAGACGACGTGATTAACACAAATATCAAGCATGAATACGACTCGCTTAACAAAGTTATATGTTTTATGTACCAAGAAGGCAAAATAATGGAGCCTGGCCTCCTAATTTCAATTATTTTTAAACACGTATAAAATTACATAGTGTACTTTTGCTTAAACAGATCGCTCCGCTTGCGGTATGCGCATATAATGTATATATGTGTGGGCGCTCGGGGGGGCAAAAGTGAAAGTGCACTAATTTTAACGTTATTTTACTAATTTCGTGAAAATAACGTTAAAAGAGGGGGATGGTTAATCATGCATCATGTGGTGGCGTTGATAGCCGAAAGACAAGGGGTGCATGCACTAATTGGCATTTGTCTCAATTGCTGAGTGTTATGTGCCTTGTGTCCAAGGCTTGATGCAAAACTACTATCGAGCGGAGGGTCTCACTGGAAGCAGCCTCTCTATTCCTACGGGGTAGAGGTAAGGTTGTCTACATCTTACCCTCCTCAGACCCTACCTTAGCTTTGCTTAAAGAGGGTGATGACTTTTGCTTAAAGAGGTCTTATCGTAGCATCTAACAAGATTGGAATGTGCAATATAACTGTGATTTTTTGCTTTATCTAATGGGATGTTTTTTGTCCAGGCAGAGAAAGTATGGATATGTTGTAGGAAAGAGCTTGAAGAAATCACCAAAACTATTAAACATTTTAACCAATACTCAAACCGTAACCCAAAACTATCAAGAAGGATCCTAAAACGGTCTCTTTTGCTGTATTTGAAGTCTAAAAGATCTCCATCTAGTATTTCCGGCAGAGATGAATGTGAAGAATGTATATCTAAACTCTATAATCAAAATATCCAATCCGGAAACTTTCACAAAAGACGTTACCGTTACCATCAAAGAAGTAAGACACGCCCACATGGGTCATTGAGCTCTGCCCGAAAAGATTCTATAGTAGTAGAAAAAACTGCAGATGGCGTAGATGTGAATTCCCAAAAAAAGCCCCCTGATCATGTGATACTGATAGGGATCGCTGTTTCGACTGCAGTGGCGTCACTGGCCCTTTTTGTCCTGTTGTTATTTTGTTGTCTTGGAGGCGATCAGCGGAAAGTGGGATCTGATTTTGAAGAAAAGGACGAGGAACCCGTTGTTGACATACACCCGGGTCATGTTTCTGGTAAAACTATCTTATCGTGACTAAGAAATCATTACATAACTTACGACTAGAGGTGGCAAAATGGGTCGGGTTGGAATGTTGGATAATGGGTCAATACGGATCTAGTTGGGATGACCCAGACATTTTTTGACATGATGAAGTTTTTTTGTTATTAATTAGGGGTGTCAAATCATCATCATCATCATACTCAGTAGATCCCACCAATAGCAAAAATTAGGGTGTCAGATATGATTATAAAAAATTCTATCGTTTAAATAATAATATTATCTTTTGAATAAAATACACTTTGGGTGACTTTTGACATCGTTGATCAATTTGAGTGGTTTCCTTTTAAGCTATCCAATTATATAGAAATAAAGCATTACTTGATCAAGCCATTTATAAGGCAATGCGTTGAAAATAGTCGTCTCAGCTTAGACCATTCATAATGGTTAGTGCCCCCTAAAGGGCATTTTCCGCCACACCAACATCATAACGCCCCTTTAAAAATTGTGTAATGGTTAATGCCCTTTCAATCATTACTCACTTTCTAATTTATTTTCTCCTCATTTGGCATTATACTAGAAACGCCCACGGGGCGGTGTTGGGGGCGTTATCAAGCCCTTTCAGTCCCCCATAATGCCCATTACGCATGGCCTTAATACAAAAGTGTTTATTTCAGGTTCTTCTCAAACATCCCAGGCATTCGAAGGCAATAACGATTGATCAACTCTTCGAGCACAAACGATTTATCTGGCAATACTGCTTCTCAAACACCAGAAGTTGGGAAACTATCACTTCCGCCAGGAAGAACCGCTCCTCCACCACCGGCACCACCTAAACCGCCCGCCCCAAAAGCACCACCACCGCCACCAATCCCAGGTGCTCGCCCGCCTGCTCCACCAAAAGCAGGCAATATGAAAAGACCACCTGGCCCGCCACGTGCACCTGCCGCTTCTGGAGACGAAAGCGATCCATCTGCAAGCTCTAATAGCTCCAAAACCAAGTTAAAGCCGCTCTTTTGGGACAAGATGAACACTAGTCCTAATTCATCGATGGTTTGGAATGAAGTTAAGGCGGGATCATTCCAGTGAGGCTCTAAACTCATATTTGTTGCTCATTTTGATTGTTACAACTAGAGATGGCAATATCGACTTTTTACTATGATTGGGCTGATTTCTATATCAAACGGGTCAAAAAAAGTAGCAAAAAAGTGGAACGGGTGTGTAATGCATACAACCTCCTAAATCTTTTATTTAAATATCTAGATTATTTTGTAATATTTCTACTTTTTGAATCATAAAAAATTTTAAAAATGGATAAAAGTTGCTAGCACCAGTTTTGACTTGTACTAAAATAAAAAATGACCCGTTTTGACCCGCTACTCACCTACCCGATCCACTCATCTTTCCACCTCTAATCAGACAAACTTAAGGAAGTCTCTTAACAAACAGATTAGACGAAGAGATGATGGAAAGTCTCTTTGGATTTGCTTCTGCCCAATGCAAGGGTAATCGTGGGAAACCCGCATCAACCACGAACTCTCAACCGAAGTTTATTCAGATTATTGATCCCAGAAAAGCACAGAATTTGGCCATTACTCTAAAAGCATTAACCGTTAAAACTGAAAGAGTCTGTAATGCCCTCAAGGAAGGTGACTCTTTAATTTTTTTAATTTAAAAGAAGCAACACTTATTGTAACTTATTTTGTGAATGATCAGCTGCTATATTGACGGTTGATATGAATACATTATTAGGTACTGACCTTCCGGTCCAGCTCATTTCAACCCTGATAAAAATGCCACCGACCCAAGAAGAAGAAGTAAAACTGCGGTTTATATGACGGGGACTTTGGGCTTCTTGGACCTGCTGACCATTTACTTAAACTCATGATCGAAATCCCGTTTGTGTATAAACGTCTTGAAGCTTTGTTGTTCATGAGTTCTCTTCATGAAGAATCTTCTCCGCTTAAAGAATCCTTCGGGACTTTAGAGGTGATAATATAATCTTCAGTTAAGATGGTGTTTGGAACCACATTTTGTTCAATTATCTGATCCCGTTTATATAAATGACTGTTTTATCCTTATGGCATAAATGCATGATCTTTACAACCGTTTTCACAGGTAGCTTGTACAAAGTTGAAGAACAGCAGACTGTTCCTCAAACTTCTAGAAGCGGTTTTGAAGACGGGTAACCGTATGAACGTAGGTACATATCGTGGTGGGGCCCAGGCTATCAAGCTCGACACTCTTTTAAAGCTCTCAGATGTTAAAGGTACAGACGGCAAGACCACACTCTTAACTTTCGTGGTTCAAGAAATCATCCGGTCAGAAGGAATGAAAACGGCCCGAAGTAAAAACAAAGAAACGACCGAACAATCACCTGAATATTACTGGAAACTGGGCCTCGAGGTTGTTTCGCAGTTAAGCAACGAGCTGCAAGACGTGAAGAAAGCTGCAATGATTGATGGTGATTACATTACGTCAACGGTTTTGAAACTAGGAAACATGTTAAACAAAACGAAAGACTTGATAAAGAATGAGTTGAATACGTACGAAGAAGCGATGGAGTTTTGTGAAGCGTTCAATGGTTTTATGGAGCGTGCGGAAACCGAGATCACGTGGATGCTTGAAGAGGAGAAGAGCATAATGGCTCTGGTCAAGAGCACAGGGGATTATTTCCATGGGAACTCGGCGAAAGACGAAGGGATTCGGTTATTTGTCATCGTTCGGGATTTTTTGAAACTTTTGGAAAAGGTATGTACTGAAATAAAGAAAACAACTGAGATGAACAGCAAGAAGAAAATCGCGCCCATGGTAAGAAAGAATCTTTGTCACAAGAAACTCGGCAGCAAAAGTGGTCGAATATTCGTGATAAGTTGTTTCCGGCTTTGAAAGACCGAAAGATAGATTATTCGAGTTCAGATGATGAGGACATGTCTCCTTAGTTTTCTACTTGTGCTTCAAACAGGTAATAACTGATTTTTATATCAACAGTAACGGGTCGAAACCGAACTGTTTCGTTAAAGAGTTATTGATGATTACAAAGGCAATATTGTTACATTTGTAGTCGAAATATTTGGATAACAATGATCACAAGGTTTTATGGGTTAAAACTTAAATCTAAACTTTAGGGGACTTTCAACTCATTTGACCCGTTCCCCTTGTAGCTACTGTAGGGGACTTTCAACTCATTTGACCCGTTCGCATATGGCCCGTTTAAGATAAAACATTGCCCAAATTGACCCATCAAGAGAGAACATTCTATTTTGAGTCATATTGACAATATCTATTTTTTTGCCTAAATTTTCATCATGAACAACAAATGTATTACTATCAAACACAAAGAACATCCACTAAATCATCAATTGTTCAAACATTTAACAAATTAAAAGATTTTTAGTATTACCTTGAACGGTTTCTAGTGGCAACCAAACATTTTCCTTTAAATGGGTCGTGTTTGCGGGTTGGCAGGTCTAACCCCAAACACGACATATGTATTTGTGGGTGGACATGAACACGAACCGTTTAACTTGAAAAAAAATATCTTATTTTATTCATTTTTTAAATTACAAATTTCCATATATTATTTAAGCAATTATGTTAAACCTATGCCAATTCATTTTTCAACTTTTGGTACAAAAAATGCCCAAATAGTTTAAGTTGGTACATTAAACACATTTTAAAAAAAAAGTAAAAGATCAATGGGTGAAACGGGTCAACCTGTGAACCCATCACGTCTACACAAACACGGTCCGGTTTATTTTAAAATGTTCGCAGGTTTGACCCTAACCCATTTAGACCAAGTCCAAACCCATAATTTTGTTTTCGGTTCGTATCGTGTTATAAATTCACACTCCTAACTTCCACCTCAGTCTCGTTCAAAGCCGCATAAAAACCTAAGCAATACAACTTCATTCTACTACTCTCTGAAAGTCTAACTCAAACTTAATGCTAAAAGCTCTTGGAACTTTATTCTTGAAAATCTTGGGCTGAAACTATTATCTTCAACATATTTCTCAGCTGTAGAATGTTGTGCAGGTTTTATCATGCCAACCTTGTTTAGATCAAGATTCGGTGCATTGACAGACCGCCTATACTCCAGACCATCTGGGACCGATAACGACTAAACTTTCAGAAACTAGCCACTGATCACTTGACTCGCAACCACCCGACATGTTTTTGCGCGACAAAGATTCTAAGAAGCAATTTGGAGGCAATATTCAATACCAATACTGTGTACAGTCCCCCTCCTCTCTCTGTAGGTCTTTGAATTTGTATACTTCAGGCCGTATTTATTATCATTTATGATAGTTGATATTTTTTAACTGTTGTATCTTTTAAAACAATTATTAACACGAGTGCAGTTTTTTTTTGTTTCTTATGTAGGGGGTGCTAACTCGGTTTTAATATTGTCTAGCAACTATACGGTTGTGGCTCAAGGCTTCGGGTTCATTGATGTGTTGGATATTTGTGGCTCATGTCCATGTCTCGTCATGGTATGTAATAGGGGTCTGTACTCGACGCAGTGTTGCCTTGAAACTAGTTAAACTCAAAGCATTGTTGGTTTTGCTGGATGTGAGCATGAGAATGTGCACGGATTACGAAGTTATACTTTCGTCAAATGTGTTGAATTTTTTTTTTTTATTCTCAATAATTTCATTGTAATGTATGCACATTCTCACACACGTCATGGCGATACCAACAATGTTATAAGTTTGACAATAAGCGAATCTAGGTTTATAAACCGCGGTTTTATACCATGGTGACACCTAGACGTAAACCTCAAATATCCGACAGTCCAATGAACCTGAGGTCTTGATCTTGGGTTTATTGGCAATACTGAATCCAGAGTTATATGTTTCATATTGCACCTAAGAAAACATTAGTTATAATGACTTTTTTAAATATCCTTTCATATTGTATTTTGTAGATATGTTTAGTTTACAACAAATCCACTCTTGTTCTTGACAAAATGTTGAAATGGCACGATCTCCATTACCGTTTAAGCGTATATATGTTAGATTCTGTTTTTGAATGCATCTTTGTTTATCAAAAAAAGATTCAAAGTTTACAACATTACACTTTCATGATATTTGCATATGCTACTTTGGGGTAAGTCTGCTTGATCTAATGAGCCTCGCAACTAATAACTTACTAGTCACCACACGAACGCAGCCATGTATGGTGGCGTAGATATAGGTTAACAACTCGAGTACTTAACCGTAGTTAACTCTTCGATCATTGTTCAAGAGTTTTCCTCATTGTCAGCTTCTCTCTATGATCAATAGAGAGAACCATTTCGTCTCACTAAGATGGTAGTGATCACCAATATACTTCTATGTAGAGATAGCCTAAACTTCTCCTTCCTTCATTCGGATAGGAACACTATAAAGTTTACAAGGGGATGGTTTGAATAATGGGTGTCAGATTTTCTCTGGCTTTTAATCTTCTCTTGCACAATGATCTTGAGACAAAAAATGGATTTTGTATAATCACTCAATAATGTAATAATCTAAGAATGTATCATAGTTTGCAAGAGGTGTATTGGGAGCATGGTTGCAAAACAAGGTCTCCAAGGTAAGGCTCTCGATACGACTTTCTTCAACTCCGTCTAATTACTCGGAATCGATCAAACGCAGTCATCCTCCCAGATCTAGTAAGTCAACTCGGAACGAGTTTGACATAAAAAAAATAACATAACTTCTATGCGTATCATATCAAGAATGGATCATTTTCACGTATTTTGTTATAAATATTCGTAAATTTATGTTTTTTGACATATATTTAATTTCCGAAAACTAATTTCTATGTAATTTAATCATGTCCGAGTAGTCCCCGAGTACCCTCTGCCTAGGCCGGGTACTCTCAACTCTCTGGTAGACCGACTAGAAATGTCTAGCGACTTTTACAACCATTGTTGGAAGTATGGCTCTTTGAACAAACTGAGTGAGAGATGACAAATTCGACGATGCCACGATTACATTTCTCTCTTATTGTATGACATTAATTTTTATAAGAGACTTTAAACACTAGCCTAGTAAGATGGGTTTAATTTTAGTTAAAACAACATTAGCTCGTGTAACTTAAAGCAAGTCCTTTTACGCAATAACTTGTATTGGGTATATGTAATTACAGATCCAGTAAAAAAACAAAACAACTTAATAAGTATGCCAAAACAGAGGAAGTATAGTTCAGGGACCAAAGTGTGATTTCCAATACATGTAGCAATCAGAGACTATTGTATTGTAATTTCTAGTACAATTAGCAACTTTGGATATTCAACATGCAACATATAAAACTATGAGCCCAAGCACAAACATGTCACGAGTCAAAAAGAAAGAAGACAACAAAGGCAAACATTATCATCTTCATATTTCCTCCTTTCACTTCTCATATAAAAAAACAAAAAAAGAAAATTTTACTTATACTTCTTCACCTACCAATAATGAATTACAAATTACAAGACCTACAAAGAGACTGTACACAAGAATGGTATCCCTATTACCGCGATTGCTGATATTGGCGGCCATGTTGTGGGGTCGGGCTGGGCTACGGCTACTTGTTTGTCAAGTTAGATCATTGTTATCAGTCCCACATGGCCTGGAAAATAGGCGGTCTGTGCTTCAACCAATGAACCAAATCTTTGTCTAAAGGTGCCTTGCATAACAATCCATCTAACATGGGACTGCCAAAAACCTTTGGGGAGCTCTTGTATGACCATATTTTGTCCTTCGGCCATGCTCTTTGGGGCTGCTTCTCCTGCACAACACAACTCAAAATGTGTTAGCGTGGCCTGTTTCGATCCAACCCATTATAGTACATTACTACTCAAATTATGTTTTCATGTTTCCAAAATAGTACATTACTACTCAAATATATATAATTTTCATGTTTTCAACATAGTACATTACTAAAATATGTTCAATTGCTTATAACCCTCCTAAACCAATTTATTCAAAAGTAAAGACTTATTTTCATAATATTATTTATCTATCCAATCACATTTACTATGGTAACTATATACAAAATCTGCTGTTCTAAAAAGGATTATCTATAAAACAGTAAAATGCCATTTTCATCCCAGAGGTTGGCTTCTCAAAGGTTTGTTTTTCCGCATCTGAATCCAAAAGGTTTGAAATCTTGCCATTTTCATCCATCTGTTTAACTCCATCCATTTTTTAACATTAAAGCAGGGGTATTTCGTCTTTTTAGACATCTTTTGTGATGATTAAAGGGTTTGGGCGGGGAGAAAGTCAACAAAGGTCCCTCAATTAACGGAGAAAAAAGGATAGAGTTAACGAGCTGGATGAAAATGGCAAAGATTTCAAACCTTTTGGATTCAGATGCGGAAAAACAAACCTTTGGACGGAAGTTGCAAAAGTGGACGAAAATAGCATTTTACTCTTTATAATCAAAAGGATGTTAGCAGATCAACCCAACCCATTTCTGCCACATTTAGTGTAAAGTGTCTGGAGCAAATCATTTAACACGATTATATGTTGAGAGAGAGAGAGAGAGAGAGAACTGACCATCCTAGAAAGCATGGATTTCACTGTTCTCGGGCCATAGACACGTTGAGATGATGGCTTCTGGATTTTGGAATAAAATGATCCGATTTCCGGTAACGATAAGCAACCCCTGCTTGCTTTGATGAGGTTAGCATCAGGCTCTGCGTAAGCTTGGTTATGCCAAAATATGAGCTGCCCTAAACAGTAGTTCTTGCCATATGTCTTGCGGTATTCATGCAATCCGGGTCCCATTTTCTCTGCCGACTTGGGGCCCAGGTCTAGCGGACTGATGTAAACAGGCGGGGATACTACAACCTCATACTCCTACAACATGAGTTGCAAACAAAATGAGAACATGAAGCCAACAAAAAGAAGTCGACCCACGAAAAAGAATTGGACTTACCCGCACTCTAAAAAAGAACTTTGTGTGAGCATAAATGTGTATCAAGTCTGCAGCAGCATCATGTCGACATTTTGGTGAGCAAGGAAGGTTCCGCACCTCATCCCGCAACCTGTAAGAAATAACTTGGTAAAAATGTTGATGGGGAAACCGTCAACCCAACTCGTTTTGAGAGGAACATTGATTACCATATTAAGGATTTTCGAAGAGCCCCTAGGACGTCATCGGAAGAAGATGGGTTGTGAGCCCGAATGCTGGACCGTACTTCGCTTAGGTGTCCATCTTCCAAATGAGGTGCAATGCATTGAATAAGTTCCTCGATAAACGATCCCTCGCCTTTCCAGATATGAGAAACTACTTCTTTCGGACTAAGCCGCTCTAATAACGGTGGTGCGCGTTTTGGATCTCCAAACACATTTTTCATCACATATCTCACCTATAAACAAAACGACAAGTATAGTTTACAAAACACAGAAAAAACAAAAAAGAGATTAAAAAACACGAGTTATATACCTTGTCAAGGGTAAGAGCCAAATTCTGAATCCTTTGATTAAAAACACCCTCAGCCTGAATCTCGGCTTCGTTTCTCTCGGTATCCATGCATATATCTGTGAAGTATTTCCTCTTTTCTTCCAAATTATGAGCTAGAATCACCTCTGGAAGCTTTGTTCTTTCAAAATGGATGAATCTTACCTACAATATAATAAATAAACGTAATAAGATTACCAATTTCATGTGTATGTGTGCGTGTGTGTGTGTGTGAGAGAGAGAGAGAGAGAGAGAGTTATGTACCAAACGAGCAGAGTATGCAACGAGCCAATCAGGCAAACCGCTAAGCAAACAACTACCTAGACCTGCTTTACTTAATTCTATATAGTCTTCTTCGGATACAGAATTCAATTCACAAGCCTCTAGCATCAACTGATGTCGGTTTAGAATTCCATGGCATTCCTTTAATACCTGGAATAAAAACAAAAACCGTGAAATCAAAACCATTAACAAGAATTCATTCCACTAAATGAAAATTGTAAGCAGCGAAACTTACTTTCTGGAAAGCCCCTTCACCAGTCAGATTCAAAAAGCTCCCTCGGCAAACTTGGCTGCCACATAAGCAAACAGACGCCTCGTATTCTTCCTTACTCTGTACAGATATAAAAAAGCGTATTATATACTTTTGACAATTGAGATATATTATAATGAAAAACTCACCTCTGTAACAGAGTTATAATCGAAGGTAACTTCTTCTCCATATACAATAGGTCGCACGCTATATATGCCTATTTGATATTGACCATCAACAGCAGTAACTCTGACCTCAACACAAACCAGAAAATGGCATGAGTTTTTTGTACTCAATAAACGTAAAATAAGAAAAATATTTACGTTAAACTTACTTTGCTTCACAATTTGGTCTACAGGAATGACAAATTCGGCTAGCATAATTGGCTTTATGCATTGCATCAACAACCACCAAGTCATAACCGTCACCATCCCCCTGACAACCTCGGTAGAGAACAGGAGTTAAGAAATTGTTCATAAACAACGAACCGTAAAACTGGTGAATAATTTTTTTAATAGATTAGATAATACCTTTGGTCTCTCAAGATAGATGTTATAGAACTCGGGTGCCGGTTCTTTACTGTCTTTCTGCAGAGCATGAATACCGTCTTGCTTTTCAAACCATCTCCAAGCAGGATAAACCTAAACAGATTTTGACCCGTGATTAGATACATAACTTTTAATCTTAGAAGTCAAAACACAATATTTACCTCCCCTAAGAACTCCACAACAAAATCATCCTCACTAAAACCAGCTTCTTTGTTACAAACAACGCCAAGCCCCTGTAAGTAAAAAATTAATCACAAATCCCAATGACAGTATCTATATAACACGATGAAGCAAGTGCATGCATGTATACCTTTCTATAAGCAACATAATTGTCATCAGGACGGTTGCTCATAGCCTTGAGCATATACTGACAGAGTTCAGAAGTGCGTGTATCTTGGTCTTCTTTGGCGGTTTTTAATATGTCTTCGATAACGAGCTTCAATGGATACTTCATAGGAGTATTACCAGTTCCTGTAAAACCTCTGACTTGCTTATTCAAGGTTCGAAGAAGCACATCTTCAATAAACACATGTTTATCCAAAAGTTGCCAATCTAATTCCTCAGGTATTGTATCTAGTAAAAGATTATGTGTGTACGGATCTATCCCGTAAACTTCTTGTTCTATCACTTCATCATCAAGCTTTTTCCTTGGTTTGTAGTCCTTAACTTCGGGAATGTCGGATTCCTCGGTTCCGTTCTTTTGGGAAACGAGTTTCTCGGAATAGTCTTCGGGTAAAGTTACTTGCATCTTTCTTTGCACGTTTTCATGATCAGTTACAATAACGTAGTGATCGATTACTTCGTATTTCCTGGTGACAGGTGGCACAAGACTAGCTTTTGTCATGCGGGCCCCCCATTCCCGGTCATCAACCAAGGAATCAAACCCGTCATCTGCACTAACATAACCATCCCCAGATCTTGATTCCCCTGGCCCACTTGCAGACCGTGTGTCGAACCCACTATCTGAATCTGACGAACTACTCTCACTGTCGGTTTCTGTCTCTTCGGAGGATCTTGACCGGTCATCAGACGTATCACTTTCAGAATCCATAGCTTTTTTGTTCAATTTGGATAAACGTCTTTTAATTTCACGATCAGATGTATAATGTCCGTGTTCAAGACCACCGTTGTTAAACGACCCGCTACTTCTGCCGGTGTATTTTCTCTCTCTGTTGGCTTTCTTTGACTTTGATGAAGCAGTAGAGAACCCTGGAGGTGGATCGTCCTTCCAACTCTTCATCATCGCATCTTTCTCGATTGAAAATTTAGAACGGTCTTCTAAACTTGTTGCGAGACGAATAAATAAATTGATTATGTGATTCATACCTCTGGCATCCCCCTTATTTTTCACTCTGGGGTTAACAAAAATTGACAAATTATCAATAAAAGTTCAAAGAGAGTAAATAGAAAGTAAAATAAATAACATGCGGACATACCTAATTGCTTCCCGACACATTCGTCTAATATCATCTTTCACAGAGCCCAAACCGCGACCAGCATAATAACCATTTCTTATTTTACTCTCGATTTCAGCGATCTACGAATCAAAATAAAACAAGACATTAGTATTAGTAGTAGTAATATACAGGTGTCAAGAATATAAAATTGAAGGATGTGATGTGGTACTTTTGGAATGAAAAATTCAAACGTATTCTCCTTCATGATGTCCTTAAGACCCAAAGCTAAAAACTCTTTCATCCGCTTGTATCCATTTTCGGTTTTCTTCATTGCCAAACGCCTCAATTGGGCATCTCTAGATAGCATTGATGAGGATTTTCTGGCATCAAAAACCTTTGAACGTTTGTATAAGCTTCTTCTGAATAGCTGATTCGAAGCATCTCTCTTATCCAGACTTTCAAAATAATCTCGAAGCCCGCTAGAATCCTCCACATGACTGTTATCATAACGTCTCTCAGTCGAAGTCCGGGTCTTGACCCAATTAATATTCGGAAATTTATGGCTCAGGTCCTCAAACTGGCTGCAACCTCTAATATCCACACATGATAAACGAGGGAGTAATCCCAAAATTTCTTCGAGCATGGTAGGAGTTATTTTTGAACAACCGTGTAGAACCAAGGATGTTATTTTGTCTTTGTTATAACCGTTCTGCAACGAAGAAAAAATAACGTTAGACATCAATAAGTACAATACAATAAACTATTACCAAAAAGAAAAAGGAAAGATGAACTGACTGACTGACCATTATGTCGTGGATCATAGAGTCGGTGCAATTCGACACTGAAGAAAAGTCGGCTTGTTTAGAGATACCTTTGTAGAACTTTACTACAGATCTCCAGTGCTTACAGGTTAAATTCGCATAAACAAGGGATTTTATATCGGCTCTAAGGAAATGAAAGATGCGTGCCAACACTTGTCCGTCTAGTAGACCCCAATTTTCATTTCCCACCATAAATTTCCCGCTCTTTTCACTGCAGAAAGTATCATCGCCACACAAATCTTCAAATGGTACATCTTTTTCCAAGTTGGACACATCCAATTCATAATCTTCGTCAACCCCATCACCCACAATGCGAGCCCTTTTGTTAGCTTGATCTGTGCCAACATCATAAATTAAGTCACAAGAAACAAGAAAACAAAAAGATAAAATAGAGATATGAAGACTTCTTAATACCTGATCTTGTGAACTTGTTAATGATTGCTGGATTATATATGTTTTTCTCTGTTTCTTTTCTGGGCTGTCTCAGGTTAATCCACGGGTCTAAAACTTCATTTATGGCTGCAGCAAATTCGCGACTCTTATACGACTTCATAATCAATTCATGAAGCCTTCCTCGAGTGTAACCGATAAACTGAGGATGCAAATTGTGGAATGAACTAGAAACTACATGGGTCCCACTCTCAGTTTCCAAGATGCTTGGTCCAGATGTGTCACTAGAATTATCATTATCAATCTTTCTCTTACCTTCGGTAACCACCGGAACCCACAGTTTATCGAACTTCCGGAAAACACTACTGTGCTTTTGGATTACACCTTGATCAGCCAACTCTTGGATTTCAGAGTACGACAGCGGGCCCCGTTCATGACCAGCGCCATCAAAGTAATACCAATCTCCAAGATGTAATTGCAAATCATCTTTATTGGAAAGATGATCTTTTGGCATACTAACAGGCATGATGCTTTTGTATGAGGCGTTATGATGATGGCCATGCTCGTGACTACTTTTCCTTCTGGAAACACTTTCTTCTGATGATCTTTTTGAATCGCTAGTCGAACCGTAACGGTGGCTAGGCCTTGAAGAGTATCGTTCTTTTCCTCTTGGTTTCACACGTGGTTCGGATACGAACGAACCATGGTCCTTAACCACACATGTGTTTATTCTGACAACTGGAAGCATCATTCCTTTTACTCCTCTAGTACCCAGTATTTTTGTTTGACTTGACCTGTACTCTGCTGACTCATCAGATGGATTAAACGCCCATGACGGAAGATCAAGCCTTCTACCATGAGAAGAATGATACAGATCGTCTTTTTTATGCCTACGAGGATCTTCATGCCCAGATTTTGGCATCTGACATAAAGCATAACCGTCTTTAAGAACAAACTTCTTTTTCAAAAATCTATCTTGAGCAGCCTCGTCGATCCTCTTCCAGTCACCGCCTTTGCATGACCACCGGCCAGAAAACCAATCACATGTATCTCCAAATTCAAATGCATACTCGTTGTCAGCATGTGCGGGCCCAGCTGGCAACTCGGAGTGACTGGATATGTCCTCACCCGTTTTTAGACTGTCGTTATCCCCGACCTCACATTGATGCAATGTGAAACCTGTGAATATGTCAAGCAAGACTTATATTATTAGTTCTATCAATAGCTGTCAAAGAAATGCAACATTTCCTTTTTAGAAAATCATTCTTTCCAAAATTTACCTATCCGCCTGTTAGCAATCATTAAATGATGTTATTGAGATTGAATGTGATCCACAAGTTTTGTCAATTATGTCTCCGTAATTAAGGATATATTAAGAATTTTAACACTAATAAAAGGTTACTACTAAACTATGTATCACATTAATGTTGTATTTTCTTTGCTTTCAAAGGGGGTATGAATAAGCAGATAACGTAAAATATGTATCGTGTGAAAGAAGCACCTGTTTCATCTTACTTAAATAATGCACGTGCGCACATATATCATGTTTATAAATAAAATTTAAATCAAGAGCAGAATAGCACATCTAAATCAAGTAACTACATCTTCAGGCATACGTAACTGATAGCATGCCATATGCCCTAACTTATCACGTCATGTACTTAAGAGGCGCACGTATGACGTAACAGCAATATGCCAGAAGTCCTCACGTCACCATGTCATTCCATATGTAAAGCATATCAGCATACTCTATGGACTACTCATATATTGGAACTTTTACTCCCCTTTCATGTTTTAGCAATTTGAATGTGACACCTAACATGACATATCCACCTAGATAATATTCTGGAGAGCCAGTGACAACTAGGGCTAAAACTGATGAAGTTCAACCATCTAATTCATGTCACTGTGACTTCATCCTGATTGTGATGGCAACCAGGATTAAGAAAAATCAAATGCTTTTGATGAAATGAAACATCTAATAAGAATAGTACCTTCAGAGTAACCCATGTCTGCAGCTCACCATGAGCAAAAGTCATTTGCAACACTTCTGCAAAAAATTAAATTCCAAATGTACACAAAAACACTGTTAAGACACAGGCAGGTGTAGGAAATGGAGGTGCAGAAAAACGAGCTCACTAAATAACAAAAAAAATGTTTAAAAAACCATAAAAGGGTACATGAAAAAACACTTACCAGCAACGGTCTCGAGTTCGCGGCCTGGAATACTGGAAAAACCATCAAAAAGTGCTTCAACTCTTTCATCAATTCGAAGATCGTGAGAATTTGGATCTTTATTTGTTTCTGCAGAAACAACCAAACCCTCTTCACCTAATTGGTTACTAGTTGAAGCCAACTCGCCCACATCTACTAACAAATTTCCAGGAGCTTCAGGGGGCTAACCAGCTCAGTAACAGTGTCAAGAAAACTGGAAGTAAAATTAGCTGTCACTACAGGAGAAACTGCATTTTCAACAGTCACCCATCTTTGACTATCCACGTGTTTGACCAAATGATCTGAGACAAGAAAACCTTCTTCCACAAGCATCTTCAGGTCACATAATCTTGATGGACCCTGTTCCACACCAAAATGGTCCAAGTAATACCATTTTCCAGTGGTTGAAACTGATGTTTCGGCCTCGGGAACATGTGGTGGGGTATCACATATATCCATGTCTTCTTCCATTGAGAGCAGTTCCTCAGTAGCTCCATTGACCTGCTGTGCTTGCTTTAAGTCTTCCTTTTGAACACTTTTTTCAGCAGACTCATCACAAACATCAAGACTGGTTCTTGTTTCAGAATCTTTAGCCAAGATTTGTGTCTCCCTTGAATTCACTTTCTCTTCTTGGTTTCTAGTCTCATAATGACTCTTCCGTTTTTCACTTGAGCCCGTTTTTCGACCCGTTTCCCGGTAATTACTAGACCTACCACGATTATGTGGAGAAGAATCCGCTAAACTTGGAGTTCGCTCTCTTCGATCATAGACCCGAGTTTGCTCACGTGGGGATCGTTCCGAATAACTTGGGCTCCGATTTCGTAGTCATAATGACGATTACGAACATACGGTGACCTATCACGGCGAACTGGGCTCCTGTTGTCGTAATCACGATGGTCGTAATCACCATGGTCGTAATCACCATGGTCGTAATCACGATGGTCGTACTGGCGGGACCGGTCACGTGGGGACCGCTCGGAATGACGTGGACTATTATTATGCCTGTCATAGGCTGGTCTAGAAGACAGAGGAGATTCGTTCCTAGATGAGTACCTTTCTGATGAAACAGTCCGATTAGACGTAGAATTTTTGTAAGAGTACTCTGCATTGTAAGCAGACCGGCTTCCATCATCAGAAATTCTCCTGCTTTTATAGGGTGTATAATCATTAAATTCACCATGGTGTTTCCTGTCACCGCTATCCATATGAGCATTATGCCGTTTCAAGCGGTTCCCTATAGGGAAATCCCTCCCGTGGCTTTTACCGTTGCTAGATTCATTATTCAACTCCCCTTCTTCATCTACTATTTTTGAGCTGATCCTCGGAGTCTTCTCTCTGCTGTTATTTTCCCACCTTGCAGACTTCTTAGCATACTGGTTTCCATTTTTGTTATAATCCTTTTCATACGTATGCTTACCTCTACCGCGCCCTGTTTTCCACCTTTTTCCTTTGGAAGAGTCATGGCGCCGCATTTTAAAGAAGCCATCATCGTCATCGTCGTCCCGCTGCTGCCATCGGTCTGCAAAAAACTCACCTTTCTCCACGTCATCTTTACCGCCTTTCGGTGACCAGAATTCTGAACCCTCAAACTCCCTCCTTCGATTCAAATACTCCCCTTTCCGCCACTTTCCGGGCACAAACTCCCCCTTTTCCACCTCACTTTTCCGCCACCTATCCGCCACAAACTCCCCCTTCTCAATCTCACTCTTAATCTCAAACCGTCTCGGTCTTTCCGGCACAAACTCACCATTCTCCATCTCCAAAGACCCCAATTCACCTTCTTCCACTTCCTCCTTATTATTATAATACCCATTCTCCTCTACCGAAAAGTCTTCACTACCACTACTACTACCACTACCATCACACGGTTCTTCTTCACCTTCTAAACAAAACTTATCTCTTCTCCCTATCTTCATCTTCAAACCGCCGCAAAACGAATTATCCGAAATCGAAAAACGCAGCGTTTGCACACATGCAACACCTCCATCGCCCATGGAAATACTCTCTCACAACACTTCAAATCCAAAACCCTAGCTTTTCTCCCCTTCACCGGGGCTCTCAATACTCATTATACTTCAATCCAAATTCTCCACGCAAAAACCTCTGCAAAACAAACAAAACACAAATCAGCAATCAATTCATTATAAATGTAGGGTTTCAAAATCCAAAACAGCCATACATATGCATAAACTGATATACAGAATACTCACGAATACATACACAAACACGAATATAAACAATAATCGAAACCTAATTTTGAAAGAATCAGTGAAATAAAGTGGAAAAGGGAGACCCTAGGGTTCCGAAAACGATACTCACAATAGGAATTTAAACAAGTGAAAGGCTGGATCGGAACGTAAGGAAGATTGGAGACGATTTGGGGATGAATGAAGAGTTAATTGCACAGATCGATAGAGCAAAGAGGATTGTGAATACGTAGAGATGAAGATTGAAGATGAATGAAGGTGTTTGTGTAGGAAAAATCGATTTGAGAGTTGCGGTGTAGGAGACGACGAACACAAAATAAAAAGTTTTGTTGAATGAGAAATTCTTTGGGTTGAGTTGGGTTGGGGGTAATATTTATCGACTTGTATAACCGGGTCGTCGGGTTTGTACCGTAGATATATGGAAAGGGATTTTGGTTATTTGGGAGGGAAGAGTGGTCTTTTACTACCCTTTTTTCCGTTTTACTCACACTGGTTTCGTCGTTTTAAAGGTTTTGTCTCAATCATTTAAAAATGGATTTTTTCTTCCTGAATTTTTCATTTTATTGCCAATTTGCTCCACGCCTCTAACTCCATCCAAAACATTTGTCAGCTAGAAGGGTATTTTGGTAATTTTATGGATAAAGTAAGGACAATTTGGTAATTTTACATTTAAAGATATTACATAAAATATACATATAACACATACACACTCTCTTTTATCTCTTCCCCTCTCTGTCTCTCTACATAAGCTCTTTCTCTCTTCTCTTCTCCATCACCACTGGTCAACATCACCACCACCGCCCCCGCCTATATACTCCATCATCGTCGGTCAACGTCACCACCACCACCCCTGCCCATACCATACTGCTAACTAGGACCATCATTTTCCATCTTTCTGAATCCTAACCACCACCATCGTATACCACTTTCTCTCTCTTTAAACTGTCGGCAACCCCACCGCAAACCTCTCTCTCTCTACACCGGAATCACCTGGTCAAGATCTGAAACCTCGTAGATCTGAAACCCATATCTGCTTAGGTTTCAAGAAGGTAAGCAACATCTATGGTTAAGACATATCTGGCAATGATGGTGAGAAGTCAAGGTCCGATCGAAGGTTCAAAAGTAATATCTGTGGTGAAGGGGGTGAGCGGGTGGTTATGGGTGGTTCGATGTTGCAGGTGGCAATGGAAGATTATGATTTTAGTTGGTGTGGTGGTAGGGGGTTCAGATTTGGGGTTGCGGTGGTGGTGGTGGTTGGTTGGTGATGGTGGCAGGTGGTGATAGGGTTGTGGCCAGTGGTGTTACCCTCTGATTCGTATAAGTTTTTTCCGGCGACATATGGTAAGGTGGAGGGTTTATGACAATAAGAAAGAAAAAAAGAGTGGTGGTGGTGGTTGAGGTCAAGAAGAGGGGGAACATAAGGTTTTGGCGTTGGAGGTCGGGTGAAGATGTTAGGATGATGAATTAATGATGATGACTATGAACATTAGTATTAATTATTTGGGGAAAGAATGAAATGCCCCTCATGTGAAGGGCATGTGACCAAGATTTAGCTGTGGAATTGGATGTCGTTTGAGGCGGAGAGTGAAATGGTGATAAGTTACATAAATTGGGGAGGAAAATGTATATTTTTAAATGATTGGGGCTAAACAGTTAAAACGACCAAACCACAAGGAGCAAAACGAAAGTTAACTCCTTTGTTTATTTGATAATGAGTACTTAACTAGAGTAAGCTCGTCGCTTCACGAGTTGGAATTTGTCAACATAATGTACAAGGTATAATAAAAAAAACATTAGAGTATAGCATTGATTGTTAGTAAAAACTATTACAAAATTTACAATCAATGATTACAAAAAAAAAACTAATATTTCTAAACATATTAGCTTTTATTATCATTTTTAGACTGAGCAAAACGCGCTACGTTTATTTCAACTTGTAGCTCAATTTATTTTTCATGTACCTTCCCCATTTGTTAGCCAACTTACCTTTCCATCCCTCAAAAGATATCAGAAGCCCAAAAATGTACAAGAGTACCTAGAGATAAAGTTTGTGTAGACTGAAAAGATAGCTGCTACAAAAGCAAGGGAAAAAGTGATAAGGAGGCTCAACAATTGTCACACCCCAACTAATGGCGGAATCATCAAGGCGCGACACTAGGGAACCAGATTGCTCAAGAGAATCCATAACGATTATTTTAATGACAATACTTTATAAAGCTTAATTTCCCATACAATCAAACTAGCATTCATAAACAGTCAATACAAATTTCATTCCCTTAAATAAAACAAGTTCGACAACCTAGATTTTATTTAAATGAGTTTCTAAGATAAGCCCTAAATCCATTGCTGCAAGTAGTAAATCCTCAACATGTTACATACGTTAAAATACAAGTCAATACAATAAAGTAAAGGTGAGCATACAAGTTTAATAGCATAATAATAGCGATAAAGCGTTTACACATAACCAGCATGTACACGTAGAGAAAGTGAATATAAGCAGCTAACAATAATGATAAAAGCTAACCCACACTGCCATGCGAGTAAGCGCGATACGTGTTCACAACAGCGAACACGCACGTAAAGTAAATTTGCGAGCCTTAACAACCCCCGAACCAATCGGGTGTTGAGTCCAAACTATAGTACTATCGTTGCTAAGGGTGGTCTACAAGTCCTCGTTATTCACACATAGCAAACAAACATTCAGCGATTCACGTATAACGTGCGAGAGCGGTTAGCGTTAAAAGAATTTAGCGTAATGTGTAGCGTGTTTTGATATAGAGACGTATGTAACACCCAAAAGTGCATTAAAGCGAAAAAGGGTTCAAGTATACTCACAGTCGGTGCTTAACGATGAAACACGAACTGCTGGATTGAAGGGAGCGCTCGTTTAGCCTGTAAACGTGAACAGAAGTGCATCAGTCTTCCGAAGTGCTGAAACGGTCGAAGTGTGAAGGAGCAGCGGACAAGTTCGGACGAAGTTGTACCAAATCCCTTGGATTGGTACAAGTTCTGGCGAACTTGGTACCCTTTCTTAGAAATGGGTACAAGTTCGGGCGAACTTGACTGGAATCTTCTGGGATGTTCAAGTTCGGGCGAACTTGACACTTTTCCTTGGAAATGGTACAAGTTCGGGCGAAGTTGGTCGCCTGCTGGTGACAACTTCGAGCGAACTTGACATTTTTAGAGCGAACTTGACGGTTTTGGTCCAAAAGTCTTGCGTTTTCAAGCCGGTTGCTGAGGAAATAGAGGGTCCATCCCTCCAACCTTGTGCTAATGAGCAAAACATAGGCTCGAGAGGTCTTTTGGAGCGAGTTTTAGCCACTTTACAGGAACTCGGGCTAATCCGGGCAAACTTGTTGGTTTGTACGGGTTAGTCCAGTTCGTGCAAGGTGACGATATCGTCCTTGTGCTTCCGGATCTGAGATCTTGCTTGACAACGCCTCGTTCCACTTCATAGTGAACGAAACATACGTCACTTAGTCCATATTTTGTGTAAAAATCAATGTTTAAAAGGTTTTGCTCAAATCTAACACTTGGTGAGTCGAAATCATTAAGATTTCTAGCTTGGGAAGCCAAAGCTAAACCCAGATACACTCGTTTAGTGTAGATCTAAGTGAAAACAAGAAGTTTTGTAGAAAAAGATGAAGATTTTTATAAACAGAAGAGTTTTGAGGAAAACGAAGGTAATCCTTGTGTAAAATCGTAGTAGAAAACGTTGTAGTTTGCATAAAACGGGTTGATTCTTACTTGAAAAACAACGGTTTTGGGAGCTCTTGAGCGAAGTTAGCATCAAGGAATAAGAGAATGAGGGGTTGGGTATTTATAGGTGAGGAGAAAACAAGTGGGCAGACATCAAGTTCGAGCGAACTTGCCACCATTTCAAGCGAACTTGGCACAAGTTCGGGCAAACTTGGCCAGTTCTGCTTGAATGGTACAAGTTCGAGCGAACTTGTGGTTTATTTAAATGTTTTTGGTGGCCTGAACAAGTTCGGGTGAAGTTGGGATACCCAACTTCGGGCGAACTTGGCCTGTTGGCTGAGTTTTGTTCGTTTTTTGCATGTTAGGTGTTCGTTTGGCGATTCGATTCGTATTAGATAGTTATGTTTAGCGTTTTAGCAAAGCGTTAAGCGTTGTGATAGTAAAATAATACGATTGAGCGATTTGTGCGAGTGAGAGCGTTGCGATAGCGACTATAACCACAAATTATAAAACACACATAACACATAGTAACATAATGTAACTAATTATCCGCGATTCGAGTTTGCGTTGAGAGTTGCGAGTATTAAGCGATTTAAAATGCGATAAATAAGCGATGTAATCTGCGTGTTTCAAAATAATATAAACCATTATAATTATTCCCAGATTACAAAACGAGAGTAGGGTTCCTGCGCAAAGTGTGTTTTTCCTACAAAGTGTAGGAAGCGATCTGGGTCATCCGATGGGTGTGTTTAATGGTTGAGATTAAGTCAATGGAAATCTTGTAATATCTGTGTTTCATCAATTAATTGTTTTATTAGGGTAGGGCTATTTCGATCATTTGACGTATTTTAAAACAATCATATAACCGTTAGAGATTATACACGTCACTATAATCACGTAATTTTCCCCCTCTCTCTAAACATATTTGAAACCCTCTATTTCTACCAAATATTGCGAGAATCATGGATGAAAATAACAGATTTGTTTGGAATATAAGCGTAAGCAGCAATCTTAGCTGTGCGATGTGTTTTACGGCTGCGGCGATCCTGATTGGTGTGTTTATTTAGTACATTTGCTTGGTTGTAGGTAAGAGATTCAAGAACACTGACAATCTGAAGGTTATGGAAACAATATTCAAAAATGAAAGAAACCCTAAGAAGCATTTTGTAGCAACAGGTATGTGTTTTACCATAAACTTATTTGTTAGGGTTTTTTAAACATCGATTCAGGGGTGGAACGTGGTGGGCGGTTTTAGGGGTATATGTGCTTTACGGTTATGAGGATCGTCGCTGCATCATACTGTAAAAGTTAAGGTTTTGTTAACACCCCACATGATGTAAGTTGTGTTTTAATAAACAAAAGGGATTTGTAGTGGTGTGATTCAGATGATATGGATATGTTGTCCGACAAGTTGGCGATTGTGTTTTAGATACGTAATTGGGAATTTAGTAGCTTCACCTAAAAAGGATTTTTAACCATCAAACTTTTTTGTGTGTTATAGTACAGTAAATACTATTAATAGCTTTTAATAAAAAACGGTTCCAGTTAGAAGGAGGAAAAGTGAACGAGTACAGGGAAAATGGATTTACAAAAAGCCCAGCATCACTGCTGATGGCCCCATTGTGTTAATTGAATCAGAAAATAGAGAACCGATGCCCACCAAAGGTACAATTAATTGGGGCGGGGGTGATTGTTTGTATGTTTTTTACTGACCTTAATGTGTTATAAACAGATATGACTGGTGTAAAACATGATGCTAATGTTGGTAAGAATAAGACATCAATAATTGGATGATAAAATTTCCTCTACAATGATTGATAAATTAATTTCTAACGGTCTGATTCATATTACCTGGTCTCCTATGATGAGGTCTCCGCTGGAATCGTTGTTGCCCGGAGTGACCGTACATGTAAGTAAAAAGACCGCATGGGCCGAATTATTGAACTATGAGGAAAGGTTCAGGAAAAAGGCAGCGTCGACGCCTGTTCTGTTCAGTCGATATGTTGGTAAGTATAAAAGTAATGAGATCATTCGTATTAGAATTTTGAAAACGATTTACAATATTCTTTATCGTAAATGCTTTGTATACAGAATGCAAACGACTATGCATCAAGTGACAAAATAAGGGCAACAATTTTCGTGGAAAACATGCAATCTGTGTTGGTATCTGACTGATGTAAAAAACATACGAGACATAACGCCTCGTGTTTTATACCGGTACTATATGATACACATTTCTATTGTGTGTGTTTCAACCTGCGGGACCACAAAATTGAGGTGCTGGACAACAGCGCAACGGTAGCTACGTTCGAGGCCAAATACAATGGGTGGCCAGAAAAATTGGTACGATGCTTATCTATAAAAATATGTATATATGTAGTTAGGACACACAAATGTAAAAAACCACACAAAGTTGAAAAATCTGGTCCAGTACACACGATATACATCATAAAACACAATCTGAACATAAAACACAAATGAACTGATTTGTTATAAATACTGAATAGTTGTTTGACAGCAGAGGGATGCTTTTTCAGCATTTTTAGATAAAGTTGGACACCCAGCAGCCGAAGATATAAAACAAGGAGATCCCATCCGATTGGATTTCCCTTGGCGTACAAACCACAATTAAACTCGATTGTGGCGTATTTGTAATGCGCCATATGGAAACGTACAAAGGAACGAGTGTGAAAAGTTGGAAATGTGGATTGTCAAATGAGTGTACTGATGCGGGTGAGATCTCGTACAAGCAGCGCAAAGAACTTGATGAGTTACGGCATAAATATGTAGCGAAGTTGGTTTTGAGTGACGCAAACACATTAAGAACGTTCGTTGAAGTTTGATGGGCTCGTTATAAAAAGTTAACGGCCGACAAGGAAAAGAGGCTCGAAAGCGGCGGCGTTTGACACTATCCATGCAAGGTTGGATACCTGAAGTAACATAGGGTGTACTAGAAAAACAAATGTTTCTCATTTGGATGGTTTGTGTTTATTTAATTTTATAACGCTATGGGTTTCTTTTTGTTAACTGAGTCCAAAAACAAGTTAGTCTTGTTTTGTATCTAAATAACGTGGTTTATGTTTGTCTTGTTTGCGTACATAAAATATGTGGTAAAAACAAACACCGTGATGTAAACTCTGTGCGCGAATAACACACAACAAGTTTGGGTTGACTAAAACACAGTACAGTAGATCGCGACCCAATGCCCAAATTCTAAAAAATCATTAACACACACCATGGAATTCAAAGCCATACCTTTAATATAAAAAGAATAAACCAATCCAGTGAACAAAAAACACAGTACAGTAGATCGCAACCCAATGCCCCAATGCTAAAAATCATTAACACAGCATGTCTTCAAGGGTGCGAATCTTGCGCTCGGTTTGACCGTCGGTTGAGGATGGAACACAGTACTAAGGTTAAGCTTAGTATCGAGTGCGGATTGGAAAGTCTCCCAGAGACGTAAAGTAAAACGACCGTCGTGATCAGAGATGATGTCAGAGGCGTCCCGTGTCGACAAATGACTTCGTCGGTATAGATTCGTGCTAATCGTTCTACCTTATAGTCTTCTCATATGGCAATAAAATGAGCAGATTTCGTAAGGCGAATCGACGATAACCCAAATGCTATCATGACCAGAAGACGTGCGAGGGAGTTTTGTAACAAAATCCATAGTATACTCTCCCATTTCCACACCGGGATGTCGGGCTGTTCGAGTAAGACAGAGGGGCGTTGATGTTCGGCTTTTAACTTCCAGAAGTTAAGCATTTTGACACGTATAGAGCGATATCCTTTTTCATGCCCGGACACCAATACCTAGAGCGGAGGTCCTGGTACATCTTGTCGGCACCGGGGTGAATGGAATATCGAGACTTATGGGGTTCGATCATTAGTAACTCTCGAAAGTTATTGCGGCTAGGGATCCAAATGCGTTTCAGGAAGTAATAGATTCCGTTAGACTTATTCTCAGCTGAGTTTCAGCACCACATTCATTTCCTCGAACAAGGTGTTCTCAATGAAACATGCGTGTTGGGTTTCGCGAATCAAGGTTTCGAGTTTATTCTGGGCTTGAACGTCATGAATGCTATACACATAGCTTCGTCGACTGAGAGCATTTGGCTACGACGTTTGCTTTGCCGGGATGGTAGCGTATCTCACAATCATAGTCGTTGAGAAGTTCAACCCATCTGCGTTGGCGCATGTTTAGTTCTTTCTGGTTAAAGATATGTTGTAAGCTCTTGTGGTCGGTGAAGACCGTACACTTTGTACCATAAAAGGTAGTGTCGCCATATCTTTACCGCAAAATAACTGCACCGAGACGCATACGCGATAACCTTATCCCGTTGCATGAGAACACAACCGAGACCTAGGTTAGAGGCATCCTAATAAACAACAAAATTCTCATCGCCGTCGGGAAGGGCAACGACGGGAGCGTCGCAGAGAATACGCTTGAGAGTTTGAAAGGCTTCCTCCTGTTCGGGACCCCAAACAAAAGGTTTATCCTTATGAGTCAA
The DNA here is from genome assembly GCA_947069175.1 of Scalesia atractyloides. NCBI lineage: Eukaryota > Viridiplantae > Streptophyta > Magnoliopsida > Asterales > Asteraceae > Scalesia > Scalesia atractyloides. Next base: position 23,994,149 of record CAMTDV010000006.1, read on the forward strand.
AGAGGTAAGAGGAATGACGATTTTTGAAAAGTCGGCGATGAATCGACGGTAGTAACCCGCCAATCCGAGGAAAAAACAGATTTTGGCGGATTCTTCGGAGTATTCCAACTCTTTACAGCTTCAATTTTGGCGGGATCGACGTGGATTCCTTGGTCATTGACGACGTGACCGAGGAATTGGACTTCATTAAGCCAAAATTCACACTTGGAGAATTTGGCGTAAAGACGGTTTCCTTGGAGAAGTTCGAGAACGAAACGAAGATGTCGCGCGTGTTCGGTTCTCGACTTCGTGTAAATAAGGATATCATCGATGAAAACAATGACGAAATGATCCAGAAAGGCTTTGCACACACGGTTCATCAAATCCATGAAGACCGCGGGTGCGTTTGTAAGTCCAAAAGGCAAGACCACGAATTCAAAATGGCCATAGCGGGTACAAAGGCGGTTTTTGGAATGTCTTCTTCGAGTACGCGTAACTGGTGATATCCGGAACGTAAATCAATCTTCGAAAAGCAAGTAGCCCCTTGAAGTTGATCAAACAAATCATCAATTCGAGGAAGGGTAGCGGTTCTTTATGGTGAGTTTGTTAAGTTCACGATAATCGATGCACATTCGGAACGTCCCATCTTTCTTTTTCACAAAAAGAACGGGTGCGCCCCAAGGTGAAGTGCTCGGGCGTATGAAGCCTTTATCAAGTAATTCTTAATAGCTGCTGGATAGCTCGTGCATTTTGGATGGTGCAAGGCGATAGGGAGCTTTAGCGACAGGCGTAGCGCCGGGGATTACGGAATTCGATATCACGAATGGGGGGGTAAACTAGGTAAATCGTCGGGAAAAACTTTAGGAAAATCACAAACAACAGGTATGTCTTTGTGGTTTTCTTTTCCTTCTCCGGTTCATGATGTGGGCTAGAAAAGCTATGCATCGCTTGCGCAAATGCTTGTTCGCTTGGGTACATGACAAAAATAGCAACTTCTTTAAAGGGGTTTCACCGTAAACATGTAGTTGATCACCGTTAGGAAGGGGAAAACGAATAATTTTATCAAAACAACGACTTCAGCACGATTCCCACGAAGAAAATCCATGCCTACTATGACATCAAACTACCTAATTCCTAGGTATGAGGTCGATCGAGAAGCTGTGTTTGTTGAGTTCGAGAGTACAATCACGTAGAACGGAGCTAACGGTAACGGTTCTTCCGGTGGCGATTTCGACGTCTAAGGTACTTGGGAGATTAGCGCGTTTACATTTTAAAAGTTTTTTGAATTCTAACGATACAAAACAATTATCGGCTCCAAGTACCCAATAAGCAAGAAGCATAAATACCATTAATGAGGAACGTACCGTTGACAACATTGTTGTCATTCTAAGCCTTGCGATGATTGATGTTGAAAGCCCTTCCACGCACAGCGTGTGGTTGTTGCTGCTGAGGTGGCTGTTGCTGAGGCTGCTGCTGTTGCATTCTTGTTTCACAGCACGGTTTGGGAAGACATTGCTGAAATGATTTGGGTCACCACATGTGTAGCAAGCACGTGCCTGAACTGCTGGTGCTTGCGGTGTCTGGTTGAGAAGAGCAACATTGAGATGAGCTGGCGGAGCTGCGAGAGCGAGAGGAGCTTGCTGACGTGGACCAGTGCGGTAGTGTGCCGTGAAGTGCCCGTAGATGTTGCAGTTGGCACAAAAGCGGAGTTTCCTCCAACCGCATGATGATATGTGCACTTGGAGCACAGAGGGTGAGGTCCAGTGTACGCACGCTTAGCAGCTGGTGCTTGGGAGTAGCAGCTTGGCGAGACTGGGAGTTCAGAGCTGGGACCATTACGCAATTCTTGTTGTTACCCTTTCGCTTGCGGTTCTGGTTACTTGACTTGGGGGCTTTAGATGGAGCAGTATTGGTGCTTGGCTCAACAGTAGCTTGGTTGAGGTTCTTGGTTGAGACTTTGAAAGCTCCAGCCAAGACTCGGTTGTCGTTGATCTGGTTGCGAGTTGGTAAGTCTCTTCGATCGTAGTCGGTCAGCTGCTTGAACAAAGTCGGCTACATAGTCGGGAAGAGCGCATAGATACTTCTTGATAGCTTTCTCGGTAGTATCCACCTGTCATGGACAGATGAGGCTGAGCTGCTTGAAGTGAGCGGTAAGACCAGCATTGTCACCACCATTTTGCTTGATACCCCAAAATTCATTTTCCAACTTCTGAATTTCGTGAGGTGGGCATAACTCTTTGATCATGAGCTCTTTAAGTTCTTCCTACTCGAGAGAGTAAGCTTCGTCGTTACCGCGCCTGTTGCGCTCGGCGGTCCACCAGTCTAGTGTCCTTGAACTGGAAGACTCCAGTGGCTTAACAGTGCGGAGATTTTCAGGGCATCCGCTTTGTCTGAAGGTGACTTTAATTGAGTCGAACCAATGAAACAACTTGGTTGGTCCGTCTTCGCCTGTGAATGCCGGAGGACTGCAGGCTTTAAACTGCTTGAAGCTGAAGCGAGATTTGGAGCATCGTTCTTGGAATCCACTGACGAGTTGCTGCTGACCGCTTGAATTTCGCTGACGATTTCGGGATCACCTTAGCCATTTCCTTGGCTATAAGAGGGCGATGCGTTTGTCAGCGTTGTTGAGTTGAGCGGTACGGCGAGCGTGAGATCCCATTGATGCCATTGCGAAAGAGAGATTCTGTAAGAATGCCACAGGGAGGTTTTAGACGAGATTTGATTATAATGGATTTTTGTTCAAATACTTATTATTATTATTATTAATCACATAAGGCACAAAAACGTAACACGTATCAACGTAGTAAGCACATAAGCACGTAAGCACATAATCACGTAGGCACATAAGCATGTAAGCACATATTTTGCACATATTCATCTTCACTAAAACTTGCATAGCGCGTTATGAGATGCGAGTAGTATAAGCGAAATAAGCGAGCAATACCGAGTAGGAGGACATTCGCGTAAGAGAGTTGAGCATTTTAGTTTTGGTTTGTGATTAATTAGCGTTTTAGATTACGAGAGTTGTGCGAGCTGTGCGAGTTGTGCGTATTTTCTTAAAGCGATAAACGAGAAATCGATAAAACAGAAATCGATAAAGCGTAAAATTCGCAAAATTTAAACACATAATTAATAATAAAACTCGATGATGCGTAAATCGGCGATTGCAGGCTTAAATCAATTTTGGAGCGTCCTTGGTTTTGAGACAGCGACTACCCAAAGTGATTCGAAAATTCTCTGAGTTCGGGCACATGATTTTGGCCTAATAGACAAATGTTCTCACCGTACAACGGTTAACGACATTTATCCTTCCAGTTACATCGTGTCTCGAGTCATTGAAATAGTCAAGACTTTGGTGAGATTGAAAATCGAGTAGTGGAATTAGTTATTAAGATGCGGGTTTCACCCCTAACTTAACAACTGTTTGTGGTTTTCACCGAACGCGTCGGGAGTTTGCACGGGAGTAGAAGTGGAGATTTTCGTCAAGGTGTGGATATCACTCCAAGCTTAACGAAAGAATCTCGTGCAATAAATAGTACACGGAGTGAGTGATCTTATCGAGAGTTCTTGGTTTTCACACCTAATCGACACAATCATTCTTTGTGTTATACGAGCGTTTTCAAGCGTGTACATTGTCTTAGACTTACGAACGGCATGTAAGCATTTATGGCAAGTAGTTTAAGTATTTAAGTCAAAGATCGGTCAAATTGGGTACTTAAACTATAGACTAGGTCAAACATGGCAATTCTACCTAATTCCCTACAGTTATGGCTCTGATACCAATCTGTCACACCCCAACCGATGGCGGAATCATCGGGGCGCGACACTAGGCGAACCAGATTGCTCAAGAGAATCCATAACGACTATTTTAATGACAATACTTTATAACGCTTAATTTCTCATACAATCAAACTAGCATTCTTAAACAGTCAATACAGATTTTATTCCCTAAGACAAAACAAGTTCGACAACCTAGATTTTATTTAAATGAGTTTCTAAGATAAGCCCATATCCATTGCTGCAAGTAGTAAATCCTCAACCTGTTACATACGTTAAAATACAAGTCAATACAATAAAGTAAAGGTGAGCATACATGTTTAATAGCATAATAATAGCGATAAAGGGTTTATGCATAACCAGCATGTACACGTAGAGAAAGTGAATATAAGCAGCTAACAATAATGATACAAGATTACCAACACGACTGCGACGTGAGTATGTGCGATACGTGTTCACAACAGCGAACACGCACGCAAAGTAAATTTGCGAGCCTTAACAACCCCCGAACCAATCGGGTGCTGAGTCCAAACTATAGTCCTATCATTGCTAAGGGTGGTCTACAAGTCCTCATTATTCACACAGAGCAAACAAACATTCGGTGATTTACGTATAACATGCGAGAGCGGTTAGCGTTAAAAGAATTTAGCGTTGTGTGTAGCGTGTTCTGATATAGAGACGTATGTAACACCAAAAAGTGCACTAAAGCGAAAAGGGTTCAACTATACTCACAGTCGGTGCTTAACGATGAAACACGAACTGCTGTGGATTGAAGGGAGGGGTCCGGTATAGTGCTGAAACAGTCGAAGTGTGAAGGAGCAGTTGACAAGTTCGGGCGAAGTTGTACCAAATCCCTTGGATTGTCACAAGTTCGAGCGAACTCGGTACCCTTTCTTAGAAATGGGTACAAGTTCGGGCGAACTTGACTGGAATCTTATGGGATGTTAAGTTCGGGCGAACATAACAGTTTTCCTTGGAAATGGTACAAGTTCGGGCGAAGTTGGTCGCCTTCTGATGACAACTTCGAGCGAACTTGACCTTTTTAGAGCGAACTTGATTGTTTTCGTCCAAAAATTTGCGTTTTCGCGCCGTTTGCTGAGGAAATAGAGTGTTCATCCCTCCAACCTTGTGCTACTGAGCAAAACATAGGCTAGAAAGGTCTTTTTGGAGCGAGTTTTAGCCACTTTACAGGAACTCGGGCTAATCCGGGTGAACTTGTTGTTCGTACGGGTTAGTCCAGTTCGTGCAAGGTGACGATATCGTCCTTGTGCTTCCGGATCTGAGATCTTGCTTGACAACGCCTCGTTCCACTTCATAGTGAACGAAACATACGTCACTTAGTCCGTATTTTGTGTAAAAATCAATGTTTAAAAGGTTTTGCTCAGATCTAACACTTGGTGAGTCGAAATCATTAAGATTTCTAGCTTGGGAAGCCAAGGCTAAACCCAAATATACTCGTTTAGTGTAGATCTAAGTGAAAAGAAGAAGTTTTGCAGAAAAAGATGAAGATTTTTATAAACAGAAGAGTTTTGAGGAAAACGAAGGTAACCTTGTGTAAAATTGTAGTATAAAACGTTGTAGTTTGCAAAAACTGGTTGATTCTTACTTGGAAAACAAGGGATTTTGGTTTTGGGAGCTCAGAAGCGAAGTTAGCAGCAAGGAATGATAGAATGAGGGGTTGGGTATTTATAGGTGAGGAGAAAACAAGTGGGCAGGCATCAAGTTCGGGCGAACTTGCCACCATTTCAAGCGAACTTGGCACAAATTCGGGCGAACTTGGCTAGTTCTGCTTGAATGGTACAAGTTTGAGCGAACTTGTGGTTTATTTAAATGTTTTGGTGGCCTGAACAAGTTCGGCGAAGTTGGGATGTTGGGATACCCAACTTCGGGTGAACTTTGCCTGTTGGCTGAGTTTTGTTCGTTATTTGCACGTTAGTGTTCGTTTGGCGATTCGGTTCGTATTAGATAGTTATGTTAAGCGTTTTAGCAAAGCGTTATGCGTTGTGATAGTAAAATAATGCGATTGAGCGATTTGTGCGAGTGAGAGCGTTGCGATAACGAGTATAACCACAAATAATAAAACACACATAACACATAAGTAACATAATGTAACATAATTATCCGCGATTCGAGTTTGCGTTGAGAGTTTCGAGTATAAGCGATTTAAAATGCGATAAATAAGCGATGTAATACGCGTATAATCCCAGATTACAAAACGAGAGTAGGGTTCACTGCGCAAAGTGTGTTTTTCCTACAAAGTGTAGGAAGCGATCTGGGCCATCTGATGGGTGTCTTTAATGGTTGAGATTAAGTCAATGGCAATCTTGGAATATCTGTGTTTCATCAATTAATTGTTTTATTAGGGTAGGGCTATTTCGGTCATTTGACGTATTTTAAAACAATCATATAACCGTCAGAGATTATACACGTCACTATAATCACGTAATTTCCCCCTCTCTCTTTAAAAATATTTGAAACCCTCTTTTTCTACCAAATATTGCGAGAATCATGGATGAAAATAACAGATTTGTTTGGAATATAAGCGTAAGCAGCAATCTTAGCTGTGCGATGTGTTTTACGGCTGCGGCGATCCTGATTGGTGTGTTTATTTAGTACATTTGCTTGGTTGCAGGTAAGAGATTCAAGAACACTGACAATCTGGAGGTTATGGAAACAATATTCAAAAATGAAAGAAACCCTAAGAAGCATTTTGTAGCAACAGGTATGTGTTTTACCATAAACTTATTTTTTAGGGTTTTTTTAAACATCGATTCAGGGGTGGAACGTGGTGGGCGGTTTTAGGGGTATATGTGCTTTACGGTTATGAGGATCGTCGCTGCATCATACTGTAAAAGTTAAGGTTTTGTTAACACCCCACATGATGTAAGTTGTGTTTTAATAAACAAAAAGGGATTTGTAGTGGTGTGATTCAGATGATACGGATATGTTGTCCGACAAGTTGGCGATTGTTTTTTAGACTACGTAATTGGGAATTTAGTAGCTTCACCTAAAAAGGATTTTTAACCATCAAACTTTTTTGTGTGTTATAGTACAGTAAATACTATTAATAGCTTTTAATAAAAAACGGTTCCAGTTAGAAGGAGGAAAAGTGAACGAGTACAGGGAAAATGGATTTACAAAAAGCCCAGCATCACTGCTGATGGCCCCATTGTGTTAATTGAATCAGAAAATAGAGAACCGATGCCCACCAAAGGTACAATTAATTGGGGCGGGGGTGATTGTTTGTATGTTTTTTACTGACCTTAATGTGTTATAAACAGATATGACTGGTGTAAAACATGATGCTGATGTTGGTAAGAATAAGACATCAATAATTGGATGATAAAATTGCCTCTATAATGATTGATAAATTAATTTCTAACGGTCTGATTCATATTACCTGGTCTCCTATGATGAGGTCTCCGCTGGAATCGTTGTTGCCCGGAGTGACCGTACATGTAAGTGTAAAAAGCACATGGGCCGAATTATTGAACTATGAGGAAAGGTTCAGGAAAAAGGCAGCGTCGCACGCCTGTTCTGTTCAGTCGATATGTTGGTAAGTATAAAAGTAATGAGATCATTCGTATTAGAATTTTGAAAACGATTAACAATATTCTTTATCGTAAATGCTTTGTATACAGAATGTAAACGACTATGCATCAAGTGACAAAATAAGGGCAACAATTTTCGTGGAAAACATGCAATCTGTGTTGGTATCTGCTGATGTAAAAAAACATACGAGACATAACGCTCGTGTTTTTGCCGGTACTATATGATACACATTTCTATTGTGTGTGTTTCAACCTGCGGGACCACAAAATTTAGGTGCTGGGCAACAGTGCAACGGTAGCTACGTTCGAGGCCAAATACAACGGGTGGCCAGAAAAATTGGTATGATACTTATCTATAAAAAATTGTATATATGTAGTTAGGACACACAAATGTAAAAAACCACACTAAGTTGAAAATTCTGGTCCAGTACACACGATATACATATAAAACACAATCTGAACATAAAACACAAATGAACTGATTTGTTATAAATACTGAATAGTTGTTTCACACGCAGAGGGATGCTTTTTCAGCATTTTTGGATAAAGTTGGACACCCAGCAGCCGAAGATATAAAACAAGTAGATCCCATCCGATTGGATTTCCCTTGGCGTACAAACCACAACTAAATCAATTGTGGCCTATTTGTAATGCGCCATATGGAAACGTACAAAGGAACGAGTGTGAAAAGTTGGAACTGTGGATTGTCAAATGAGTGTACTGATGCGGGTGAGATCTCGTACAAGCAGCGCAAAGAAATTGATGAGTTACGGCATAAATATTTAGCGAAGTTGGTTTTGAGTGACACAAACACATTAAGAACGTTCGTTGAAGCTGAGGTGGCTCGTTCTAAAAAGTTAACGGCGGACAAGGAAAAGAGGCTCGAAGCGGTGGCGTTTGACACTATCCATGCAAGGTTGGATACCTGAAGTAACATAGGGTGTACTAGAAAAACAAATGTTTCTCATTTGGATGGTTTGTATTATTTGAATTTTATAACGCTATGGGTTTCTTTTTGTTAACTAGACGTCCAAAAACAGTTAGTCTTGTTTTGTATCTAAATAACGTGGTTTATGTTTGTCTTGTTTGCGTACATAAAATATGTGGTAAAAACAAACACCGTGATGTAAACTCTGTGCGCGAATAACACACAACAAGTTTGGGTTGACTAAAACACAGTACAGTAGATCGCGACCCAATGCCCAATTTTAAATATTCATTAACACACACCATGGAATTCAAAGCCATACCTTTAATATAAAAAAAATAAACCAATCCAGTTAGGAAGGGAACACGGCATGAAAATCGTGGTGTTATAATAAATAAGTATTTTGTGTTCTCAAAAGAGGGCCACAAAGTGTTTCGACCTGTGGATACCTTAGCTGAAGAGCCTTTTGACAGGTGGGTACGTAGGGTACCGTCCAAAATGACTGAATGCCAAGCGCATATCAAGATAAAGCTGAATAAGGACTAGAAGTATTTGCTTTATCACTTCACCGAGGCGCACAACCATAGTTTCGTGCATGAAGAAAATTTACACTTTCTCCGGGAAAACCGAGGTGTAAATTGTGCGCATGAAGAAATGATAAATAAGATGTCAAATCATGGATTGGTTTATACATGTCACACCCCGTCATCCACGTGTCTACCGGTGAACCCGGTGGGGAGTATCGTGACGTACAATTGATATCATTATTACCAAATAAGCATAACACATCGGAAGGCTTGGAAAAATTAAACTATTACAACCGATAATGTCTAGAGTCCAAAATAAATGTATACAGACATGGTTGTAACTAGATCCACAGACGGATCGCAAAAACGTACAAAATTGATAATCAAACTATAAACAGGCAACTCTCTAAGGTCGCAACTGTCACACCCCGACCCGCAGTGGAATAAAAGTCGGGGCATAATTGGGTTATCACCAAAGCTCATGATATTTACTAAGATGTTTCATATTTATTAAATTCAAATTACAACTTAAATATCCAAAACAAAATTCATACAATTACAAGAAAATGAAACTATATAATTATTCCAAAGCTTAAACTTGTTTATTCTTCTAGGCCTTCCTATGTGTTTCTTGTCTCAGCTGGATCACCTGTATCATGTGTAAAACGGGGGAGATTTTGGGTCAACAAAAGTTGGCGAGTGAACCTTATTAAAACATTGTTACTAATTTCTTGTTTTATTTAATAAGGAAAATTCGTGCAATAATCACATGTGAGCAAACATATATAGATAAACAATCACAAACCACTTTGGATGAGTATATGACATGAATGATGATGTATGTGAGATCAAGGCTCAATCAAACGGAGCCGATCTAATGAGGCACCTGATGCTCAACCCGTATCCCACGGGTAACTGATGGGCCTAATGAAATGCGTGCACTGTAAATGATAAATCCAATCTACGTATAATTCACACAACAATTGATACACATTTGATACACATTTGATCACGGATATGATGTATGCACAAGTGTTTAAGTAAAATAAAAAGAATTATACGACACATGATACACCCCAAAACATGATTAAAACGGGGAATTGGTATAGATTCACTCACAATGTGTGCGTTCTTTGATGATGATGAAGGCGCACGAATTTATGATTCAATCGACGAGGGAAAAACTAACCTAGATAATAACAAAATGATTCGATAAATAAATAAATTTTATTAGTGCTCTTAGTGGGATTTTTAGATTTATTTTTGTGAGTTTAAGGAAATTTTCTAACTTTAAAAATCCTATTTTTAAGCATTTTTAATTAATTTTTCAATTAAATAAATAAATAAAAATAATAAAAATTGGGTTGACTTTTTGACCGTTGACCGGGTCTGACCGGTCAGACTGTGTTAATTCTATGCGGCTAGTGAGGTTCGAACTCGGGACCTCTCGTATACGTGCACGCAGCTCTACCAACTGAGCTACGTGTCTAACCTGAAATATTCTCTGTTTAATTATATATATATATACTAATTAACCTTAAACTTATTTGGTTTTTATTAAAAATGATTTATATGGCCGAACCGGTTGCAGAGACCCGGAGTCGAACTCGGGTCCTTCGGTTCGAGTGCGCACAGCCCAACCAGTTGGGCTGTGTGTCTAATCTGTTTAACTACTGGATTATATTCCTCTTATGTACATTCTGTAACTTGATCTGATTAGGTTTTTAAAAATGTTGGTTTTATTTCTGAAAGTCGGTAACGTGTGCGATTCGAACTCGGGACGTGCATATTGTATTTGCACACAGTCCACCGCTGGACTGTGTGTCTAACTCGTTTGAGTATCCGGTTTTAATTGTATTAATACATATATTCGACTTCGTCTTCTTCACTTTGAAGAACACAGAACAGTGAAATCCGATTGTTTTGTTTAATCAACTAACAACTTATAGTTGATTGAAAATAGAATAGAAAGGTGAAGATTAAGTAATATGGTATACCAAACAGAGAGTTTTCTTCAGAATTCCGGCAAGATTTCGTCGGTTCTGATTTTGCGATTTCCGGCTGTAGGAACTGTTTTAACAGTTTCGATTATTGGTTTGAACAATTAAAGTATAAATCAAGAGATAGCAGGGAGGTTTAGACAATTATACCGTCTGAAGACAATTGCGGTTTTATGTTCGGTGATTCCGGCGATATTCCGGCGAGTGCAGAGGAACTCCGGCGACGTGCTCTGGAAGGATTAAAGCTTCGAAAGAGTGTGCGATTCTGAGCGAAAGGGTTACCAGATGTTTGAGTGGGTATTTATAGGGAAGAACAGGATGAATTGGGTTCGAATTTGGGTCTTGATTCGCGGTCAAAGGTTTCCAGCGCTTATGACCGAAATTGATGGTTAGGCATCGGTTATAACTGATGTCGGAATTTGTTTACGCGTTTTAGTCAAAGGAAACAGTCACAATTGCGAAAATCTCGGTTTTTCCGGCGACTGCGAGTTCTGGGCGCGCTGATTACCGGTTTTGACTTTCGGGTTTTACTTTAAATGTTATTTGTTTCTGTATTTGACACAAGTGAAGTGTGTGGCAGAGCGGTGTGTTGTGTGTTTGTTCTTGCGGGTGACCCGGTTTCGAAACCCGGCGTCTCCATTTTATTTTTTATTCACTATTTATTATTATTTATAAATTATGGTTTTTAAATTCTAAAGTATTTATTAATTATGTATTGTTTAAAATTAATCTGAATAATAAATACGCAACGAAACTTATAACTGATTATTTGATTAATAAACGAAGCGGGTTTGGAAACCCGTTTTTCGACGAATGTTACAGTATCCCCTACTTTTAGGAATTTCGTCCCGAAATTTAAGCAGCAGTGGTAACTGGGAAAAGATGCGGGTATTTTTCGCGCATCGAGTCTTCACGTTCCCAAGTAAACTCGGGTCCTCGTTTCGACTCCCAACGTACCCTGACAATTGGAATACGACTTCGCCTTAAACGTTTCTCTCCGAAATCCATGATTTCTACTGGTCTTTCAACGAAGTGCATAGATTCATCGACTTGAATGTCTTCTAGTGGTATATGGAGGTTTTCATCGGCGTGGCACTTTTTCAAATTTGATACGTGGAATGTGGGATGAATTCTGTTGAGCTCTTCTGGTAGGTCAAGCTTGTATGCTACAGGACCTACTCTTTCGAGTATCTTGAAAGGTCCTATGTAGCGTGGTGCTAGCTTGCCCTTCTGGCCAAAACGAATCACTCCCTTCCACGGTGATACTTTTAAAAGTACTTGATCACCAATGTCAAACTCCAATGGCTTTCGTCGTTTGTCAGCATAACTCTTTTGACGACTTTGAGCTGCTAGAAGATTGTTTCGAATCTGAAGGATCTTGTCGGTTGTTTCTTGAATTAATTCTGGACCGGTGATTTGTGCTTCCCCAATCTCGTGCCAACATACTGGAGATCGGCACTTACGACCATATAAAGCTTCGAAAGGAGCCATGCCGATACTTGAATGATAGCTATTGTTGTACGAAAATTCCACTAATGGTAGGTGAGCGTCCCAGTTCCCTTTGAAGTCTATGACACATGCTCGCAGCATGTCTTCAAGGGTTTGGATGGTGCGTTCAGATTGGCCATCAGTTTGAGGATGAAAAGCGGTACTGAGGTCTAATCGTGTACCCAAGGCGGTTTGTACGGCTCGCCATGTTCGTGAAGTGAAACGACCATCACGGTCTGAAATGATGCTTAGTGGTACACCGTGACGACTTACGATCTCGCTGATGTAGATACGAGCTAACTTCTCGTTCTTGAAGTCCTCGCGAATCGGGATGAAGTGAGATGACTTTGTAAGACGATCGATTATTTCCCATATGGTGTCATACCCACTGGAGGTGCGAGGTAACGCGGTAATGAAATCCATGGTTATGTTTTCCCACTTCCACACAGGTATTTCGGGTTGGGCTAGAAGTCCTGAAGGTCTTTGATGTTCAGCTTTTACTTTGGATCAGGTAAGGCACTTGGAAACAAAAACAGCGATATCCTTTTTCATGCCAGGCCACCAGTAGGTGTATCGTAGGTCTTGATACATCTTGTCGGCTCTTGGGTGTACAGAGTACCGTGTTTTGTGCGCCTCATTCATGAGGAAATCACGAAGGTTATCGCGATCAGGAATCTATATGCGATTTAAATAGTATAGGATACCGTCGGATTTGGTTTCGATTTTGAGTTCAGCTCCACATAACAGCTCATCGCGTACATCATTTTCTGTTACAGAAACATGTTGAGCTGCCCGGATTCGATCTTTGATGTCGGTTATGATTTGCGAACATAGAAGACAAATGGAGTTCGCATAACCTTTTCGACTGAGCGCATCGGCCACCACGTTTGCCTTGCCAGGATGATACCGAATTTCACAGTCGTAGTCGTTAAGAAGTTCGACCCATCTTCGTTGCCTCATATTCAACTCCTTTTGGTTGAAGATATGTTGGAGACTCTTGTGGTCAGTGTATATTTCACAGTTGGTACCATAGAGGTAATGTCTCCATATCTTGAGAGCGAACACAACGGCTCCAAGTTCCAGGTCGTGGGTGGTGTAATTCTTCTCATGAACCTTGAGTTGCCTAGAAGCATAGGCTATCACTTTTCCTCTTTGCAACAATACACAGCCTAGTCCTTGCCCTGACGCGTCGCAATAAACTACGAAGTCATCACAACCCTCAGGGAGTGTGAGGATAGGTGCGTCACAGAGTTTTTGCTTTAAAGTTTGGAAGGCCTCTTCTTGCTTAGGTCCCCATATGAAGGGGTTTTCCTTTATGAGTCAAGGCCGTGAGTGGTACAGCAATACGGGAAAAATTGGCAATGAAGCGGCGATAGTAACCAGCCAAACCAAGAAATGACCTTACTTCGGTAGGGGTACGTGGCGCTTGCAATTCCTACACTGCCTTGATTTTTGAAGGATCGACATGAATTCCCTTGTCATTGACGACATGTCTAAGGAATTGTACTTCTCCTAACCAGAATTCGCATTTTGAGAACTTAGCGTAGAGCTTTTCAGTCCTTAAGAGTGTAAGGATGAGTCGAAGGTGTCGTTCATGATCGGATTTAGACTTGGAGTAGATAAGGATGTCGTCGATGAAGACTATGACGAAACGGTCGAGGTAGGGTTTGCATACCCTATTCATTAGATCCATGAAGACAGCGGGGGCGTTGGTTAAACCAAAAGGCATGACCATGAACTCGTAATGACCATAACGAGTCCGGAAAGCGGTTTTTGGGATATCTTCATCGTGCACTTTGAGCTGATGATAACCAGAACGAAGGTCGATTTTTGAAAAGCATGTGGCGCCTTGAAGTTGGTCTAAGAGGTCATCAATGCGGGGTAGTGGATAGCGATTCTTAACCGTTAACTTGTTGAGTTCTCTATAGTCGATACACATACGAAACGTTCCATCTTTCTTCTTCACAAAAAGAACAGGTGCACCCCAGGCGACGAGCTAGGACGTATGAATCCTTTGTCAGTCAGCTCTTGCAGTTGATTGGCCAGCTCTTGCATTTCGGATGGGGCTAACCTATAAGGAGATTTTGTGACTGGTGTAGCGCCAGGTACAAGATCGATGCGGAATTCGACTTCTCTCACAGGAGGGAGTCCTGAAATGTCGTCGGGAAAGACTTGTGGGAATTCTTTCACAACTGGGATATCTTCGAGTTTCTTCTCCTTGTTTCCCTTTTTGACGACGTGAGTTAGGAATGCGACATAGTTCTTGCGGAGATATCTTCGGGCTTGAAGGCAGGACATTAATTTGAGTCCTTTCGAAGGGGTTTCCCCAAAAATACGTAGGGTCTGACCGTCTGCAAGAGGAATGCGAATGAACTTTTCGCGGCACACTACTTCAGCGTGATGCTGGCTGAGCCAGTCCATACCGATTATAACATCGAAACTTCCCAACTTCATAGGAATGAGGTCAACTGGAAAATCGTGATCGTTTAGAGTGAGGGTACAATTGCGTATAATAGAATTTAATAAAACGGGTTTTCCGTCAGCAACTTCCACCGTTAGAGATTCCATGAGATTAACACGAGTTTGGTTGAGGCTAGGTTCAAATTCTAAGGACACAAAGCTCTTATCCGCACCAGTATCGAATAATATGGATGCATAACTACCATTGATGAGAAACGTACCATTGACCACGTTGTTGTCAGCCCTGGCTTGGTTGGCATTGATGTTAAAAGCTCTTCCTCTGGCAGGTGGAGGAGCTTGGTTATCTTGGTTTACCGGGTTTGCTTGAGCTTGCTTATGGATGATGTTCACCAAGCGTGGACAAGTGTTCCTGAAGTGGTTTGGGTCCCCACAGTTGTAACAAGCTCGCACGGGTTGCATCATGGTGTAGTTGGGTTGGTAGTAAGTTTGGGCTGCGTGTGGTGCAGGTGGTAGAAGTAAGGGTTGTTGGGCTTGACCCACTATCTGATTGTGGGTTTGGGTTGGAGGTTGATTGCGGTTCATTCGTTGAAGGGTACGACAGGTTTGGATGGTGTGACCCGCACGGCCACAGCTTGTGCAATGTTGGCAGGGATTTTCGGGAGGGTGATGGTACTGACAACGGTTGCATTTTGGGTGTGGGCCGGTGTATGGCTTTTTGAATGGTACCGCTGAAGGAGCAATTTGGGTGATTGGTGCAACAGTGATAGGAGGGTTGGTTTGAGTGACAGCAAAATTCTTGCCATTACGTTTCCTCTTACCAGCAAACCTTGAGGATGAGACTGGATGGTTTGTAGTTGAGGTCTGTATGGGTGCTTTCTTCTTTTCATCCTTGAATTTGCCGTTTCGAATGCGATTTTCAGTGAGTTCTATAGCTAACTCCATCGCGGCTTCAAGTGTTGCAGGCGAAGTGCTTAAAACCGAGTCTTGAATTTTCGAGGGAAGACCTCGAATGTAATGTTCAACCAAGCGGTACACGGGGGTGAACAAATTAGGGATCATCTGGTTTAGCTCGAGAAATCTCTTATTATAGGAAGTGTGATCTCCTTCCTTTTGTTTCAGTGAGTGGAATTCGTCTTCCAGCTTTTTGATTTCGCTTCTTGGACAGAAGCGTCTTGTCATGAGTTCCCTTAACTCTTCCCATGTTAAGGCCATGGCATCTTCAACTCCTCGCTTACCTTTTTCCGTGTTCCACCAGGTAAGGGCTACTCCAAACAGTCTTCCAGTTGCATAACGTACCTTACGGTCCTCGGGACAATCGCAATTGAGGAAAGTGTTCTCCATTTCTTCAAACCAGTGAAGGAGGGCGGTAACACCTTCGGTCCCTTCATACTTTGGGGGATCGCAAGATTTGAAGTGTTTGTAGGAGCACTTTTTGGAAGGAGGGTTGGCGACGCTCTGGTCTTCTTGATTGGGAGGGTTGATGGGATTTGCGGTGAGAGCTTGTTGAACTTGAATCACGATGTCAGGAAGCACTGCGGCCATTTGTTTAGCAATTTGTGTGGCCAAGCGTTCATTTGATCTTCCTGACTTTCTACCTCCACGTCTGCCTAGCCGGCATCTACAGGAACATACATAGGAAGATTGTGAGTTTAAGAATTTTCTAGGTGTCATGTGTCGTAAAAAGAATGAAAAACAACATAATTGGCAATAATTTAACTACATCCATAGGATGTCTTGGGTTTGCTCATGTTTGGGCCTCCAATGTCCCCCATACCATCGCCTGTGTAGTCATGTGGGCCCCCATGACTATTGGGCTTGGTAGGATTCACATTGGTGTTGGCGGATTAACACTCGCACCACCCGAATGAAAATCGTAAAATATGATTGCGAGATGTATGGTAGGAGGGTGTCCAGGTGTAGACACAATGACAACTCAAAGTGGGGTTAGCTCACACGACGTTTGGTATAGCATGCTTTGGCCTAATAGGTCCTTCGTACTCTCATCGTTAGTCCCCAGGTAGGCAAACTGGTCCTTTATTTTGGATTATAACGAATGCCAAGCCTAGACAGGACATTCCGACTACCGGTACTCGTACCCTTCCAGTTACTACATGCCCGTCATGAGAACTCACTTTGATGTGATTTGAAAAAAAATACAAAAATCATCGCAGAAATCATGGGAATCGTGAGGTGTGTGTTCTCATGGATATGATATGTTATGAGGATATGATTCATGATGAGCATTGCATAATAACATGTATTTGTGAGTGTGCTTGCATAACATTGAGTGTGAAAATAAACATGAAACATATAAACATCATGAATTTTGCATGTAACGCATAAACAATTAAAATTTAATCAACTATAGTATAGGCTCTAAGGGTCTAATAACCTATCCTATATCCCTAGAGTCACAAGCTCTGATACCAATTTGTCACACCCCGACCCGCAGCGGAATAAAAGTCAGGGCATAATTGGGTTATCACCAAAGCTCATGATATTTACTAAGATGTTTCATATTTATTAAATTCAAATTACAACTTAAATATCCAAAACAAAATTCATACAATCACAAGAAAATGAAACTATATAATTATTCCAAAGCTTAAACTTGTTTATTCTTCTAGGCCTTCCTATGTGTTTCTTGTCTTAGCTGGATCACCTGTATCATGTGTAAAACGGGGAGATTTTGGGTCAACAAAAGTTGGCTAGTGAACCTTATTAAAACATTGTTACTAATTTCTTGTTTTATTTAATAAAAATTCGTGCAATAATCACATGTGAGCAAACATATATAGATAAACAATCACAAACCACTTTGGATGAGTATATGACATGAATGATGATGTATGTGAGATCAAGGCTCAATCAAACGGAGCCGATCTAATGAGGCACCTGATGCTCAACCCGTATCCCACGGGGAACTGATGGGCCTAATGAAATGCGTGCACTGTAAATGATAAATCCAATCTACGTATAATTCACACAACAATTGATACACATTTGATACACATTTGATCACGGATATGATGTATGCACAAGTGTTTAAGTAAAATAAAAAGAATTATACGACACATGATACACCCCAAAACATGATTAAAACGGGGAATTGGTATAGATTCACTCACAATGGGTGCGTTCTTTGATGATGATGAAGGCGCACGAATTTATGATTCAATTGACAAGGGAAAAACTAACCTAGATAATAACAAAATGATTCGATAAATAAATAAATTTTATTAGTGCTCTTAATGGGATTTTTAGATTTATTTTTGTGAGTTTAAGGAAATTTTCTAACTTTAAAAGTCCTATTTTTAAGTATTTTTAATTAATTTTTCAATTAAATAAATAAATAAAAATAATAAAAATTGGGTTGACTTTTTGACCGTTGACCGGGTCTGACCGGTCAGACTGTGTTAATTCTATGCGGCTAGTGAGGTTCGAACTCGGGACCTCTCGTATACGTGCACGCAGCTCTACCAACTGAGCTACGTGTCTAACCTGAAATATTCTCTGTTTTAATTATATATATATATACTAATTAACCTTAAACTTATTTGGTTTTTATTAAATGATTTATATGGCCGAACCGGTTGCAGAGGTTTGAGTGGGTATTTATAGGGAAGAACAGGATGAATTGGGTTCGAATTTGGGTCTTGATTCGCGGTCAAAGGTTTCCGGCGGTTATGACCGAAATTGATGGTTAGGCATCGGTTATAACTGATGTCGGAATTTGTTTACGCGTTTTAGTCAAAGGAAACAGTCACAATTGCGAAAATCTCGGTTTTTCCGGTGACTGCGAGTTCTGGGCGCGCTGATTACCGGTTTTGACTTTCGGGTTTTACTTTAAATGTTATTTGTTTATGTATTTGACACAAGTGAAGTATGTGGCGGAGCGGTGTGTTGTGTGTTTGTGCTTGCGGGTGACCCGGGTTCAAAACCCAGCGTCTCCATTTTATTTTTTATTCACTATTTATTATTATTTATAATTATGGTTTTTAAATTCTAAAGTATTTATTAATTATGTATTGTTTAAAATTAATCTGAATAATAAATACGCAACGAAACTTATAACTCATTATTTGATTAATAAACGAAGCGGGTTTGGAAACCCGTTTTTCGACGAATGTTACAGCAACTCCTTAGTTATTCGCCCCGCAGTTCCCGGCCTATTCCGTACTTTCAACATGTAACTTAAGCTTTTGAAAACACGCCAATTTACACTGGTAAATACACTCAACCGACTCATTTTGAAAATATTTTCGAAAACAGTTTTAAGTGCGCTAGGCACGTTTCTATAAATAACTTGGGATAGTACAAAAGACCTTGTATACAGATTTACATGCTGGCTTTTACATATGAGGCCCAGTACAAAAACCGAGACATGATCGACTGAAACACCACTCTGAACTTTCACAAAGAAAGCAGGATAGCAATTTCCCAGTGTATGCCTACACGCCATGCTATATTGTCGTGGCTACTACCAACTTACGGTCAAGCCCACCCCAATGTTTTAGTTTCAGTCAAAATAGATCAAAACCGGGTTATGTAAGATTTCAGTTAAGTATCACAACTGGATAAAACATTATCCCATACCCGACCAGCAGGTAGTAGTCTACCGTAACCCAAGCCAGTATAGGGAAAATAAGTTAAGAGTATTTACCTGAATTGAGGTTCGTAAGTAATCCAAATTCAGCCGTATTCCAAAGCAAGTACAGGAGAAATCTACCGGGAGGCGTTCAGTCTTGAGTGATGGTAATTAATAACCAATATTAGAATGCTAACGGGTCCTAAATTAAGTCATAGACTTGGACCGGTTAGTCTTATGCTAAATTGTGATACGGTACGATACGCTAGATTAAATAGTGACCGGAATAGAATGTTGATTGGACCCGACAAGTACATAGACTTGTATAATATGGGAAGACCAATAACATTCTGGATTTTGATAAGGAATGGACAAGGTTAAGGCCGTTACGATTAAAATACATAAACTAGTTACGTATGCTTAACCGTATGCATATAAGCGAAATCGGGTAACCGTACGAGTCATATATATAAGTTCCATAAAGATATAAGTTCAAAATATGATATAGTATCAGTTTCTTTACAAAAGATAAGTCCGAGATATATTTAAAATCGATTTATGCCTTACAAGGGCATTTTGGTCATTTTTAGGCTTATAAAAGATGTTTAAAGTGAAGCTGATGTTAAGACTTTGTATATTCTGTAAAAATATATATTTTATCATGTTATAATAGTAGGATATCAAATACATGTGTGTTTGATGACTTTGAAACATACTATGTCCCTCAAGGGCATTTTAGTAATTCACACATAGCTTTGAAGCCAAATTTGGGATTCTGAGTTCGGAACTTGTACTTACTGTTGTTATATTAAAAAATAAGTTTATAAATCAGTAGGTAACAAGTCTCGGCTCATGGTTATGGTTTTAAACCATATTTATGCGCTGAAAGGCGTAAAAGTCGCTAAAATGCCGTTAAGTTGATATTTAATATAAACTGAAGTTAGGACCTGTTTTAAATGGTCAAAAATATGTCATTTAACTTATAACATCAGTAAATTAAAGTTTTGATTATAAAAAGTTTGATTCTTGCTATTTTTCCGTAAAAATGGTAGTTTAGTCGTTTAGCGGCGATTAGCGATGCTTAAGCATATATTTAAGTCATAAATTGGAAAAACATCCCAAATGGTCCTACTTATCATAACATATCATTAAGTATACTATCCATATGCTCATATGCGCTAGAATATCATTTTGCGCAAAAAGAACCTATTTGCAAAGTTTTAAGGATTATTATGGAACTTATATAATAACTCGGATTTCTTAGGAATTGAGTCACGAAACTTTAGGACAATATTTTTAAACATAAACATGATCATAAAATGACCAAAACTCAGTAGCAAGGATGGTTCAAAACGGGTCAGAACTGAAAGTCAACAGAAAGTCAACTGTTTAAGACTTTCGGGTACAAACTGAGCCTAGACCAAAATTTGACGAGCCGAATCTGTTGACATAAGTTCTGATACTTATTTTAAGGTTATTAATGCTTCAAAACATAATTTATAACTTCTGGATCATTTGATATGGATTTTACAAAAATTGCTCAGTTTGACTTTTATTGACTTTTCGTTTGACTCGCCATCGGCCAAGAATCCGTGATAATCTGGAGATGCCCTCTTGAGGGATTATCACCTCCATCATTATGAGCACGTAGGATCTTTCGTTACACACAATGGCGGAGTATGCACGGATTTATAGCAAAGTCAATGTGTTTTTACGACAAGACTTTGTTTGGAGCAAATGGCTATAAATAATCAACTTAGCAGGGATTGGAGACTTACAATAAGTCCAAGTGAATGCTAGGAACGATTTGGAATGCCTAGATATGATCAGAAGCTCCTCAAGCAAGACCTTGGTGCACTTGGTGATGATAAAGTGTGTGTTGCAACTCAATTTCACCACTTAAATGACCAAGGATCTGATCAAGGGGGTTACCAGGTGTTTAGAACTAATGTAGGATGAGTACAAGTATCAAGATACGTGTCTTGAGGTGCTAGAAGGTGGCAAACTCGTGAAAATGTGCAGAACATACAAGCTGCAACGAATTTATGGATTTTCTGTCGCTGGCACCCTCTCGCGGGGCGCGAGAGGTGTGAGCCCAGGTGGGTCGCGGCCCGCGACCGAGCTTCGGGTCAGCCATTCAAGTTTACAACTTGGCAATTTCAGTCCCTGTACTCTTTTGGCTCATATATCTCTCATTTCTGGCACTTATGGCCCTTCTACTTCATTATAAAACATAACAAGGATAGGATAAGCGATTCGACAAACCTTGGTCCCTCCCATTTTAGCGTAAAATACACACACAGATTACCGGGACACGTGTCAGAAAAATATTAGACGTAAAAACATGTAGTGTTACATCCTCACCTCTTTAAAATAAATCTCGACCCGAGATTTCGATCAAACAATTGTGGGTACTTCTGTCGCATGACATACTCTACTTCCCAAGTGTTTTCGGGACCTCTACGGGCGTCCCATTTAACTTTTACAATCGGCACGTGCTTCCTACGAAGCTTCTTGACCTGACGATCTTCGATCGCCACTGGTTGTTCAATAACGTAGGTTCTTATCAATCTGAACCTCGTCGTGTGGCATAGCCAATGACTCGTCCGCTAAGAATTTCTTCAAGTTGGAGATGTGAAATACGTTATGGATTCCACTAAACCTCTCGGGCAATTTGAGCTTGTATGCAACAGCTCCAACTCGTTCGATAATCTCGAATGGTCCAACATACCTTGGACTGAGCTTGCCTTTCTTCCCGAAGCGCATAACGCCTTTCCAAGGCGAAACTTTTAGTAAAACCTTGTCCCCTACCTGGAACTCAAGAGGTTTACGCCTCTGATCTGCGTAACTTTTCTGCCTATCCCTGGCAGCCTTGAGACGACCACGGATCTGCAAAATCTTGTCCGTTGTTTCTAGGACTATCTCCGGTCCTGTCAGTTGGGCTTCCCCAACTTCTGCCCAACAAACGGGCGTCCTACACTTTCTCCCGTAGAGTGCTTCGAACGGGGCAGCTTGAATACTTGCATGATAGCTGTTGTTGTAGGAGAACTCAACAAGTGGTAAGTGGTTATCCCAGCTTCCACCTAGATCAATCACACAAGCGCGGAGCATATCTTCCATAGTCTGTATAGTGCGCTCACTTTGCCCATCCGTCTGAGGATGATAAGCTGTGCTAAAATTTAACCGAGTGCCCAAGGCTTGTCGAAAGCTTTTCCAGAAATGAGAGGTATACCTTGTGTCTCTATCTGATACAATGGATACTGGCACGCCGTGCAATGACACAATTTCATCTACATAAAGCTTAGCAAGCTTATCCAAGCTATATGTCTCGTTGATGGGTAAGAAATGAGCTGACTTAGTCAGCCTGTCCACGATCACCCATATTTCGTCATTCCCTCGCTTTATTTTTAGTAACTTGGTAATGAAATCCATAGTTACGCATTCCCATTTCCACATGGGAATTTCCAATGGCTGCAATAGACCTGACGACTTTTGATGTTCAGCTTTAACTTGTGAGCACGTCAAACATTTAGCTACATAGGCCGCTATGGATTTCTTCAACCCGGACCACCAATAGTCGGGTCTCAAATCCTTATACATTTTGTCACCACCCGGGTGAATCGAATACCTGAAACTATGTGCTTCTTAGAGGATCAAGTCTCTAAGTCCTCCGAAAACTGGAATCAAAATTCGTCCACCAAATTTAAGAATTCCATCATTCCCCAGTGTGAGTTGTTCTATCATATTTCCCAGTTCTTCTTTAGGGAGGTTTGCCTCAAGTAAAGCCTGCTTTTGAGCTTCCAAGATTTTATCTTTCAGACTATTCTTTACTTGAATACTTTTAGCATTGATCCATATGGGTTTAATCCTTTCCTTACAACTCAAGGCATCGGCAACCACATTTGCCTTGCCTGGGTGGTAACGGATCTCACAATCATAGTCGTTCAGCGTCTCCATCCACCGACGCTGTCGCATATTTAAATCCTTTTGATTGAATAAATGTTGGAGACTTTTGTGGTCGGTGTATATAACACACTTTGTTCCATATAAATAATGTCTCCACAGTTTGAGCGCAAACACCACAACACCTAATTCCAAATCATGCATGGTGTAGTTTCTTTCGTGTATCTTCAATTGCCTTGAAGCGTAGGCAATTACCTTTCTTCTTTGCATGAGTACACACCCCATGCCGGTGTGTGAAGCATCACAATATACCACAAAATCTTCAATACCTTCTGGTAGTGTCAACACTGGAGCATTACTGAATTTCTGCTTCAATACATCAAAGGCTTCCTACTGTTTCGGACCCCAAACAAATTTAACATCTTTACGGGTCAGGGTCGTCAATGGAGTAGCTATCCTCGAAAAGTTTTCTATAAATCTTCTATAATAACCGGCCAAGCCCAGAAAACTTCAGATTTCGGATGGTGTCTTTGGGGCTTGCCGGTTCATTACTGCCTCGACTTTGGCAGGGTCAACTTGTATCCCACGTTCACTAACCATGTGGCCTAAGGATTGTACTTCACGCAACCAAAATTCACACTTAGAAAACTTCGCATAAAGTTTTTCTTGTCTCAAAAATTCCAAAATACACCTTAGATGTTCTCGTGGTCCGCCTGACTACGAGAGTATATAAGTATGTCATCTATGAATACGATGACAAACTTATCCAGATAAGGCTTGCAGACTCTATTCATCAAGTCCATAAACGCTGCAGGTGCATTAGTGAGCCCAAAAGGCATCACAAAGAACTCATAATGACCATATCTTGTTCTGAACACCGTCTTTGGAACGTCTTCAGTATGAACTTTGAGTTGATGATAACCTGACCTCAAAGCAATCTTCGAGAAGTAGCTTGCTCCCTGAAGCTGGTCAAATAAATCATCGATCCTGGGCAATGGATAGCGATTCTTAATTGTTAACTTATTCAACTCGCGGTAGTCAATGCACATTCGCGTTGATCCATCTTTCTTTTTCACAAACAGTAATGGAGCTCCCTAAGGCGAAGAGCTTGGCTGAATGAATCCTTTTTCCAACAATTCCTCAAGTTGTGTTCTTTAACTCTTTCATTTCTGTAGGTGCTAGTCTATACGGGGCTCTAGCAACTGGAGCTGCACCAGGTATGATATCAATTCTAAATTCTACTTGCCTATCTGGAGGTAGACCAAGCAAGTCTTCAGGAAACACGTCCGCAAATTCTGAGATAACGGGTAGGTCTTCGATCTTTGGCTTAGCTTCATCAATGGTTACTTGTGCCATGTAAATGAAACAATTCTTCTTCAGGCATTTCGAAGTTTTAAGTAACGAATCTTTTTCGGACAACCCATAACGTACATCACCTTGGATAGGCAGCAATTCACCGGTCGAAGTTTTGATTTCGATGAGCTTCTTGTTACAGGCTATATGGGCATGGTTACTAGACAACTAGTCTATACCAAGAACTACATCGAATCCTGCCAACTTCATTGGCAATAGCGAAACAGGAATAGCGTGATCCTTAATGGAAATAAAACATCTATCAAGAATTGTAGAAGCGGTTTCTATCGTTCCATCAGTGAGTTCTACATCGTATGTTATGTCTAGAGTTCTCATGGGCAAGTTTAATAAGGCACTAAACTTATGATCTACAAATGATTTATCATCCCCTGAATCGAAAAGAACTCTAGCATAGACATCATTAATAAGGAACGTACCTGTTATCACATTATCATCGTTCACAACCTCCTTGGCTTTCATCTGGAAAGCACGAGCTTTTCCTTTCTTCACCCTATCGTCCTTAGCAGTGTCATCTTTCTTGTACTTAGGACAGTTGGGTTTGATATGTCCTTTCTCGCCACAATTAAAACAGGTGGCCTCCTTCAAATCCTACATTCCAGGGCCTTGTGCCCATGCCTCTTACAAATCCCACAATGTTTTGATTGAAGCTCGTCCCGACACGCACCAAAGTGTCGTTTGTTGCACTTTCTTCATTTAGGCCTATTATCAGACCTTTAATGGTTCTTGTTTGACACGAACCTCCTGTTCTTGTTGAAGCGGTGGAACCTGTCGTCATCTCTCTTCCTTTTCTCGCCACCTTCAGACCTAAGAGACCTCTGTCTCTTCAGATCCTGAGTCAAGACCATAGAAAGGTCTACAGCAGACCTAAATATCACGGGTCTAGATGCCCTGACATCACCCTTAATCTCCGACTCTAATCCGCCAATAAAACGTGAGATGCGTTTGGATTTGGGAGTGATCAAATATGGCACCAATCTCGACATAGAGTTAAACTCCAATACATACTTCCCACAGTCGAGGTTCTTCATGGTTAGCCCGATAAATTTTTTTCAATCCTTTCCATCTCATGAGGTGGACAGTAGGCATCCTTTACCAACTCAACAAACTTTTCCCAACTCAAATTATAAAGATGGACCTTCCCAGAAGATTGAATCATCGATTTCCACCAAGTGAGGGCATCGCCCTTGAACGATTGCGCTACATACTGCACTACGTCTTTCTCAGCGCACCCACTTTTTTCCACAATAGTTTCGATCTCGTCTAACCATCGGAGTGTTTCCACAGCTCCTTTTTCACCAGTGAAATCACGTGGTTTGCAAGACACGAAGTATTTATAAGAACAACCATCCCTTTAAAACTTGGTCTTTTTCTGATAATTCTCTCTCTCTCTCATGATATTCGAGGAGTGCTCTGAGTGTTCCTTCTTTTCCGAAGAAGGTTTCAAGGGTTGTGTGGTGGTATGCTTGGATGTGTGCTTAGAAGTATGCTTGGTATGTGAGCACTGGATTCACCGTTCTTCTCGTCACGATCTTTAATTGCTTTTTCTAGTTCGGTGGCAATTAATGCCTGCAGTTCACCTCTAGTAGTTACAATCTGTTCGTTGGCACCTCCATCCCCTCGGTGGCTATCTGCTTCATCTGAATTGGCCATCCTTGTACTTTGACGCTGAAGCAATCACGTGGAATTTAATTTATTACACTTGTTTGATTGATTAACGGCACAAACGGCCTTAATAAAGGGGGGTTTAGAATGTGGCACAATAGGCCTGTCACAAGGACAATTTAAAGCAGCACTAAGGGCTTGAATTATAAAATCAAGATCACCAATGGATCAAATAGCTTCGAGGTTCGAACGTAGTTTTACTACCTCGAGATAGAGAGTCGTAGACTGCAACTATCATTGTCACCAATGGACATAACATAGCCCGAATGCATTACATCACTAATGGATGTATTAATATGGCCGTAGGCACTACACCACCAATGGGTGTTTAAATAAAGTAATCATCGCACTGATGATTCTGATCAAGATCAAAATAGATTATATAGGCTTGGACGTAGTCCTTTGCCTTGACGGCTTGTGCGGTTCCTCAGTTCACACTACCAGGAGGTTAATACCTTAAATATATTAACCTTTTAGAAAAGCAATTTCCTGAAATGGTTTAAGTAGCTAGTCCAGATCAGGCGGACTAGTGAAGTTTAGAACGTAGTTCACCACTTCTGGATAGAAGGGACTCCTTAGAGGATTTCTCAACCTTAACTATCAGGGTAGAACACCATATTAACTACCGTTTTGCCAATATATGTGACCTAGTCACTTGGCATGTGCAAACCATCAAGGAGGTTTCTTGGAAATGTTTCGCAGATCACAAATTTTGAATTAATATCGAGACGTTGGCTTGAACAACTGATATGATAATAGTATATATAACATTAATCCAAAAGAAATTCCATTAATTCAAATTACATTTTCCCTAAACGGGTCTTTTACAAGAAAATAAGATAGATTGTCCTCGCAGGGACTAAAATAAGAAACATACCCTCGCAGGGGTTTTAAAATTAAATACTTGTCCATGCAAGGACTTAATTTAAATTAAACATAGTACATAAAGATAATTGGGAGCTTAATTCTTCTTCCCCGTTAACTTTTTCATCAGCCTTATAATAGTCTTTGGTTGTTCTTAGCGTCCTTAACTGATTTCTCTTGTAGCTCTTTTACTCGTTCTATTGCTTCGTTAAGAACGTTTATAGTTGGCGGTGGCAGTTGCAGTTGTGGTTGAGTTGGCGCAACCGATGGATGATGACTATGGAAAGAGTATCCACCAGTTTGGTAAGGATAAGGGTAATGAGCGTTCATAGCCGTTTCAAGGTAAGGGTCAGGATGAGATATGTGATGGCTATGGCTATGCTTTGGCCATGTAGAAGGATCAAAGGGGTTGTATTCTGGCAATTGTTGGTAGGTAGGTATGGGGTTATCAAAACCCGGTGGTGGAGGTGGTTGAAAAGGTTCACCAAATGGTAGGGGTGGTTGAGGCTCAGGCTCAACAGTAGAAGGCGGTTGTTTGTTGAAAGGTGAGGCATAAGAAGGTCCGCCATTTGTGGATCTTCTGATAGTGGGGTAAGATGAGGCTGGGGAGATAGTGACCCAACCCTGGGTCCCATTTGCACAGATGTAACACTACGTGTTTTTATGTCCAATATTTTTCCGACACATGTCCCGGTAATCCGTATGTGTATTTTACGCTAAAACGCGAGGGACCAAGGTTTGTAGAATTGCTTATCCTATCCTCGTTATGTTTTAAAATGAAGTAGAAGGGCCATAAGTGCCAGAAATGAGAGATATATGAGCCAAAAGAGTACAGGGACTGAAATTGCCAAGTTGTAAACTTGAATGGCTGACCCAAAGCCCGGTCGCGGGCCGCGACCCACCTGGGCTCACACCTCTCGCGCCCGCGAGAGGGTGCCAGCGACAGAAAATCCAAAAATTCGTGGCAGCTCAATTCAGGTAAATACTCTTAACTTATTTTCACTATACGGGCTTGGGGTACGGTAGACTACTACCGCTTGGTCGGGTATGGGATAATGTTTTATCCAGTTGTGATAATTAACTGAAATCTTACATAACCGGTTTTGATCTGTTTTGACTGAAACTAAAAAATTGGGGTGGGCTTGACCGTGTCTGGGATATCCTTGGCTCACTAAATTGGTAGTGGCCACGACTATATAGCATAGCGTGTAGGCATACACTGGGAAATTGCTATCTGCTTTCTTTGTGAAAGTTCAAAGTGGTGTGTTCAGTCGATCATGTCTCGGTTTTTGTACTGGACCTCATATGTAAAAGCCAGCGTATAAATCTGTATACAAGGTCTTTTGTACTATCCCAAGTTATTTATAGAAACGTGCCTAGCGCACTTAAAACCGTTTTCGAAAATATTTTCAAAATGAGTCGGTTGAGTGTATTTACCAGTGTAAACTGACGTGTTTTCAAAAGTCTAAGTTACAGGTTGCAAGTACGGAATAGGCCGGGAGCTGCGGGGCGAATAACTAAGGAGTTGCGACCTTAGAGAGTTGCCTGATTATAGTCTGATTATCATTTTTGTATGTTTTGCGATCCGCCTATGGATCTAGTTACAATCATGTCTGTATATATATTTATTTTGGACTCTAGACATTATCGGTTGTAATAGTTTAATTATTCCAAGCCTTCCGCTGTGTTATGCTTATTTGGTAATGATGATATCAATTGTACGTCACGATACTCCCCACCGGGCCCACCGGTAGACACATGGATGACGGGGTGTGACATGTATAAACCAATCCAGGATTTGACGTCTTATTTATCATTTCTTCATGCGCACGATTTACACCTCGGTTTTCCCGAAGAAAGTGTAAATTTTCTTCATGCACGAAACTATGGTTGTGCGCCTCGGTGAAGTGATAAAGCAAATACTTCTTATCCTTATTCAGCTTTATCTTGATATGCGCTTGGCATCCAGTCCTTTTGGATGGTACCCTACGTACCCACCTGTCAGAAGGCTCTTCAGCTAAGGTATCCACAGGTCGAAACACTTTGTGGCCCTCTTTTGAGCACACAAAATACTTATTTATTATAACACCACGATTTTCATGCGTGTTCCCTTCCTAACTGTCCAACCTCCAGCATCGGCATATGCTTCGTAAAAGTTATACGTAGCATCCACTGAGTCAAATAGCATGCCCTCTCTACTGGAGCCAACGAAGATGATGAAGTTGGAGTATATGTCTTTCTTCCCGAATTAGGAGAAACATGTTCTACACCCCGTGGTTGGTATGTGGGGACATCTACAAACACGGAACAAGAAAAACACACAATAATCTACAAAAACGAAAATTATTCTGATAAAAAACTAAAACACATCATATTATTCTTAGAACACTCACCACACAATGTATTGTTCTTATACATCAGTTAAAGCACAATAAAAAACACCCTTAAAACATATTGCATGAAACTTAAAAACCAACTGGCTTAAACACAGTAAACAACTCTACACAAAAAAAATGATTTAAAAGAAAAAAATTTGTGAGCTACAATCATGCTATCTAAAATACTAAAAACATAACTAAAAAAATAAGATCATGAGACATGAAAGTATCATTTAACCAAACAAAAATGACGTAACCCCCACTGAAACTAGTAAAACACAACGTGATGAATGTGTAGGTTATTCTAATAAAAAACATAAAACACATCATATGATTCTTATAACACTTACATCACAATCTAATAACATTTAAAACACATTACATGAAAAATCCAGAAATCCAAATGGTTTAAAACACAATAAACAAACTCTACGCAAAAAAACAACTGATTAAAAAAAAACATTCTGTGATCTACAACCAGTAAACAAACTCTACGCAAAAAACAAGATCATTTAACCAAACATTAATGACAAACCCCCACTGAAACTAGTAAAACACAACGTGATGAATGTGCAGGTTATTCTACTAAAAAACATAAAACACATCATATGATTCTTATGACACTTACATCACAATCTAATAACATTAAAACACATTACATGAAAAATCCAGAGATCCAATAGTTTAATAGACAGTAAAACACATTATATTATTCTTATAACACTCACCACACAATGAATTGTTCTTATACAACACTTAAAACACAATAAAAAACACTGCATAAACTTAAAAACCAAATGGTTTAAAGCACAGTAAACAAACTCTACACAAAAACAACTGATTTAAAAAAACATTCTGGTGAACTACAATATGCTATCTAAAATAATAAACACATCAGAAAAATAACTCATTTAAACAATACGATCATGAGACATGAAAGATCATTTAACCACCTAACTGAAAATAGTAAAAACACAACATGATGAACGTGCAAGTTATAACCATCGAACTGTAAAACATTGCTAACTGGAAACTGATAAAATTAAAACAACAACAATTGAAATTACCATTGTCGCAATCATCAATTGTGTTTGAGGCCATCGGTTCACTCACGTAAGATGAATGATATTACCTAATTGATGAAGATTTTGAAAAAATGTATGTGAGAATTACGTATTGATATAGGTCGTAACCATCAATTCAGAAAAGCATGGAAGATTAAGTTACCATTGAATTTTGTACGACAGTTATTGATAAAATATATTCCAAAATTAAAATAAAAGTCAAATTACCTAATTGCCCTTTTACTTAAAAACCCTAAATGACACATGTCACCTCTATATGGCTTCCTACACTTTGTAGGAAACTTAGGCTTTGTAACCAACTCCTACTCTACAAAACAATATAGAAATAGAAATAACAGTAATGATAAGGATTCGGATAACAATCCGAAAGATCGGATTGTTACAGCAATCATGTCTGCAGAGTTCCCTAAAGTGAACATACTTGAAGATTTTGCTAAAGATGTTAGTCAAAAGGCATCTCATGGACTAGTTAGCAACTCGAACCTCAAAAAGGAACTAAGTGAAGATTATATGGATTTCATCATGAAGAATAAGCCCTACAGAGCTTCAAGAGCTCAATTCACCGGTTGGTCTGTAGAAGCCCTTTTGGAAGAAATTGCCATGATTGAGATGCTAAAGCTCAATCCAGATATCAAGCCCACTCTTCCAAATTGGGCTGTAGGTCGAATGTCACACCTCAACCGATGGCGGAATCATCGGGGCAGACGTAAATAGATTGCCCAAGACATCATAACACTATTTGTGACAATATTTAATTCAAAACGATTTCATTTCATAGATAGTAATTGTCAATACATTACAAGGGAACAAAATTATACATGGAAAATTCAAAGTACAACAAGTTTAACATAATGGAATAACATAATCTAGTATTTCTAAGTGTGTTTCTAGCGTCGTCCCTACTAGATTTCGTCTTAGTCAACATCATCAACCTGCAACATGTTTAAAAGTATAGTTCAACACAAAAGCATTGGCGAGCACACAAGTTTTGATATAGCATATGTATGTAAAAAGTTTAAACGAATCCACATGGCAAAAATAGCTAACTAGATTAATGTATCAAGGCATGCAATTCTACAAGTCAACCCAAAGATCACCACAAGAATTATAGACTTAACATGACCTCAAGAATACGGGTGGTGTGTTGCTCCTATAGCGCTTAGATGTTAAGGGAGGCTCGTATGAAGTTAATGACATGCGAATCACATAAGAATGTTCCAAGAATACAAATCATGTTTCACGTATTTTAGCATGTATATAGGATTGTTTGTCTTTGCAAAAGTATAAGAGTGTTTGCGTGTAATTTGCTAAGTTAAACATATTGCACCCAAAAGTGTAAAGCGTAAAAAGGTGTTCGAGTGTACTCACCATTTTGCAAAGCTTCCTTTGTAAATTCCGTGAAATGTTGAATGGTGGAGGATGGAACACCGAATTATCCTACACGAGGAAACGTAGGTGTGAGTAATTGGATGTTTTGGACGGAGGATTCGGATTTGGAATGTAAAGTACAAAAGTATGTATACACAAAAATAATCATCTTGTCTTAATACACCCGTTTTTGACACTATGACAACTCGTATGGGTGAATGTGATTTCATGGGTTAAATTACCCATTAGAATCAACGGTGTGTTTAAGGCTTAGATGATATAACCTATTGTCATGACAAGTAACCATAACGATTATTATCAAGGGTTCGGTTATGTATAAGTTTATATATATGTATTATATAGTACATAATAAGTCCAACATATATATCATAGATTTCATAGATGTCATGCGTGGAGGTAGGAGGATAACAGTCCTTTAACCTCTTTCGTAAGATTCACCAATACAAAAATTGTTACAAGAACAATTCGGATAGTCATGAATGAAGTAATAAGAAAGAAAAAGTACTATAATCACTATATCAAGTAGCCAAGTGAACATGAACCCGGTGAGCCACTTCTGACATAGAAAGAGTTAACTAAGTGTCGGCGGCTAGACGAGGTTAGGTTACTTTCAAGCTAGCAAACCACTTGAGATAGGGATGGTAAAACATCAAGTGAGGTGGTGGAATGATGGTAGGATAGCCAAGGCTTCTAAGTTATTCACACTCACAAGAACAAGCTTGGATGGTTTCAACACTTGTGGGTTAATAACCCTAACAAAACAGAAAGTTTGGAGGTGATTGACACCTCCGATTTTGTATGGAACAACCTTGGCCAAGCTCTCTAACCATAGTCTTGATTAGGTGCATAAGTGGCACAAGTTTGTATGAGAAAATGATAGTTTAACAAAAGTATATAAAGATTTCTTCCAAACAGAAAGTTTGGACCTTAAAATGGTGATGTTTCACCTTGGTTTTTCCATGAAAAACCTATGGAAACACTCCTACAGGTGTTCCAAGCTTTGTAGAGGAAAAAGAAGTGAAGAAGATGGAAGAAAATGAAGTATAATGCTCACTTTGGCACTTAGAACAATCTGAATTTTTCTGATGTTACAACTGATTTGCGAGAGTTTTGAGAGTGATAAAGAGTTTGGAAAGTGAAAATGGTTGTGTGGAGGCTTGTTTATATAGATATGAAGTAGGGTTTGAGTTTTAATGGAGTTATAAGGTTATTGGTGAGTTTGGGAGGTGGGAAAGATGGCCAACCCGGGAGCTGGTAACATCTTTCTGTAGATCGCGGGCCTTCGCGTCACGCGACGGTTAAATGGGAAGGTGTCGCGTAACGCGACGCCTCCTTTTTTCGGCTGAAGTTTGGTTTTTAACAGTTTAGCCCCTAAACTTCTTATAATCTATCATTTGATGCATAAAACTTGATAATTAACATGTTTTCAAGTATATTAACGTGTGTAAGTATAAATCGAGTATCGAGAATGTATGTATGAGTGTTTGCACGTATAACAAGACGAATGTGATGTTCAGAAAAATTTCAAACCCATTGATTTTACAAACCCAAATGGTCTAGACCTACCTAAGAGGTGTTAAAACATTTGTTTCTGAAAAGAGAGATAAGAGTAAAAAAAGATAAGGCTCCAACACTGTAGTGTGAATTCTGTGGAAAGCAAAATCATGTGGCAAAAGACTGTTTCAAGTTAAAAGCCTATGATATTAATCGTACAAACATTGTTTGTAAATCTACTCCTAGGTGTACAATTTGTAAAACTCAACCACTTGACTAAACAATGCAATTTTCTTAAAACTTATGATGTAAATCAAAACAAGTCAAAAGATAAAATGAGCTTCAAAAGGGAAGATGGGCCTGGTAACAGGAATTCCCAATCTCTTCCCAAAAGAGTTATATCAGACTACACTGTTCACCCACAAAAGTCAAACCAACATCCTACACAAAGGTCAAGTCAAACCTCTCTTGTACCACAAAACCCACTACCAGAGGCTATGGGCAACCACGTGCAACATGATACCTTACCAATATGTAGAACCTGTGCTACAGCCCCAAAAACCAATGGTAAATACATATCCTCATGGGTATCAACATCTTGTTGGAAATGGTCAACTTCCTATTGACCAAAGCGTGCAGGCACTTGCAGAAGGTCAAAAACATTTGCTGGAGATTGTACAAAAACACCTTGTGACCAAAGACTAATCCCAAGAAGCCATTGCAGTGGGTGATAGCACCAAATCCAAAGCAAACAATGCTTTGGATCATCTGCAAAATTGACCCATTCTTCACTATCTGTAGGGAACCACTGTTGGTAATTTGAAATTGCTAACAAAGGTTACTTGTACATCTATCTCCCCTCTATATATAGTTCACTCTACATTTCAGTGAACTAACTTTAGGAGTTGAAAAGGCATAAGAACCTAAGAGAGAGAGAGAGAGAGAGAGAGAGAGTTCGCTTGGTAAGGGGGAGTACAATCTTATACAATTGGTTGTAATTGACATATGAATAATATATGAATCATTGGCAATCATTCTCAAATCCAGTAGTGTTTGTGATGATGTGTTTATTATCTTAGATTGTTTGATTACTTGTTAATTTAGTAACTATTTTATCCAAAACACACATAGTTCACTAACTATCAGATCCAACATAGCCAAATAGAAGAATAGCATCGTGATGGGGTTATGCATAACCCCTTTACTATAAAAAAACCACATGCATCGACATCAAACAACCGGACCAAAAATACGGTTCGAAAAACAAAGCTAAACCAAATGTATAAAGTCGATCGAAGGAACAAACCGACATAAACCGTATGCACCTTCGTAATCTAAGGCCTAAACAAAGAAGAACATAATATATACCGATCGGAGCAGCAAGGGTGTTAAGTAGGTGCGATGGTGGTGGGTTGGCGGTATTCTCCGACGATAGGAGGAGAGAGGCAGAGGGAGGTAGCAAGTGAGAGAAGGGTTTGCTTCAAAGCCAAACCAAATACCCCCCCCCCCCCCCAACCCACCTTAAATATCCACTAGGAATATAACACTGTAAGCACAAGATATAACCAACACAAGCATAAACCAACTAATAAGCATAGGGTACAAACAACAAATGCACTAATATGTTGCTAATTAATAGTATATAAATTTGAATAATTAGATTGTTTTTTCAATAGGTTAGATTATACGTTTATTTTAGAATCAATACTATGATAATTGTTTGATGAAGTTATACTACTTATTTTATTTGTGCTACAATAAACCGCCTACCACACTATTTCTCTCTCGTGTTAAACTATTAA
This sequence comes from Scalesia atractyloides, assembly GCA_947069175.1. Taxonomy (NCBI): domain Eukaryota; kingdom Viridiplantae; phylum Streptophyta; class Magnoliopsida; order Asterales; family Asteraceae; genus Scalesia; species Scalesia atractyloides. The sequence goes on from CAMTDV010000006.1 coordinate 24,029,359, forward strand.
TGTAGTACGTATAAATATTTTATGTGTTTCTTGTAATTCTCTACCTAATGTTAATTTTGAAGATAAGGTGTCCCTTGTACAATAAGCAAACAAAACGCTCTCTTAAAAGGATATTGGATAAGAGATAAGGTTATTTAATAAATGATTGATTTTATGTAGATATTTGTTTGAAGATTATAATTTATTTGTATTTATTATTATTTTTTAACTAGAGTTAATTACGTTTTGTGTCCCTGTGGTTTGTAAAAAATCACTAATTTAGTCCATTTGGTTTCACTTTTGTAATTATTACAGTCTACCCACACTAACGCCAACCAATTATTATGTTAGTTTATTTGAAATGACCATAATGTCCCTGTTGTTAAATTAAAATAAATAAAGAGTTAGTTACGTTTTTCGTCACCGTAGTTTTTTAAAAGTAACCATTATAGTCCAATTGTTCTAAAATTTGCCAAAACAGTACCAGCGGACATAACCACTAGACCATCATGACTTTTGTGAACAATGAGCTTCAGCTTTGTTTTTATATAAGCAATACGATTATTATCAAGTTTTAATCGTGAATTTGATTCGGTTTGATCTATTACCGAAATTAAATATTTGGTCCGAATTAGTATTATACGACAGCTAATAACGTGTGTGCCTGGTTTGTTTTAACGTCCAAGAACATGATTATTGAACAAGGAAACTCAATTTCATTTAAAGGGGTGAAGATCTAAAAGGACCAAGAAGATCTGTAAAGATCTAACGAAGAAAGCATAAGGCACGTTCTGTGTCTTTTTTAGTTAAATACATTTTTCATACCTGTGGTTTGTCAAAAAACACTATTTCAATCCATTAGTCTAAAAATTACGATTTCAGTCCATGTGGTTTCAATTTGGTAACTATTTCAGTCCACTGACTTTTTTATTTGAATAGAAATGACGAAATTGCCCTGCACGTGACAAGTACCTGGGCTAACTAACAGATAAATTAGACAGTGTTAAGTGAGTGGACTGAAATAGTTACGAAATTGAAACCATAGGGACTGAAATCACAAATTTTAAACTAATGGACTGAAATAGTGATTTTTGACAAACCACATAGACACGAAAAACGAAATTAACTCTTTTACCTACATAGGTTTGAAAGTGGGGGCCAATATGAATAGGGGTCAAACTGGAGTCTAGTGGTGGAAACCTTTGAACGAAGACTATCTCTATGGAAGGCCTTAACTTTTTCTATAGGTGGGAGGGTGACGCTTATCAAGTCGGCTCTTGACAATTTACCTACATTTTATTTCTCCTTGTTCAAAGCACTAATTGGTTTGATTGACTAGTCGGAGAGATTACATAAATTTTTTTCTGGGTGGTTATTTGGAAAGGCCAAAAATGTCATGGGTGAAATGATCAGACGTCACAACACCAGTTAAATTGGGAGGTCTCGGTTTGGGCTCTCTTCGGGATTTTAATCGTTGCCTCCTAGCAAAATGGGTATGGAGATTTAAAAGTGGAACCTAACCATGTATGGAGGAAGGTGGTCTCGGCCTTGCACCATACCCTAGACGTTAGGAGCTTTTCCATTGAAGTCGAGTAGATCAGGGACTTGGTGTAGTATTTTTAAAACCGAGTTTACTATGAGGTCGCGCAATATTAGTATGGAGCAACTTATGCAGGGAGTGATTGGAGATGGTACTACCTTACGTTTCTGGTTAGATCATTGGGTGGGCGATAAAACTCTAAAAGCCCTCCTGCCATTTTTCCGATTCGATAGGAACAAGTTTTGGTCAGTTAGCTAGTGATCGTCTCGCCACAAATGAGGTGGAATTATCACATAATTGGGTGTGATCGAGACTACTGTTATCGATTCAGGAGGTGGTCGAGTTAGTCAATTGCATGAATCTGATCACCCAAGTAGGTTTGGCGCCCAAGTTGGACTCTTGGAAATGAGCAGACAATTCGGAAGGTATATCCCTGGTTAGCTCTATATATGGTTGATGGTGGGCATAGCTCCAACAAACATTGGTAGTGAGTATTGGTGGAATGGATGGCTTCCTAAAAAGGTAAAGTTTTTTGGGTGGAGGGCAGGTTTAGATAGGTTACCGATTAGAGTTGCTCTAGCCAAATGCGACATTGCCATTAACATACAACGGTGCCCGCTTTGTGGAGAAGCAGAGGAATTATTGGATCATTGTTCTCGGTTTTGCTATGTCTTGACTATAATATGGCAATGCTTATCTTCATGGTGTTTTATTCTCCGAGCTTCGCTTTCTCTTTCAATGATATAGTGAAGATTCATGAACAAATATATGGGTCACCAATAAAGAAGAGAATGGTTCAATCGATTATCATGATACCATGTTGGATGAATTGGAAAACAAGAAATGAGATGGTGTTTGACTCAAAGAATTTGGATGTTGCGAGTTTGTTGATGAAGATGGGTTTCCTTGGGTAGAAAACCGTTGCAAGATCGAGTCCTTAGAGTGGTCACATTAGTGTAATTTTGATTTTGATATGTAGTGTTTTAAATAATACGATGTATATTTTTGTTTGTTAATAGAATTTCTGCCTTAAAAAAATAGTAAGATGATACACCAATTTTCAAGGTATACGATCTCAATAATCAATATCTATAATCAACTCAAAATTATATTTGTTTTGATTGTATAACTCAAAATTTTAAGATCCAGAATGATTGATGCTGCTACACTATTTCTGTTATAGCTAAAAGTATATTTCCATAAACACAAAGTTTTTAAAACTTATAAATGTAATTTCAAGGATAATGAAAATTTGGATATTTTATATTAAGGAAGGTATTTTCAACATTCTTTTATTAAATAAATAAAATAATTGTCTAGCAATGTGACATTAATTACGTTAGTGCCCCCATTGGGACTTTCAATTAAAATATTGCCTTGGTGGTGAGCCAAAACACCAGTTGGCGGGTCATTTTGGCGCTCTAACTTTAGACCCAATATTGCAAGATGGAGGGAAAACACAAAGCCAGACAAATCAAAGGGCACTATGGACATTCCACTTGAATTCATCTTGAGGTTATCATATATTACAATTGGATTATCTTATAAAAAAAACATGATTGATATTAATAGTGTTCTCAAAACTCGTTTAACACATTCAAATTTAGTTTCAATGGGATAGAGGTAAGGTTGTCTATATCTTACTTTTCTCAGATCCTAACTCAGCTTTGCTTTTGATGAGATTTACTGAGTATGATGATGATATCAAAATTTTACGGGACGTCTATACTTACAAGAAAAAAAACCGAGTTGAAATTGTATTTAGACCTATTTTTTTTAACAAGTGTGACACCCTTTGAAGATTTAATATTTGCAGTGTTTATAATTTTTATATCTATTAAGTTTTAAAATTCAAGTGTCAGAAATAAAGGGTTGGTATGATCGTATTTGTTTGGTAATTTATATATATATATATATATATATATATATATATATATATATATTTGAGTAAATTGCACAAAAACATCCTTTATGTTTTCTCAAACTTGCAGGTTCCAGCCTTAATGTTTAAAAGTTGCTAAAAATAGCCTTTAAGTTTATTTTTGTTGCGAGTTCAATCCTTTACAGCTAACCACGTTATTTTCTTCAGTTAAGTTCCCTCACATGCATAACATGTGAGGGTATATTCGTCATTTTGGTTGATATTCCACCCATGTCAATTATAAGAAAAAAGAATATTTAAGGTTTAACCTATTTTAAAAAAATTCTAACCGCAGGGACTAATGTGCAATAAAACCAAACTTTTAAAAACCAAACACCCTCTTTTTCGGTCTTCTTCTCCGGCGACTTCGCCGGATTCCAGCGAACCCAGAATTAAGATAGGAATCTTGTTAAGCTAGCCCACTAAGCTGTAAAGATTAACAAAGATTTTGATCATGCCAATCAAACTCTTCAGGATTATCATCAGTTGGAAGAATCGGCGCCTTATTCGCATCAGACGGAAACGACAAACGACTCTTCAACCCTAGATACCTCTCACGCAACTCCGATGCCGTCAAATCAGAGAACTTCGTGACACCGTGTTCAGTAGTCGGATCCAGCAACTGGTGACGCTTAGGACGCCGCAAGTTAGACTTAAACACTATCAAACAGTAATCGTGCTCCTCTGTAGTCGCGTACGTTTTACCAAACAAACTAGGTTAAAACTTAAATATTTTTTTTTAATAATTGAAGTGGGTGGAAGATCAACCAAAATGACGAATATACCCTCACATGTTATGCATGTGAGGGAACTTAACTGAAGAAAATAACGTGGTTAGCTGTAAATGATTGAACCCGCAACAAAAATAAACTTAAAGGCTGTTTTTAGAAACTTTTAAACATTAAGGCTGAAACCTGTAAGTTTGAGAAAACATAAAGGATGTTTTGTGCGATTTACTCTATATTTTTTGCTCATAAAGTCACACACTTTAGATCCTACAACTTTCTTTTAAATGCAACTTGGAGTTTCAATCATTTAGATTTTAAACAACTTCCGTAAGGTCCATTGGTTAGGAATGCCAATGGGTCGGGCTTGGGCTGGGTATTGGTAATCTCAGACCCATACCTGGTTGTAGTTCTTTGGCCCATACCCGGTCCGTTACCCGTCGGGTATTTTTCGGGTAGTTACCCGTCGGTATCGGGCATAACCGCGGGTATCGGGTATACCCGTTAATTTTTTAAAAAATACCCGTTGGGACAAATGTGTAATTTTTTACTTTGATGTTTATATAATTTACAATTTTAATGACTATAACAAATGAAATATGATTAATAACTTACATATTATATTTAGACCACATATACCAAAGTAAATTAAAACGATTACTTAATTAAGTAATTGTATCAGGACTATCTAATTTCATAAACATCCACATAATAAAGGGTGATAGGTTCCATATCCAATATCAATGCTAAAAAATAAGTTATTTATTCACTAAGCACCTACCAAGTACATATTCACATATAACTAGAAAATTATACCCAATACTACAGAGAAGGTAATTAGTACATGTATTAAGTTTATATATATGAAAATTTATAATATGATACTTTTGGGTATTATTCGGGTAAACGGGCTGGGTATTTGGCGGGTATCATTAAATCCCATACCCGTACCCATACTTGATTTTTTACTTTTTTTAAGCCCATACCCATTGGGCTTCGGGTATACCCGGCCCTTATGTTTCGGGCTTCGGGTATACCCGTCGGACTTGCCATCCCGGTTAGTTAACTAAAGAGTCTAAGAGGGTGTTCGAGTTAACTTAAAAAGACTTATATCATTTTTAGTACCTTATAATATAATAACTTAAGCTAATGCGATAAATAGTTTTGTCAACTTTATAAAATATTAATAAATTTACCCAAACGTTGTTACTGTCAGATTATAATGGGCATCCTTGAGATAGGATCTTGGTTCATTTTGGAAATTGGAATTGGGTTCATCTCGAAGGGGTAGCAGCATAGCACACCGTCTCAATTGATTTTGGATAAGTTTTGATAGTTTTAATTGAAATGACGTCTCACTTGATGATTTGTTAGTTGTTTTGGTTGCATTTTGGTTCATTAAGGGTGCCCCCCTTAACCCTTAGAGTATGTGTAATGGTAACGTCACTTAGTCCACATCAGCAAACAACGCCTCCTACTCACCATCACATAGGAGCGCAGGTTGAGGCGCTGGGCTCTGCCCGGAGGGCCATTAACGGCGTGGTGGAAGTATGGGTAAAAGAAGCATATGTGGATGTTTTTGCTTGTGGATCTTTTTGCTAATTGGAGGATATTGTTTGCCTTTTGCATCTTGATATAGGAAGGGAAAGGCAAGGCATAGGCAATTTTAATTTGGAGATGCAATAAATAAAAAGTTAAAGTTAAAACTAATTTTAACATTTATAAAACCTCACATCTTATAAGTCAAACCTTACCACTTCAAACTATTCTTTTTTTCTTAAACTTTTTATATTCATAAACTTCGACTTTTTATAAAAATTTTGGATCAAAAAAGTGATTATCAACCCTCATTCGAGTCCGCCTCATAAGGTAAGTTTCTTATTTATTTATTCTAACACGTTTGTATGTTATTAATTAAATTAGTCTAACCGGAGAAAAACGAAGATAGTGACTTTGATGTTTATAACTATATAATTATATAATGGATGGGTATTTTTTAATTTAAAATTGATGAAACTTTCACTTTTTTAATTATAAGTGTATTTAATAATATTAAATTACATATGTTAATATATAAATTAACATAGTAAATAATAATAATTAAATAATTATTACTAAATCACCAACCAAGCCTCTATCATTACACTTTTTTTAGGCAATTATGAGTGGGAAAAAATTACGTATATGTGTCATCTATGTGGCAACACTTTATTCTCACACAAACCCCTAACCAAGCCTCATAATACATAGCCTCAGGGGTCGTTTGATAACTTCTGAATGGTTAAGTGCTAAATCAGTAAGAGGTCTAAACCATTAAGTGCTGAACCAATAAGAGCTCTGAACCATTAAAAGCCAGTATAATGCTTAATCGTTCACAGAAAAATGTCTGATCAATTCAGATTAGAGGCCTTAACTATTCGGACTCAGTATAATGCTTAACCATTCAGAGGCAAATGCCTGAACCATTCAGACATCTGCTCGCGAAACAAACAGTCTGAACCATTAAGTGCTGAACCAGTAAGAGGTCTGAACCATTAAGAGTTTCATTAAGAGGTAAACAAACAACCCCTAGTTTAGCATGTTATAAAATTTGCATTTTAAACTTCATAAAAAACATGTTGATGGGTGAATATTAGAGGCGTCTCTAAAAATTCGTATGCCCTGTTTGACCTCGGAAAATTTGTCATTACGTAATGTTTTATTATTATTATTGTTTATTTTTTAAAATCAAATTAAAATTAGGCTCACTAAACCTAATGGGAATGATAAAAATTGATTTGTAAATAAACCTATATTAGAATTGGTGATAGCGTATAAGTATACTATTTAAAACAAACTTAACACACACACACACACACACACATATATATGTATATGTATATGATTTAAAAAAACACGTGCCCCTCGAAATCATGGACCCTGTACGATGGTCCTCCACGCACCACAAAGGCCGCCCATGGTGAATATATATTTGTGTGAGTGCGAGTACGAGTGTGACTACGAGTAACATGTTTTTGGCCTGTGTTCATTAAAATACGAAACGGAAGAGATCATATATTAATAGGTTAGAAACTCGTGTGTTTCACCTCCTTATGGTAATAAAAAAAATTATATGAAAAATATTATAAAAAATCAACAATTGACATATAATCACTTTTTTGAATTTAAAGGTTTATTATGTCGAAGTAAACTTTTTATCCATGACCATCTCATAATCTAGTCTACTTATTTTTCTTGTAAATTATTTTTTGAACGGCAAATGTTTTTATTCCTGTGGTCTGTGGAACTTGAACTCAAGACACATAGCCTCAGGGGTCGTTTGATAACTTCTGAATGGTTAAGTGCTGAACCATAGCCTCAGGGGTCGTTTGATAACTTCTGAATGGTTGTTAAGTGCTGAACCAGTAAGAGGTCTAAACCATTAAGTGCTGAACCAATAAGAGCTCTGAACCATTAAGAGCCAGTATAATGCTTAATCGTTCATAAGCAAATGTCTGATCAATTCAGATTAGAGGCCTTCACCATTCGGACTCAGTATAATGCTTAACCATTCAGAGGCAAATGCCTGAACCATTCAGACATCTGCTCGTGAAACAACAGTCTGAACCATTAAGTGCTGAACCAGTAAGAGATCTGAACCATTAAGAGCTTCATTAAGAGGTAAACAAACAGCCCCTAGTGTTTTAGCATGTTATAAAATTTGCATTTTAAACTTTATAAAAACATGTTGATGGGTGAATATTAGAGGCGTCTCTAAAAATTCGTATGCCCTGTTTAAGCTCGGAAAATGTGTCAATACGTAATGTTTTATTATTATTATTATTTATTTTTTTAAAATCAAATTAAAATTAGGCTCACTAAACCTAATGTGAATGAGCTAACTTCTAAACCATAAAAATTGATTTGTAAATAAACCTATATTAGAATTGGTGATAGCGTATAAGTATACTATTTAAAAAAACTTAACACACACACACACATATATATATATGTATATGTATATGATTTAAAAAACACGTGCCCCTCGAAATCACGGACCCTGTACGATGGTCCTCCACGCACACCACAAAGGCTGCCCATGGTGAATATATATTTGTGCGAGTGCGAGTACGAGTACGAGTACGAGTGTGACTACAAGTAACTTGTTTTTGGCCTGTGTTCATTAAAATACGAAACGGAAGAGACCATATATTAATAGGTTAGAAACTCGTGTGTTTCACGTCCTTATGGTAATAAAAAAAATTATATGAAAAATATTATAAAAATCAATAATTGACATATAATCACTTTTTTGAATTTAAAGGTTTATTATGTCGAAGTAAACTTTTTATCCATGACCATCTCATAATCTAGTCTACTTATTTTCTTGTAAATGTTTTTTTTGAACGGCAAATGTTTTTATTCCTGTCGTCTGTGGGACTTGAACTCAAGACCTCTATCTTCCAAGGTGTTTTGCCAATGGATCACCATCCCGTTGGTTTTTGTAAACGTTTTAGATGACACTTGCGAGTGTAGTGAACGAGGCCACAGAGAACATTCTAATATAGGGACCTTAAACCCTTTGACATGTAAAACTCAAAGTGATAAAGATTTAATCCAACAAATAATGATTAATAACCATGATCTTCTGTAAACACAAACAGCAAAATTCCCAACCAAAAGCATCTGATTCTACCCTCCACCAATCATCAATCCGGCAATCCCAGCAGTAGCATATAATAGGGCAAACTACACAAACCATCAAGACTCATTAGTTGATGATGATCCAAAGCACCCACCTATTTACTAAAAATTGTAAAATCTGAACGCGGTTAAAGATAAAAAATATGATGTTGACTTTGACTGCATAAAGAAAAGTTTTAACTCTTAAGAATAGGAGTCCTCCAGGTTGATATCCCCTTTGACTATTACTTGAGTTTTTTTTTTTCTTTTTCCTAAAAGCGTGTTGTTAGAAAAATATTTATTAAAATGAGTGGTTTGAAAAGTATTTAACAAAATGAGTGTTTTGATCAATTCCTTTATATTTTTTATCAATTAATTTTAGTTAGGGAAAAAAGGTTATTACTCTCAATTCCAAAGGGACGATTCAGTTTTTTTCATCGCTTTTCATTCGGTCTTAACTCCGTTCTTATCGCTCGATTCAACCATGAAGATCAAAAGTTTACCAGTGATGGTTTCTTTTCAGTTCATCCCTGAGGCTGCCATTAAAAGTTTCAGATTAGATTTTTACTAGGCTACCAATCGAGGTTTCTCTACCAAGCTGGACCAATTAAATTGTTTCTATTATATCGGTTTTTTTTTTTTTGCAATTTAAGTTCTATTTAGGCAACGCATTAGGAATTTTGGGTTATCCATTGTCAATAAGAATTCAATTGTTCCTATTACACTGCATTTAATTTTTTGCCGTTAAATTCTCTTTAGGCAACATGAAAAAACGCTGTTCTGATGGTAAGGCTCCAACAAGAACTTGGACCCTCAAACGACCCGAACAGCTGGCTGCAAAACAGTAACACCGTTAGGACTAGTTACAGGAATGAGGTTATTCCTGTAACCACCCTCCAGCGTGAGAATAAGTCTCGATATTGGGAGTAATAATGTGTATTGAGAGAGAATGATGTGATCATACCTTTGATGTTTACCTCTATTTATAGTTTACCATTAGGGTTTCCTCTAACTTAGTTTGGGCTCCGATAAGTTAGGGATTTACATGATCTTCCCAAAATATTGGGGATTTTGTTACGTGGTTTATCCATGTCGAATAGAAGATCTTAGAATAAACGTGTGTAATTGCATATTTATAATCAAATAATAGGTGATAACCGAGTCGGGTTAGCCACTCCGGGTCACACCTCGTCATGTCCCCCCAGTCTGAAGTTATGAAATGAAATTCATAAAATTAGACTAAAGAAGGAGTCAAGTAAAATACCCTCTATGAGTGCATGTCTCAAATGGAATCAGCGCCGCAAATTTGAATTGTGACGGTAATGTGAAAGGAAATGACAGTGGGGTCATCATTAGGGTAACAATTGTACTTACCCTGTTCTGACACGCGTTCCCAATTGGTGTGTCTTTTTGAATTTAAAAAGTTCATTTCATTTTTTACTTATAAAAAGATCGCCCCCTTAGGGCTTTGTTACTTCATCTTCCTCTATTTTTCAATTGCACCCTATGGCTTCTAAAATTGGCGAATCTCATCGGCCCCTGCGATTCCCGACGCCTTGTATTGCAAATGAGGAACAACGCCCTTCAATAATCTTTTACAAGATTACGATATTAGACCGGAGTGGAATCCAGTGTTATCGTCGAAGACAGATGTGGCGTTTCCACTGAAACAAGGTAAAATCACCCTGTTTAGTGATTTCTTCAAGTTCTGCAACTTCCGGTTGCCCACCACCAGATTTTGTAAGTCCATTCTAGATGAGTATCAAATTCACATTTCTCAGATGCACCCTCTGGGTTTGGCGAAACTTCGACACTTCGAGTTCGCCTGCCTGGCCTTAGGTCATGAGCCTGAGATTTTGGTGTTTAGGGCATTTTTCGTTCTTGTTTGGAAGTCCCCATTCTTTACGTTTGATCAAAGGGACACCGGTATCTCTTGTTTGAGAAACGTTCCCGCTAGCTCGCGGGACAAAGAATGGAGAAAGAAATTCTTTTACATAGACGCCAGCGTTATCCCTGGCGAGATGCACTGGAGGGATATGGGCTCCAAGGAAAAATACTCGGATGAATGTCCCGCCGTTGAGGCGTATGCTGAGAATGCCCTTTACAAAAAGCTATGCCTGCACCCCTCCGAATGCCAAGTTATACGCGAGGGAGCGCTCGTACTTGTGGGGATGAGTTTGTTATGGCGTGACAATCGATTCTTCCCAGCGTTTCAGAGATTTAACAATGGTGAGTGATATTTCCCTCCTTATCATATTCACATTGTATTTTGCAATTATATGGACTGAATCAAATAAATTGGCATAGGTGAATGGTCGCTTTTTGACTTTGTGGACCCTCCCCGGAATGCCGCTTTACGGGCCGCTGACAAAGTAAGAGGGGAGCAAGAGCCTAATGTGCTCTCCATGCACATTGAACGGTTTCTTATTCCACTCGCTTTAGCGACATCGTCTGGTGAGGTAGCCGCACCTCCCCCCAGTGGCGGACATGTAGCACCTCCAGAAGGGAGGAAAAAAACACCTAGTCTGAAGGTGGTTGTGAGGAAACCTGCTCCCAGTGTGGGTGTCATTCCAATGGAAGCCAATGTGTCCGAGCCACCCGGGAATGTTGATGTGATCCTAACATCAATTGGGAGTAACTCCAGTACTTCCTCAAAGAAGCGAAAGAGAATCCCTCCGTTGACGACCTTTCAAGCAACTAAAGCGGCCCAACAACTACGCGCAAGTATTTTACTGTTCCCTAATACGTGTGTTGTTTGGAGTGACCATGTTTAACGATCAGTAACCATCTACAGGCTTTGCACCCAGGGTTTCTTTGCAGATACCCATGCCTTGGCGACAAGCATGCAGAGTCCTTCGCTTGCCAATCTCATTGTCCAGGCCAACTCTTTCCAGCCCGCCCCTTGTTTACTTCCTCTGTTGTTGCCACCGCCATATCTGCCTCAACTCCCCGAGTTGCTAGCACGACATTGCCTCTGACGTTTGATTCCCCCGGGACGAGTGGCCCAGGGATAGGCGGTTCAGGTATGGTTGGTGATAGGCCCGCTTCATTCAATAAGGTGGAATCCAGTAGTGAGAAGATAAATATCCCTCAAGAGAGCGGGAGGTCCAGCGATAACCTTCCTGAGGACGGGGCCTTCTTGTTCGATGATCTCTATCTTCCTACCGTGTGTTGGGATTCAAATGCCCAAGACAAGCGTTACCAACCTAAGTGGAAGGTTGCTGAATCGACCGGGCTTGTATTTCCGCCTGTTGTGCACCATTGGGTGGAGCGGTCCTACCCCCCGCCGAGTCTTCATATGTGGAGGGATTAGACAATGAGCATCTGATGAATTCAACAATGGTGGAAACTGTTAGTGTGCCAAGGAAACTTGCAGAGATCAGGCGCCGTTGGATGCATGATAACCACGAGCTGCGCCAAGCGTGTATGTCCATTCAAGAACTTGTTGACGAAAAGAACCGACTAGAGAGTCAACTTCAAGCGGCTCGCGTAAGAGAGAACCGCTTCTTGCTTGAGAAAAACAAGGCGGAGGATGATCTTAAACGGGTGACTGCTAACTTGGTTGAGGAACGACTGGTCTGGGCCCGTGACCTGATAGAAAAAGATCGCGTGATTGCCCGCGCCATAAGCGTTCAACAAGAGTTGGAGAGGAAAGCCGTTGTGGAGGCCCAAAAGGTTAGGTCCGAGTTGTCCGCTGAGATAAGAAAGTATCGTATTGACGCTGATTTTGTTTATCAGGTGCAGGAAAGATACCAGACTTTGACCCTCGAGCTACAAGCCTCTGAAGCCAAGTCCCAGGCAAGGCAGGTTGAACTCGAAGAGCGCGAAGAGAAGCTTAGAAGTCTGAAACAAACTTGCGATGCTCTTCTTGCCGAAAAGAACCAACTTACACAAGCCTCTGGCCTTCAACTATCTCGCCTCAATGAGGCAGAAAGTGCCTTGGAACAATATCGTGCTGAAGTGGATAATCTGACAGATCAACTGGCTAGTGTTCGTGGCGATAGGAACTGGCTAATATCCCAGGGTTTGGTCGGTGCGTTTGAGTACTTGCGCCAGTCAGAGCCATTTGTTGCGCTGCTGGATCGTCTATCCACCGTTGCATATAAGTCAGGGCAGCACGATGGTGTTATGAGAGCTATGTCAGATGTCAGCGGATGGATAACGTTACCCAACAATTCCAGGAGGAAGGAGGCCTGCTGACATCCAAATGTCTGATGCCCTGGAAGCCGTATGCAATGATCCCTTACCCGCGTACGTTGATCTGTCCAGCAAGGTGGCTGAAGAAGGTGTAGAGTCATTACACCAGATGTTGGAGATAGCGGAGGAGTCGGAATAACCCTTTAATTGTTTTGCTTTTGTTTTTATTTTCAAATGTTTTGTAAAACGATGCCTTAACGGGACATGTATTGGTACTTGGTGCAATTAATGAAATGCATGATTAGGGCGGCGCCGTCGCCTTCTACGCGACGATTTGACATGCCATCATGACTGTTTGCAGTTAATTAATGTCTGTCTATGATTTGACATGTGATCATCAAAGTTTTGTACCCCCTCTTTTTGGCAAACTCCCATTATATATTCATTCCTTTGTTTTTACCAGATTTGGTAAAAAACAACATGAGTGAAGAATACCGTTTACGAGAAGTTTCCGACGTTCTTCGGACTCTCGATGCAGCTGCCGCCTTGCTCGTTATGCATGAGCAAACGCCCGGAGGCGAAGTAGATGACAGGGGGCTTATTACTTCAGATGCTGTGCCTCGTCCCGCGTTGTCTGACGAAAATGTGAACGATGACGTCAATCCGGTGGATGAGGCACCTGTCATTCCTGATCCTATCATATTGAATGCTGATGCGTTGATGCCATGGTTTCCTCCTGAAGCCCTGAGCCGGTGCCGCATGGTGTACCAACGGCGTGGTAGAGCTCACCAGGCAAACTTATCTGACATTCCAAAGCCGGTGGCCATTCCGGTCGGTGTGGCGAAGGATGAAGATCTGATCGTGGATCCTCACCCACTGGAATGGTATGGCGAGGCATTGCACACCCCTGCAGAGGTGTTGGCAATGTTTGCCGATTTTTAGTTGGGTAGAACATGTTCGTTTTTTGGTGACCCCGTATGTTGTTTTTTGTTCACACGGGACAAGTACTTGGTTTTGTTTGATAGTTGAATGTATTTATTACCAAAATACCTATCTTTTGTAGTGGTTGATGTATCTATTACCCAGATACCCACTTTAGCGCTGTATAAATATAACTTTGGTATTTATGAAATAGTATTTCGCAGCAAAGTTGTCGTGTACGTCGTAAAAGACTGAACATAAATGTTTATAATGACTGAATAAAAATAAGAGAAATCGAAAATGATGGATTACACTTTATTTTGACCAAGGAAAACCTACTTCGCCGTTAGGGGCGAGTGTCTACATATAACACTTCTTTAACTGGGCTATATTCCAACTATGCGGGATTGCTGTACCATCAAGTTTGGATATGCGGTAAGCCCCCTTTCCCAAAACTTCTTGAACTATGTAGGGTCCTTCCCAGGTAGGGCCTAGTTTGCCAATGGGTTCCGCTCGGCTGGCTTCGTTATCTCGCATAACATAATCGCCCTCCTTGAAAGTATGTTGAGCTACGCGTTTGTTATAAAACTTCTCTAGAGTTTTCTTGTACATTGCCTCGCTGATGGCGGCTGCCTCCCACCGCTCTTCTAAGGCATCCAGGCCTTCCCGCAATAGTTTGTCGTTATCGTTAGCCGTTAGGCGCCTTAGCGACGGTAGCCCTACCTCTGCTGGTATCATTGCCTCCGTATCACAGATTAGGCTGAATGGGGTTTCATTGTTGCTTGTCTTAGGCATGGTTCGGTGTGCCCAGAGGACGTTTGGCAATTCTTCCACCCAAGAGCTTCCCTGATGGTCTAATCTTCTTTTAATTCCATCCAACAGGCTTATGTTTGCCCTTTCCACTTAGCCATTACCTTGAGGGTGTGCCACCGACATGAAAACTTGCTAAATTTGTAGCTCGGTACACCAATCCTGCAGTACCTGATCCGTGAATTGTGTACTGGTCGCTGACCAGATATAGCGGGAGCCCAAATCGGCAGATGATGTGTTCCCATAGGAACTTTTTAGCGTTTTCGGCCGTTATCTTCGCCAACGGCTTCGCTTCCACCCACTTGGTGAAGTAGTCAATTGCCACAATCAAATATTTGAGTTTTCCTGGGACTGGAGGGAACGGTCCTACGATATCTACGACCCATTTCTGGAAGGGCCATGCCGCTGTCACAGGAATCAAGTTATTTTTAGGGCGCAGCGTTTGGGGGACGTACTTCTGACAACTGCGGCACCTTCGAAGTTCGACTACAGCGTCTTCATGCATCCCAGGCCAATAGTACCCAACCTTCTGAATTTTGGCTACAATTGCCCGGGGTCCGGCGTGGATTCCACATATGCCGGCGTGTATTTCGTGGATCAAGTAGGTGGCTTCCGATGGGGATACGCACCGTAATAACGGTCCCAAATACGTTTTCTTATAGAGGGCGCTATTCTGGATTTCGTATTGTAAAGCCTTTACTTGTATTTTTTTGGCTTCACCTCTGGCGGACGGTAGTGCTCCTGTCGTAAGGTAGTCTAGAATGGGCGTATACCAACAAGGCTCTTCCGCCATAACCGCGGAAACCTCTCGATGTTCAATTGAAGGTGACCGAAGTGTTTCCACCTTTACTTCTTTTTCCATGCCTGACGTCGCTAGCTTACTCAAAGCATCAGCTATTTGGTTTCTACCGCGGGGAACATGTCTGAGCGTGATGCTTTTAAAGGAGGCTATGAGATCTTTGGTTTTGGCAAGATATTTTGCCATCATTTCGTCCTTGGCCTCGTATGTCTCATTTACCTGGTTGTTGACTAGTAAGGAGTCAACATACGCCTCAACCCTTGATGCTCCCATGGACTGTGCCATTCTTAAGCCTGCCAATAGAGCTTCATACTCCGACTCGTTGTTGGAGCATTCGAAATCGAAACGTAAAGCATACATCAATTTCACTTCATCAGGACTTATCAGCATGAGACCCGCACCAGCCCCCTTTCCACTAGAGGACCCATCTGTATACAGCCTCCAAACTTGTGAGGATGTGCTGGCTTCTGACCTATTGTCAACCACTAGGTCGTCAATGACCTCTCCTTTAGGGATTTCAGCTAAGAAATCGGCGATTACCTGTCCCTTGATTGCCGTTCATTTTCGATACTCGATGTCCAGGGCACCTAACTCAATTGTCCATTTTCTCATCCTTCCAGAGATTTCTGGTTTATGTAGGACTTGCTGTAAAGGGTAATTTGTTAGGATTTGCACACAATGGGCCTGGAAATATCTTCGGAGGCATCGGGTAGCGTGAATAAGTGCGAGTACCAGCTTTTCTAGCGTAGGATATCGCGTTTCAGGGCCTGCCAACATGTGGCTAATGTAGTAGATCGGCGTTTGCTTTCCATCTCTTTCGACCATGAGTACTGCACTTACTGCGTTGTGAGCTGCCGCTAGGTACATCTTCAAGAGTTCGTTGGGGCGAGGGGCTGTCAATGTAGGCAACTTTTCAATGAACCGTTTCATGTCTTGCAAGGCTGCTTCTGCCTCACTAGTCCAGTTGAAGTTGCTCTTGTTGAGGCAATCTTTCAAAGTCTTTTAAAATGGCAGAGACTTCTCCGCGTGCCTGCTAAGAACCTATTTATAGCAACCAATCGCCCGTTTAGTGTCTGTGCTTCCTTTAGGGTTCTGGGTGACGGTATTCGCGTGATGGCAGCTATTTTCTCAAGATTGGCTCAGAAGCCCTCCCGGGTGACTACCACCCCAGGAACTTGCCTTCCTCTACCCCGAAAGAGCACTTTTGGGATTGAGTTTGTATGTTGTATTCTCGTAGCTTTCGAAGGTTTCCGTGATGTCGTCGAGCATTTGTTTTTCTTCCCTACTTTTAATCACCAAATCGTCTACATACACTTCCAAGTTTCTACTGATCTGCTTTTCAAAGGCTTTGTCCATGAGCCCTGGTAGGTGGCACCTACGTTGCGTAAACCGAAAGGCATTTTCGTGTAACAGAAAATGCCTATATCAGTATGGAACGCTGTCTTTTCCTCATCTTCGTGCGATATCTTGATCTGATGGTATCCTTTATACGCGTCCAGGAAACATTTATACCGGAATGGGACCAGCGAATCGACTTTGAAATCTATTTCCGGCAGCGGATAAGCATCTTTTGGGCATGCCTTGTTTAAATCTTGAAATCAATGCACATCCGCCATGTACCATCTGGTTTCTTGACCATTATAGGATTCGATATCCATGTGTGGTATTTCGTTTCCGGAGAATGCCTGCCTCGATGAGCTTTCGTACTTCCTTGATCACTGCTTCTTTCCTATCGGGAGCCATGCTTTGCTTTCCTTGGGCCACTGGTTTGATTCCCGGGAGTTGCTAACTTGTGTTCCGCCTTGCCCCTGGGTATGCCAGTCATGTCAGAATGTTCGAAAGCGAAGACATCGATATTTCTTTTCAACAGCTGCTTCAATCTGTTCTTAATTTCCGGGTAAGCTATCCCATATGGTAACTGTTTGCTCAGGGTAACGTGTGCTTCTGGACCGACTGCACCACGAGGTCCCGGACGACATCTTTCTGGACCGGCTTGGGGAATTTCATGAAGCCTCGCGCTGTGGATACCACAGCGTCTAGTTTCCCCAAAGTGTATCTTTCGATTATCACGTGTGATGTGAGTCGGCGCGTACTACGAGAAAAGTAAGAAGTATGGTTCTTTCACGAGGGGCTAGGCCGAAGGTTACGGAAAAGTGATTTGACCGATTGGATCAACTTTCTCCCCGGTAAAACCTTTTATAGGGGCGTGTACTAGCTCAAGGAGTTTCTTGTCCTCCGGTTGCATTCTCTTGAAGCAGTGTTCGTATATTATATCTTCGGAACTTCCTGTGTCAACTAGTCCCCTTCTCATGTTATAATCGCCAACAACGGCTAATATGATGAGAGGGTCGACAGTGAGGTCTAGATCCTCCACCTGCGGTTCCACCGTCATGGTTGCCAGCATCCAAGGTTCCAGGGTGGAGAAACTTCTTTTTACTCCCTTTGCCTTATCGGCATATAACATATTCATCTCTCGCTGCCTTTTGCCGCTCCTTTATCTGGGTCTTCCTTGATGGGGGTGGGCCTAGCTTTATGTCTCAAACCAAATGAGCCAGCTTTCCATTCTTCACATAGTACTCGATTTGCTTCTTCAGCTGATAACAATCGTTTGTATCATGACCATTGCCCTTGTGATATTCGCAGTATTTACCTGTGTCTTTATTAGACGTATCTCTCAGCGGTTTTGGAGGGTTCAGTTTTAAATTCTCTGAGGCAGGATTTCTGCTGGCGTTTTGCTTAAGTTGGGGTAGTCAGACCTGAACCTCAAGGACGAGTCGTTTCTTGAGTAGGAACTCTTAGATTTGTCATACCGCGAGTCCGAACGATCACCTTTATGGAACCTCTCGCCTCTACCTTTGGCTTTCGAGTTTCGTGCTCCCTGTCATCTTGTCCCTTTTGTGATTCCTTTTTTCGGTTGGCTGCATGACTAGCTGCCCATCGTTTTTTCTTGTGTAACATACACATTGGCTATTCTCAGGATTTCATCGATGGTCACGGGTACGCCGTCTCTTCCATAAAGTGTTCTTAACAACTCATCGTCGTTTACTCCTTGAAGGAAACCGCCGCACGCCAAATCATTTGTTATGCCTGGGATTGCCAAACTTTCTTTATTAAATCTGACGATGAAGTTTTCGACCGTCTCATTTTCCCGCCTACGGATGTGGAGAAGTTCGTTTCGGTCCTTGGTGTGTCGTCTCTGCTGACTAAATTGCAGTTGGAACTTGGACACCAAGTCCTCGAAACTATCAATTTCGCCGGTGGGAAGACCATCCCACCATACTCGTGCCGCCCCACCAGTGTTTGTACAAACATTTTACACCAAAGGGGCATAGGCCAGCATGCGACTTCTCCGGCACTTTTGAACAAATTGAGATGGTTACCTAGGTCGCTCAGCCCGTCATATTTTCCCACCATTTGAGGCTTCTTGGGTTTCTCCTTGATCGGGGCTTCGGCGATTCTTCTCGTGAACTTTGACCTGTCCGCGGCATCGACGGGTTTGTAAGGTCGGGTAAGTTCATCGTCTTCCCACTAACAGCTGGTATGGGGTGGTTCGTTTCATTGATTCTTACCCCCTGAGTAGCCAAGGGTTGAGATGTGTTGGTGGGGCCTTCGCTGGGTGAGAAACGAGGCCTGGAAGCACTGCCTCTATTGTTGGTAGGTTCCACGGCTGGCTGACTTTAGCTATATGCCTGCTGTGATGTGGGATATGTCCACCAAGGTGGCATGCAAGCTGCGTATGGCGGATGTTGAACATAACTTTGTGTCGTCATCAGAGGGGTGTAGGCTTGGTTGTTGTATGGTTGAAGATACCCATAAGGAGGTGCATAGTAATAGCCCGGGAAATAAGCCCGATTCCCGGGTGTGATTGGGGCATTCATGACACCAGCCGGCATGACTACTGGTTGATGGGGTGGTGTGGACAATGCTGCTGTGAGTGCCGCGGAATACAGCGGCAGCATGGAATGGGTAAGAGATAGCTGATGGTACTGGATCGTACTTGATGGTTGTACACCGCTTCCGGGTGTCGCGGATGTGTTAGTACACTCCCGGGACTCAGGGTCTGTGCGATAGTGCTTGATGAAGGAGTATAGACAGCGACGGGGCCTGAGGTGGAGGCCACCTGTCGAGTCTGCCAGGAAGTATAGGATTGTGGGTCCCCTGCGACCGATCCCTGGGAAACGGTTGGGAGCCTCTGGAATCCCGGCGGGGCCTCCGCTTCAACCTCCAGGTCCAGGTACTGGTTACTGCTGGTGATGTTGGAGTGGCTGTAGCTGTCGGTACTGTCACTGATGTTGTGCTGCTGGTTACAGATGGTTGGTTTACTGGTGCTGTTGCTACGCTCTGATCGTTCGCCATTGGGTCTAAGTTTATTGGTGTTGTGACAGGTCCCATGGATGGCGCCAATGAAGAAACGCTGTCCTGATAGTAAGGCTCCAACAAGAACTTGGACCCTCAAACGACCCGAACAGCTGGCTGCAAAACAGTAACACCGTTAGGACTCGTTACAGGAATGGGGTTATTCCTGTAACCACCCTCCAGCGTGAGAATAAGTCTCGGTATTGGGAGTAATAATGTGTATTGAGAGAGAATGATGTGATCATACTTTGATGTTTACCTCTATCTATAGTTTACCATTAGGGTTTCCTCTAACTTAGGATGGGCTCCGATAAGTTAGGGATTTACATGATCTTCCCAAAATATTGGGGATTGGTTACGTGGTTTATCCATGTCGAATAGAAGATTCTAGAATAAACGCGTGTAATTGCATATTTATAATCAAATAATAGGTGATGACCGAGTCGAGTTAGCCACTCCGGGTCACACCTCGTCACAACACATTTGGGATTTTGGGTTAACTGTTGTGAATAAGAATTTGTTGTTTTAGTTCATAATAGTCTAATACTATTAAATCTTCAATATAATTAACTATTTTATCTTATATTTTGCAGGCAGAAGCGAGAGACTTTGTTTAGGATCAAACAACAAATCATTTAGCTTGAATCATCATGTGGTATTGAACAAAAATAACCATTGTCAGGAATTGAACAACAATAATCGACTGCCTGCCATTAGTCTGTAAATGTCTCTGTTTTAAAACGTATTGCATATGTCATGCTTTAAAAAAATAAATAATCGACTGAATCATAGCTCAATCGATGGCGGATTCAAACAACATAGAGAGCTTTGAAGGATATCCAAGGTATAATTTTACTTTTATTTTATGAACCCGGTTCATATACGTGTATATTTATTTGTTACAAAGATTAGTCAAAACACTTTTGACAAGTAAGTGTACATGTATATATATATATATTATATATATGTTAGTTAAACTAAACTTTAACTAGTTAAAATATATATACATTTTAAGTAACGGAAGCATATGTAACAAAATAACATGAATACCTTTATACCAAGGAACACCCGTAATGGAATAAGGTCACCAATATGCAAATACGAAATGTAAGCACAACCATAGGGGTTTAGATATACCTTAGGTCAGTAATAACCACGTGAGACACCGAGATGCAACGAGATGTGCTAGAACGGGTCAGGAGCAATAGCTAAAGGTGCACCTCATTTTCAGCCGGTTAGCGGCGGTGGTGGTTGCCGGAAAAAGAAGCGGCGGCCGCAGGAGAAAAAGGGTGGCGGCTGTGGAATGTGGCAACTAGGGTTTTGCTTTGCACAAGTGTGTTATAGGTATATATAGCTAAGGATTAGGTTAAAACTAAAAACCCTAAGGCCCACAAGCCCATATCCTTTCCTCTTGTCTTTTTCCTTTTAGCCCATTAGCAATAGTCCATGACATAAAACCCAATTTGATTAGGTTTAATATAATATTTATTTTATAACTATATAAAATAAATATTATAAATTGTCCCGTCAAAATACATCATTTAATCTAATTAAATGAGTTACCTCGTTGTCATCGGTGTAACTCTTACGGGTCACGACCCGGTCGTTAGCGTTGACTTATCAAACCGGACATAAATATCCAATAGCTCCCACTTGGACGGTCTCTGATAAGATTTCAACGCAGATAGCCAGCGGTGCTCTAGCTACACATAGCTGCCCCCAACAGGTCATGACACTTTAAAGTCACTAACCAAGGTATCTTCCTTTAGCAACGACTTGCTACTTGAAGATAATAGACTTATAGCAATCATTATCCTTTCTGTATAAGACATCAATTGAACAATGAGACATGGATCAGATTCAATCTCACATAGTGTTCAATCATTATCGTTCTCGTTCAAGAATCAAAGTGGTCCAATCAAACACACAGTAAGTTTGGGTAAGGCCTTACACTTCACCAGTTTGAATCAACGAGGGCACCCATATGTCTAACTGTTACATACAATGTAAGAGTACAAAATCCCATCTTGATTACATACAGCTCCCACTGAACTTCAGAACTACTCCCAACCAATGCCTTTATGACTGGCAGTTACGCGACAACGGTTGACACTGATCAAAGAATAGTCTTGAGTAAACGAAAGTTCTAGTATGCATCTCAGGTCAGAGGATACTAAATGAGTATACCAAAATCAATTACATCTTATGACTAAGATCCATAAAGATGATTTTATGCGAGTTACATCCAAAGTCATTCGTAATGAGTTCTGTGAGTTTGGAAGTCAACTCCTTGAGTCCAGAGTCAGAATAGTCTTATTCAGAATCGTTCCCACCAGTCTGACCGACTACAAATAATTTAGAATACAAGATTCATGGATCAAACATATCAAATTCGAACACAATTGTAGGATTCAAGAATTGCATTTAACTAGTAAATCAAACGAATGCAAGAGTACAACTGTTTGATGTTCGTACATCCAAATACTAAATCAAAACATTTCACTAGCTAATCTAAGCCTGATAGCATCCATATGACAGTCATGTTTTTCTTGTGTCATTGGCTTAGTAAACGGGTCAACTAGGTTTTGATCTGTGTCAATTTTGCTTATAACAATGTCCCCACGTTCCACAATCTCACGTATGTAGTGGAACTTTCTCAAAATGTGCTTGGCTTTGTGATGAAATCTAGGCTCCTTGGCTCGAGCAATAGCACCTGTGTTATCACAAAATATCTGGATGGGTTTCATGATACTTGGAACCACATCGAGATCGGTTATGAACTTCTTCATCCAAGCAGCTTCCTTTGCGGCATCCGATGCGGCAATGTACTCAGATTCCATGGTGGAATCAGCCACAACACTCTGCTTGGAGCTTTTCCATGATACAGCTCCTCCATTGAGAGTGAACACGAAACCTGTCTGTGGGCGAGAGGTATCTCGGTCAGTTTGAAAACTAGCATCGATTTAACATTTTACAGTGAGCTCCTCATTGACTCCTCCAAATATCAAGAACATATCTTTTGTCCTTATCAAGTACTTAAGGATGTTCTTAACTGCAGTCCAGTGGGCAATCCCAGGGCTCTCCTGGTAATGGCATGTCATGCTCAAGGCATACGAGACGTCTGGTCGAGTACATACCATAGCATACATGATAAAACCAATTGCGGAAGCATATGGAACTGCTTCCATTTGCTTTATCTCACGGTCCTCAGGGGGAGCTTGTGATTTGTTCAAGACGGTTCCTTTAGTCATTGGAACACCTCCTTTCTTGGATTTTTCCATCTTAAAGCGTCTTATCACTTGATCTATGTATGTGCTCTGAGTTAGCTCAAGAAGTCGCTTAGATCTATTCCTATAGATCTTGATTCCCAGAATGTAAGTGGCTTCTCTGAGATCCTTCATTGCGAAACAAGATCCCAACTAGTGTTTAGTTTCCTTAAGCATGGGGATGTTATTTCCAATCATCAATATATTATCTACATACAAGATGAGAAATGATATAGCACTCCCACTAGCCTTTCTGTAAACACAAGGCTCATCTTCGTTCTTGATAAAACCAAACTCTTTGACTTTCTGGTCAAAACGAAGATTCCAGCTACGAGATGCTTGCTTGAGTCAATAAATGGACTTGTTTAGCTTACATACCCTATTGGGATATTTTGGATCAATGAAACGGTTAGGTTGAACCATATAAACATCTTCAGAAAGATGTCCATTAAGAAAGGCGGTCTTAATATCCATTTGCCAAATTTCGTAGTTATAATACGCAGCTATGGCAAGTAATATACTGATTGATTTAATCATAGCAACGGGCGAGAAGGTTTCATCATAGTCAACACCTTGAGTTTGAGTAAAACCTTTCGCTAATAGCGTGCCTTATAGGTTTGTATATTTCCATGCATGTCGGTTTTTCTCTTGAAAACCCATTTGCTCCCTACTGCCCGAGATTCGGGGGGTAGCTCAACAAAGTCCCAAACTTGATTGTCATGCATGGATTGCATCTTGGCTTCCATGGCCTCTAGCCATTTCGCAGAATCTGAATTAGAAATAGCAGATTTGTAACTAGTAGGCTCGTCATCAGACTCGGCTACTGTCAGGACTTCAGAACCCTCAATATGCCAAAGGTACCTATCGGGTTTTTTTCGAGTCCTGATGCTCTTGCGAAGGCTTGTGTTCAAGTCTGAAGTGTCAACAATTTGTTGTGGTTCAGACGTTCCGACCTCCTCAATGGTTGTTTGTGGTCCTTGAACTTCTTCAAGATCCACTAGGTTACTTCCAGTTCCTCGACTAAGAAGTTCATCTGTAAGGAATCTTTTAGCCTTCCTTTTGTTGGTAATCGTATTAGCATCAGGATGGTAGAAGTAATAACCGCTTTGGTTAAAGTATCCGACGAAAACTACCTTCTCGCCTCGAGGGTCGAGCTTGTCATCAGAATCACTTGTGATGTAAGCATCACACCCCCACACTCTAAGGTAACTCAAGTTTGGCTTAAGCCCATACCATATCTCATATGGAGTTTTGTTTACCCTTTTGGTCGGCACTATATTACGAGTCGTGCAGCAGTCATAAGAGCAAAACCGCAAAAGGAGCAAGGCAAATTCGTTCTACACATCATCGATCGAATCATATTCAATAGGGTTCGATTTCTCCTTTCACACACGCCATTAAGTTGGGGTGTGCCTGGTGGAGTGGGTTGTGAAACTAATCCACGTTCCTTTAGATGATCGAGAAATTCTAAGCTGAGGTATTCACCGCCTCGATCCGAGCGAAGCATTTTAATCTTTCTATTAAGTTGGTTTTCAACTTCATTATGAAACTCTTTAAACTTTTCAAAGGTTTCATGCTTATGCTTCATAAGATAAACATAAGCATATCGACTATAATCGTTGATGAATGTAACGAAGTATCTCTCGTGATTCCTAGTCATGGTTCTAAAAGGACCACATACATCTGAGTGTATGAGTCTCAACAGATCACTAGCTCGTTCACCAACATAGGTGAAGGGATCCTTGGTGAGTTTGCCAGCTAAGCATGATTCACAATCATCAAATGAGTCAGCTCCGGTGGATTCAAGAATCCCCTCAGATTGGAGCCATTTTATGTGAGCCTTGCTTATGTGGCCAAGTCTACAATGCCATAGGAATGAATCGCTGGTACCATTTTCCTGACATTTAGAAAGGTGATATATGTTATTGCTAGGTTGAACATTAATTTCATAAATACCGTTTCGAGGTTTAGCCTCAAAATAGTAAGTACCATTTAGATAAGCAGAAATAGCAACATCATTAAAAACATATCTAAATCCTTGTTAAAAAAGAAACGAAACTAAAATGATGTTCCTGGTCAAACCAGGTGAAAAAAGACAATTGTTCAAAACAAAAACAAGACCAGAAGGACATGTACGATTAAATGTGCCAGTTGCTAGAACTGGGACTTTCTTCCCATCACCAACAATGAGTTCCATGTTCCCTGGTTTCAGTTTCTTCCACTTCTCAAGCTCCTGCAAGACATTAACGATGTGATAACCACACCCGGTATCAAATACCGATGTGTTGCAAGAAACAGTGAAAAGCTCAATAACATATATTAGAATACCTGAAGAAGTGCCTTCTCCATTGGCCTTCTTTGCTTTGAGCTTAGAAAGATACTCGGGGCAGTTACGTTTCCAGTGCCCCATCTTATTGCACTCATAGCATTGCCGTTCTTCTAGAGGAGGGACTTTCACAGCTTGTTTTCTCTTGTTGGTGGCAGGTTTGGCAGTAACGGGAGCCTTTCCTTTGTTTTTGCTGTTGTAACTTTTCTTTGTTTTGGGCTTCCTAACACCACCAGATCGAAACATTAACACTTGGTTTGTTTTGTTGGAGATGTTCATCTCTTCCGTTTTGAGCATCCCATGTATCTCTGGCACTGTCTTTACCCAGTCATTCATGTTAAAGTTCATAACAAATTGATCATAGTGACTGGAAAGAGAGTTGAGAATGAAGTCAACAACCATCTCTTCTTGGAGAGGATAACCAAGTTTGTTTAATTGGTCGATGTAGCCTTTCATCTTGAGAACATGAGCACTAATTGAGGAACCCTCTTGCATTCTACATCTTATGAGCTGTTTCATAGTGTCATAACATTCCTGATAGGCTTGTTTCTGGAACATGCCTTTGAGTTGCTCAATCATGTCAAAGGCACTCATGTCTTCCATATTCTTCTGAATATCTGGGGACATGGTGGCTTGCATGAGGCAAGCAACTTCCATGACATCTTCTTTATGTTTATCGAAAGCCTTCTTCGCAGCAACAGTGTCATTTTCAGGTGCGGTTGGGATTGGGGTTTCCAAAACATAAAGCTTCTTTGCCATTTTGAGAACGATTCTCAAGTTGCAGTGCCACTCAAGAAAATTGGTGTTATTTAGTTTATCTTTCTCAAGTATGGATTTGAGAGCAAAAGAGGAGTTGTTTTCAGATGACATATGCTAAGCAAAAATTTATTTAATTTGTATTTTTAATGTATTTTCCTTATTTAGTGAGGTGAGATGATAAGGAACGAGAATCCGGTTAGAAGCTCTTTCTAAAGGCAGTTGTAGCATGCAACATTAGCAAGAGGATCAAGCGAACTGACAACGATTGTCAATTGTGAGAAAGGCACAACTCTTGGGGTTTATGAGGCTACGAGGACAATGCATTGATACGTTTGGCCTCATCTATGCCACTTTTGTTCTCGAGATAGCTGTAGCACGTAACACGAAAAGAAAGGGTCGGATGTGTCGACGAAGCCCTTGCACCTTGGGAGGATAAACTAGACACCAAGTGTCGTACTGTGGCTCCAACACTGATGGTTCGCATTATGCCCCAAGTGTTACTAGTAGTAGGATGGTATAGACTATTGTTTTTAGTTTTTACCAAATAGGGTCGTTATAGTCAGTTGTGATTTAGATATTAAATTTGGGACTATACAAAAAGGACCCTTTCACCTCTCGGGACAATTAGTTTTAGATAACCTTATAAACCTAAGTTTGTTGCGACTTGAAATAACCAATTAAAGTTAATAGTGAAGACTATTAAGTTTATGAGTTTTAAAGATGTGACAAAAACATGTTTTAAAACTCTAGCGGTTATAAGAATTTACAAGTTGCTAGAACTTGTTTTTCTCGATTTCATTTAAAAAAACTTTTTAATAATGTTTGGTATTAGGTTGATGTGTAATAACATTTATTAAAGGCAACCATAATAGCAATGTAAATCATATGGGCATGGTTATGATCTTTCTAGAGCCAAGTAGCAAGATCAAATGGGTCACAGTCACAACACACAAAATAACAACAAGGATGGACTTGAGTGCATCTTGTTGTCTTGAGCGACTCCTACTAACTCCAAGACTCCTCTTGGCATTCGGTTTTGCTTCTGGTCTTCGTATCAACAATATTTAACAAGTAAACATAATATATACAAAAACCCATCTATTACAACTTTGAGCCACAAAACGGGCCAAAACCATAAATTAATCTATTACAACTTTGAGCCACAAAATGGGCCAAAACCATATACAAAACCAAACATAAAACACAACCACAAGGTCGGGCCCGATTTACATATTCAACATAACCAAAGGTTTGTAGAGGCAAGTTTTGGTCAACAAATATTAACAATTAAAATATGACCAAAATATATACATTGACTTAAATAAAATAAATCAAAAACTTTAGACTTTTAAAGTTTGTGACTTATTATTCCGGTGGAAAAAGACCGGTTTCGATTTGCATGTGGTGAGCATCGGCTCTGATACCACTAAAGGATATCCATGGTATAATTTTACTTTTATTATCCATAGTATAATTTTGCTTTTATTTTATGAACCCGGTTCATATATGTGTATAATTATTTGTTACAAAGATTAGTCAAAACACTTTTGACAACTAAGTGTACATGTATATATATATATATATATATATATATGTTAGTTAAAATAAACTTTAACTAGTTAAAATATATATACATTTTAAGCAACAGAAGAGTATGTAATAAAATAACATGAATACCTTTATACCAAGGAACACCCGTAATGGAACAAGTGTAACAACTCGTAAATTCGTTGTTATCTTTTTCCTTTTATTCCCGATTGTATCTCTCAGTGTAATTCCGAGATTTGATTATGAGAAAGTTATGTTAATGGAATTATATTTATATCGCATTTAATCGCTTATTAATCGCTAATTCAACGCATTCACAAGTAGTTATACTACTTTACGAGCCGAGTGTGTTATTGTTTAATAAACACTTGTGCCATCGCATCGCTTATCTCATCGCATCGCAAAACGCAGTTAATTATGTGTTTTATGTGTTTTATGTTTGTTTATGTTATGGTTTATTATCGCTAAAACGCTCGCACGCTCACGTAACTCACTCTCTCTCAATACAATGGTAATGAAACGCTTAATGCTTCGCTAAAACGCTTAATATAACTATCTAATACGAACCGAATCACCAAACGAACTCCTAACGCGAAACAAACAAACAAAACTTGCCAATAGGCCAAGTTCGGCCGAACTTGTGCATCCCAAGTTCGCCCGAACTTGTCCAGGCCACCATAACTCATCAAAGATCATCAAGTCCGCCCGGACTTACCTTAAAGCGCAGGAAACAAGAAAGTTCACTCGAACTTGTAACAAGTTCGCCCGAACTTGATAGGTCCAGCCTATTTTTCCACCTCACCTATAAATACTCAGTTCCTCTCTTCATTTGCACTTGCTGCAAGTTCGCCCGGAGCTCCCCAAAACCGAAACCCTTTGTTTTCTAAGTAAGAATCAACCCGTTTTCAAGCTACAACAACGTTTTACAACGATTTTGCACAAGGTTTTACCTTCGATTTCATCAAAACTCCTCTGTTTACGAAAATCTTCATCTTTTTATGCAAAACTTCTGTTTTTCACTTAGATCTATGCTTAGATCTCAGTAAAGCCTTTTAAATATCGATTTTACACAATATTTGGACTAAATGACGTATGTTTCTTTCACTTTGAAGTGGAACGAGGCGTTGTCAAGCAAGATCTTAAATCCGGAAGCACAAGGACGAAATCGTCACTTTGCACAAACTGGACTAAACCGTACGAACCTTCAAGTTCGCCCGGATTAGTCCGAGTTTCTGTAAAATGGCTAAAACTCGTTCCAAAAGACCTCTTCAGCCTAGGTTTTGCTCAGTAGCCTAAGGTTGGAGGGATGGACACTCGATTTCCTCAGCAAACGACGCGAGCACGCACCCCTGACCAAAACAGCCAAGTTCGCTCGGAATACATCAAGTTCGCTCGAACTTGTCACCAGATTGGTGACCAAGTTCGCCCGAACTTGATCAATATTGTCAAAATTACACAAGTTCGCCCGAACTTGTACTAATTCCAAGGAATCAGAACAAGTTCGCCTGATTGTATAGGAGGTGAACTGTTTAAGATATTGTAATGATTAAACGTGAAATATTGGTTGATTGTATAGGAAGTGAACTGTTTAAGATATTGTCATGTAAATTGTTATGGAATTTCTCTTGAGACAATCTGGTTCGCCTAGTGCCGCGCCCCGATGTTTCTGCCATCGGTTGGGGTGTGACAGCGGTATCAGAGCCATAACTATAGGGAAAATTAGTTACAACTACCATGTTTGACCTAGTCTATAGTTAGGACACCAAATCAGACCGTTACGCATCGATTACGCGCCCAAAACTCATACGCACTGACCAAGTTCGCCCGAAGTTGGGCAAGTCCGCTCGAGATTGGTCAAGTCCGCTCGAACTTGACCAAGTTCGCCCGAACTTGCTGCAAGTTCGCCCGGAGTTGGTCAGTCCTCTTCAACATCAAACAAGTTCAACTGGGATTGAGCAAGTTCGCTCGAACTTGACATCAGTCTGATGCCAAGTTCGCCCGTACTTGACCAGAATCCATTGAATTGAACTTTTAAAACATTGCTTTTCCTAAAGCAACCACAATACACGTTACGAACGCTCGTATCACACAAAACGGGTGATCAAGTCGAGATTAGGTGTGAAAACCAAGAACTCTCGATGAGATCATTTACTCCGTGCATTCTCTCGCACGAGATACCTTCGTTGAGTTAGGAGTGATATCCAAACCTCGACGAAAATCTCCATATCTACATAGTGGAACTCCCGATTTGATCGGTGAGCGTAACCACAACTAGGAATGAAGTTGTTAAGTTAGGGGTGAAACCCGCATCTTAATAACTAGTTCCACTCCTCGATTTTCAATCTCACCAAAGTCTCGATTATTTCAATGACTCGAAACACGACGTAACTGGAAGGATAAATGTCGTTAACCGTTGTACGGCGAGAGCATTTGTCTATTAGGCTAACTCGTGTGTCCGAACTCAGAGAATCTTCGAACCACTTTGGGTAGTCGCTGTCTCAAAACCCAGGACGCTCCCAATTGATTTAAGCCCTAATCGTCAATTTTACTCATCATCGAGTTTATTTATTATTTATGTGTTTAAATTTATGGCTTTTACGCTTATTTGATTTCTAGCTTTATCGATTTCTCGATTTATCGCTTTTACGCTCCATCGATATACATACAACTCGTACAGCTCTCGAAATCTAAAACACTAATTAATTCACCAACCAAGCTAAAACGCTCAACTCTCCTACGTGAATGTCTTCATACGCAGCTTTACTCGCTTATTACGCTATTATATCGCATCTCATACGCGCTACGCATGAATTAGTTTGAAGATGTATACGTGCAAAATATGTGCTTATGTGATTATGTGCCTACGTGATTATGTGTTTACGTGCTTAGGTGCTTACGTGTATACGTGCTTATGTGTTGTGCCTTAATTGAATAATAATAATAATAATAATAATAATAATAATAATAATAATAATAATAATAATAATAAACTTTTGAACATAAACCTATTATAATCAAATCTCATCCAATCAAATCCTTTGTGTAGATGTCTTCTATGGGATCTCACACACGGAGGAACATCCAGCGCAACAACGCTGACAAGCGAATCACCTCACTCGTGACCAAGCAAATGGCCAAGGTGATTCCTCATATTGTCAACGGGATCCATGCTGTTAGCAGCAACTCATCGGTGGATTCCAAGACCGACACGCCCAAGACTTCGTTCAGCTTCAAGCAATTTAAAGCATGTGGACCTCTTACTTTCTCTGGCACTGAAGGACCAAGTGCTATGTTCCACTGGTTCGATTCCATCGAGGTTACCTTCCGCCAAAGCGGATGCCCCGAAGCCCTGCGCACCATCAACGCTACCGGCGTGTTCCAATCGAGGGCTCTTGATTGGTGGACAGCGGAGCGCAACAAGCGCGAGAACGATGACGCTTACGGGCTCACTTGGGAGGAACTCAAGGAAATCATGGTGAAAGAGTTCTGTCCTCCACATGAGGTTCAAAAGCTGGAGAATGAGTTCTGGGATATCAAACAAGACGGTCCCGACAACGCTGGGCTCACAGCCCGATTCAAGCAGTTGAGTATTATCTGTCCCGGTCAGGTGGACATTACCGAGAAAGCAATCAAGAAATACCTGCGTGCTTTACCCGATTGCGTCGCTGATTTTGTTCAAGCCCACGCCCTATCACCATTAAGGAAACCTATCAGCTAGCCGTAGAAATCAACGACAAAAGGGTTCAGGCTGGTTATTTTAAGAACAACAAAGTCGCAAACTAGGCCATCACTAAATCAGCAGCTCCTCCGATCAGTCTCGAGAGTCAAAGTCCAGTCGCAGAGGTCGCAAGAGAGAAAACCCGAGCAAGAACTGTGCACTTACCGCACCGCAAAACCCTCAGCCGCTTCAGTCTGCCGCACCAAACAGACCTCCAGCAAAGCGTGTGTATACTGGTCCTCATCCTCTGTGCTCAAAATGCACTTATCACCATGCGGTTGGAGGCAATTGTCGTTTCTGCACCAACTGCAACATTTATGGCCACTTTACTGTCAGCTGCCGTTCAGGCCCCCGTCAGCCAGCTCCTCAAGCCCCAGGAGCACCATCTCTACCAACTCCACCTCGTACTCCTCAGGCTAATCAACAGCAGTTCCAGCAGCAAGCGCCAGCCCCAAAGGCCCGTGCTTGCTACACTTGTGGGGACCCAAACCACTTCAGTAATGTCTGCCCTAAGAGAGCAGTCAAGCAAGAGCCACAACAGCAGCAGCCTCAGCCTCATCAGCAGCCACCACCACAGCCTCAACAGCAACAACCACAGGCTGCGCATGGACGAGCCTTCAATCTCAATCATCGCCAGGCTCAGAACGACAACAATGTTGTCAACGGTATGTTCCTTGGTCAATGGTATTTATGCTTATTGTTTATTTGATACTGGTGCCGATAATTGTTTTGTATCTTTAGAATTCGAAAAGGTTTTAAAATGTAAACACGCTAAACTCCCAAAGACTTTCGATGTGGAAGTCGCCACCGAAAGAACCGTTACCGTTAACTCCGTCCTACGTGGTTGTACTCTCGATCTCAACAACCACATCTTCTCGATCAATCTCATACCTATGCAATTAGGCAGCTTCGATATCATAGTAGGCATGGATTTTCTTCGTGAAAATCATGCTGAAGTTGTTTGCTTCGGTAAAATGATTCGTTTTCCTCTTCCTAACGGTGATCAACTCCATGTTTATGGTGAAACTCCCTCAAAGAAGTTGATGCTTATGTTATGTACTCAAGCCAGCAAGCATCTGCGAAAGCAATGCGTTGCCTTTCTAGCCCACATCGTGAACCCGGAGAAAGAAAAGAAAACCTGGAAAGATGTACCTGTTGTTTATGAATTTCCCAAGGTTTTTCTCGATGATTTACCCGGTTTACCCCCTACTCGTGATGTTGAATTTCATATCGATTTGATTCCCGGTGGTACTCCCGTTGCAAAAGCTCCATATTGTCTCGCACCATCCGAAATGCGCGAGCTATCAAGCCAACTTCAAGAGCTTCTTGATAAAGGTTTCAGACGCTCGAGCACTTCACCTTGGGGCGCACCCGTTTTTTTTGTGAAAAAGAAAGATGGGACGTTCCGAATGTGCATCGATTATCGTGAACTTAACAAACTCACGATAAAGAACCGCTACCCTCTTCCCCGAATCGACGATTTATTTGATCAGCTTCAAGGTGCTACTTGTTTTTCTAAGATCGATTTACGTTCCGGCTATCATCAGTTACGCTTATTGGAAGAAGATATTCCGAAAACGGCCTTTCGTACTCGTTATGGCCATTTCGAATTCATGGTCAATGCTTTTGGTCTTACCAATGCACCCGCGGTCTTCATGGATTTGATGAACCGTGTGTGTAAAGCTTTCTTAGATCGTTTCGTCATTGTGTTTATCGATGACATCCTTATCTACTCGAAGTCGAGAGACGAACACGCATCTCTGTTTAGTCCTCGAACTTCTCCAAGGTAATCGTCTTTATGCTAAATTCTCCAAATGTGAATTCTGGCTTGAAGAAGTCCAATTTCTCGGCCACATCGTTAATAGTCAAGGAATTCACGTCGACCCTGCAAAGATTGAAGCTGTCAAGAGTTGGATTACGCCAAAGAATGCATCTGAAATCCGCTCCTTTCTTGGATTGGCGGGTTACTACCGTCGATTCATCGTCGACTTTTCTAAAATCGTCGTTCCGCTTACCGCTTTAACCCATAAAGACAAGCCTTTCGTTTAGGATTCCAAACAAGAGGGAGCCTTTCAAACTCTCAAGCGTATGCTATGCAACGCTCCCATGCTCGCTCTTCCTGACAGAAACGACGATTTCGTAGTTTACTGCGATGCCTCTAATCTTGGTCTCGGTTGTGTTCTCATGCAACAAGACAAGGTTATCGCGTATGCATCTCGACAACTCAAGATCCACGAGAAAAACTACACAACCACGATCTCGAACTCGGTACAGTTGTTTTTGCATTGAAGATATGGCGACACTACCTTTACGGTACTAAGTGTATGGTCTTCACCGACCATAAGAGCTTACAACATATCTTTAATCAAAAGGAACTGAACATGCACCAACGCAGATGGGTTGAACTTCTCAACGATTACGATTGTGAGATACGCTACCATCATGGCAAAGCTAACGTCGTAGCCGATACTCTCAGTCGACGAAGCTATATGTATAGTGTTCGTGACTCTCAAGCTTTAAATGATCTCGAAATCATGATTCGCTCCGCCCAGTTCGCTTGTTTTAATGAGAATACCCTGGAGGAAGAAATGAAATGTGGTGCCGAAACTCAGCTAGTCGTCAAACCCAATGGCATTTACTACTATCTTGATCGTATTTGGATTCCTAGCCGTGATAATCTTCGTGAATTGCTAATGACCGAAACTCATAAATCTCGATACTCCATTCATCCTAGAGCTGACAAGATGTACCAGGACCTTCGTCCTAAGTATTGGTGGTCGGGCATGAAAAAGGATATCGCCGTATATGTCTCAAAATGTTTAACTTGCTCCAAAGTTAAAGCCGAACATCAAAGGCCCTCTGGTTTGCTCGAAAAACCCGAAATCCCGATGTGGAAGTGGGGGAGCATAGCCATGGACTTCGTTACGAAACTCCCTCGCACCTCCTCTGGTCACGATAGCATTTGGGTTATCGTCGATCGTCTTACTAAGTCAGCGCACTTTATTGCCATACGAGAAGACTTTAAGGTAGAATGTTCTATACCGACGAAGTCATTTGTCGACACGGGACGCCTCGTGACATCATCTCTGACCGCGATGGTCACTTTACCTCACGTCTCTGGTGACTTTTCAATCCGCTCTTGGTACTATGCTTAATCTCAGTACCGCTTTTCATCCTCAAACTGACGGTTAGACTGAGCGCACGATCCGCACCCTCAAAGACATGCTTCGTGCGTGCATCATAGATTTCGATGGTAATTGGGATACGCATTTACCTTTAATTGAATTATTGTATAATAATAGTTATCACACCAGCATTCAAATGGCTCCTTTTGAGGCACTGTATGGAAGAAAATATCGATCGCCTATTGCGTGGCACGAGATCGGAGAAACACAAATCACCGGTCCTGAGTAAATTCAAGAAACAACAGACAAGATCCTCCAAATCAGAGACAATCTCCTGAAAGCTCGGAGTCGCCAAAAGTGTTATGCCGATAAACGTCGCAAGCCCCTACAGTTCGAAGTGGGAGATCACGTGCTCTTAAAGGTTTCACCTTGGAAAGGAGTGATCCGCTTCGGGAAGAAAGGGAAACTAGCGCCACGATACGTGGGTCCCATTAAGATTCTGGAGAGAATTGGCAAAGTGGCCTATCGCCTCGAACTACCGGCAGAACTTAACAACGTCCATCCGACTTTCCACGTCTCGAACCTCAAGAAATGCCTAGCCGAAGAGAATCTCCATGTACCTCTCGAGGATTTGCAAATAAACAAGACTCTTCATTTCGTGGAAAAGCCAGTTGAAATCATGGACCGAGAGACCAAGAAGCTGCGACACTCTCGCATTCCTATTGTGAAGGTCCGATGGGAAGGCAAACGCGGTGCCGAGTTCACTTGGGAATTGGAAAGTGACATGATGGCTAAATATCTGCATCTCTTTGTTACGGCCACTACTTAAATTTCGGGACGAAATTTTCTAAAGTAGGGGAGACTGTAACAACTCGTGAATTCGTTGTTATCTTTTTCCTTTTATTCCCGATTGTATCTCTCAGTGTAATTCCGTGATTTGATTATGAGAAAGTTATGTTAATGGAATTATATTTATATCGCATTTAATTGCTTATTAATCGCTAATTCAACGCAATCACAAGTAGTTATGCTACTTTATGAGCCGAGTGTGTTATTGTTTAATAAGCACTCGTGCCATCGCATTGCAAAACGCAGTTAATTATGTGTTTTATATGTTTTATGTTTGTTTATGTTATGGTTTATTATCGCTAAAACGCTCGCACACTCACGTAACTCTCTCTCTCTCTCAATTCAGTGGTAATGAAACGCTCAATGCTTCGCTAAAACGCTTAATATAAATATCTAATACGAACCGAATCGCGAAACGAACTCCTAACGTGAAACAAACAAACAAAACTTCGCCAATAGGCCAAGTTCGGCCGAACTTGTGCATCCCAAGTTCACCCGAACTTGTCCAGGCCACCATAACTCTTCAAAGATCATCAAGTCCGCCCGGACTTACCTTAAAGCGTAGGAAACAAGCAAGTTCGCTCGAACTTGTAACAAGTTCGCCCAAACTTGATGTGTCCAACCTATTTTTCCACCTCACCTATAAATACTCAGCTCCTCTCTTCATTTGCACTTGCTGCAAGTTCGCCCGGAGCTCCCCAAAACCGAAACCCTTTGTCTTCTATGTAAGAATCAACCCATTTTCAAGCTACAACAACGTTTTACAACGATTTTGCACAAGGTTTTACCTTCGATTTAATCAAAACTCCCCTGTTTACGAAAATCTTCATATTTTTATGCAAAACTTCTGTTTTTCACTTAGATATATGCTTAGATCTAAGTAAAGCCTTTTAAATATCGATTTTTACACAATATTCGGACTAAATGACATATATTTCGTTCACTTTGAAGTGGAACGAGGCGTTGTCAAGCAAGATCTCAGATCCGGAAGCACAAGGACGAAATTGTCACTTTGCACAAACTGACTAAACCGTACGAACCTTCAAGTTCGCCCGGATTAGTCCGAGTTTCTGTAAAATGGCTAAAACTCGCTCCAAAAGACCTCTTCAGCCTAGGTTTTGCTCAGTAGCCTAAGGTTGGAGGGATGGACACTCGATTTCCTCAGCAAACGACGTGAAAACGCACGAATTGGTGACCAAAACAGTCAAGTTCGCTCGGAATACATCAAGTTCGCTCGAACTTGTCACTAGATTGGTGACCAAGTTCGCCCGAACTTGATCAATATTGTCAAAATTACACAAGTTCGCCCGAACTTGTATCACTCCTCACCAAATAGGGCAAGTTCGCCCGGACTTGTCTAATTTATCAAAAACCAGACAAGTTCGCCCGAACTTGTACCTCCAGTAAGTTTAGCCAGCCAAGTTCGCCCGAACTTGTCTGCTGTTTCCATCAACTATTAACCGTTTCAGCAATTCGGAAGACTGATGCACTTCTGTTCGCTTACAGGCTGATCCGATGCTCTCCTCAACTCATCTCAGATCCCGTCTCTTCTCTCAAAACGCACCGACAGTGAGTATAATTGAACCCCTTTACGCTTAAACGCACTTTTGGGTGTCACATATGTTCGTATATCAAAATACATCACACAAATCAAACGCTTATTCGCAAATCCCGCTATTATATGACTATATGTGAAATCTGCTGAATTGTATGTATTACTTGATTGCTTGTACGCCACCCTTAACATGATATTATATTAGAGATTGACCCGCCACCCGGAGGCCCGGGGTTGTTAAGGCTCGCATTTTCATTTCTCATTTATTTTCTCTTTAGGATGTGGACACTAGTTCGCATGCCTGGATCAATCGCGGTTTGTTGGTTTACTTGAATCTAGTAGATACATAGTTCACAACTCTTACGTGTGTCATGCGGTGTATGCTAAACGCTTTTATATATATATATATATATTGTACGCAAACCTGCATGCTCACCTTTACTTAATTGTATTGACGTTTTATTTTAACATATGTGGCAGGTTGAGGATTTTTGCTATGGATGCTTAGTTGTAGGTTTGCCTTTAGAAAAATCATGTAATAAATATAGGGAAGATCGAACTTGATTTGTATTAAGAGATATTATGTTTTGTAATGATTAAACATGAAATATTGGTTGATTGTATGGGAAGTTAACTGTTTAAGATATTGTCATGTAAATTGTTATGGTATTTCTCTTGAGACAATCTGGTTCGCCTAGTGTCGCGCCCCGATGTTTGCGCCATCGGTTGGGGTGTGACAACAAGGGCACCAATATGCAAATACGAAATGTAAGCACAACCATAGGGGGTTTTAGATATACCTTAGGTCAGTAATACCCGCGTGGGACACCGAGATGCAACGAGATGTGCTAGAACGGGTCAGGAGCAATAGCTAAAGGTGCACCTCCTTTTCAGCCGGTTAGCGGCGGCGGTGGCCGGAAGACGGGGACGGTGGTGGCCGGAAAAAGCGGCAGCGGCGGCCGGCGGCGGCAGGAGGTGGCGGCAGGAGGAAAAGGGTGGCGGCTGTGGCAACTAGGGTTTTGCTTTGCACAAGTGTGTTATGTCTTAACCCATGCTTAGGTATATATAGCCAAGGATTAGGTTAAAATAAAAACCCTAAGGCCCACAAGCCCATATCCTTACCTCTTGTCTTTTTTCTTTTAGCCCATTAGCAATAGTGCATGACATAAAACCCAATTTGATTAGGTTTAATATAATATTTATTTTATAACTATATAAAATAAAATATTATAAATTGTCCCGTCAAAATATATCATTTAATCTAATTAAATGATTACTCCGTTATCCTCGGTGTAACTCTTACGGGTCAAGACCCGGTCAGTAGCGTTTACTTATCAAACCGGACATAAATATCCAACAAGCTTACCCAAAACTGAAGAGATAAGAGTATCGACATTTTTTCTTAAAAAATAATAGGGTAAAATAGTTGAAAGAATATAGTAGATTAATCTAAATATTAATAAAAGACTCCAATTAATGTCGCATGACATTTTCTCTTTTAACTTATTAAATATTAATTAATAATCTCTATTATGTACACACATCTAACTAATTAATAATTAATAATCCTATCAAGCTATCACAAATCTAATCTAATAAGTAAACTTAAAATTAAAAACATAAATAATCTTGTTTTGTTCAGACGTTGTCATATATTCAACATCAAATATCAGATCACATCCTTTTATATATTTGATTTAGAGTTAATTACATAATTAGTCCCGTGATTTGAACAAAGTAACATACTTAGGTACTAATAGTTTAAAATCACATTTTAGAGTATTAACTTTTCATTTTGTAACGTTTGGAGGTAGTAACATTAATTTTTTATTAAACTATTAGTACCAAGTATGTTATATTGTGCAAATCACAGGGACTAACTATGTTAATACTCTTGAAGTTAATACCTCCAAACGTTACAAAATGAAAATTAAATACCCAAGAAGGTGATTTTAAACTATTAGTGCCTAAGTATGTTATTTTGTGCAAACCACAGGGACTAACTATGTAATTAACTCATTTGATTTAATATAAAAGTTAATTGAAAACTCAATAATTATGTTTTTTAATTTTAAGTTTAGTTATTAGATTAGATGTACATAACATTAAAAATTAATATATAAAATGTTGATCAATTCTTAGTAATTCTATCCATTTACCTTTAAACTATCATAAATAAATTTTAAAACGAACCTAAACAGAAATTCAATATGCTCTTATCGATCAAATCAACGATTTTTATTATAAGATAAAAAGGCAATGAAGATTAGAAAATTACAAAACAATATTTTAAGTTAAGATTTGATTCTTTTTCGTAAGGTCCTAGCTAATCTATCTATACATATAATAAAGTAAACTAATTTGAGGACACGTGACAATCATTGAGACCATCTAGAATTCTATTTTCCCGCCTTAAATATAATCCTTTTAGTTTTATTAGTTAATACTAAATTAAAAAAAATAATATTAATCCTTAAATCTTGGAAAACATAATTTAATCCCTACTTAATATTTTTATCCAAATCTTAAGTTTCAAATTCAAATTCATTCGATGACTAACATTGATTACATTTTATTTATATTCTTATACTTATTTTAATAATTTATTATTGATTACATTTTATTAATATTGTTATATTTTCTGTTTATATTAAATGTTGTTTTACATAAATATTAAAATTTTTAAATATAACTATTAATATATATAGGGTGAGGATCAATAGGAAGTTTTGTTTGGCTAGGAAGGATAGGAAGTCATCTCAGCCGTCGATTATAATTTTTAAATTTCTAAGGCGTCGGTATTTTTGTCATTTTATATGTTCTATAATCTTTCTAATATTAATAGTAGATACCCATTGTTACCATGGTTCAGTTTATCGAATTGCGATTCATAAACCTAAATCGAAACGATCATAAATTCAACTTTTTTTTTAAGCAATTAACTAGGTTCGATCGTGAATTTGAGATCTTTAATGGCTTTTGCAGACTCTGTTGTAAGTTTACCGTCAATTCTACCTTTAATCATAGCAGACTCTGTTATTTTGCCTAAATTTATTCAATTACGTTCTGCAATTGGTTTTTTTACTTTTAATTTATTGCTTTTTGATATGATAAACTACTAATGTTGTATAATTTAACAGTAATTTGTTCATTTTAATCATTGTTCTATTGAAAACTAAATGTTTATAAGTCGTTGCGTTTTACTGAACTTGTTGCTTTTTAGGTTTTTTAACTTCTTTATTGATAGAAATCACATAATGTTCGAATTAACATTTCAACATGATAATAAAGTTTTATTAACATCTATTGCGTTTTATTTAGTTTTTTTAATATTTTTATTTATTAAACAACTATTGCGTTTTATTTTTTACCTAATGAATTAATTTTCTATTTGAAGTTTATAAATATGTATTTTTATTCCGTTGTAGTTTTGTAATTAAAATTTGTTGATTATATGAGAAGTATTGCGTTTTATAGTTATTTATTGAATGTTTCAGATTTCAATTCAAAATAGGAAGAACGTGTATGCTTAAAGAGTGGAAGAAAGTTTTACAAACCTAAAGTCAGTGAATCCATTAGACCTTCTGTTGGAATGCTTTTTAAATCTTTTGATGAGGATTTTGCTTTTTATCAGAGATATGCACTTGCTGCTGGTTTTTCTGCAAGAAAAAATACCTCTTGGAAAAGTGGTGGAATTGTAAAAATTAGGTATATTGTGTGTTCAAAAGAAGGATTTAATGTTAGCAAAGCAATAGACTATGGTTCCGTTGGTGAAAATAGTAAAAAGATTGTTAGACGTAATAGAGGTTCAAAAAGAGTTAGATGCAATGCTCATTTGAAATTGATTT
Source organism: Scalesia atractyloides (assembly GCA_947069175.1). Classification (NCBI taxonomy): domain Eukaryota; kingdom Viridiplantae; phylum Streptophyta; class Magnoliopsida; order Asterales; family Asteraceae; genus Scalesia; species Scalesia atractyloides. Next base: position 24,070,203 of record CAMTDV010000006.1, read on the forward strand.
TAGAGGACAATAATATGTTTAAAATCCACATTTTTGAAAAAGAACGTAATCATCTTTTTGTTGATGATGAAGATGTTCATTTCCTACCTGCGGCCAGAACTATTGATTATGTTAAAGAAAGTTTTATATCTGGGTTGTCTTCAATCAATGTTGGCCTTGTTAGAGCATTCAATATTATGAAAACTATGTATGGTGGTTTTGGTCAAGTTGGTGCTACTAAAGTTGATTGTAAGAACTATAGAAGAGATTTGAATCTTTACATTGGTGAGTATGACGCAGAAATGGTAGTTAGGCGTCTTATTGGAAGAAAGAATCTACTCTGGGTATACATGTGACTATGTTATTAGTGAAGATAATAGATTGAAAGGGCTTTTTTAGGCTGATGAGCATTCAAAAAGAAATTATGCAGTATTTGGTGATATAGTAGGTTTTGATGCTACTTACAAATCCAACAAGTAAGCTTTTTTAGCTTTATTGCGTTTTATATCAAATTTTTAATGATTTCTAATGCACTACCTATTTTTTTGTAGATATGATTTGGTTTTTGTACCATTTACTGGGATTGAAAATCATTTTAGGAATGTTACATTTGGTGGTGCATTACTTGGTTCTGAGACTGCAGATTCTTCTCGTTGGCTTTTAAGTTCTTTTGTTAATGCTTTTAGAAAGGAGCCTAAAGTTGTTGTTACTGATCAAGATGCTGCAATAAAGAGAGCTATTATCAATTTTCTTCCAAGAACTAGGCATAGGCTATGTATGTGGCATATATGGGAGAAATTGAAGACAAAGGTATTACATTGCGTTTTATGAAGAATCCTTTTTAATTCAAATGCATATTATTGTGTTATAGTATATTATCTAATAATCTACAAATTTTATAATTAAAGTATTATTACGTTATATATTATACAAACTACATTCCAGAACCAGTTTTTACATAATGCGTTTTATCTTTTTTTTATTAAATTATTTTATTGCTTTTTATTCAGGTTGGTCCTATTTTGTCATCTAACATTGACTTCAATATAAGAATGACTCATGTAGTTTGGAATGATAATATTATTCCAGAAGATTTTGAAAGCGAGTGGCATTCAATAATGTCTACTTTTGGATTAGAAAATCATGAATGGTTAAAGACTATCTATGATCTTCGATTTGATTGGATACCCTCTTATTACGTGGAGAGAATTTGGCTGGTCATATGCGTACTACATCTAGATGTGAAAGTGAGAGTTACTTTTTTAGACAGTTTTGTAATCCAAGGTGTACCTTTGTTGAATTTTTCACTCATTTTGAAACTGCAATGGAATTTCAAAGGCATGAGCATAGGAGAAATGATCATGATACCAGGTATATTCAGTCTAAGATTTGGAGTGACTTCATATTAGAGAAACAAGCTTCGGAAATATATACCAAAACAATTTTTGAAGATGTGTAGAAGGAAATTGATGGTGCATTACAAAATGTATGTCAAAGATTCATGATACAGTTGGTGATGTTCAATTTTTTCAGATAAAGGATTTTAATCAGCCATGCACTTTGTTATTCAAGGTATAATCTAAAATAATATTGTGTTTTATGTATTAAGTAAAATTTGTTTATTTATTAAAACTTTTAAAAGTAACTGAACTTTTTAATTAAATAATTATATCATTATGTTTACTGCGTTTTATCATTATTAAATTTAAATTAAATTATTTTTTAATTAATTTTTGTTATTATATTTGAGACTATTTATTGCGTTTTATATTACATCTCTGTCATTTTATATACTTTTTTATTATTTATTACATGTTGAATATAGTAGACAAGAAGATGGTACAACTGTATGTTGTACATGCAAACGGTTTAAACAATTTGGAGTACTGTACCGCCATATCTTTTATGTTCTAAGATTTGATAATATTAATGAGTTTCCAAGAAGAGATGTTCTCAGAAGATGGATGAGAGAGGTTGTTTCAAACAGATCAATTGACTGTAATATTCGGTTTGATGAGATTGGTAGGAGTAGTGAAATTGATAGAGTTTTTAGAGAAATAATTGTAGCAAATGAATATGTTGTTAATAGGTTGGTTGGTGATTTAGATGAATTGTGTCGATACAGAGAATATATCAAAAGTTTTAAGGATAAAGCGATGAGGTTATGGTTGTTGCGCCACCGCCTTGTCGTAAAGATAGGTTTGCTGATATTGGTGGTAATATTGAAAATTCCAATTCTATGATTCGTGTTCCGATCAAAACAAGGACAAAAGGATGTGGTGTATAGAAAAGGTTATAGACTAATCGTGAAATTGCAATTCAGAAATCCTCAAAGATCCAGAAGTCGTGTCGTGTATGTGGTGGTAAAGGACACAACAGTCGTACATGTAAGGAGATTATTTCTTCTACTTTGGTTCGGTCAAATAAAACAATGTGACTTTCCATCTTTTGTTTTTTTTCTTTTTTAATAAATTTTGTATTGAAAATTTTAAATTCTAATAAAGCAGGTCTTGTTTTTATATTGCGTTTTATTATACCTTCAATTATTTTCAGCTTATTTTGTACAATTGCGTTTTAGGTATGAATCAATATTTGAAATGTTCCTTATGAAAAAGATAGCATTATTGCATTTTATTATACCTTCAATAATTTCAGCTTATTTTGTACAATTGCTTTTAGGTATGAATCAATACTTTAAATGATACTTATGAACAACGCATAGTATTTATTGCGTTTTATGAAAAGCAAAAGACTATTTAAACATTATAATTATGGATGATAAAAGTTACATGAAAGATGATGAACATAACAACCATCAACACCTGTTCACCATCCATACAAACCTCAAAATTACTGTTATCATCTTCATTCTAGTACCATACTACCACATTAGCATTCAACATAGAGATAAAAACATCAAATAAAAACAACCACAGAAAGATAAATTAACAAACCACAGTTACTAGAAATCAATAATCAACATTATGGATCAAAGTTGGTCTCTTCTTCAGATGAAAATCCTAAGCTTCCATTTGGGATTTCTTCATCACTTTCAGATTGAGTCCATAGTTCCACCTGTGAAATCACTGCACTCCGAAGTCTCTCTGCAAATTTGCTTCCAGAGTTGTTGATGATTGGAATCTCAGATAATTGCTTTATAAAGATTAAATCATCACAGGAAGATATGTCTTTGGGGTGAATAGATCAACTTTTCCATCATCCCAAGTTACTGCAACCTTGAAACTGTAATCAATGAACTCCCAAGATGTAACTTTTGGATCTTCAATCACCATTTCATTTGGATTTCCATACCTTTTGTTCAGAATTTTGAATAGTTGTTTTGTCTCTTCTCTGTAACATGCTGGTGGTATTCCTAGCTCATTCATTTTTCTCATACATTTTCGTTGCAGTTTTCTAGTATTGATGCTATGGAATAATATCTTATTTTGTGGCCATCATGATATTGTAGTATGAAATTTCCTCTTTGAAACCACCAAACTGACAATTCTTGATTAGCCATTTGGGTTATGTTTTATTGGGGTTTTTTGTATGTGAAGGTTGTGAATATAATTTAGGGTTTTTGGTTCTTATATAATGGGTATTCTGTTACTAAATGTGGTAGTTGTAGTAGTAGGTAGTAGTAGTAATTAGGTAGTTTTCCTTATTGAATAAAAAGGTAGTAATGATATTTATTCCCTTTGTCAGGAATCTAAAAGTTTTTTTAATTTTCATTGATAATCATTTTTTTTGTAACTACATTGATGTTTGTCTTTCTTATTGCGTTTTATTTTTATATTACTTTTTTTTATGTTTTTTATGGGATCAAAAAAATAATCATTGTGTTTTATAATGATTTATAATGTCATTAATTTTGTATAATCATTGCGTTTTATTAGTTAGCACATGAGACATAACAGACATTCCATTGTGTTTTATAACAACAAAGTATAAGACAAGGTAGTATTATAAACAAAAGATTGCGTTTTAAAATAACAAGCTATTTCATCAAATATTAATAACAAGATAATGTATTGCGTTATATTGTAACAAAGTATTAGAACATCAAGTTTATAAACCAGCACTGGCAAGCCTGCTCTTAATCCTTTCCAAACTAGTGTCATAATCTATTTTTTTAAGTTGTGGACTGAGGCTGCAATACTTCTTTGAATCTTCAATAATATAATCTCTGCATTCATTAGATTGTGCAATAGTATCTTTGCGATATACTTTCGCCTTAAATCCTAAGTTGTGTGGTCTGTATTGTTCACATGTCCCCTTGGTTTCTTGATATTTTCTTGGGTTTCATCATATTCGTCATTAAATCCACAGTTCCATTTATCCACACTTTCACCCTCATAACTTTCCATATGACACATTCAGAATATACCACAGTCGATTGAGTTATCCTTTGTTCTCCAACTCATCTGCATTCTTTTACCTATTATGTTCTTCAAATTATTTGCTTTTGGATGTTTAACTGATTTAAGGTAAGAAACCAAAGCATTCCTCTACAGAAAAATAAATTAAATTTCATGTTAATAAACATTAGTTTGTTTATATTGCGTTTTAAAAGCATAACTTACTGTTTTCAGAGGCACATTGCCATATTTCATAGAACTTAAACATATGCTGCACTTTTGTCAATGATATTTATTTCTTGATCATAAAGATTGAAAGACATCACATAGAAATGCTCTCGATAGAGTATGGGCACAAGGATAAAATCAAAATCATCGACCTTTTTATCTTTGAACCTTTTAGAATTTTTGTCATATCTCTGTGAACTCTTCTAACATCTCTTTTGCACTTTTATCTAATGAGTAAGCCTGCATTAATAAACAAATTAAAAATCTATTGCGTTTTAGATAAATTATATCAACAAACATTAGTGTTGAAGTTATTGTGTTTTATACATCAATATTTAGATTATATGAACCAACAAAAGATCTAATAACTTCATACAAAACGAAGAACAAAATAAAACAGAGTAATTGCGTTTTAGAGATCTTACCAACATCTGAATTTTACAGAAAAATCTTGCATTTAATTTGTCTTTTGATCTTCTTTTTTCTTCTTCGTTCAAGATATAAGCCCAAGAATTTATTATTTCTCTGTTATGTATAATCCTGGCCTCATTGTTTCGACAGCCCATCCTGGCAAAGATACATGATCAGTTATCATAAAGAGATTGTCCCTTCAAAAAAAGTTTATAACAATAATTATAGATGATTTTTGCTTTTGTGTATGACTTTTTTAATATAAAAGTTTTCGTACATTATGTCGCCGACTGCATGGAATGCATATCCAGATATGTTGTTTCTAACATCATTCATTTCTACTTTTCTTTGATAGTATGGTGAACATAACGCTTCGCCTAAATTTTTTTGACGTCCTGGTCGTACTATCTTTGTAATTATCTCTTCTGTTTTATTGATTTCCATCGTTTGTTCTTTTTCATCAATTGATTTTGCTGGTGTTTCATAATTTTCTTCTTCTGGGTTGAGGAATGATGTGCTTCCAATAACATCATTGATTTCCTTTTCACTCACATTCTCATCAATTCTATCAAGCATTGTTTGTATTCCGGTAATTTGAATGCTTGTTTCAACTTCTTTGCTTGATGCATCCTTTTGATTTGCAGGATTAGTAGTATCTTCCACTGCTGTTTCTATCTCATTTGAAATTTGAGAAATTTTCAAATCAAATGATGGTCCCTCATAATTTTCAATTGATTTTTGTTTTGATCTTCTCTCTGCTTCATCTGTTTTCTAGATCATCTCCACATGATTGATGGAGTTTCTTCATTAAATGGTGATGTTTCATTGCTTTTTTCAATACTTGACGGATTCTCATTTGTTTTTTCAGGACATGAGCTTTGGACCACAACTGTAGTATCTTCATTGCGTTTTGCAGATGTTGTAGGGCTTAGCATATCTTGTTCTCTTTTTCATTTTGGCTTTCGTTCAAATTTAAGTAGCATGATGGTGTTTGTTGATCACTTTCAGTTTCGATCATTCTTGAATCAGAGGTAACTTGGTTACGCTTTTTAGCTACGTTGTTCAATTTCTCCATTAATAATGACCATTCATTAACTTTGTTATGAACAATTTCATATTTGGATATTGTTCAATAACGTCATATATATATGATTGGATTGTTCGGAATGATTCTTCAAAGCTTTTGAAATGATCATCTAAGGTTGACACAATATGCTGCTCATTTCGTTTTTCACCTTCTTCGCTTATTAGAATTTCATCACCACTTTTTGTTGAATTCATTTCAGAAAGACCTTTTGTTGTTTCAATATGCATTTGTGATGGTATGAAATTACGCAACCGACATTGACTGTCAACCCACAGTTTTTCTTTATTTCCCTCTGAAGGTTTTTTGAAGAAACGTCCCCATGATCCTTCACTTTCTGTTGGTGCTTTTTCATTTTCATTAGGGTTATGTTGGGTTTTTTTACTATCTTCAAGTGCAATCCAATTAACAGCAGCAATTAGTAAGATGTTTTGTTCTTCTGCTTCAACAAACTCTGGTTGGCTGTTTTGGTTGCGTTCCTTCTGTTCTTCATCATCATCATCATCATTGTTTTCTTCAGCATCATAAATTTCTTCATTTTTGTTTTCGGATTCAGATGGATAAACATAATATTCCATTTCCTCTTCTTTCTTCTTTGATTTTTTATTCGCCACATTTTTCTGTTTTACAAGTACCATACCTTCATTTTGTGAAGCGATTTCTAATTCATCTTCAAGTTCTTGTAAAGTTGTAGAGTTAACCATATCCAGAGAGAATTTTTCTTCATTATCCTCAAATCCTTGTTTTTTGTAAGCATATAGAATTTGTATAAATCATTGCGTTCTATAAAGATATTATTCACCCCTTATTCAACTTTTATATTATGGGCTTAAGTAATTATTGCGTGTTAGGAAGTAAAGATATCATTAAAAATGACTATATATTGCGTTTTATGATATAAAGATAGATAACAAATAACAATGACTATATATTGCGTTTTATGAGATAAAGTATTTAGGATTTAACAAAACCTCAAATCCTTGTTTTTTTGTAAGCATATAGAATCTGTATAAATCATTGTGTTTTATAAAGATATTATTCACCCCTTATTCAACTTTTATATTATGGCATTAAGTAATTATTGCGTGTTAGAAAGTAAAGATATCATTAAAAATGACTATATATTGCGTTTTATGATATAAAGATAGATAACAAATAACAATGAGTATATATTGCGTTTTATGAGATAAAGTATTTAGGATTTAACAAAACATGACAATGACTATAGATTGCGTTTTATGATATAAAGCATTCAGAATTCAGATAAGAGATAATATAAATTGCATTTTATGATAAAATTAAGATCATATTTCATACCGCTAGCATTCCAATAGGTCCACAGAAGGTCTTGTCACCTCCAGGCCATCGTTTTCTTGTACGCCGTAAACAATTCAGCATATATTCACACCAACTAAAATCTTGGACATTTATATTACTTTTCATTGAAGGCAAAACCTTTGGTTTACATTACTGCTTTGCATTGCCTCTGCCATGACGGTACAAAATATAACCAAGAAGTTCAGTTTGAACATTCTTCCAAGTTCATTTCTAGTCTTTAAAAATTTAATCAGATTCCCAATATACATTTTCTTCAGAAGTTGCTTACTGAATTGCCCCCTCCAGAACCTTATTATAAGGTCTTCATCTTTGGGCCTCTTTTTTTCCTCAATCTTTATTTTGCCATTTGGTATTTGAAATACCTTTTGAATCAAATCAACATTTATCTTAATCTTTTCTTCTCCAGTATTTATCATATCATTTTCAGCATCATAGTTATTCACAAGCTAATATCCGAATTTCCGAGGAACTGAATGCAAGTTCATGGATAGTGCATTGCCAAAGCCTATTTTTCTCACAATTTTCTTTTGATCTTTTGACAAAGTTTTGATATACGTTGGGAGATTATTGACTGCACATCTTATGGTGATTTTACTTCCATCGTATTCGTAATATGGTTGTTCTGGGGCTTTGTCTATCCTCAATGATCTCCTTGTTTTCACTCTTGGTGGGGAATCAACAAAATCATCATCTGATATATACAAGTGTAGGTATTAAAAACTACAAATATTTTGATTATAAAATAATGTTTTCTGTGATTTATTTTACCAGAATTTATTTGTTGTTCTTCAGAAGTATGCAGAACTATAGCTCTCTCAGTATTTTCGTCTTGTGAAACAGAATCTTCCTCTTCTGAAGTTTCATCACCACTTTCTTTCTTCTCCTTTTCATTTGCTTCTTGTTGTGTTTTATCTTAAAGATAATAATGATACAAAAAGTTAGTAAAAAGCAATAGTTAACAGCAAACCTTACTAAAATTATAACAATTATAGCACCCTTGTAATTATTAGGTTACAGTTTTAATATAAAACGCAATTGTTAACAATTTTAAGATAAAAAATAAGAGTAGTTCACAGTTTTAATTTAAAACACAATAGTTGACAGCAAATCTTACTAAAATTATAACAATTATAACACCTTGAAATTACTAGATTACAGTTTTATATAAAAACGCAATTGTTAACAATTTAAAGATAAAAAGTAGGGGTAGTTCACAGTTTTAATTTAAAATGCAATAGTTAACAGCAAACCTTGCTAAAATTATAACAATTATAACACCCTTGAAATTATTAGGTTACAATTTTAATATAAAACGCAGTTGTTAACAATTTTAAGATAAAAAATAGGGGTAGCTCAATGTTTTAATATAAAACGCAATACTTAACAGCAAAACTTACTACGCATATACAATTGTAAGATAAAAAGCAATAGGTAACAGTTGTAAATTAAAACGTAATTGTTAACAGTTGCAATAGTTAACAACCTTACTAGTAGTAGGCTATTTCTAATTCATAAAATGTAACCTGAATACATTTTAAGTTTAAAAAGCATAAATATATACCATTATCAGAAATCTCTTTTCGTTTTCTACCAGTGTGTTCTCTCGTTGTTGATTTTTCTGTATTTTTTGCTTGTTGATCGTTGTTTTCTTCATCTGAAGTTTGTCGTTGCTTCTTTGATGATTTAGGGTTTTGCGATACTATTTCTTATCAGTAACTCGAAGGTAAACCTTCAAATTATCTCTCGAAGATGCCATGAACTTCAACGGATTTTATTATCACTAACTTCAATCTGTGTGTGTTTTTTTCAATCGGATGTAAAACGTAATGAACTTCTTCAGAAGTTTTCTCTGTAGATTCAAAGCGGTTGTAGTTGGAATTTGACGATAATACCCTTCAAAGCCCGGACCGCGTGTTTAAATAGGAGTTTTTTTATTAAATTTTAATCATGGCCGTTGATAGTGCAATTTGACGGAAGAGATTACTTCCTATCCTTTCTAGTGATAAAAACTTCCTATTGTATCTTGACCCATATATATATATATATATATATGACAAAAATAATATTGTTTTATTAATATCATTACTATCATTGCAATTTGTGTTATTTATAATTGCTACCATTATTATTATTAATTGTACATTTCTGATATTAATATATTTGTAAATGAGATTTTAATCAAGTTCCGGAAAAGTCTACAAGCCGGTCTAGGAGTGTGCGTAAGTAGTGGCTGTTTTTACTATCAACACCTAATTTTGTTGTGTTACAATGTGACCATATATCCACAGATCTCCACTTCCACTATTTGTTGGTTTTACAATGACAATTAGTATAAGCCAAGGTTAGTCACTATCTAAGGTTGGTTTGTTTTAATATTACGGGATTCACCCATGGTCAATTGTATCTGGCATTATCAATAATTAAAAGTAGAGACGGTGTAAAACAACCAATTCTAGATAGAGATGGTAAAGTTATGAATAAAAGACGTAATATTGTGTACAAATAAATATGTAGATATTTATGAATTATGTGAATTTTTTTTGGGTTAAAATTTTTTCGGTAATGTACGAGTTATAACTGTAACCTTTTATTTCTCATTAAATGTAATGTAATGCGTAAATACAATAATGAGTATTATATAATGTATTCATTTTTGTATTATTTTCGACGACAGTTTGATTACATGCTTCTTTGATGAATTTTATAATACTAAGATACATTATCTTTATATTAACTCATTTATGTCAATTTGGTATATAAATGTCTCCGTCTTTGATTTGCATTTACAAAAAATATTTATTATATAGTTTAAATTATTCAACCCGTCTAACACACGGGGAACTAACCTAGTAAAATAAAGTAAGAAAAATATTCATTTTGGTAAATGCTTTTTCCACCTACACTTATTTAAAAAAAACTTGCTAGTACATGTTCTTCGTATGTAGGCCCGTCTTCCAATATGAAAACGTTTACCATGAAAGGTAAAGAACCGAGTCCTGATTTAGGCATGTCATCATCTTCCTTTAGTACTTCAAGCCTCCTCTTTTTTCGATTCTCTGGCCTTTAAAATATAATTAGCAAAGGAAGCACACACGTATATATTGTAGGAATCGTTCGCATAAAATAAATAAAAAAAATTATTTAACTGAATTACACAAACAAAAAAATAAAGAAAGCAGTAAATTACAGTACGGATTCCAATTGAAATAAAGAAATTACAAGAACAAAAATTCAACAAAATTAAAGTTCTTGGCTGAGGATCGTGTTAGACACGGGTCCCTTAAAACAAATTTCGAGTCTCCCAGGAGAACTCGTTTGTTTCAAGGATACAACAGCCGAAACAATTGCACTGCCGGAGATGACGCCACCCGAAGAAGTACCTTGCAGCAAGAAAGAAGAAGATGATCGTGTAGAGAATTCTTAACATATGTTTGGATTCGGTGTGTCATCTGGTATTGGTGTAATGCAGTATTTATACTGTAGTGTTGAAACAGTCAAAAAGATTTAACTCAACGAATTAAATTGCATTAAACGTCTTTAATGCACTTTAATTCGTCAGTTACATTCCTGGTCAAGACCCTTGACTTGTCTGTTTCAACTGTTGAAGTGTAACTGATCTGTCATTAACTCTGGAAGCAGCAGGTCGCGCGCGCGCGCCTCCATACGCTAGCTTGCACCATGCGCCACTACCTGTGTACCTGCACGCCCCTTGCCATGTTGCCTTCTAGGGTCTGCGCCACCTGGTCCTTGCAGCCTTTGCTAAGCCACGCGCGCGCGGTCAAAAATACAAAGGCGGGTATTGCAAAGTACGCCATCAAAGCGCCACATTGCGCCCATCACCCACGCCACGCGCGCGCGCGTGTGCGAGTGTGAGTTAGGGTGCTGCGCACCCTTCGCGAGTACACTTAGTGTGTGCTTCCATGAAACAATAAGGAAGGAGTGTTCCCACTTAAATACCCCTTTAAGTTTCATCACTCCTCCTATGTGGGACAAGATGCTACTTTCCCATTATTTCAACATTTAATGTTTCAAACACCAAACTTTGAGCATCGATATCTCATTCATCTTAGCTCCGTTTTGGACGTGGTTTAGTTCGTTGCGAACATCTTCCAACATAGAACACAAACCCGGAAATAAATATCTATATAAACCTCAGTTTATAATATTTATTTATCGTCCAAAATTAGGAAATACCCATTTCCTATATTTGTGAAAATGCTATTTTCACAAAATTCCAACAATCCCCCACATGAATGGAAATCGATCTTTCCCCTTTCAAGTTTCAACGATACAAATTCAACAGTTAAGTATTGCAAGATAGGTAGGCGTAACCTTTGAACCCTCTTTTGTGAAGCATACTTAGCCTCCTAGGGTCTTGTAGACGCGGTGTCTTTGAACAATCCCCCATTTATGTAGGCGACAATATACATTCACACAATACTCTCCCTAGTTTTGTCAACTCCTCATGGTTGTGTCCGTTCATGGTCATGGAACACTTTCCTGGTTCTGGGAGAGCTCTAGGATTTGCACCTCCCCACAAATCCATTCAAAGCGACCCCACTTCTCTCTAACATAGGTGATTCCCGAATCATTAAAAGCATCATGGTTAATTTCGACTTTCCTAAATCCTTAACCTCAACATGCTTAGCCTTACTTCATGTCACTGATTGGAATGGACTAGGAAGTATATAACTCCCTTTATGAATCTTTTGGGGCACCCCCCACAGTGACTCCCTTTGGGTTTATGATTAAGTTTGCCTATTGAACCTAGATCTTGGGATCTCCAGTCAACTAGGTTAGGTTTCCCTCATATTCCCTTCATCCATGGGATTTAGTTTCATGGGATTTAGTCCCATTCCTCTTGACGTCTTATAAACTAAATCTTTGCTTAAGCCTTTCGTTAACGGGTCTGCAATATTCTCTTTTGACTTCACATAGTCAACCGAGATAATACCCGTTGAGATTAGTTGACGTACTGTGTTGTGCCTACGTCGAATGTGCCTTGATCTGCCATTGTACATAGAGCTTTGCGCTCTCACAAGCGCTGATGTATTGTTACAATGTATACAAATTGCCGTCAACGGCTTTGGCCATCCTGGAATATCTTCCACAAATTGACGTAGCCACTCTGCCTCTTCACCGCTTTTATCTAAAGCCACGAATTTGGATTCCATCATGGATCTAGCTATAACTGTTTGCTTAGACGACTTCTAAGCTATAGCTGCTCCCGCAAGTGTAAACACATATCCACTTGTCGATCTATGATCTTTTATATCTGAAATCCAGTTCGCATCAGTGTATCCTTCGATCACTGCTGGATGATGGGTATATTGTAATCCGTAATCTCTCGCGTATCTTATGTATCTTAGCACCCGTGTGATTGCTTTCCAATGATCATTATTTGGATTACTAGTGTATCTACTTAGCCTGCTTACTGCATATGCTAAGTCGGGTCTAGTACATGTCATTAGATACATGAGACTACCAATGATCCTTGAGTATGCTAACTGAGCAACTCCTTCGCCTCTATTTATCTTAGACGTTGAGTATTATCAATTGGAGTTCGAGCTATACTCGTATCTTCTGAATTGAATTTCCCAAGGATCTTGTCCACGTAGTGAGTTTGACTTAAGATAAGACCATCTTGCGTTCTAGTAATTTTTACACCAAGAGACATCCGCTAAGCCCATGTCTTTCATGTCAAACCTCGCTTTCAGCATGTCTTTAATTGAGTTGATCATATGATCGTTACTCCCAATGATAAGTATATCATCCACATAAAGACATAAACTCACATAACCTCTTGGTGTGTCTTTATTAGTAAACACATTTGCGCACTCATTTATTTTGAAACCATGTCAATCATGACATGATCAAACTTTTGGTGCCATTGTTTTGGAGCTTGCTTCAAGCGTACAAAGACTTGACCAATTTAATACTTTGCCCTCTTTTCCGACTCACATAACCTCTTGGTGTGTCTTTATAGTAAACACATTTGCCGCACTCATTTATTTTGAAACCATTGTCAATCATGACATGATCAAACTTTTGGTGCCATTGTTTTGGAGCTTGCTTCAAGCCGTACAAAGACTTGACCAATTTACATACTTTGCCCTCTTTTCCTGGGGCGGAAAAACCCTCGGGTTGTTCCATGTAAATCTCTTCTTCTAAATCGCCGTTTAGAAATGCGGTTTTTTACATCCATTTGGTGAACTTCCAAATTTCTTAAAGCCGCAATTACAAGAACCAATCTTATAGAGGTTATTCGTGTCACAGGTGAGTAAGTATCAAAGTAATCTAGACCTTGTTTTTGTCTAAACCCTTTTATTACTAGCCTGCCTTGTATTTATCAATACTTCCATCAACTTTCATCATTCCTTTTGAATATCCAACGATATCCAAGTGGTTTACAACCAGGTGGAAGATCTACTAACTCCCAAGTATGATTTTGCAATATAGAATCAATTTCATTCTTAATTGCTTCTTTCCATTGAGGTCCTTCCGCGGAAGAAACCGCTTCGCGATAGGTATTGGGTTCACCCTCAACCATATAGCTCATGAAGTCTGGCCCAAATGATTTTGCAATCCTTGGACATTTACTTCGTCTAAGGTCACCTTGGTCGACCTCTGGTCGATCATGTGTTTCATCTAGCCACGTAGATAAACTTGGACCTGCTTCATCAACCATTGTTGGTGAAGTTTCATGTGGTTCTCCAGTATAGGAAACACATTTTCAAAATATGAGACGATGTTAGGATTTGCCTCCATGATAGTGTTTACGTGGACATCGGGATTCTTGGACTCATGTACAAGAAAACGATGTGCACTACTTTGATGTGCATATCCTATGAATACACAATCAACAGTTTTGGGTCCTATCCTAAGAGTCTTAGGAGGTGGTACAATCACCTTTGCTAGGCACCCCCACACTTTCAAGTATTTGTACGAAGGCTTCCTTTTTCGCCATAACTCATATGGAGTTTCGTCCCTATTTTAAGTGGTATCTTGTTCAAAAGATAATTCGCTGAGAGAACGCGTTCCCCCACATTTCTCGGTTCACACCCGAACTGATCAACATGGCATTCATCATTTCTTTTAATGTGCGGTTCTTACGTTCCGCAATGCCATTTGATTGTGGAGAATAAGGAGGTGTACACTCATGTACAGTGCCACTTTTTGCGCATAAATCCGCAAAAGGTGCGACATATTCACCTCCTTGGTCGCTTATAACCGCTTTTATCTTCTTTTTAAGATGATTCTCAACTTCGTTTTTGTACAAGATAAACTTTTCTATTGCTTCATCTTTACTTTTAAGTAAATATACATAGCAATATTTAGTACAATCATCAATAAACGTGATAAAGTATTTATTTCCTCCATGTGTGGGAACCGCTTTTAAATCACACACATCGGTATGAATTAAATCAAGGGGTTCGGTTATTCTTTCAACCGATTTAAACGATGATCTTGTAAGTTTGGATTCTACACATGTTTCGCATTTGTAATCGGAATCAATATGGAATGTTGGTATCATATTTAATTTAATTAAACGTTGTAATGAATTAAAATTTACATGTCCTAATCTACCATGCCAAACATTTGAAGACTCAATCATGTAAGTAGAAGTAGAATTTCATTCATGTTTTTCTTGGTGTTAACCACCGTTACATTCATTTTGAACATCCATTAAGGGCATAGCCCTTTCCAACATACATTCCACGTCTAGATAAAACAAATTTTTCCGATTCAAACACTAGACGAAAACCAAACTTGTTGAGCATCCAACCCGAAACGAGATTCTTCCGTATATCCGGGACATAGAGGACTTTGCTCAACGTGAGCTCCTTGCTAGAAGTCATCTTCAAGATCACTGTGCCTTCACCCTTGATGTCGGCGGTAGCTTTATTTCCCATATAAAGCTTTTCTTCACCCGTTGCTTCCTTGAATGTTGAGAAAAGAGCCTTATCTCCACAAACATGGCGGGCTGCACCCGTGTCAACGAACCATTATGGTGGGTTGGCGCCCACCACGTTGACTTCTTCAATCATAGCCACTTCCTCGGTTATCATTGCAATTAGAGGCA
The DNA here is from genome assembly GCA_947069175.1 of Scalesia atractyloides. Classification (NCBI taxonomy): domain Eukaryota; kingdom Viridiplantae; phylum Streptophyta; class Magnoliopsida; order Asterales; family Asteraceae; genus Scalesia; species Scalesia atractyloides. Next base: position 24,085,684 of record CAMTDV010000006.1, read on the forward strand.
TACCATCCTCATCAACCATATGCGCACGCTCACGCTTAGGTTTCTTGCATTCGTTAGCACGATGCCCCGTCTCGTTACAATTGTAACAAGTACCTTGGAAAGGCGCAGACTTCTTTTTCACAGCCCCTTTCTTGGTCCAAGGTTGTTAACTTTTGCTTTACCCTTGTCCTTTTTCATTAGCTTGCCCCTTTTGCCTTTGGAAGATTCCCCAACTTCCACCATGTTTGCTTTAGTCGCAGCTTGCGCAATGGTGCCTTTTAGGGCGACCTTGTTGTCCTATTCGATTCGAAGACGGACCACAAGTTCCTCCACCGTCATTTCCTTTCGCTTATGCTTTAGGTAGTTTTTGAATTCTACCCACGAAGGAGGCAAATTTTCAATTATTGCTGCCACTTGAAATGTCTCGCTAAGAACCATGCCCTCAGCGTGGATGTCATGTAGTATAATATACAGTCTTGTTATCGACCATTTATAGTCCAAGAAATGGGCGACAACAAATTTATTTGTTCCCGCATCCTCCGTTTTGTACTTTTTGTCCAAGAGATCCCATAATTCTTTGGCCGTCTTGACATTATAGTACACGTTATACAAAGCATCCGAAAGGCCATTCAGCACATAGCCTTGACATATGAAATCCGTATGCTTCCAAGCACCAACCGCGCACTGAGCTTGAGCGTCGGCCTCCCCTTCCGCAGGTTGGGGAGCGGTTTCAGTCAAGAACCTCGCAAGGTTCATGGTGGTCAAGTAAAAGAACATCTTCTGTTGCCACCTTTTGAAGTGGAGACCCGAGAACTTCTCAGGTCGTTCAGCATGGTTTTCCACTGTGGACGCTCCCACAGTGTTGCAGGGGTTCCAACGACAAGGTTGTTAACATTCGTGTTCACGTTGGTATTGTTTTCAGTCGATATTCTGAAAAATAAAAAATTTAAAATTTAGTCCGAAATTCTGTTTTAACCAACTACAAACAGAAGTAAACTCTTAATTTTAAATTACCACGAATATACTGTTTGGCTTCTAAGTCCAACTTTGAAGACCAAAACAAAAAAATTCTTATAATTTTAGCGCACACTTATTGTTTGGCTTCTAAGTCCAACTTTGAATACCAAAACAGAAAGTTTTTAAAGTAATTTTAAGAACGAAACGAAGTAATCCGAAATCGTTTTCAACCAAAGTCGCTCCTTTAAGATGAAAACGAAAAGAAAAAAAATGTTTTTAAAACACAAACCGAGTGAAACAAACTTGTTTGATTCATAAACGGAGTGGTTTTGATTCTACACGAACGGTGTTTTAAAAATTTGTTTTAAGATTGTAGGAACCGTTCGCATAAAATAAATAAAAAAATTTATTTAACTGAATTACACAAACATAAAAATAAAGAAAGCAGTAACATTACAGTACGGATTACAACTAAATAAAGAAAATACAAGAACAAAAATTCAACAAAATTAAGGTTCTTGGCTGAGGATCGTGTTAGACACGGGTCCCTTAAAACAAATTTCGAGTCTCCCAGGAGAACTCGTTTGTTTCCAGGATACAACAGCCGAAACAGTTGCACTGCCGGAGATGACGCCACCCAAAGAAGTACCTTGCAGCAAGAAAGAAGAAGATGATCGTGTAGAGAATTCTTAACATATGTTTGGAATTCGGTGTGTCATCTGGTGTTGGTGTAATGCAGTATTTATACTGCATCTGTGTTGAAACAGTCAAAAAAGATTTAACTCAACGAATTAAATGCATTAAACGTCTTTAATGCACTTTAATTCGTCAGTTACATTCCTGGTCAAGACCCTTAACTCGTCTGTTTCAACTGCTGAAGTGTAACTGATCTGTCATTAACTCTGGAAGCAGCAGGTCGCGCACGCGCGCCTCCATACGCCAGCCTGCTGGTGCGCGCGCCAGTGTGGCTCACAACCCTGCGCGAGCTTACTGGTGGCAACCCCTTGCACGAGCATCATTGCTCCACAGTCCTATTGCGCGTGCGCCAGTATGACTCACAACCTTGCGCGAGCCTACTGGTGCGCCAGCCTTGCGCGTCACGCCACGTCACCAGGGAACCCATCTGGTCACTCCATACTGGTTCACTTCGGTGCGCTGCGCGCGCAACCTGGACTGCCTGCTCCATGCGCCACTACCTGTGTACCTGCCCCCCCTTGCCAGTTGCCCTCTAGGGTCTGCGCCACCTGGTCCTTGCAGCCTTTGCTGAGCCACGCGCGCGGGTAAAAAAAAAAGGCGGCTCTCAAGCTGGCCCATGCAAAGTGCGCCATCAAAGCGCCACATTGCGCGCATCGCCACCCACGCGGCCGCGCGTGTGCGAGTTAGGGTGCTACCTTCGCGAGTACACTTAGTGTGTGCTTCCATGAAACAAAAGGAAGGAGTGTTCCCACTTAAATACCCATTTAAGTTTCATCACTCCTCCTATGTGGGACAAGATGCTACTTTCCCATTATTTCAGCATTTAGTGTTTCAAACACCAAACTTTGAGTATCGATATCTCATTCATCTTAGCTCCGTTTTGGACGTGGTTTAGTTCGTTGCGAAGCTCTTCCAACATAGAACACAAAACCGGAAATAAATATCTATATAAACCTCAGTTTATAATATTTATTTATCGTCCAAACTTAGGAAATACCATCCATAGTGAAAATGATTTTCACAAAATTCCAACATATATACATCAGAACATACTATATGTTGTATCTAATATATTGTACATTAAACAAAAACACTAACAACATAATGTCAAGCAAAAATATCTTCAGATCAGATAAGAACGCACACATCATACACTTATACTAACATCACATTAGAACACACGCATACACATATATGAGAAAGTGGAACTGAGACACATATATAGAGAACACCATACATGCTTCATAATTTATGAAAGCCTCAAAGTCGACAAAATCAAATTGACTTGTATTTCAAACAACACATATATAATCTAACCTACAATATAATCAAAAATCCAAACATCGATTTGATTTTGTTAATAACCTTTATAAGATGCTACCTCCTGGAAAAAAAGAATTTGCAACTTGCTGCCTTTTGTGAACAAAAGGTAACATGATGTATGATACTAACCCATTAACAAATGCAAGATGATTGACCTATCGCCAACAAAATCTAGTTTGCCGGATCATGTAGGGTGTTCATGGTCTGGTTTGTTCGGTTTTTGAGTCAAACCATAAGCCAAACCGTTAGTAACGGTTTTTGATATCGAAAACCAAACCAAACCGTTGGACTTTAAAACCTAACCAAACCAAACTGTTACTAATGTAACATCCCAATTTTTTTTATAATAATAATAATAGATTTGGTACTTAAACCGAACTAACCGGGGATGAGCAGGTAATACTGTTGTGGTAAAAGCTAACCCTGGTAAACATTGGGATTTAATTAAATAAACCTAATGTTAAATAATAGATCACTAGATGCCTTTTTGAGAAAAAAGTTTATAAAAGGCCGGGGCTATCGGTACATGATCTAAATCGGGTTGTAGCATCCACGAACTTAGTAAATAGACTTATCATGTTTGTTGATAATTAACTGGAAGTAGGCAACTAGGAATATTAACCTAGTTAAAAAATATGTTGTACGTTACTAAATTGGGTAAATTATGGTCTTTTATAATAAAAACCAAACTCCAGGATTAAAGTTCATAAAATGAAAAGATAGTGTTTTAAAAGTGGGAAATTAGAAACATAACACACACATGTGTGTGTATGTCGAATCAGAGAAAGAAATAGGAGGGCAAAGCCTTCTTCTTGCTCATCAACACAAAATCATGCAAATTAAAACAAATTTTCAAGGGGGATTTGATGCATGTTTGAAGATTTAGCACATACTACGTCATCTCTACATAAGGTATGTTGAAACTTGTTCATTGGTGGAGTTCGCTAGTTAAGAGAAATTCCTAATGAGATGATTTAAATTAGTTATAGAATTTATGTGTTTTGAAGATAGTAGAAGTGTTCTTCACTATCATAGTTATTGATTATGTGAAATATTTAGCACATGATATACATGATTGTTCGAGTAGTTAATCAAATGGGCAGGGCCGGCCAACCCGTGCCGTCGCTCGAGGCCTAAATATTCATAGGGTTCAAAAGGTTTTTACAAGCTTTGATATATATACGAAAATATATATTTGATATATGCATTCATTTATTATTCAAGAAAATATTGGCGGTGAAGTGGAAAAACCATCTCAAGATAATGTAAAGGTCTTAAGTTCAAGTCTTGGCTCCACCATCAATGTTTTATTTTTTCAATTCATTTCTCCTTATCCACAAATTTAGGCCAATTTTTTTTATCGCATAAGGGCTAATTATTTTTTAGATTCTCGGGGACGGCTCTGCAAATGAGTTTTGATGATTTAACGAAATTTAAGGAGTTGATGTTTATAGTAAGTATAATATAATTGCTTGTATGAATAAAATACTTAAATAATTTAGTGACTCAAGGTGAATGGATAAGGATTTGTGAGGGTGTGTGGTTGTTAAATGTGTTAAGATTTTGTAAAATGATGGTTTTACCTCATCTTTGTTAGTTTTTAACTGAAAAGGTTAATCAAATTGGCTTTAAGGACTCAAAATGTATCGCTTTTAAAAGTCAGGGACTTAGCATCCAAAAATTTATTGGCTTTAAGGACTCAAAATGTATCGCTTTATAAAAGTCAGGGACTTAGGCGTCCAAAAATTTCTTTCGGGGACTGAAGGTGACTCTTTTTCTCTACCACGCAAATTACAACCATCATCGACACAATTTGCAGCCATCCTTTTCTGTATTCAATCAATGCCCAAGCCCATTTATTTAATTCAATTCAGCCCAGCCCATTTGACATATATCCCAATTTCATTGTCATTATCGCCCATCCCAACATATTACCTCAATATTTTTTCATCTTAAACTTTTTTCCTCCTGTCATACGAATCCAAAGCTAACAAGAAATCCATCCTTTTTCTAAAATGAATTTAAAGACTTTTAGTGCATGAGTCCATGAAATTAAACCAAATAATTCCTTTTTAATGACAAGATTAGAACTTAATTGCAATATAACAGCAACCTGAATTTTGACCTTCAAAGTATAAAACGAATCAAAATTAGTATATTCATTTATAGACATAACGAACTAAAACAACACCGACTGAATCACTGGCGCATCGTACGGAAAATCGCTACCTGCCACGAAGCGCGCAAGAATAGTTTTGACTCTAGTAATATATCAAATAAACAAATATACAAAATGACAATGCTATGAAACAATTTAATCAAACATTACAAGTGAGAACTGAGAAGATATTTCTTTTACAAAAACCAATATCTCACACCAAACACTAATTATTATATATATAACTAGGCTAATGCCCGCGTTAAACGCGGCTTCAAACCAAAAACCTATTATTTTTATTCAAATTTAATACTATGTAAAAAGACATATATTGGAAAAACAAAAAGAACAAAATTATTCAAATCCTGGGAAAAATTCCCTGTAGACGACATCAGTTGTTTTATTTGTTACATTCCTATGTTTATCTAGTACAAGCAACTTCACACCGACTCTGCTTTTGACTATTGATAATTCAACATAAAGTTGACCATGTGAGAAAACTGAATATTTCAGATACAATCCAACCGTTGATAGAGATTGTCCTTGACTTTTGTTTATAGTAATTGCGAAACATACATTTAATGGAAATTGTCGTCGTTGAAACTTGATAGGAATTCTTTTATTTGATGGTGTCAAACTGATTCGTGGAATATACATTTTTGTGCCTATGTTTCCTCGGATATAATCTTAGCTTTTATAACACGGGCTAAACTAATATGTTTTGTAAATATATATTTTTAATAAAACTATATGGAACATCGTATACAAAATACAAAATGGTAATTAGAATTAATACACTTGTTATATTCAAACTTTGAATACATAACGTATAAATTTATAAAGAAGTTACATATTAAATAAAGTAATGAGAAATTGAATTTACAATTATAACCCACGTACATATGCAAATAAATGTGGAAATCGATATACATTTTGTCTGGGAAAAAGTTCGCATCGGTGACATTCGAATTGCAAATGTTCAATACATTTTAAGTTTTAGACGGGACCCGCAGATTTCATTTGTTGTTTTTGCATTAAAGTTTCTTATAAATCATTCAAAGTTTAATCATCCATTTTAAATTTGTCGTATCGCAATTTAAAACATTAACCACTGAAAGAATGATCTTCAAAATTTAATATACTGAACTCTCAATATATATTTGAACCTTAACTGGCAATTAACTTTTGGTTTGTGTGCTCCATTTATACAAAACACAAAAACTTTGCATCTGTATCAGTTTAGTTAGATTCAATAATAATCTATATAATATCCAAAATTATTCTTATCCATATTTGAACCTAATAAGATGAAATAATACTTGACATATTGCTAAGAATAACGAATCTAGGGTGAAGCTGTGAAAACTATTTTCTAATCCTTTATTTATTGGAGAAGGAACTGGGGAAAGTACAATAGAAAAAAAAAACACACAGACCTGAAGATCTGATTACAATAATTCGACTACATCAAAGACAACCCACTTTTCCCATGACATAGTGGGAACCTTAGCCCATTTCGACACCCAGATAAAAATGTGTTCCTTCATTAGCTCCACTATTCTTGAGATGAATGTTACTTTTCCTTCAAATATCTTCAAGTTCCTTGCTAGCAGCTAGATATGCGCCAAATTGTAGCCAACGCTATCGTATGAACCCTTTTTATCCAGTTTTTTGCTCCAGGGCTAGCAGCGAGTGCGTCCACCATCTGCTCCAGATTATTGCAATGGGAAGGCATAGGAACCCTCACCGAAGCAACTATGTTCCACTAAATGCTTCTGGCAAGCAATTAACAAATTTATGTGTTGGAAACTCTTCACAACTGCCACAAGTCGTGAAATTCGGATCTAGGATAGCCTGATTTAGATGGTATGCTACCCGAAAAAGGTCTCCATGCCAAGTAGCTTTCACTAAGTAACCTGTTTCAAAATCATTATCCCAAGCCCAGTTGTCTTTCATATTTTTCAGTATTATCGAACTGAAACTTCCCGTAAGAGTGCCCAAGTTGACCCATTTGGTGATATTCAACGGATTCTTTAACCACGCCTAGTTCCAAACTGTTTTATCCCTGACTATCTATTTGATTCTGAGTGCATGCATGTGCAAGACCAGTTATGGCACCAAATATAATAGAAGAATCTTCATTATCTAGATAATCAGCCAGAAGTGCCAAGACCTGAAAGAACCAAAAAGATTAGACATCAAAGAGTGTCGCTAAAAATTTTTAAAAGTAAAAAAAAAACTAAAGGGTACTCACAGGATCACAATCATTCTTGATGCCAAAGTTTACGTGTCCAACACCCAACAATACACCAGCAATGACATGACATGATTAACTGAACCAAGGCTTTGTTCGAAAAAAAAGATTGAATCGATACAATACACCTTGAACTGTAGTTCGATCGACATCAGAGAAGCTTGATTTTAATGCTTGTGACTGCGGCGGCAAAAATAACTGATGACATTTTTGTGACGCAGGTCGGAGACACAGCGGCGAACACAAAATTTCATTATTTAAGAAATTTAGCAACTCTGGCGACGGTGAGTTGACCACCAGTCTCGTTGTTTTCTTTTTGTGATTTCCCCATCCCAAACAACCATCCTCAATTACTAAGGAATAATAAACATGCACAAGGAAATTGATTTCATTAATTTAATACATAGAACTAACATAATTGTGCAGAACATACTAAACACTTCTAAGGTGACTTACGCTGCCACGCATCAAGAATAAGTGAACTACCAAATTGGAATGACAAAATAAGCTTCGATGAATTGGTTATTTATCTGGTCTCCCGATCATCTCCTTTCTCTCAATCAGTAACCCCAAACATCACCTGCTTTGTCAAAAAAACATATTATAAAACCGACGAATTGATCAGAAAATCCATAAAAATATACACTTGTAGATAGTGTAAAAGGATAGTCATTAAAATCGCATCATTGTGCTTAAAATCCTAGCCCTTAAACGTGATTTACGCGACCAACAATTATTTAGAACCAAGAATTACAAACGGAAATTTACAAACTAACCTTGTAAGCTTCGTTGATTTCATTCCCCTTTGTTCCCACTACCCACAATTAATTACCTCCTCGAAGCTTCATCTCTGTCTATTTGTTTATAACTACCTGTCTATACATCTATACGAAATCAAAACAAACGAACACATAAAGGAAGCATCTTTTCAAAGAAATCCCCATTCAGGAAGTAATAAACTTTAAAAAAAACCCCCAAATAAACCATAAGCAACCCACTATTAAATGACGGTGGAAGTAATTATTTCAATCTTTCTTTTTTCAAATTATAATCCTTTGATTCAGTTAATAAATAAGATGAAAATTTGATAACCATCATAGTCCTGGAAACGATTCAAACCTAAGCTAAGACATATAACACTTGAATACACAGAGTTGTTACAAATTAAATCAAATTGTTAATATGTACAATTGAATCGATACAATTATTACCTTGAACTGGAGTTCAAACAACCAGCGGATCTTGAATTTAAATGCTTGCGACTGTTATCTGATTCAGGGTATTCATGATAGGGTGTGATTTTGTTTAAGACAGATTGAGATCGTTATGGAAACAATAGGGTGGAACCGTTTTCATCAGATGGGCGGCTGGAGGTAGGAGAAGGATGGGGAGGGTTGTCTAATTGTTTAACAGCGGGATTCATCCAAGGGAGGAGATGGTTTCATTTATTTAGTATATAGATCTACAAAGCTAAAGTATATTTTTGTCCTTTCGTAAGTTTTTTTCATCTTTCCTTTTATTGCATCTTTTTTGTTGTTTTGTTTTTCTTTTTTAAATTTCAATTGAATCTGATATTGTATACGTAACAAAATGAATCGATGAATACTGATCGAACAACGTTGTATCAGGGAAATTGGTATTCTATGTAAACACATCTCAGTATTCTTTTGGTCATATCATGACCGTTTTTGTTTCTCGTTCGGTGTTTATATCGAGTGACGATATCTTAATGAACCTAACCAATATCAAACGAATTCCTGCCACTACGTTATTTATAATATTGTGTCTACGTTTACATTAAAAAGTGGGATGCCCTGCTGTGAAACGCGAATGTAACCCACTATTTTCACAAATTTCTCATAACTTTAACTAATTATAGTCCAAAGCGGCCCAAGTCATAAAGAAATACAAATAAATAGCAAACAAAGTGTGTCAATTTCTTGAAATAAAACAAGAAAAATCTTCATGAACTAGATTCCCAACATGCTCTTTATGTAAGAAATCTTAATTTTCTGCTTTTAGGGCTAAATTTTGATATTTACGGAAAAAAGAAGCTTCATATTTGGACTTGAAGTCGTTTTCATACAGCCAATTATGGACACGTACGTTAGTACGTTATTGGTGATTGCACGTCTTAAAATGTATCAAAGGGTCTTTAACAAAACCTTACAAAACAAGTCCTTGATCTTAAGACTTGTTATACTCGGATCCCTAGACTTTATAAATTTCCAAATTTTACAATATTGCTTTTGCTTGCTAGTCGTATATATTTACATTTTGGTTGCTTTTTATTTACATTTGATGTCTTTACTGTTTCATTTAGTTCCCATACTTCTGGGTGTCATACTTCTTCTCTTAACTTGTATTTATTTACTTTTTAATTTTTAATTGCTATTTTCTCTTAATATTTGTATGTATTAATTTAAACGAAAGGCAATGACAATTAACCTAGAGTGTTAGCATGTTTACATGGGGGCGGAGAGTACTAGTCTTATGTCATATGCACACCAGTACAAAAATCAATATGGTATATATGCGTGGTCACATATTCGAGTGACAGCGTATATTTTCAAACGATGATACAAACAAGAGCGCCAAATGTGTTGGGTTAGCAAGTTTAACTGTTCAGCCCATTCCCCGTTTTTTTATTCTTGTCAAAAACTTCAACCCTGATCCACCACATACTTAAAATCATATTACCCAAAACCTATTTAACCAATTCATCTAAATGTGTGAAGCAAACTAACTAGTTGATAGGAAGTAATCAACTTGACGTGTCGGGTTAGAGTTTTTTCTCAAACCGAACTCGGTTTTTTAAACTTGTCTAGATTAAACGAAATCAAGCATATACATACATAAAATAAACATGAACAAATTAAACACCAAATATGTGATTGGTTGGCTTGAATTCACCAACCTAAAGAACATTAACACAAATTTTAAAAATCCAGTTATTATTAACAGCTTCATGATTCCATTTCCTCCCACTAAGATATACAGAAATGGAAAATTATTGACGGTTCATATTATACATAGATTGTGGGGAAAACTAGAACGGAGAAACATCACGGAAATCAAAACACAAACGGTGTTGGTGAATAAGCTGGAAGCGCAAATGCATGATTCGATTTCCTGCAGTTAAACCTAAAATTAGCAAACGTCATCAACTATAATAAAATTATATTTAAACCAATAATCAACTAAAGGCAAACAGGCTTGTTTAATTTTGAGAGAGCTTGGGTTCAAGCTTTTTAAACTCGAGTTCGACTCATTTATTAATTATTAATTATATATTTATTTTACGTGTAATATTTTATAATTATTTACATATATATTTATAGTTAAAAACTTAAAATTAAAATTTGTGTACAAAATAATCATGATTATAATTTCGTATAAGATAATAATTTCCATATTTTAAATTAGAAACATTTTGTTGATTTATTGAGTTATACCTTTAACATTGAAAGTTTTTCAAAAAAGAAAGTTGATTGTTCACTTCTAATCCAAAAGATTTAATCTTTTTCATTTTAACCTTTTTTTTTTTAACTTTTAACCAAAAACTTTTAATCTTTTATAATTTAACGCCAAATTTTTTATTTTCATCTTTGTTCTGTCATATTTTCATCTTTTACAAGTTTTTCGTTTTATGTTTCGTTCTAAATTTTGACAGTTAACACGTCGTAACGTGTGTGTGGGTGCAACGTTTTTTCGTTTATTTTTTCCAGTTTGACAGACCTGTCGCAATGCGTTTATTTTCTCCTGGTTGATAGGTTGTTCGCAACGCGAGGGTCCTAGATCGACTTAGTTATTCTTTTATATATTTTACGTTTCGGTCAAATTTTTCGCATTAACACCTACAACGGGCGTGCATGATTCAACGATTTTAAGTATGTTTTGCGTTCTGTGTTATTTTTTCCTTTTTTATTTATTTTGTTTTTATGAGGTTTTCCGATATTTTGTGTTTAGGCTCGAGCTTGTTAAAACTCCATTTAATTCGAAACTTTTAGCCACCCGATCTCGCTAGTGGCTCCACACTATTTCAATACGCTTATAAACAACACCATACCAAGTAAATCCTAGAAACCAAAAATTAAGGAACTTACCGGTGATCAGACTCATACGAATCCGACCGAATTCTCCCCACCAATTTGCTTTTAATCAACGGTTTCTTCTCCGATCTGAACCCAGCAGCCGTTTGAGCGTTCTGCTTTCGCGCTTCACGAACCGAAGCATCTTCGTCGATCGCTGCGAGCGCAGGGCCCCAGTTTTTTCTGGATTTACCTTGTGTCATGCGGCGGCGACGGCTGGGGGCCTCGTCTGCGATGGTATGAACCGCAGGTGCAGCACTGAAGCAGGAAGTGAGCTCCGGGAAGAACCGCTTCATACAGACGATTCAATCCCTCTCTAGGATTTGCAACACGTAGCTGAGAGACTGATTGGATATTATTATTATTATTGTGGTTGTGTGAGGGCGGAGCTTGATTGATATTGTTTCTGGTATTTATATTTGTTGTAATTGCTTCTTCCAGAGAGGTTGTTGTTAGATACAGCATACGCATGGTTTTATATACTTGTACGTTGTGCATGATATCTTGTATGTTGTCAAGTTTTTGTGAGTGAAGAACTAAGAGTGTGAACGAGTTGAGCTGGTTCTAAGCTCAACTCGTTAAGTTACGAGCAATGTTTTAAAAACGGTTACGAGCAATGTTTTAAAAACCGGTATTTTAATCGTACCGGGTTAGAATCATAAATGTTTCAACCGTTTGAACCGGGTTGTACCAGGCGATTTAACCGTGTTAACTAATTAACTCTAAAAATCTATAAAATATAATTTCAACTCAAAAAATAATCCAAAACTACATCATTTCATAATAAAAAAAATATTCCAAAAGTTAATCCATGATCAAAAACTTATCTAAAAGTTCATAATTAAATACCCATTATATAGCAATTAGTAAACACTATAACAACAACATGAATGATTTAACAAAAGTCAAAAGAAGGTAAACTTGGATGATCGATTGATGAACTTAATTTGAACAACCCAATGATTTTCTATCTTTAAGTGAAGAAAAAGTTTGATCGATATGGATTGTCAATTGTGGGCACTAAGTTATACACTTTAACTAAAAAGGTAAATAGTCCCATTTTTTAGGCACCTGAAAATTAAAAGTTAAAAATTTGATCTTTGGTCTGGTATAAACTGGTAGCGGTATAACCTGAGATTTACCGGTGGTACAATTTCTTTGCCGTTTCCTTAATTTACAGGTACGATTCGTGCCGCCAAGCATCCGGCATCCAGTTTAACCAACCGATTTAAACCGATTTTTAAAACATTGGTTACGAGGACTTGAGCTTGGCTTTACACGTTTAGAGCTTTATTTTTAAAACTCGAAGGTTGGCTGGTCTGGTGATAAACTTTCAAAATTGGGGTGGACTCGGGCTTGACTTCTTTCTTATTTAATTACTTTATATTTACCTATTTTTATATGTATATATTAAATGTTAATTGTTTATCACATAAAATAAATTATTAAATTAATTTTATTATTATATTATATAAAATTCATTATGTACACATTTCTTACTATATTAAATGAAAACATATATAAATAATGGACTTTTTAAACTAGTGAGCTTAGTACATATCATTATTTGCAAAATAAGAGAGAGAATGAAGAAGGAAAACAAGATCAACTAGAAAAAACCAAAAAGGTTATGATAAAGGTTGTGAGAGACCTTGATAGTGTATGGAAACAAATTAAACCAAGTGATCGGTATTGCTTGATGATCTAAAAAGAAGATAAAGAAGATGCTAGGTATTTGAAACAAGATCAAGAATCATCAAGATAAGGTCAAGGTTCTCAAGTCAAACTAGAATACAAGATGGTGTGGAGACCAAAATTGAGACTTGGGTTGCTTGATGATATTAAAATAAAAGTCAATATTTTTAGGAATTCTCATATGGTCTAGAGGAGGGTAAGATGGGTCAACGCCGCTCTCGTCTAGGGCCTTATTTCTTTTAACAATATATATTTCTTTTTTATTTATGTTAATATTTTCAAGTAGATCATTTCAAATACTTTAAAAAAAATTAAAGAGCCCATTTTTCTACTCTCCCACACCCTTGAACATTCGGGAATTCTCAGGGACATCGTTGATTGTCCTTGTCCCTTTGTATAAACAAAACACCTATCATTGGTTGGGCTTATGATTAGAGTCTCAAAGCCTTCGTAGTAAAAAAAAAGTAGAGAGGATGAAGATTATATTCATAGGAGTAGAAAATTCTTTGTAAGTTAAGGGAATTGGATAGAGAAGAATTACTATAGTTACCTGCTGATAAAAGTAATCTGGATATAGAAGAATTACCACAGTTACCTATTGATAACCCTCGAGCATGAGTTGGGAAAGAGGATGAAATCCATGCTTAGGTTTTATGCCAAAGCATTGATGAAGAAATAGTTTTGGTATCATTATTTTCGGAGAGATTGTTGGAAAGTGATGTGCTAAAAGTAGTCTATTAGTTATTAACTAAATTAACCTAATCCAGACACTAAGTTATACTCTAGACTCTTTAAAACTCAACTAAACTACTAACTGACAAACAGACCGACCGACTCTAGTAAAGCTAAGTAAGTCCGGAAATTGAACCCACGGGACTCTTTTGATTACGTAACTAGACTCACTAGAACGATTGACTGACATGACTAACAGTTTTTTTTAAATTTTTGAGGGGGGTTTTCTAAAATCCTAAAATTGCAATTAAATTAAATACTAACTAAAACTAACGAATTAAGACACGAGTTAGAATTTTGGTTTTACTCAGATGATGATGAAATAACTACCTAGACTGGAATCCTACACAACTCGGATTGGCTTTCTATTTGTTCAACTATGTTATGGAACCGTTGGATAACCGAACAGGCTCCTCGACCCTTCTCAAGGAGACACCTTTAGAGACCTAGTGAGCTGTTAAACTACAGGTTTTTATGGGCTTCCTCACGGATTTCCAACAATGTTACTAAAGTACCTTATGTGACAATTGTCCTCACGGTCTAAAAGTCTAAGGTAACTACCGTAAATTGGTTTGACTCGATTAGCAAGGATTGCAAGGTAAACTAACGGATTTTAAGATTAGTTAACCACCTAGGCCTACTTGATTCACGAATTTCTCTCCTACGATGCATTAGCCAATAACCATAAAAATCAAACCACAGGTGATTATAATCTAACACGAACCTATTCTATGAAAGACATTCACCAAGATACGTGTGGAGATAATAAAGGGGAAATCAAACAAATTAAGATACTCATACACATCAAATCGATATTACCAAGTTCTCTACTTTATTAACAATCCATAAAACAATAGTCAAAACCAATAAAAATCCAAACTTGTCATGTAACCATCCTAGCCTAGGCAGTTTAATGTGTTTAGCCAAGATACATCATGAATAATAGCACAAAGATCAATGAAAAGAAGAAAAACATGGTTTGAACCAAAGAGAGTGAAAGAACGATTAAACTCGAATGATTAAACACAAGCCACTAGATCTCCGACCTTCGAATCTTCAACCAAAGCTTTGAAATCTGCAACTCTTGCTCCTTGAACTCCATTTTTCATCTAGGTCTTGCTCAAATTAGTAGGGTTATGAGTTCTATTAAGTTAATGATGTTTATATATCATTCTCCAACTCAAAACCAACAACTGAACGAAACTTTCTGCAAAAACAAGCTCCTCGCGTCGCATTACTTTAGTCAAAACACTCAATACTCCCGTCACGTCACGCGACAGACTTCCATTCCAATGGTCGCGCAATGCGGTGGGCCATTTTTTCTTAGTTTCTTCATTATTTAGATCCTCGTCCAACCGTACTCGTCCCGGCTCAGTTTTCTTCCACTTTAGTTTCTTTTTCGCCCTTTTTAACAATTCTCAACACGTTGGACCTGGAAAATGCAAACTAACATGTAATACATAAATTCTACCTACAATTTACGTGAACTGACTCGAAAATTATACAAACTGTACACGGAAAACATATGTATTTTGCATTACATCAGGAAGTAATATAAGGGATTGATGTCACAAAACTACTCAAGTCAAATTCTTATCGATGATTACTTGCTACCTATTAAGAAAGACTTGCTACCGACATGTGATTCTTACCAATAGAGTTGACGTCATCCAAGAACAAACTTAAATACAGATTTGATAACATTCTTGTTTATTTGAAACTTTTTTCCTTGTAATCTTGGTTATAAATGCAATTATTTGTTATGACTTCACATAAGTTCTATTAGCTACTATACAACTTAGGGAATATGGATTGTTATCAAATAGTACACGTGCCTTTTCCATTACAAGGAGGCATTGGGCTTTAAATACAGACATGACTTGGTCATGGTTAGGGATGTCCTATGTAGTGTGCTTAAGTGGGCAGGAATCTACGTAAAAAAATAGGCCCATGTGAATTTTGACATACCCACTTCAAGGGAGGTCTACTCTTCGGCCAACAGATGTCTTTGTATTTGGTTGGGCAGGTGGGAAACCCGCTTGTGTGGACCTTATGGGAGTATCCTCCCTTGTTGGGCTCAGAGAAAACCGTTTATATGGCTCGTCAGGCTGTGTTGAAGACAGAATCAAGGAAAATCGTTAAGCATGAAAAAGCTTGTATTGAGAATCAACATACATTCATTCCCTTTGTCTTTAATACTTTTAGTTCCCTTGCTCCTAAAGTTGCCGGTTTCCTGTATAGAGTGCATAGGGGTATACATAACAATTTCCCCATGCTGAGGAACCAGAGTTTTGCTTTCGGTAGAACTGGATTTGCGGTGCAGCTTGTTGCCTGTTTACCTTGCATTCTTATGTAATTTTCCTAACGTTAATAAAAGCTATTACAATTTACAATTCAAAAAAAAAATAATAAAATTCTTTATGTTCTTGAAAAGTTGCTCTTAGTTTAATCATATATCCACTACTAATATGCTTAAACAACTAATCAAAGAGCATGTAATCGAAATCAGTTGAGAAAGAAGTCAGAGCGTTGCACGTGAGATACTTTAGGGGGTGGTTCGGAGGCAGCTACTTAAGAGATATTCTATACCCATTTTCTAGCCGGATCCACATCTTCGACTCCAAGAGCCACTCAACTTTCGTTAGCAATATTAGTAGACATATGAGGATTACCAGCGAGTTACACCATGTGAACTGGAACATCCTACTTCTTGCACCACCAATAATGTCTGCTTTGCCCTCGATGGGTTGCCCATCCAAGAACTCATGGCTTTGTTTTTGGTTGCCTAGGTAGAGACTTCCTCGGAGGTCACCCATCCTAATACTACTCTCACCTGAGCATGCTTAACAGTGTAGTTTTCATGTACTCCACAACCAATTAATCCCAAAACCATTGGTGATTTAAGAGGCACGACATTTCTTGTAAACATTGTAACGTTATCGATATTGATACTGATATCGAGAAGCGTTACATGGATCATTATACCACCCTAGGCAAATCTCACATCGGTTGTGGCCAGGAGAGACTCCTAGTTGATATGCGCCAAATGCAACATATAAATTATATCAAATAAGATATAAAATCAACCCTTTTATGTACTAATGTTGGAAAAAAGTGTGTTTCTTTGTATACTTTCGATTTACAGGATTCAAAGAGCTTAAATGTACAAAAGGAACAAATTAACGACATGAACCAACATAAATACAAAAGAAAAGAAGTTGACACTTCATACCTTCCCTCCAAGCTTCACCTCAAGACCAAAATGACAAATCAGAAGACAAGCACGGGGCCGTGTGTCACACCCCAACTGATGGCGGAAACATCGAGGCGTGGCACTAGGCGAACCAAATTTTCTCATGAGAA